>LR990039.1:18929088-20179088 GCA_905147135.1 Blastobasis lacticolella
ACAAGTATTCCGTGACTTTCGTATTTGGTCCTGTGTTTGACATAATGTTGTAGTTGACAGAAGATTTTTCTTCATAATAATTTAAGCTCATATGTATTGTTTTATCTGTAACTAGAATTATATATTATTCCATGCTTATAATAAGGGTTTCATATTTATTTTACAAATAGATTCACATATTTATAGAGTTATTTAGAAATTATATGTATTTAATTTAAGTATAAGAATGTAATTAAGCTGTTTGTGTGGCGTAACTGCACTATGATACGAAACATTGAAATGTCATCGATTATAATCGATAATCAATAATTATTGGAGCCCACGTACGATGCGGTACGATAGCTGTAAGACTGTAATGTTTGTGGAATAAATAAATAAATAGCCGCATGCCGCAGCCCGGCAGCCTTTGCCGGCAATCCGATGAGGGAGCGGTTTCATTATTGCCACTTTGTGGCTTATCGATTATGTTGTTATGCTTTGTTGCGAAATTTTAAACCAATCGAATTTGTACATTCTCGTTACATAAGACCCCCTTTACCAAGCGAATTGTGTATTTCCTAGTGCATTGAGATTTTCGCCGTACATTACGCCGAGAAAGCAGTCAAGTCTAATATTACCTGTCTCGTTCGATAAGGCCGACATTCTCAATTAGAGTCGACATGTACAGCGAATTGTACGGAAACACAATGTTCTTGCTTTGGCGGTTGTTAGCGTTATATACATCGATGCATTAACACAGCACAAATAGAGTTCTCATGCCAGGCGAATATTTTCAGATCGCGAAATTTTCTTTGGTACCGACTACATCCTTGACCCGTGAACATCAAGAAAATAACACACAATAGACTCGGAACACCTTTTCGAACTCGACTTCTCAGTACATCCATTTTATTAAAATGTAAATAATTACTGCTATACTTTTCTTGCTGGCACATGTCAATAGTGCTTAAAGATGAATTAGCTAACAAAAATGTTATCCGAGTTTATGAAATCTTAATAGGGCTTTTGCCGCTTTGGCCGTGTGGTGTCCGGCAGAGTAGAATATCGCCAACCCCTTTACACTGGCGGGTGTCGTACAAGACGACTAATGTTTTCGAGGCAAAATATCTAGAAACTCCGTAAACTGGAAAATGATTAGCAACATTTTGCATTGTTATAGCGTATATTGCGTGGAGATTATGGCAATAACCTCCCATTTCGGGATGCCCTTAGTCTTGCAAACTGTGAGGTGGACTGTTATGGAATAAAGAGGAGGGCTTTTATCGTTCTTAGCCAAAGTTTTGATAATTTGTGATTTTCGACGCCGTTGTTCAGCAATTTAATTAAATAGCCACCGACAGGGAGTTCATCCTCATTCCTTGGAGCCAAATTGGTCGCGAACTGTGCGGTCCCAAAGGAACCCACGCACACTAAGGTTGTGGAATGAATTACCTGGAGAGGTTTTCCCTGGAGAGTACAAGAAAGGGGTAAAATAGTAGTTTATGCAACTGACATATAAAAGGGAGTATTAAAACATGAGTGTCTGTTTATCATACGAGGCGTAGCCGAGTATGATAATAGTTTGACACGAGTGTTTTAATACCTAATTATATGCAGTTGCATACACTGTCTTTATCTACACTCATATTTTGATGTTAAAATTTCGTACCTATAATTTTCTCATCTTTGCTGGAAGTAAGTTGCGAGTCAGTTCTGTTGTATCTACGCGTCGAGGATATCAAGCGGCGGGAAATTCACTTCACTACATTCACATTTATCTATTTATTTGCTTCAAACAAGAAAAAACATTCACAAACATAAATTACAACAATTATAAAAAATATTCTGTTTAGCGGGAAAATAATGACACACAAATATAATCAGGAAAATTTAAATTTTGAATTTGAATTTTGAATTTGTCAAAGACATTTAGGTATTCAGCCTACATTTCGCCTTGTCTCGACGCCCGACAAAAATTTAAAAAATAAAAGTGTTGCATAATGATTAAAAAGTTATTTTACGATACAGCTGTAATGAAATTAGTATGGGAAATGCTGCATCGAAAAGTAATTTTTTAAAGATTTGTAGACTGGCGTGAAAAAAGTATATTATTAAACAACTGTTTTCGAATATGAAATTGGAACATTACGCTATGAGTGTAGATAAAAGTTTTTACGGGGTCGGCAACGGGTATTGCAAACGTCCATAGGCTGCGGTGACTGCTTACCGTTCGGTCGTAAGCTTGTTTGCCACCTTAGTAATATAAAAATATATGTGTAGCCTACAACCGGGGTAAATATGAAAGACGGAGGCTCTATAGGTCACCAGTAATTGAATTATTATGGTCCCATCTAATAAATCCAAACACAACTTTTGGTTTTTTCTAACAAACCTAATCGTAAATTCAATGTAATGCAAACAATATAATAGTTCCGCTTAACTCTTAGATCACGAATTAAATAGATATGACAAGCCCGTATACCCGAAAGGGACTGACTCAAAGTACCAGTGTTGCAACTTCTACCAAAATTTAGCTCCGAAATGTTGGAAAAATCCTCTATCATGTAATAGGTAAGGAATGCAATACCGGGATCCCGCATACATTTTGCGGGACTAATCCCTGTCAAAGTCACGTTAGCGGGATCCCGCTGGACTGGCTTAATTACAGAGAAGCGTTGTTGAATGGACTGTCTGGCTGGGACCCTAAACGATGCGAGAGAATGAGGAGTTTTCCAGTAGGTATTGTCAGTTGGTTTCAAAAAGCATCAATAGATGACGCTCCTACAATTTTGGTAATCTTTTATTGATCTGTATGATGGTGGCAGTGATTTCATGCAGTCAACTAATACTAAACTTAAAAATAAAATGTGTATTAATATAAACATAACTGTTAAAGGTTGAAGGAAATATACAATGACATATTTATAGAAGTTGGCACTATACTATACTAGTGGACCAAAGATGGTGATGGAATTTTCAGGCAATCTTTATATTAGTCCATGGGTTTTTATTTTTTATGTCCCGTACATACACAAGTAATTGTCATTACTTTCCTCGGCCAAAAATTATCATCTTTTCAAATGTTATCACCATCCAGCAGCGGTACCAATGAGGAGTTTTCTAATAGGTATTTAAAGCATTCTTAACCACTCATTAGATGGCGGCCCGACAATTTTGGCTTCGCTTGAAAAAGGTTCTTAGCAAAGGGGATATAAACGCTGGGTACGTTGTATTGGATAATATTGTATTTATCAACCATTTTAGAGGTTGTAATAAAATGGAACATAGTACCTATTCATAAAAATATGTCTTCCTACATTTCGTTCAAGCTTTAAAAGTTATGTTTATATTAATAAACATTTTATTTTTAGATTTAGTATTAGATGGCTGCATGATATCACTGCCAAAATAATACAGATTTTAAAAAAGTTACCGTAATTGTAGGAGCGCCATCTATTGATGCTTTTTGAAAACAACTGACAATACCTACTGGAAAACTCCTCATTAAAATACGCACGGGTTGAAATCATCGTTGTGGAAGGGTTTTTGTCGTAACAATAAATTATTAATTCAAAAGAAAATAAATAGTTTATTTTGTATAACATGTACTAAATAACCATGCAACTATCGATTCCAAGTTCTATGAGAATGATAATCGATAATCGAATGGATTCATTAACGATTTTACATTACCCCATCCCTACTGTGAATTGTCAAAATATTTGACAAAGTATAGTACTACCATTTCTCTTTAGGGACTAGTGTTCTAGGACAATAAGTTTCAGAGTTATTACAGTTTTAGGTTTGAAAGCTGTCACCCGAAATGAAACTTTTTCTCTTATTTTGCTCTTCAGTTCATACATTTTGCGAGGTGGGGTGAGGGCTACGCCCATGTCAGTGTTGGGCATGAACAATTGATATTTTAATCATCATATTAATTGATTGAAAAATTAATTGCAATTAATTTAATCACAATTGATTTAATTGCAATTAATCTGTTAATTGCGTATTGCAATTAATTTATTTAAATAAACTCACGTTAATTGCAAGAGACAATTAAAATAATTCAATTAATATTTTTAATTGTTACAAGAGACAATTAAAACTAACAATTAACAATCACAGATTTATATTGTTATGCGGCCCGATCGGGCCGCTCGAGGGCTGAGAGGTAAGAGTAGGACGCGAGAGAGACAAAATAATATGTAAACGCATTATTATGTTGAAAGCTATTTGCGGAAAGAATTTTCTATTCTTAAGTACTAGTATATATACACCCGGTTTCTGAAACGCTTGTCAACGCAAAAATTACGTAACAGCTTGTTAAACACTGATGAAATGCAGTTTGGGTTTCTGAAAGGGCCAATTGACGGCTTGTTAACAGCTTGTTGACGGATTGTCAAATCTCCAATTAACGGCTGATTATTGTAATTTTGGGTTTCCGGAAAGCTTTTTCTCATGTTAACTGTATGTTATCGCCGTGTTATTTTAATTGGCGAAAATCGACCAATTAACCGATTGTCAAAAGAAATTATATCCGATTTTCTTGGTCTAGGTCTTGGTCCTGGCCCTGGTCCAGGTCCTAGTTTTGGTCCAAGGCAAAATTCAGGTCTAGGGTCCAGGTTCTGGTCCAGGATAATGACCAAAACTGCAACCTTGATCACAATTTGAGCTTGAACCAGAACCAGGACCTAGACCAGTGCCAGCACGTAGACCATAAACATTAGCTGGACCAGGACCTGGTTCGGGTTCAGGACCTGAACCACGGACATGTCAGGGTCCAGGACCTGGACCTGAACTAGAAGCTGGTCCGGGGCCAGGGCCTGAACCTGATCCAGGACCTGGTGCGGCGCCAGGACCTGGTGCGGCGCCAGGACCTGGTCCGAAGCCAGGACCTGGACCTGAACCAGTACCTGGTTCGGGGCCAGTACCTAGACCTGAACCAGGACCTGGTCCGAAGCCAGGACCTGGACCTGAACCACGAACTGGTTTGGGTCCAGGACCTGGAGCTGAACCAGTACCTGGTCCTGGGCCAGTACCTGGACCTGAACCAGGACCTGGTCTGAAGCCAGGACCTGGACCTGAACCAGGACCTGATCCGGGGCCAGGACCTGGACCTGAACCACGAACCGGCCCGTGTCCAGGACTTGAACCAGGATTTAACTAATGGGATTATTGGGAGAAACTCACAGAATCGATAGCCGATGGGGCGGATGTTGTTGAGTGGCTTTCTCTGGATGGCCTCCCAAGAGATGGACGGACGACCTCTTTAAGGTCCTAGGGAGCCGATGGATGCAATATAACAGAGTCGACCAGAGTGTAAGCCGTGGGAGGCCTGTATTCAACAGTGGACCGGGACCCACCTAACTGCCTAAAGATGATGATGATGGGATTACTGATTCACTGGAACCCGTGACCCTTTAACATAAATATTGTTATATTTTCTCTTTTCTCGCTCTGTATATATATTTTTTTATAATATTCGATTTTTATTTACACGAAAACTATACAATCGCTATCAGTTTCATCTAAAAGTTGAATATCCCGCTGCTATCAAAAGGCCGCTAGGGACAGAGACAAATTAATGCGTTAGAAAGAAACAAAACATGTATGAGTGAATGAATGTGACTGATTTTAGCAGGGGTAGCCAGACGAAAAAATTGATCTCTTGTTAATGGTCGATTAGCTAACAATAGATTGATTGGCCTTTCAGAAACCCACGGTGATTTAACAGCTTGTTAAATGTGACAGTCTGTTAGCTAATCAGTGATTTGACAAGCGTTTCAGAAACCGGGTGATAGTCTGTGTGGCTATCATGAAGAACGATTTAGCATGGCCATTAAGGTCAAGCTTGTGAAAGCCCTACCCTGTGCCACTCCTTAATCTTATAATATTACTATTTACATTATTTAAATTTAATTAAAGTTTAATTACAAGAACAGTTAACAATTGATTAATTGTTAATTGCAACGTCACAATTAAATTTCGCAATTAACAATTAATCTTTATCTATTATTATTATCTATTATTATTATTAAATAATTATCAATTAATTAACAATTGCAATTAACAATTGATTAATTGTTAATTGTGACGTTGCAATTAACAATTGATTAATTGTTAATTGCGAAATTTAATTGTGACGTTGCAATTAACAATTAATCAATTGTTAATTGCAACGTCACAATTAACAATTAATCAATTGTTAATTGCAACGTCACAATTAACAATTAATCAATTGTTAATTGCAACGTCACAGTTAACAATTAATCAATTGTTAATTGATATTTCACAATTAACAATTAATCAATTGTTATTTTTAATTGTAACTTGCAATTAAATTTTGCCCAACACTGGCCCATGTGCTTGCCTCCATATTAGAAATTGACTTTTCAAACAAGCGGAATTTTAGTTCTTTTTTGCGCCACGTTTATGACGTATTCTTGATCCTTGTCGGTTTGTAGATACTAGAGCTTTGGTACATGACACTCTTGGCTTTGGCTTTTATATATTGCATTGAACAATCAGAAAATTTCCTCACAAAGCATTAGATATTTTGTACATTTCATTAGGAATAGTCCGTGGTTTCAGCCAATATATACTATCTCTTTGGATTCAGCACTAAATTCAGTACGTATTACAGTAGACCTACATGGCAATATTGACTATAGAACACGCGTGTCAAATATGTCAAAGAAAAATAAACGACGGTCTGCACGAACGCGCGTGGATGCGTTTTCAGTGTGTTCGACTATGCGTGATTTCCATAGAAACCGATGACAGCTCAAAGAACTTTATGTCTTTTCTTTATTCTACCACTGTCAGTCGATTCGGACTTAGCGTGGTCCTATTATACAAGAGTTTTAGGGATACCACCTGTGGTACTGATAAATTACCTTAGTTGTGGGGTATTAATTTTTTATATGGACGCTAAATGTATTTAGTGCTGTACGGCCAGTACATACGGTGATACATAGTGGTTTGGTTTACGTACCTACAGGTTTGACGCTATAGTATAAAATGTTTTTTATACTATAATTGTATACTCTATCTGAAAATTACAATAGTTCTTTCTGGCTGAGTTTTTGGTCCAAAATGAATAATATAGTTTGTTCTCTGTTTTGAACACTGTCATCGAACGTGACTAAACGCTTTGTACTCGTCTTAATTTTAATTAAAAATCGAAGCATAGAGTACGCGAAAATAACTGCGCGCGGCTGAAAATGGAACTAAATTTGATAGTCTAGTAAAATTGCAAAAGCCTTACGGAATAAAGAATTTCTTTTGTCATTGATTTATTCGTTATGATGCGCACTCTAGTAAATTTATTCGCAAGATGTACGTCTGCTACGTACTGTCTCATATCTAGCCTATTATATGATAGGGAATTTTTCTAACATTTTGGGGTTTATTTTTATAGAGGTTGCAACACTGGTACTTTGAGTCTGTCCCTTTCGGGTATACGCGCTTGGCTTATCCATTTGATTCTTGATCCTAGGGGAGTATGCAGTAAAGCGCACTCCACATGTGGACAGTTCCGCAAGAACACGAGAATGTAGAGGGAGTATTCGTGCAGTCCCGTGCTTGTTTGGCATGTCTTGCCTATTTCATAGGCAAAGTAGAGATAGTTTGTTGTCGTCTCGATTCGATCGATTTTATATTTATATTCCTAGCGCTTTTTTCCGTAACATGTTCGGGGTATACTTGACCATCATTCACGATATTAGTAGATCAAGTAATTACAGTAGAGCAACTGCCATCACCTCTGTGACCCTGTTTAAAGCAGATTAGCGATATTACACCGATGAATCGATATAATGTCGCGCGTTTTGATACCCACCACATCCCTAATAGGCGAGAATGTAGAGGGTCGACCAAAGACCCGGCAAAAGTTTAGCCAGAAGTTTCGGCGAACATGTGGAGCGTGCTTAAAGCGCACTCCACATGTGGACAGTTTCGCGGGAACACGAGAATGTAGAGGGAGTATTCGTGTAGTCCCGTGCATGTTTAGCGCGCTTCACTAGTGGACAGTTCCGCGGGAACACGAGAATGTAGAGGGAGTATTCGTGTAGTCCCGTGCATGTTTGGCATGTCTCGCCTATTTCATAGACTAAGTAGAGATTGTTTGTTGTCGTCTCGATTCGATCGATTTTCTATTTATATTCCTAGCGCTTTTTTCCGTAACAGGTTCGGGGTATACTTGACCATAATTCACGATATTTGTAGATCAAGTAATTACAGTAGAGCAACTGCCATCACCTCTGTGACGTCGCGCGTTTTGATACCCACCACATCCCTAATAGGCGAGAATGTAGAGGGTCGACCAAAGTCCCGGCAAAAGTTTCGCCGGAAGTTTCGGCGAACATGTGGAGCGTGCTTAAAGCGCACTCCACATGTGGACAGTTTCGCGGGAAAACGAGAAGGTAGAGGGAGTATTCGTGTAGTCCCGTGCATGTTTAGGCATGTCTCGCCTCTTTCATAGACTAAGTAGAGATAGTTTGTTGTCGTCTCGATTCGATCGATTTTATATTTATATTCCTAGCGCTTTTTCCCGTAACAGGTTCGGGGTACACTTGAACATGATCCAGGATATTAGTAGATCAAGTAATTACAGTAGAGCAGCTGCCATCACCTCTGTGACTCTGTTTACAGTAGATTACTGATATTACACCGATGAATCGATAAAATGTCGCGCGTTTTGACACCACCACATCCCTAATAGGCGAGAATGTAGAGGATCGACCAAAGTCCCGGCAAAAGTTTCGCCGGAAGTTTCGGCGAACATGTGGAGCGCACTTAACGGTCCTCTTCACGTCCATAGGCTGCGGTGACTGCTTACCATCAGGTAGGCCAAAAGCTTGTTTGCCACCTTAGTGGTATAAAAAAAACTTTTTGATTTTGAATCATCGTAATTTTAAATAGAATAAAATACTAGAAAAATGTACTTTTTCACATTGTTTTCGTATTTTGTTATATTCATATAGGTGCATATTTTAAGTAATCTGCAATGTTAAATTTATTTATAAAACGAGATCAAATGAAAACAAAAAGCTTGAAAGTTAGAGTATAACCAACTTCATGTCGTTCAAAATCGTATATTTCAGTCCATTTCACAGGATAAGCCCTACTGAGAGTAAAGCCTATCCGAAATGCATGTTGCAGCGTGTGATTTAAATGGTGGCGTGGTATCGGAGATCGGCGGTACCGCTGCAGGGAGTCATTACCAGTCGGGGTTTACCTTTAACCACCAGATGCAGAAACAATATTCTCCATTAAATTTCAGGCTGTAACTTTCGTCTTTATGATATAGAAAAAGACAGCGATAATTTAGTTTTAAACAAACAAACAATAATTTATTTTATGATATAATTTTTAAGACTTTTGGATTTGTCTTTGGGTCAAAAATATTTCACATCTTAAGGGTTTGTTCCGGGTTTCCTACCGCGGGACGACGTCCCGTGACGATGATGCAAGTGCGTCGAAATATCGTGCTACTCGTCAACAAAGGTACGCAGTAGGAAACCTGGAACATACCCTTAAAATGTGTGCTAATAGCCGCGATAGCTTAAAACATTATGTTAAAAAAATATTTGTCCATATGTTTAATGGAGGATTACCTTTATGGGGCCTCTAAACGGTATTGCAGTTATAAGATTGCCGTTTTTACTGCAATATGTGGCTGAAAAACAAAGACAGCACTTTTTCAAACACTCAACACAAAACAAACACAGCAATTGCAGCCACGCATTGTAGTAAAAATGTTGCCCGTTTAGAGACCTCTTTAATTATCGTTTCTGCAACTGCAACCTATCAATGTTATAAAGGTGTCTTCTTCACAGACGTAGTGCTTTGGCGTGTATAATTATATTATTATATTTATTAAAAAGTCCAGACCAACAATTTTTTTTACCAAAAAAATGCATCGTATGTTAGCACGAAACCGTAGACCGGATCACTTGGTATGAATTGATTTTTAAAAGATTGAAAGACCGTCATTTCCCTCCTAGTCAACGCTTTTCGTTGTATGTTACCGGGTAAACCTGGTGTGAGTACAAAGTAGTTTATCTTATGCAAGTTGACAAACTGGTTGGCTTATGAAAAATTTGTTTGTACTGGGAGAATCTATAATAATTTCATGAACCAGTTAAAAGTTCACTTAAATGGTGCCGACATATCAAATGACGTCCAATTTGACAGTCAACAGGAGGATAAGGCTAAGTAAAAAGTTGGACGTTCTTGGTACAGCGATGCAGTTTGTTTCGCCGCCACATCGCTTCTTTCCGCCTTATGTTTCAGTTTGGCCGCCCATGGAATACTGTTCCCATATCTGTGCCGGGACACCTCAGCTTATAGCTTTTGACCATGTTCATCCCCGTCTGGCTAACCGAATTGTCAGCGCCGAGGCCAACCGCCAATATTGACAAAATTATTTGCTGATTTGTCTTTGGTGATTCAAATTAATCTTCATTCCACGCAAGTGTTTCGAAAAAACAAACGCAAGTATATGAAACTCTTGAGCTTTGATCTGCGACATTGGAAGCTCGCCTTCGGGCCGGGTAGCAATTGCGCTTTGTTCGCGACTACTAACGTAGCACACTCGAATCAATGTTTTACCTACTATAATAGATTATACTCCAGAGTTTACTCTAACACATGCAACTTATTTAGACTTTACTTTTATATAATGTAATGTAAATAATATGATTCATTCATTCATTTAAATTGTGAAATTAAATAGTAAAATTCATTCGTACCTATTGTATGTTTTACTTATAAGATTTTAAATATACACATTTGATAAGAACAATTGGATGCCATTTCATTTAAGCCATCTCCTTTCAGGAGCCAGCAGATTCCCAGGTGTACTTTCAGGGATTTCCTTGGCGGTCCTCACCCTTGCAGTTTGTCCGGAACCATTACCATCAACATAAGTCTCTTCTTTTTCTGTTGGTACGACGAACATAGTTCCGTCTTCGGAAGTGACATGCTTGCAGCGTCGTCCGGAGCACTGGGGACATTGCGGCCCGTCAGGTGAGGCGGTCGGGGTTTGCCGTCTGCCCTATGTAAGCCTATGTAGCCTGTGTGAGCGCTGCTACGCTCGAACAAATAAAAGGTTACACAGCGGCTGTACGTGGGAAATAGGTGCCTAAACCTGCCGGTATCAGGAAAGAGACGCCGTGGGCGACTCAAGAAGCGAGGACATTCTAGAGTCAACGGCTTACGATGCGAGGATGCCGAAGAGCGGGCCTAGTGGAGAAGAATAGGTAGGAAAGTGGACCCTGGCAGAGGCCGGGATAAGCGCTAGGACGATGTTGTACATGTGTAACCTTCTGTGTGTTCGACTGTACCACACACTATGAATACAAACTGTTTATTTTCTGTTGTAAATTAAATATCCGGTAGAAAGTCTATAAGAAATACATTTGCATGTCTTGACTAATATTATAAAGAGAAAATATTTGTGTATTTATAATAGATAAACTCAGAAACTAAAGTTATTTTTTAAATTGTTTCACTGATAGGAAGCGTTAACATAGGCTATAGTTTTTCCTAAAATTTGATGTGGATTCCACGAAAACAGGTCCGAAACGTAGACGTAGTAATTGAATTGTACGCGGACGAAGTCGCGGACATAAAAGTTAGTATTTAGGTAATAAATACTGGTTAAGGGGTCCGACTCGTCAGGTAGAGGAACCCAGTTCGATACCTAGTGCCGCCATGTACAATGACTTTTTCTGAGAAATGTACATTAGTTGAACACTAACCGATGCCTTTACGGTGAGAGAAAACGTGACGAAACCTGCACATTCTACGGTAATTACCATCTGCCGAATCCTGGATCATGCTCAAGGCGGACCTCGGCCCTTGCGCGCGAAACAACAGCGATATTGACTCCAAGAGAATTACTTTAATAATAAATAATATTTTTGATAATAAATAAGTACATATTTGATATTTGCAAATGTATTTCCTGGGTCTCCATGGGCAGATGGCGTTTTAGTGGTGTTTGTTTTGCGGTTTAGTTCACTGTAACGGTCTGTAGATTTAATGGCGACACTGTTAAGTTGCTTCTCCACTATATCGAAATCGGCTTGTACGGAGCGGTTGGATTTCTTGTCTGTATAGGTATGTTATGGAATTGCTTGCACTGGATCGGGAACGGGATATCAATCGGCATCCACAGTAAACGCGTCATCCGGTCCCGATTGCCTCCGAGACTGCTACGAAAACTGCAGTATACCGTCTGCTCCTTACGCGCCGATTCTGATGCAGTGAACGCACACCGTTAAGGGATTACTCATGGCCTCCTTAGGGGTCCTTCTCACGACATGTGAAGCTCATAAGGCGCAAATTAGACTGCACTTGGAATACTGTTTCACTCTTTGGGGGGGGGGGGGGGGGGGGGGTACAAAGTTCACGGGCGCACTTGGAAGCCGTGCAGGTTCGATGTAGTCTTTATCATTTTATTCAGGGCAATTATCGCACTAAGTTTGAACGTATTTATTAAAAGCAAACCTCAGCCGTTGTCACACGATATCTTTCTCATTATATAGTGAGAGACTTGGTCTTCGGAAGTGCTTATAGTAACGGCCGGAATACAGCAGCGGTTCCGCCTATCTAAAAATGAGCGCCGCCATTTTGATCCTACCCTGTACAATGACGTCACAGAATTCGAACCGCTGAGTTCAGTATCGGTCAGAATGAATGAAATGAATGCCATTTAGGAGTATATAGTAACGACCCGTTTTGCATTATGATTTTGAAACATCGTAATTTTAAGTTGATTAAAATGCTAGAAAAATGTTATTTTTAATATAATATTTTTAGATTCTTTTCGTATTTTGTTATTTTGAGTGCATCCTAAGTATTTTGCAATGTTAAATTTATTTATAAAACGAGATCAAATGAAAACATTAAGTTTGAAAATTATGTTAGTAGAACGGAACATAAAATTCACTCCCAAGTTTAGAGTAACTTCATGTCATTGTGTACATTTCAGTCCATTTTCACAGGGTACCCATCTCCAACAAATGGTCCGAATTCTCCAACTGCATGCTACCTCATGTCCCCTTCATGCCACCTCTCCCCTATATCGTGGATGTCCATGATAATATCGTCACGTTACAAATTATAAAATATGTAGAGCCCTATTAGCTTCGTATTTTTCCCACAGTTTGAAAGAGCGGTTTACTTAGTCCCAATTGCCTTCCTCATTCTAAAGCGCGCTCCACATGTGGACAGTTCCGCGGGAACACGAGAATGTAAAGGGAGTATTCGTGTAGTCCTGTGTATGTTTGGCATGTCTCGCCTATTTCATAGACTAAGTAGAGATAGTTTGTTGTCGTCTCGATTCGATCGATTTTATATTTATAATCCTAGCGCTTTTTCCCGTAACAGGTACCGGGTACACTTGACCATGATCCAGGATATTAGTATGTCAAGTAATTACTATAGAGCAGCTGCCATCACCTCTGTGACCCTATTTACAGCAGATTAGCGATATTACACCGATGAATCGATATAATGTCGACGCGTTTTGACACCCACCACATCCCTAATAGGCGAGAATGTGGAGGTCGACCAAAGTCCCGGCAAAAGTTTCGCCGGAAGTTTCGGCGAACATGTGGAGCGCACTTAACAGTAAATCAAAATTCAACGGCTGGCAGTAAATCTGCTCATCTATTTGAAAAGCGTTTTAAATTTATTACCTACCTGCAATATATGCAAAACAAATTATTATAACTATATAGAGACGAGAATAGCTCACGCGGCACGGCGCATAGCATTTGTGTCTTTATATTATAGTCAGAACACAGTTGCCATGAAAAAACAAAGTTTTTTAATTTTCGTTAAATAAACATGAGAGATAGGTTGGCCCCTGCTACAGTCCTATGCACGACTCTGACGCACGCATGTAAGTAAATTAGGAAGCCGAAATTAGCCGATGAGCACTATTAACCGCTGACTAGAGTACGTCATAGGTACCTACTTCGCCCCGCCCGCCCGTGCCGCCTCATATCGCAGCTAGAGTGAGGGCCACGAGACTTTGCGCCCGGCTAAAAGTCGAACTAAAGACTGACAATGCCAAATCGCCATCACCCGTCAGCAAAGTCTCGTGGCCCTCAGTCTATCTACTGAGTTGACCGCTATACCTAGCCATGAAACATAATGAGAATCCGTTGTGCGCGTTGCGGCTGCCCAATTTGATGATACAGGATGGTCAAATTAAAGTGTGTGTCTGGCAACCTATAACTTCGAATTGGTTGTAGTGGTCGGTCGGGCTATGATAAAAAAAACCGTAAATATCGATTTGCGGTCTCGAATATCGAATTGTTACCATGGCAACCCCATAGAAAGACCAGGGTACCGTAAGACCATATATTTTTTTTTACTTGAGTAATTTACTTACATATTTTTTCAAATTACAGATGAGGGAAGATATTCTATGGTCGGATCTTAGACCATAAGGTTCGAGGCGTCAACGCCAACATAGTCGACGTCCTATTAGGGCACAGAGCAGAGCTATCTCTGTCTATTAGGGGTTGCCTGCGTGGTCATAATTTTTTTCTATCTTTCGTGAACCATTGTTTTAAAAGACCAGTAACTCAAATACAGGTTTCGACACAACTAATACTGACATTCTTTTTCATTTTGAGACAATGTATAGATATATATTATAGATGATACTATATAACAATGAAATAATTTTTAATTTTTTTTAAATATGAAAATTAATTAAAACTGGCGTTTTAGCTGTCCTTGAGAAGATAGTAGGTACCTAGAACCTAGATGTATAAACTAAATTAATTAATTATTAAGTACCTAATTACTTTCCTATTTTTTAATAAAACTAGTGATTTTTTGATTAATTATTAAAAAAAAAAAGGTTAATTCTCGATCTCCCCCGAATCATCCTTACCCAGAAGAACGCGCGCGCCTAGGTCGCTCAGCTCATTATGTTTTGTGCCTAATTTGTCGAATTCTGAACTAAATGTCTTTTATGACAATAGTCGCAGCTACTTATTCGTCTAATCTACTACTGTTGCGTACGTGTTACGTAGTCGCTTGTATAGAAATTACGTAACAGTAGTAGATTAGACATTAAATATTAAATTGTCTTCATTGATTACGGACAACGGCTGTAAAATAGTAACAGTCTGGCCATTAAATTGGCTTCGATTGGTCCCAAGATTGTGAAGGTACCTAAGTGAACCTACCTATTGCTTATTTTTTTCCAATACATACCACAGCTTGACATGCGCCACCGGTACACTAAAACACAACAACGGCAAAGTGAACTTGACAATAGTGTAAAGGTATATAATGTAGACAGCGTTTCATCTCTAAAGTCCCGTGGTTTTCAGCGTATTCGTAACTACGAACGTAGTAAATGTAGAAATAGTTCTAGGCATTATTGAAAACTGGCAACCCTTGATCAAATATACTTTCACTACACATGTTATCGGGTTTGTTACCACGGTTAGTATTGTTTTTACCTCGATATTTCGACGCAGTTGCATGCGACATGGTCACGAGTTGACTGGTGCCGCTCAAATATGGTATGGTATGGTATCAAATATGGTATTGAAGTTAAGAAACTCCTTCTAACTCCTTTCACATACACATCCACTATTTTGAATTCTGAGCTTCCGGTCGGAAAATCGTGAGGGTCCGCATCAAAATTCGTATTCAGCTGGTCCAAATAAGTAAAAAATCACATTTGGTCAACTGTTACCCAAAATGCCGCTAGAATGATTAAAATAGCAATAGAGAAAAGCGAACCGGTCAATTAGTAGCTTTTGCCTTTAACGACAAACAAACAAACAATCTCTTTTTTTATTAGTGGGTGTAGGAAAGAGATTTGAAGCTTAGGAATGTTTTAAAAAATGTCGCACTCCGTATGAAAATTGATAAAACACTTGTCCAGTAGTTTCAGATAGACGCACCTATGCGAAAGTACTATCTAAAATATGTGAACTTACGCCGGCTACGCATCCCGTAAAGTGGCACTGAAAATGTTAGAAAACAGTTGATAAATTACGAGTACATGCAAATTACTTACATACGGTGGATTCCTATGCTCCACTACTGACCTACTTCCAATGAAGCCAGTAAATTTTGATGATAAGAAAAAAAATCCCACGTGAACGTTACTATATTTTGAGAACTGCCTGTCATGGAGGAGGGGCACCTGGGCATCTACAGATTACAGGCTTTTCCCAAAAATAAAGGAAGTAAGTCTAAAAAACGTTTTGCCTACTATATCTTGATCACTTCTTGGTGATATCCAAGAGTGCAAGAGTGGTTATCAGTAGGTACTCGGACCAAATTTATTCCTATTCCTACCATTGAAATCCTGGTCCTCCGATAGAATAAGTATACATTTTTTTAATATTTTTTTTCTTTTTTAACTTAATGTACTGTTACGTACAATGGTGGACTTAAAGCTTGTATTTGTGTTACAAGGGACTATCTAGCTATACATAGTATAAAACAAAGTCGCTTCCCGCCGTCTGTCCCTATGTTTCTATGTCCGCTTAGATCTTTTCAACTACGCAACGGATTTTAATGCGGTTTTCAACAAAAAATAGAGTGATTCAAAGGAAAGGTTTATGAGCAAGAAAAAAAGGGAGGTCAAGAAATTCGCGTCGGGTCCGCTAGTATATCTACAAAGTCGCTTCCCGCCATCTGTATCTAGATCTTTTAAACTATTCGTCGTTATAATAGCTTTAAGTAGCCCAGGAATCTAAGCGAATTATTCAGAAACATTATTAGTGGTGCCTTGGAGTGAAGGTAGGTACCTACCTATTAAAAAGTTCTGAAGTCTAGGAGCCGGAGGGGTAAGTCACAAAGCTGGCGCTAAAGTTTAAAAATCTTAGGTGCTAACGATGATAATGTCGAAAGTAATTGATTCAGTAACTGTTTTCTAACAAATTAATTCAACCCGCACTTGGCAGGTTAATCATTATATCGAAAGTTTTAATACAACTTACAATCAGTACGAACGAGTTAATATAGTTTTTAGTTATAGAGTTAATACTTTGCATTTACACTGAGGTAGACACATATGAACAGAACAGCAGAAGTAACGTTTAGTTTGAAAAATAAACCGATTCCATTATTGTCTGTCGTCATTATTATAATAAGACAGTAAAATATTTTTTAAAAGTAGACAACCAACCTCTGCTATGCAGGAGGCACCTTGACACTAAAGAAAACAAAAGTGTTTAACTTCAAGTATTTATTTTAACACGATATGGCCATCGATTAGAAGTAGTTAAGTAGACACTTGTTTTTTTAAAGTACTAACGGCTCAACTGCTGCATGGGAGCTAAAGCACTCCATACTGCACCGACAAGAACTTAGTCAAAAGCCCTTATAATGGCTCTCCCATAGTTCAACGGCAAGCACTCCGCGTAGCACTTGGCCTAGCACTCCACCTTGCGTGTTAAGCCTAATAGAGTATTGCTACTTGGTTTTGGTTGGTTTATTAATAAATCAGCACATTTTTTTAGAAAATTCCCTCTTCGCTGCAGCAATAGATTGAATATTGCATTGTCATTTGACTTGTGCTAGTAGGCAGGTATTGCTTTTAAGCAAAATTACAAGGGACAATTTACTGGGACAAAATGAAATACCTTCCTACATAAGTAGGTACTAAAATTGTCTATTACGTTATCATCGTGTTGGCGTTAAATATCCCGGTTGTGAGTGTTGTGTGTGGGTCACAAACAGGCGAACTGATTTCGGCCCGCGGGCCGATTTTTCTCCTGCCTGCCTGAGCCTTGACCATGATCCAGGGTTTGTCAGATCAGTTGATTACAGTGGATCGACTACCATATGACCACCGTGACCCTGGTACCTGACCATATTGGATCATGGCTACACATTCAGGCGCCTGAACGTGTAAGTTCCATGACAAGGTATTCCCTTATCGTAGAGCACCGACTAGTATTCAAGTAATGTAGGTATATAGTATTAGGTAAGTAATATTAATTTTTTGACATAATTTAGAAAAGAGTCATTGGTACATTTGATTCGAACCCGTTACCTCTTGCATTGCAAGTAGGTAATTTACTTGTAAAGTTTAGTGTATATAGTAACTATTATCTAACCTGTGATAATATTTACAAGTAAATTCCACTTTCGAGGTTCGTTTTAGTGGCGGTCCCTAGTCTCTCTTCCTATCCTTTTCCTATCATATGGGACAAAGCCCAGAGGTGTGAATAATATGTAGATAGGTACCTATGTATTGTTACTAAATAGGTAATATTAAAATAAATATGCTTGCTTTGATCTAGGATCTATCTAGTCCCAATGTAAGCAAAGCTTGTGTTATGGGGTAGCCATAAAGCTGATGAACATCAATACATAATATTAAAACAGTAAAAAAGTGTACGTACATTAAAAAAAAATTGGAGCGATTAAGAAAAAGCAATAGAATGAGAAGAATTTTAAAATGTTTGTCGGTCTGTTTGTACACCGTCTCCGGAACTACTGGACGGATTTATAGTATTAAGCCAGGGGCAACTCTATAGGGTCTAATTGATCTATTTGTCTGTCTGTGTATTCGCACATCACGCAAAAACAGCTGAACGGATTTTGATGGGATTTCATAGTTTGGTAGTTTGGGGTACTACGTAAAATCTAAGCTAATAAAATTAAATACTAATAATATTTTATAGCTAATATAATTAAAGCTAATAAAAAAAAAGGCACGATCAAAACCTAGTACTACATATACCGTAACAGAAATTAAATATTTATGTACAATTTTATTTTATTTCTACTCTTTTTGTAGCTCTGTATCGGATTATAGGTTTCGTTGCCTTGCACCTAGTCCCGTCCATCGGTCGCTAAAGTATGTACGCAATTTTTTAATACCTACAAGTTTTGCAGTAAAACTTTTTAAACTACAGTAGTACACAACAGTGAACAATTTCGAAACACCGTTTATTCAATTCCGAAAAAAAGGAGTTTTCATCTAAAAAATGCAGAAGTGATCTTCAAAATCAGGTCACATTATTAACGCCACGCTCGGCGTAGTATTTTGGGGTATCCTATTGGTCGGGCGACGCCCGTCGGACGACCAAGGTTACACGACCGTTGCCAATTAGGGTGGCGCCTAATGCCGAGTGCTCCGCGTAGTGCTTGCCGTTGCAGTGTGGGCGCCGCATCGCACAGAACGCGGTCACACGTTCGAGCGTGCAGTTTGTTCTGGTTGACCTTCTTCTTCATTAGTCCTTCCCGGCTTGAACCTTCACGGCCGAGTTCTGCTCCTTTACATACGGTTTGTCATATCTTCACACTCGGCAGGCGGGTTTGCGATTTAGACTGAGGGCGCCGTAGGTTATCGCACGTCATCGAGTACAAGAAAAAATCCACTTCGTAGTGATAGTAGACATCTAGGAGACAAAACCGTCGGCCCACACCGTCAACCGTCACAATCTGGCTAAAAAAATCTTTTTTTTACTTACATATACGTTATCTTTTCGGAGCGATAATTTACACATCCTATTGTGTGGGTTCTATAATTAGGTTAACAACCGGCGCCCTCACAGCCCATGCAGTGCAGTATTGGAAATACTCAACAGAACGCTGCTGCCCATTGTCTGGTCTACGGAGGTGTCAGCTGGTTTGCCTCCCAGATATAAGAACATAATATTGATACTAACGACATGTCGACATTGTACGACACCGTAAGTCGAAGGGGTTGGTGCTATTCTACTTTACCGGACACCACATAAATTCTATCTATACTCTTTAATTAATGATGATGATGATGAAATCGGATTGGCTAGCCTCTTAACAGTATCGTATTAATTTTTTATTATTATTATTATTTTGTTTATTTTATTTTATCTCAGTCACGTAGTGTGACCGGTAATATAAGTGAAGTTCACGGGATTACTTCAAGTGTACTTCACTTTCAATTTGGTTGCGAGTCGTATCTTCTTGGAGAAACTTGCGCACAATACGACAAGTATTTAATATTGCGGCTTTCTGCATGTTGATATAGATATTTTCCGTATTATTATTATTGTTTATCAGGCAGGCAGTTGTGAACAACTGTTGGGTAGCCTGCATCCGGCTTCTTTCAAACCAATATCGGTTTCGAAGGTTATAGTATGCTATCTACTTAAATCCTCACCCATGATTTACACGACTCGCCTGTGCACTGCAATGACAGATTTTAATATGGCGTGTTAATTTCATTCAGAAGATAAAAATCAAATCTTAATATTTATTTCGACCAAAAATCCATAGAAAGGTGTTAGTATTAGCTTAAACTATTTAAGCATTATTCTATAGCTCTCTTATTGACGCGGGGGCCATCAGTAATAGAAATATTTATTAATTAGTTCATTTCACAGTTTTACAGCAGTTCAATACATATATAATATAAGTACATTATGGTTGAAATGCCAATGACAAAACTGCATTTTAAAATTTTGACATATAGCCAGTAAGCAGCTTAGCTATTGTTAAACAAATAGAATAATAAGAGTAAGAATAAAACAAGGTATTATATGTATACTGGTATTTGTGTGTATGTATGTATGTGTGTGTATGTTATGAAGATCCAGAGACAGTCTGGGCTGCTTTGCTTGATGCGGCGCCAGGTGGCGTAGCGATGGAAGGTGTCGTTACATCTGGGGCCTGGAGTAGAACGGATTTTTATTTTGATTGTCGCCATTAACAATTCAATATTTTTAAATTATATTGACAACACTGAAAGCGAATGGCTCAAAGAAAAATCAGCGTCGTGTATCAATATAAATATTTTTTAGTAAAAATAGTAAAGCGGTCGACTCGAGGCGAACGGGTCAAAAATAGAACCCCTGCTCGATACATATTGTGTGTGTGTGTTTGTGAATGGTAAGATCTTTGGTTTGGTGTTTATCTTGCTATCATTTTAATTGTTTTAGGTATGAGTGGCCTCTTCGTGTATTTTTAGGAAGCTTTAGACAGGTACCGATTTTTTATTTCCCCTTTTTCGTGATGAAGCATCGTAACTGACGAGTCGTAACTCAGTTTTCACTGAATATGATCAGAAGTAAAAATGTGAGTTTCATTAGATATAAAAACAAGTAACGTACGTTTGAATGGCATTTGTGTCCAAAACACTGAAATCGTTTTCTGAATTAGTTGTCTTTCGTAACAGTCCACAATAAAATAATAAATATAGACCTTACAACTTACTTCTGATTTAGCTTTTATACCTTCACTCTGTTGAAAATACAAGTAATATTTTAGATATAATGTGTATTCGAATCTTATTTTTGAGCTCTATTCTAATAGTTATTATCTGGTTTTAAGAGAATTTCTTTTCCTTCAACATCGGGCTCTATTTCCAAGATATACTTAGAGAAGATTCAACACCCAACATTTTATTGCATATACTTAATCCAAAATTTTATTATAAAAGTTCATATATATATTTCAATTAGATTATACAGGCATTTCACCTGGTGGTAAGTAAATTTATTTCTATAATATCGTAACTGATTGATTATACTTTACATGTGAAATACACGATGCGGAACGACACTGAATGAGAAAAGAGAGAGAATGAAGATTGTGGTAACCGATTCCATAAATCCGTCGAATACCTTCCCGTGAGAAGCTCCCGGGATTATGTATGAAAGCTGGGTGCTCCTCTCATTACGAGTAGCCTTGATTCGCAACTAACTACGAATGATAACCCTTCTACTCTGCGCTCTGTCTTAGGCATCCTTGATTTCGAATTTGTTGTTACACATGTCATGGGACAATACATTTTTTACAGTCAATCTATATTTTCCAGTGTTTTTATAGCTTTTCAATGAACTGGATTTACTTTTAGCAGCTTTTTTAGCACAACCGGGACATTAACGCCAAGATTATTTTTTAAATATACACCTACTTACCAGCGCGGTGCAAATCCGGCCGACACACTATTGAAAAATAATTTTCTTTGACAATATAAATTGTTTATAAATACTTAATTTTTAAATACCTAAAATTTTACAATAAGCGAAGATCTTACTTTCGCCATACATATGCCATCCAGAACTCCGTCGCACTAAAACAGAAATGTCTTTTTAAGTTATTTTGGCAACGCAAAGAAACCATAATAGGTCAATTAGGGTAAGAGGAACATTGTGAGCTTCGGCGACTTAATAGTTAAGGGGTCCGACTTGTACCCTGAGGCACAGGGTTTGAATCCCGTGCCGCCATGTACCAATGACTCTTTTCGAGTTATGTACAATAATGGAACGATAACCGATGCTCTTACGGTGAAGGAAAAGTGTATCAGTTAGGGTAAGAGGAAAAGTTTACCGTAAAGCTAAACTGTATAGTTTATGTTATGGTGTTGCGTTTCTCTTTCACCAGTGTTCCTCTTACTCCTGACCCTACCGAATATTCAGGGCCTAAGACGCTGACATAAGGTACAGATTTTCAAAACGATATTCGTATAGAACATATTCTAATTCTTTCTTTACGAATATCATTTTGTTTAGTAATTATCATAATAGTTTCGAACTATTAGCTAGATTAGGTTAGTTTATTGGATTTTCATAACTTACATTCGATGTGCAGAAAGGACCATAGCACTGAAAATATTGTCATTAGCTTAGCTAAGAATATTTTCGTTATTTAGACAATGAATAAGCAGAAATGGCCGGGCAGCTCCGTAAAGGAAGGTTTATCTTTTGTAAATGAAATAATCTATTAATGTCATGAAATTGCCTCAGAATAAAAGTAATGAAAAATCTACAGACTTTTGGGAGCATTACATTGGTACCACCAATCCTTAGTTTTAAATGTATTATTTTAAATGCCTGTCATATGTATAACCTAATACAGGTATCACTATAGTGAGTTAACAGTCTGTCTTAATTATAAATAATAATAATATTTATTAGACAAGCACAACATAACAGTACAATAAATAACAATAAATCTCTTAATTACTCTGTGTGTAAAACAATTCAGGCACAATAAAATGTATTAGCCACATATTGATTTCCTGCCTCCTAAACTAGGTTTCCCTGTACTATAGGAGACAGTTATCCTTCTTTTGAGCATTTAAAAAGTGTGATTTTCAACCATGAACGGTTTGAATATGGAATTACTTAATAAGTGTTAATTACATTATTTAAGAAAGTTAATTTATCTTTTATAGGTACCTCTGTTGTGGACAAATTTCCACTGCTCTAGAAAAAAAAAGAAATTGTAACTTAACCCAAAACAACTTCACTTTTCATTTAATTTTAGTAGTTCGTGTACTAGTGGATCCTTTGTTCGCGAACATCTACTTTACCCCTATCTACCCCTTTTTCTTGCTTATAAAGTTTGCTCTTGAATCACTATATCTTTTGTTAAAAACCGCATTAGAGTTCGTTGCGTAGTTGAAAAGATCTAAGCGTACATAGATACATAGGGACAGACGGCGGGAAGCGACTTTGTTTTATACTATGTAGAGGTTATTACCATAGTTATTACTCGTATGTATTCACAGCGATGATCCAAAGAGATAGGTAGATATACCTACTGTATTCATTACTTCATTTGTTTTAATCTATACTAATAATATTAAAAAGAGCAAAAGATAATATTGTTTGTTTTTATGTTTCTTTGTAATGGAGTAACTCAAAAATTACTTAACCTATTTTAAAAATCCTATAGAAAGCTACATTATCAACGTGTAACATATGCTATATTTATCTTTAAAAATTAGAGATCCCTTTGAAAATTATATATAGGTACCTAATCATATAGGTAACACAAGTATTACAAGTTCGTACATAATCTAAGAACGACTGCACCTACCTAATTGTGTTTTTGGTGGTTGTATCTTTTCGTCTCATAAAACCAAAATCGCAAAACACCAACTCGTAACTGTCAGGATAAGGTTAATGAAAACATATTAGCTATCGATAAAGAAGCCGAAGACCGGGGAAGTGGATAAGATTGAGTAGGAAAGCGGACCCTGGCAGAGGCCGGGATAAGCGCTACGATGATGATTAGCTATCGCTAGGAGTAGGTATAAAAATGATACACGTTTGTACATAACTTTAGAATGGAGACACGTTTATACTTTACTTCCTTTTTTTTGTTGTATTTGTAAATGTCAGAATAAAGGTAGAGATAAAGTATGTCAGGGACAATGTTCATAAAATTAAATAAAAAAATATATCAGGTGGTAGGATTCTGTCAAGCTTGAGGAGTCCGGTTTTGCTTTTTTGTTGCCTGCAACTTAAACACATGAATTGTAGATGTTATGGGCGACAGTTACCGGTTACCATCAGGTGCTGTCTGCTCGTTTGTCACTGCATAGTATAAAAAAAATTAAATAACGCGAACCAAGTCACGTCAGGCAGCTAGGTAGTGATAAATAATAAACAAGATAATGCCAGCATTCGGCGAATTACGACTTAAATACCTACTTAATAAAATTTTGCAAGTCCAAGTAAAATAAGAAAAGATCTTACCGTTGCTGTTGCATTAAACCCGACTGCCTGTAGGTACATGAATATAGTTAAGAAGTTGTGCTAAGAAGTATTCTGAATGAATTTGTTTCACTATATCCAGATTATACTCTATCTAAACTTTATATTTTTTATACCAAACGATAAGCAAACAGACAAGCGGTCCTGATGGAAAATGTTCACAACTATAGACATCAACAACATCAGGGTATCGCCAATTTGTTGCCTACCTCCAAAACCCGACACACGTTTCTTTGGCAGCAAGCAGGCAAATGATGGGCCCATCCACTGCCAAAGCCATGATTTTCCATCCCATGGAGCAATGGAGACCTGCAGGAAAGGTTTATTTTGTCCTTAGATACTTACACTACCTACGCTGCGCGATAGAATCAGAAATGAGGAGATACGCAAGCGAACCAAGGTCACCGACATAGCTCTGAGGATTGCCAGGCTAAAGTGGCAGTGGGCAGGGCTGCTCAAGCTCGAAGGAGAGATAGCCGATGGGGCTGTAAAGTTCTCGAGTGGCGACCACGTATCGGAAGACGCAGCGTGGGTAGGCCTCCCAAAAGGTGGACTGACTATTTACCAGGGTTAAGATCGCAGGTCTATACCCAGCAGTGGGCGTTTTTCGGCTGATATAATGATAATGATGATGACTTACACTGTAGTTACCTCAGTACCTTCAAAAAGGCTCATACTTACTACTGAGGTGGCCAAATTTCCATTACACTGCAAATATATAGACAGTTTTGAACCCTTATAGTTGCGTCATATCCTAATACGAGAGCTATTAGCCCATCGAGGATATTAAAGAAAATGAGTTTTTTTATGATTTTTGTAGTATGAAAAAGTTATCTTCTTACTCATGACATTAATACCCGATTTCAGATATTCCTAACAAGAAAAGGCATTGCACTAACCTTAAGTGAAAACTGATCTTGCTAAGTCACTCATAATTTTATGACAGCATTTTTGACACCGACATGCTCAGGAATATCTTAAAGCCTACTTAAGAGTCGCCTAATTCTGCAAGCAATCGGGCATTAATATTTTATTCAACAGAAGAACTATGTTTGCCAACATATAAATGTAGCATGTGGCGGGAAGGTTATCGAGTGGAGACCACGTAGTATTCTGTGCTACCTTGTAAACGCTGTAGGCAGCCGATTTAAGTAAATGGCACCGAGTAGATTGGTGTGGAAAGCGTGGGGTCCGTATATTTAGTAGTGGATGTCTTCGGGCTAAGATGATGATGATTAGTTGCAAAGTTATTAGCTTTTAGTATTGAGGTTAGACCACATTCTCGTCAAAGTATTATCGCTCGTTATACTTACGAATGCCAGTGGTTCACGTAGCGTCACAGTGGTTAAGGAATCCGGCTCGTAAGCGAGATGTCCCGAATCGTGGTTCGAATCCCACTGCGCCCATGAACCAATGACTCTTTACTGTGTTATGTACATTAGTTGAATACTAACCGAACCTCTTACGGTGGGGAAAAACCTTGTGATGAAAGCTATGCATTCAGGCGACTGAACCTGCTCTGGTAGATGTCACGGAGGTCAGATGGCGGTCGCTCCATTGTAAGTATCTGATCTGCCAAATTCTCGAGCATAGTCAAGGCGGACTCTGGGCTCTCGTCCGCGAGATCACAACCGGGACAATAACGCCAAGATTATTATTTTATATTTACGAATGCTAGCACAGAGTGGTCCTTGGATGTGCCAGTCACAGGTAGATATGTCAGTATTTTATGTAGGTATACTTACTACGCTCCGACAATCGTTTCCTCTACACTGTAAAATGTTGAAATATATTCGATTCGTTATGAATTTTTTAAAGTTTTATATCAGTTGAAACTAAAACAAGAAGGAAAATCGTACTGTCCTGACCATTCTGGAGTAGAGGCGCAAGATCCAAGGCGACGACGTTGACGGCCCAGAATTCCTATTACGATTACGTTTGAGACTTGTTTCCAGGTAGCAAATATAGTCTACAGACTTTTTATCCTCTAGGATAGATAGATAACCCTGAATGGCGTTGGCCAGTTTACGATCTCACGGAAGAATATGTATACACGACACGAGCCTTTGCTAAATTAGGTATCTTGTGTAAATTATTTCAAAATCGAGAAAGTGGTTTAGCTGTGAAAAGGCCAGATATAGGAAGTTACTTACACTTTCGCATGTATGGTCAAGGATTATTCTACTATGCACGGGGAGTAACAAACAACACAAATAATAGATCGTTATTGAACGACACAAACATGCGCAATTTATTTATAAGCGTTTTGCGTTGATAGGTCCTACACTTTGTCTGATAGTGTTCTTACCTTAGAAAAGCATTTCAATTTGTTCTGGAAATTGAAATTTGAAATCAAAGTAAAGTATTCGTCAGATTAAATTGCATCATATAGTACCTACTTCAATACTTACGTCACCAACTCCAAGGTCCAAATAACTAAGTATGATAAAAATCCCACATGTGAATGATGTAAATCGAATGTAATCGAAGCTACGCATGATGCATCTATTGTTGGTCGTAAGGTACCTATTGTGCACTTGTAATCCATGCATTCAAAATAATTACGCTTATCTTCATCAGCAAAATTCCAATTAATGACTGCAGTAGTAAGAATTATCGAATAGCTTGCAGCCAGATAGAGTTTAGATACTGTTTGTGACCTACCCTCTGTGGTATCGCTTGCATGTTAATTGACAGGGAATTCATGTGAAAAATAAAATAAAAGTTAAGTGATTACATGAAGATTTAATTATATCTGCTCTATGTGAGATTAAATTTGACAGTCGACAACAAATCTAGAATACATGTAACATGAATTACGGACACTATTTCAATATCAAGTTTGATTTTATTGTTCTTTGTATACGTCAAAGAGACAAACTAGGTAAGTACGTGTATATTAGGTATTTTCATTTCTAGAATATTTACATAGTCATTCTTGTAACCATTTTTAAAATGTTGTAGTTATTTACAACTTCTCCAAATGCGGTAATCTAACAAGCACAGATTTAGATACTATTATAGTTATAGTATACGTATATATACAGACAGCTAGATGCTGAGTAATAATTCCGTTTAAGAAGATATAGTAACTAATTGATCCCGCTTAGATTACACAGCTCTTTAATTTACCACCAGTCTACGTAATCAATAGTTAATTCGTCAAAAGTACATACATACTTAATTTAGATAGTACAGGTAATGAAATCACTACGGTGCAGAGTAGAGGCGCTCGAGTGAGCGAGCGAGCTTCGCGAGACAGCGGGCACGTCCGAGAGCGGAAACTCGGAGTAGTTGAGTTTCTCTAATCGTGAGCGACACCAAGTATCTACGGCCGATAATTTCTGCGATTGGAGCCGAGTGGGCGGCGCCACATGGGGTGGTATCATACGATAGTGCCCTGCAGCTGATGGGCGGGCGGCGCGGGCGAAGCGGCCGCGGCCGAGGGCAGCGCAGCCGCCTCGCGCTGGAACGCGCCGAAGCGCTCGGGCGGGCTCTCGTCCGGCGGCGTCACCTCCAGCCCGATGGTGCTGCTCAGCGCCAGCTTGATGGCGTCCGCGTCCTGCTGCTGCTGCTGCTGCTGGTGCTGCAGCAGCGAGTTGAAGTGCGAGATGCCGATCTCCTCGAGGCTGCTCTTGCGGCGGTGCGAGGTGACGCCGGGGACGCCCGCGCGCAGCGAGTCGGAGCGCCGCAGCAGGATGTCGTCGACGACGCGCAGCGAGTTGGAGCGGCCGCGGAAGTCCGTGGCGATGGTGGGGCTGTCGGGCAGCGAGAGCGAGTTGGCCTTGGTGGTGCCCAGCGGGGGCGCGCGCGGCGGCGGGAACGCGCCGCCCAGCAGCCCCGAGCCGCGCCGCCCGCCCGCGCCCGCCGCCGCCTGGCTCAGCGTGTTCGAGCAGAAGCTGATGTTGGACTTGCGCCGGCTGTTGTGCCGCTCGAACGTCTTCTGCGCCGAGAACGGCGATGGCCGCACCAGGTATCTGTGAAAACATTCGTAACACCCGTATAGAAAGCCGCCAGACCTTCGCCCGCGCCGGACAATTCGTCCACGACATACGTACATGATATCGCCTTCCTGGAGCGCCAGATCGCAGCTCGGGTTTATTATGACGTAAGATAGACTGTTGCGTTTTTCGCTGACGTCATCATAATCTACTCCTGTGAGATTCAAAGATTCCATTCTAGAGCGGACCAAGTTAGCTATTTCGGCTCTTTCAATTTTTTGGGCATGATTGTCCCTGGCCTCATCTGCCAGGCTTGTCGAGTACTGCAAAAAAATAAAGTAAAGCTGAGGGCAAGTAGCACTTTCAGGACAGACAACAACAAAATGTTAGCGACTCGGCGATATCGTGGTCTAGCCATTTTATCGCTGTTAGTGTATTAGCAAACGTGACATGCATGATGATTAGCTTTTTGATCAAATGTATGTACTTTGTGGCCCAGAAAACGTACAAACATGTAGTGCAAAGTGTTTACATTTAATTATGTTATTTTATTACTTTGTTCTATTTATGTACATATTGGTAATGAGTACCAGTTCACTTAATTAGTGATACCTATATTAAACTCATAATCTAAATCAAATTAATGCATATTGATACTTACACAATTTGGGTTATTCAGTGGGTACTTACAATATTATTAAAAGTACTATGTGTAGTGTGGTCCCCTAATTTGCTACTTACAGTTTTATAAATAAGCCTTACATTAACTATACAAAATATTGGCAAAATGTTTTAGGCATTTTAGGTAGGTATTGCTACAAAATGTTTGTGTACTAGTTATTTTGAGAATATAATGTTACGTATAGAGGAGTAATTTTTATATCGAAAAAATAAATACCTACTTCTCACAATGTAGGGATGATATACTTATCGTTGAGGGATGATAAGTACAAAGTTGGACAAAGCCCCGCCGGCAGCGGCGCGGCGTTCGAGTCAGGCTCATGGTTCTACGCCACACTACTGCCTGACTCAATATGTAGGGGTAGAAAATCAAAATGCAGGCTGCTATACCCCTCACCCTTCTCCGGAGGAGCACTAGATGCGGAACTCGGAATTTGTCTGAGAGAGGCGAAACTATTCAGATAAACATATCTAATAACTGAGAGGTATATCAACTTTATCTCTTGATTGCGCAAATTCTTGCCAAGTAAATTAATTGGCACAATTTTGTTGAAATGACTGCTGTCTGCTGAGCGAACTATAGTTAGCACAGTATACTGCGAGAGGTCCTATAAATTTTGCATGTTATGGTTGGTTTGACGTGGAATGTTGGTAGAGGAGTATGTTTCTTGGTAGTAGTGTGGGCGGGGCGCGGGCAGCTTACCGCGGGAGTGCGCTCCCCATAGCAGCCGCTGAGGCAGCCCGTGTTCTCCCGCCGCCCGCTCGCCGATTTCCCTCCGCCCTCGCTCTCCTCCTGCTGCAACTTTCGTGTCACCGGTATCCAACCAACAACGACCGACCACTGCCCTAACACCGATCAGGTCCAGCCTAACTCAAAACCGACAACTCCTATGCGTTACTGTCATGTCAACTTTGAGTTTAACCTCTATTCTCGCTTACGCTTTAAACAGCGAAGTTACTCGTCCGGTATTTGATAGGCGTCGAAAAGAGTAATGTTGAACAACCTCTGTGAGTGGGCAGGTGAAGTTACGGGCACTATTCCATAGCAGCATGCAGTAAAGCTGAAGCGTTGTGAAGTTTAGTGAACACACACTTGTTTATTTTCTTCACTGCGGTTAGGCGATCCCGGAGAGATCGACTTTAGCCGGTAGGTGGTACTCAGCAGCCCGTGAGCCAGATTTGTTGGACATTAAGGAAATTTACTAACATATTGATCATGCAGTGATTGAACCATCTAGTTTTGCTGTCGGTAGTATTTCATAGTGTCAGTGGTATTCTGATCGACTTTAATCTAGGTTTACGAATGTGGTCGAATTATATGTATGAAGTTAGGACTCTATTTTTGTCTAATATTAAACATGCATTACACACTACAGCTAATACGAGTACGTTGCGGGATTGCGATCATCGAGTAGTTCTTGATGTTGATACAGTACCCACTCATAGAAGGTAGGTATGCGTATAGAGGTACATACAATTCCCAAATCATTCCAATGTAATTTAACCAGCAAATGTAGTAATGTAAAGAAAATAATTATTAAGTTGTTTACGTGTCCACGCAGAAGCAGAAAAATATCAACTGTCTTGGCTACAGCAGATTGCGATAAATTACAAAATTGAAGCACGTGTATTTCAAAGACAAAATCAAGTCTCGCGTGAAATAGAAGTTTTATAAATGCTATAACTAAATTACAGACACGCCACAAGTGGTAGTATGCTCAAGATGTAAACAAGTCATAGTAATGGAAAAGTGTGACGTCGACTCGAGGCAAAGATAAAAATAATCAAAAGGTAAAACCCGAAATACAGTCCAAGGACCCGGGGCTATCGCATATTTAGTGCTACGAGATTGGGAATTTGGAAGTCACAAAATGCTATCTAATTGTAGAAGAAACCATAACGAGAGGCTCAATACACATAGGACTGTATTTGAGGAGAAAGTAGTGAGAGTATGAGGAGCCGACTCACCGATGCACGCGATGGTCGCATTCTCGCTAGGCGGGACCAAAACCACCTCGAGGGGCTTCGAGGCGACATACTCACGTGGTGCGAGTGGTCGGCCTTCGTTGTGTCCTGCGTGCGATATATCCCGATCGGGATCTCACAAGTGGTCGAACACAACTTTTGGTAAAGCCGACCGTATGTACGGATCCACATGTCTTCCTTTGTTATTTTCATCTGTTCGATGGAAAGTCAACAATCAACAATAGAGATCAATCAGCATTTCATTCGCAACACCAATAAAATTAATGAGATATGAACATAATTCGCAAGGTAATTTTTGAACAATAAACATTCGCAAATAAGAACTATTACTGTATAAAATTAGTTACTAAAATAGGTGGATGTTAAGACACACAAAATGAACTCGCGTACCTAGCTCAAAAAATTTTTCCCCAAGGGTGCTTCTACTACGCATTAGCGGTTCTGGTCTAATAACATTATGTAAAAGCATAAGGCCGTCACTCACCGAGGTGAGGAAGCCCGAGCCCGGGGCCTGGTCCACGCCCAGCAAGAGGCGCACGAACGTGATGACGTAGTCCTTGACGAAGGCCTGGTACAGCAGCGTGTCCAGCATGGAGGCCGAGAACACAGAGCCCGCGGCGAACGGCAGCCGGAACATGTACGAGATGTGGGACCCGCGCTCCTTCTCGCGCTGCAACCACAGCGCACGCTCGTCACGTGTCCAATGCGCCGGCGCCGGCGTCCCACGGCACACCCGCGCACCCGCACACCCGTAGACTCTCCACCTCCGCGCAAGGGTCGGTTGGTGTGCCGTGGAAGTACGGCGCTATTAAGCAATGTACAGACTTTAAAAATGTTAACCTTTTCCATTTTCGACAGATGCAACGCGTATTTGTCGTGAGCCCTGAATTGCATGAACCGCATGTTCGACGATTGGGACAGCTCCGTTATGGATTTAATCGATGGAAAAAATCTGAAATTAAATTTTGTCATATTGAGGTTATATAAGTGTAAATCGCAAGGCACATTCCGCAAATAAAAGCTTCGCATTGGCAGTAAAAAAAAATTATTTTAAATAATACGATAACAATAGTGGCGCGCCACATGCATTCACCAGCTTTAAGTAAGGTCGCAAAGTGTAGATAATTGGAATGTGTTTTACTTGAACATAGTCTGCACGGCGACGATGGTGTTGCAATCCGCCAGGCTGTCCTCCTCAGCGGAGTTGGACAGCTCCTTGTTCACCACCACTACGTTCTCCGCCAGGGTTATCCCTGCGCGCAACAGGTCGTCCAGGCTGAAAAAAGAAGAGGTAAAGAACTAGTACTAGAATATCATTGCGCATAGCCAATTATGCCAGTGAGTGTTTGGACTTACCAGTCTATAGAGCCCAACATCCAGTAGACCAGTGGGAAGTACGAAAGAGCATCTAGAAAAGCGATATCGGGTCTCCTCTCCAGTAGCAGTATGATGGGGTTGAGGGACGTTTTAGACCTGAAGTGGGCCCGCAACGGGATGACGAAGTTGTATATTCCATTGGAGGCGTAGTCGGCGGCGAGGATGATGGTCTTGTTCTGCCACTGGTACTCCTTGGCGTTGCGATACGCGCAGTGCTCGCAGACCTGCGCGAGCTGCAGGCAGCAGAGCGGCTTCTTCTCCTTGAGCAGGTAGCACAGCGTGGGGCTGACCCCGATGAAGGGCGACACCGGCGGGAAACCCTTCACGATCCTGAAACCTCGAGCCGGTGAGTATGGCGGACCCTGCGGAGCGGCTCTACGCGAACATTTCAATCTGGCAATCAATAACTGGTTTCAGTAAGACAACAGGGCAAACAATAACTAATTAGTGGGGTAATATTGAACTGTTGTATGTAGCTGGAGTTGTTTTTAGATTCTAATGAGTAATCAATAATATTATAGTATTACAAAAGACAAAGAGGGTGTTGTGCTTATAATTCTAGAGGTGCTAGATAAAATTCTAACATTCAACATTCATTAAGAATCTACAGGCCATAAAACTATCATCATTTTAAATTATAAATACATTATAGATAGAGAAACGATTGCTAAATATAAACAAGGTGGATATTCGATAATAAATTATCGATTTGATAAGTAACTATTTACACAGTAGTATGTATTTACAAATCTACAATTATATCTTAAGTATGTATATTCTCTTCGTTTATAATACCGTCACAAATGATGCACTTCACTTCGTACCATACCTTCTAAACAAAAGAAATGTAACCTTTATTGTTATATATAAGTATCTGCAAATGTTGTACTTGAATAATTAGGCATTCCGTGTGCGTTTCGTGGGCTTCCTGCTCCAAAAATATCTTGTCCTCATTGCTTTCAACAGACTGTGAATGGCCTATAACTCTAATATGCCCAATGCATTATAGGTAAATATTCATATAACGCTAACGTGTCAACTAAGTCTTATGTCGACAGGGATAGCGTGGATAATTTTGGAGTCGAAAGTTCGAGCGAAACTTTCGAAACAGTTTGCCCATTTTGGTTGGGCGTTCGTAGGTAGTAGTTACACTACCTACTATATCGGACGACATTCGTCGATAGTTAATTTGATACGAGTAAAAAGAAAATAGGTCATGGCCGATGCTTTACATTGCGTAGCGTCAGTAGGTAAATAATAGCGTGTGGATTCCGCGGGGCGCACGCAGAGGGAGGGCGGAGGGACGCGACGGGCGGAGGCCGAGGCTCAGGCAGAGGCTGGGGCTCACCTGGTGACGTCGCGCCGCCACGCGCTGCGCGGCGCCTCGCTGCCCGACGTCGACGAGCTGCTGGAGGTGAGGTCGTCGCTGGGGGCAGGACGCCGTGCGAGGGACAGTGAACGCTCAGGGGATAGTACACAATGCACACACTTGCAATATCAACAGAACATAGCGTTGTCGTACCTAACCGAGTGTAGAATAGAAACAGACAACGCCTCTCATTCGGGATCGTTAAAGGTACATCACAGAAAATATGTGGGCAACATTACATTGATTGAGGTGCACGATATCGTATTGGAAAGCGGGGCGGTAAGATAATGCAGATTATTTATGAAAAGTGATTAGAACTTTAAATGGTTAATTGAGGATAGTACATTTAAATTTAAATTGTTTTACTAGTTTTAATGCCGTGAATGATGTTAACGAGATTCAAAATTTCATGCTATGTTTATCTGCATGATCTTCGTGAGATGTCTCTCGATATGCCACTGTAGAGGAAAGCGATGCCGTAAAAAAGCTAAGCCACTCGGCCAATAAAAAGTTAGGAAACAGTGAACATACTTCGTGTAGTGCGGTACTCATGCAGCTTGCGTGATCCCGGACTGCTATCTAAGAAGTGAATGTAGACGCTAAATAAAACAGATGATTAAATAAAGTGATTAAAAGTAAAACAGATGGTGAGCATTACCGGGACTTTTATCAAGAAAATCAAAGTTCCGCTACTGCCGATGGTGCTGGTATCTAATAAGAGATTTAAAGTTGTCTAATAAAATAGGCAATAATGTAGAATTTATTAAAATTAATTGATAGGGCGTGAGGTAACGTTCAATAAAAAAGAGTGATCTATAGGACGTAGGAATGGGTGGCGTGCAGCGTGGTGCGCAAGCTGGGCGCGGGCTTACGCAATCTTCTCTGAAGGGGAGCGCCAAGGGACGTCGTCGTCGAGCTCGTCCTCGCTCTCGTCGGGCGGCGCGTCTTCCGGCGGCTCCTGGCTGGGCGGCGCGCCGGGCACCATGTCCGGCACCGGCAGGATGGATGGCCGCCGGCTTCCTGGAACGGCACAGCAGCTAATGTAGGCGCCATCATCATCACACACACACACATAATTTGAGGAATTGGCATTCCATGTTGCGTAGCAGGCGCATTATTGAGTCGAGTGAGTATCAATATAGTTCATATAGGAACATCGGCATGCGACCAAGGCGCGGTAGGCGAGAAGGAGATCGCTGTGTTTAAGTTATTACACAATAGTAGATGCCCATTTTCTGGCCTTTAGAAGTGTAGCTGGTTTGTCAGTCTTCTCCATGTCATGGAATGAGTTGACACTGTAACTTTGATCAAAGAGTCATCAATATCGCTCTGGGACATAGAAACCATTTGAAGTTTGAAGTGTCAACAAAGGCGCTGACAATCGCCCTGACCGCATGCGTGAGTTACTGTATTTTTACCTCTGCGGTAATCGGGGCTGAGGAAGTTGGCGTTTCCGTGTTCGGGCTTCGGCAGCAGCAGGTGGCTCTCGGCAGCGCTGTCCGTGCCCGGGGACTCCTTCAGGTGCGTCCGGGAATCCGAGGTGGACGCGTTCTCGCCGTACTTTGCTGCGGCCACGGGGTTTCACAACAAGTGGAGTGTTATAACATCCCTACCGACTGGTTACTTAAGTTGGGTGATCAAATCTTTGTTACTCTAAAAGAGTTTTTTATAGAAATACAAGTATCTTGTTGTAAACTGTAAATAATTTATTGAATAATGTGCAGCTTTTCACGCACACAGGTTCAATGCTACTGCCAATGGTCATTATATTATATTTTGATCACCCACTGTGGCAAAAACTTCACACCTTCGTTTTCATATGAATGTACATTGTAATAAAAAAAATATTTAGATTAGATTCATTGTAAAATCAAACTATGCTTATAAAACTCGAAAAATTTAGAAAAATCGTGACAGCTACGATGTTGCAAACACTAAAATGCCAATTATAGTTGCGGTAATGAATATCTATAACAATGAAACACATAAAACACACAATGGACACCTTAGAGATGTACGTGTTCACCGGGCGCACGGTCCGTATCACAGCAGTGCCTACGGTGCGCCGAGTGACTGGGAATGCAGCGGATTGAAAACTAAATATTACATCTTCGAATTACTAAACTCTATAAAATTAGTCATCAAACAAACGTGCACAAACCAATGATGTCTCATTTAATTTTAAATTTAACGAAACTCTAAGAAATGGGGTCCAAAAATGGTTTCATAATAAACACGCACGAACTGTAAACCTCAAACTATTATTACAAAGACGATATTCGAAACACATTAACAAATAAGTACATTCATTATTCGATCGTAATGAAATTTTAATAAGAATTATAATATAAAGGATGCCCGAACCATTAAACCGAGTCTCATGAGTTTAGTAACCTGGCGCATTTTATTTGCATGACTAAAATAAATGTTAAACATTAATTAAAATAAATGTTATTTAAAATGCGCCAGAAGATCTCTACAACTTAAAAAATGTGGTCGTATTTAGCGTTAGGAAAATAAGTATTAAAAATGGTATAAGCGCAAAAGTAATTTTCATTTCGATCGAAATTATAAAAACAACGGCATGTATTGAAATGAGTGGATACTCCACGCGGCCCGCCGGCCGGCGCGGGCGCGCCGCGAGCAGCAACAAGCGAATACAAAGTGGGTCGGCCGAGACCGGCGCCGCGGTGCGATTTTTAGCATTTTAGCTATATGTCGTTATAATTAGACTTTATTTCGGTTACGTAAAATTCCTAAAGGGGTTTAATAACGCGAAGGTCCCATGCTGAGAACTGAAGGTCTGACTATCCGTGTCGCTGCGCGCCGGCGGTCTGGACGGACCCTGAAGTAAGCCGAATGCATTCTCCGCGTGATGCTGACGCAACGTTATGTATTCGGCGTACTTCGGGCGTTAACAAACTGTGACACTCACAGCTAGCGACAGTGAAATTAGCGGATGATACTTTATTAGCTTGGGTAATGTGAGAAGGCGAGGCGGTTGGTGTGGAACTCGCGGGAGCTTGGAGAATCACTTGTGGAAGCTCGTACTGAGCGACGTTACTACCGTCTGGTGTCTTCTGCTGGCAAGTGCCTTCCTCTGCATCGCTAGGCTTCTTCTCGTTCGATAGAAGACTACATGTAGTTTGATCTTTAGGAATAGTCGGTTTAGTCTCGGTTTGTTTATCAGATACGACAAACGCGGAGTTCTCTTCCTTCGTGATGCTCATGTAGTAGCAAGTATCACTATTTTTCATAATATGACGTGGGCCTGGGTTAAGCAGTATCGTCTCCTCGTAAAACTCGGGCAGCTCAGCGGGGCGGACGCCGACCAGCGCCACGCCGTACCTTCGAAAGGATCGATTGGATCAAGGATGCATTCTACACAAATAACCTTTTAGCATTACATTACCACTGTTTGTAGCTATACTTACTTTCGGTGGGAATGGAAACTAGCATACGTAAAGCTTTTGCCCTCATATTCACCAAAGAACCGACTGTCGCCCAAGACAATGTGGTAGATTTCGTTTCCTGAGCATTTTCCGTAAAGGCGGTGCCATTCTTCGGGTGACTGTTGGCCTTCCCTGTGGCGCAAATAGTTGGGGGGTTAGCATTAGCAAAAGCAGATTATCGTATGATCTAAAAAGGGGTAAGAGACTCACTGTCCGCGGCTGGTATGTAGCAGCAGCGTGACCAGGGTAGAGGCTCCCGGGCAGGTGCAGTTGTTGGCGAGCAGCGCGTATTTGAACTCGTCCTCGCAGACCATGTATTCTGCGAATTTCACGTGCAGCTTGTTCTCTGGTCGGAATATCTGGACGTACTGCGGCACGTCTGGCGCGAAGTCCTTCACGGCCCATGACCTGCAATTCATGAGTTCTGGCTAAGTATAGTTCTCGATAAGTTAGCCGCAACCGCCAGGTGTACCTATCTCGCGAGTTTTTTTTTACTATTTGACTAGCCAGGCATTTGACCGCCACCTCACCTGGTGGAACAGCCTATTCACTCTTGCCTTGAAGGCGTCTAGATTATAATAATCAGGAAACACACTCGCGGGTAATACGTTCCAGTCCTTGGCCGTACGCATTATAAAGGTTGAACTAAAGCGGCTCGTGCGGATAACTGCAAGATCCACTACATAAGGATGAAGCGCTCGCCCGGATCGCGTTTCCCGATGGCGGAAAGGGGCCGGTGGAATGAGGTCGTGCAACTGCTATACACACTCTCCAAAATGCAACCTGTAAAAGACCGACAAACGCGCAACCCTACGCCGATGCTCGAGGCTCTGCAGCTTAGCCTCAATCAACTGCGAATCACAAAGTAGCTTCTTTGCACGTTTTTCCACCGAATCCAAAGCAGCCAGTTGGTATTTGGGTTGGAGTTTGTCATTAACACCCTAAGAAGAAGACGAAGAAGATAATAAATTAGAATAATGATAACCAGTGCCAGTACCTGAGAATGGTATGTTCGTCGGCAGCGGTCTTGTCGGCATAGTTCCTGGCCGCGAGCACGAAGCAGGCCTCGGCCTCATTCATGCGGGCTCGGATCAGGTCCGTGTCCTTCAGGCAGGAGCCCTGGATGTAGATAGCCCTTTGTGCCCAGATCGGGACCTGGAAGGAGCCTTTGTTGAATGAGGTTGCAATATTTGATGGTGTATAGTGCGGCCACCGGAACGAGATAAACATTCTTTTCTGATAATTATATTGTGTGATTATTTAAAAAATGTTTAATATTTATTTATTTATGATTGGTAATATATATATAAACTTATTAATTGATAAGTTCAATATATAATCACAAACTTTTGTTCCTAATCTCGCCAATTTCACCTGCAGTATCATCCGCATGGTGGTGTCGAGCTCCATTGGCGACAACAGCACCACATAGAAGTCCTGCAGCAGCGGGTGCGCGTAGAACTCGTTCAGGAAATCCATGATGGTATCCGCTTGCAGTGTGGTGGAGCATACCACCACGTGCTTCTCACTCTGAGCGCGGTGCGAAGAGTACGACCCGCCCAGCTTCTGCCGCTCCATCCAGGTGAATGCCAGTTGCTCGAACTGGAGATATCGAGTGAGTAAAATAGGAGGCACATTTATTCGTCCAAGAAACTATCCCCTCATTTCGTGAATGGCCATGCAATGCTACAAATGTTCGATAATGAAATATCGACATTAAATTATAGAAACTTACAATTGTCAGTCATGTTGCGTTCAAGTTTGAAGGATAAAACGACATTTTACAGACACGAAGTTGGATAAGTAGCTGTGATTAGCTTAGTAATTCGTAAGACAACACGTGCAATTCTGCAGTTGTTTCACATGGAACTCTATTATGGGACATGTTATCGGTAACAGTTTAAGCTTGTCATCAGTGCTCTTTTGTTACTTTCACGAGTTGAAAGCCAGTTAAAATTTTACGTTTTAAATGTTTATCGGGGGTGCCCCTATAAAAGAAAAAGACAAAGTTGTCACGTCATGGTCACCTGGGTGGGCAGCACGACCAGCGCCACCCCGATCATGATGACCATAAACAGCTGCGAGGGCCAGATGTCCGGCACGAAGTCGCCGTAGCCGACAGTGGAGAAGGTCACCACCACGAAATAGGTCGCCTGGAACAGGTTCAGGTGGCGATGCCCGGCGCGCTGGAAATGCTGGATGCCGCAGACACTGCAAAGTAAAGTAATTTATACCGGGTGTGTCTGAAGATGTCATAAATACGTAATACGTAATTAAAAAAAAAAACTTAGTCCGATATTCGTGGTAGCGTGAGATGTCGCACTTTGGCGGTACATAATAAGTACGTTTCATAATTACCACTCGTATTCACAAACGTTAGCGTTAACGTTAGCAAAGTAGTGCTCGCCAGCGTCTTTTTACTAAGTAAACGCGTTCCGTTCAATACGGCTTTATGATTTGGAAATTTTGCTCATTACTCTTATTTTGACGATCGGCATTCAAGTATTGTCAGTTGTAACCAAAAAGTTACGGTATCCCTGTAACACCATATACGAGTAGGAACGATTCTAAATACAGTTCTAAAATACATCTCCATACACCATTGTGGGATCTCTCTTACGATTATAGAAAGAACGTGGGACATAAAATAAACATTATACTAAGTCAATTAGAATTTTAGGACCAAAATAGCACGTTGAATATCAAACCAGATATTCAACCACAAATCGATGAAATTAAAAGCTAGCTCATCTAAAAAACAAAATGGGTATTTGATCGCGGCCTACGTGCAAATCTTGCTAAGAAATATGCAAAGTGAAGAGGGACCACCCGCCGCCTGCCGACGCGGTATCGGCATTCCGAGAGCTTCTTATTATTCAGTAATGGATTACAGTAATGACATAAAAATGTACATTACGTATTACACCAACACATTACGGGCTTAAAAGGTTGTAAGTATTAGATTACGCTGCATCGAGGAAAAACATCGCGATTATTAAGTGTAAAGTCCTAATTTTATCGGAGGTTGGGCGACTTTGCGAGGCCTACTTTGTAGAATTCTATTTTAAATTAAAATGCAATCTGATGTAAGGCCGTTTAATGAATACCGCGAAGCAACGCAGGAACTTAAGCTTCATTAGTGGGCTTCAGCAGCGCAACGAAGCTGCATAGCCGCAAATTGCAATGAGTAACAGGTTCCGTGGCTGGACGCGATTGAGGGTTGGTGTTCGTTGTTTAATTTTAATTACTGCATGCGCAGATTTAATCGCTTCAGTTTCTAGAAACAAGTCTTACATATTTATTATGAATTAATTTAAAGCTTCAATGAAATCTTAGAGCTACAACGGAGAGTAGATTTAAAGCACATAAAATGTTGAATTATGGTTTTCAGGTCTAATATTACTTATTTCCTTATTTCAAATTCACGAATGGCGATGTTTAACAAGCAAAATATTGTTATGGAAGAAATTTAGAAGAAACATTAGAAGAAGCAAAGTAGCTGTTTTCGCCTGTCTATTTCCTCGGTTTTTCTTCTAAACCATGTTGATATTTCTATACGGTTTTCACTATGATTTAGAGAATTTCGGAAGGTTTTGATGTATAACTATCTGGCCCGGCGCGACTTCGTTCGCGTGTGTATCCTCAACAAAACAATATTAAACTATGCGTATAATCCTTCCTCTTGAGTCACTCTATCTATTGCAGCATTCAAATCCGTTGCGTAATTTAAAAGATCTAAGCGTACGTACATACTGAGGGACAGACGGTGGTAAGCGACTTTGTTTTACACTATGTAAAAGGTACATGATTATAGTAAAGAAAAGCCGAGAACACCCGTGCGTTAGTATATTTATAAAACACTATTCAGTAAAAAGTTGTCTTCGTAGCAAAAGCGTAGCACCACTCGTAGCATACGAAATTAACAACAATCGGAAAGCAAATATAAATAAAAAAAAGATGATATTAAAGAGCAATAAAGATTTCACATACATACACACATACATTTATTAGATAAGAATATCTAAGAATAATATAATAAGAACTCACTAATACGTTTTACAGACTTGTATACATTTTCAACTGTGATAGCGATAGCGTCTCTGTGTAGCGACAGATTTAATGAAAAGAAAAATTGAAAACTGAAACCTGCCTAAAAACAACAATGCCCTCTGAAAAGTACGAAACAAAGAAAGAAATATTAAAGAAACCACTAAGTGGTTACAATTGCCTCACGTAATAAATGAACAGCCCCAGTACTTTCTACCTCTACGTTTTTGTCAACCTACGCTTACAACTAACATATAGATAGCTTAGACTTCTGCGTCAAATTTATTTCTCCCCGCATGCAGCAAATTTTTGGAACAAAAACCAGTTGATGCGCTCTTCACTGGTTCAGTCCTCCGTGTTCACAAGACAACAGGAAATTCTTGCGTAATATAAAATAAATTCGGATTCCGCGTCTGTCTGAATAACCGCTAACTCCTACAAAACTACGGATTATGACGCGGTTTTCACCATCAATTGGAGAATTTCTTCCAGAAAGTTTATAGTAAACATATAACATTATTATTTGAGGGTTATAGATACGAAAATAAATGCTTTTGAACCTTGAATTCTTCACCATAATCCAAATCGATGCAGGACCTCCACCACTAGATCATATTCAATTTAGGCTGTGATCTATACCGATCCTTACAAAGGCTTTATGTCATATTAAAGCTAAAAAAGTAAATTCTATACCTGGTGAAGACCAAGCAGAGCAGGGTGACGCACAGGATCATGAGCTGCTGCGAGAGCGCCGACTGCGACTTCTGCATCGCACGGTGCAGGTCATTCTAGCAAAACAGTGGGAATTAGACGCTTAAAGAACATGTATGTATGTATGTAAACTCTTTATTGCAATTAAAAAGAAATACAGTAGGTAGAAAAATTAAGTTTACAAAGCAAAGGCGGGCTTATCCCACAATGGGATTTATTCCAGCCAACCTTAGACCCTCTGAAAGGAGATCTAAAGAGCGGTGGAGGCAATATTGAGCACTTATAACTAAATAACTTTTATTTTACAGATATTAATTAACATAACAGACATTCATTTATGTATAATTTTGAACATAGCAAATATATACATATTAATATAATATATACTATATCCATACTATATAGATAAATAAATAAATATAATACTATACAATACATATATATAATAAATCTCTATTAACTGCTGAGAAAGTGCTTCTTCAGAAGTTATTTGAAGCTGAATTGTGTACGAGCATTGTGAATGTCGTCTGGCAGAGAATTCCACAGGCGCGCAGCATACACTCGAAAAGATTTCCCATAGGCAGCCGAGCTATAAGTAGGAATTGCCAGTTGGAGTTCTCTACGAGGGCGCAAACGAGGATCCGCCGATGGACAGAATTCGAACATCTCGCGGAGGTACAGAGGGGCTGTGGGACTAACAAGAGTGGTGTATAATAAACCTAGTATGTGGCACTCTCTCCTTCGCCGTATAGGCAGGCAGCCACTTCAATTTGGTTCTGTATTCAGACACGTGGTCAAATTTACGAAGCCCATAAACATATCTAATACAGAGATTCTGCAACCGCTCCAGCCTAGACAGAAGTTCCTCCGTGGGATCCAAGTAGGCCATGTCCCCATAATCCAACAATGGAAGGATGAGTGAATTCACCAACAGAAGCTTAGTTTCCACAGGCAAAACATTTTGTAACCTCTTAAGAGAGTGAAATGAGTAAAATACCCTGTGGCTAACCTCACCGATGTGCGTCGACCAGGACAGAGTCTGGTCGAATAAAACTCCCAAGTTTTTAACGGATTCCTGGAACTCTATGATTTTGCCATCAAAAATTAACCTTGGCAGAGCAATACCCTTCAATTTTGTAACATGTCATGCAAGTTATCCTAGTCAAGTCTGTACCTGCTTTTGGTGTGTGGTGGCTCGAAAGGTTCCATTTTTTTTTATAATATTTAATATCTAGTAAACGCGTCCTACGGGAATATGGTCCATGCCTAATTACAGCCTATAAAATTAATTCTACTCCACTAAAGGCTAAATTCGCTGAGTTGAGTATTTTGAACCTTTAATGGAAAATGGAATATGTGGCATTGTTATCTGTGTATGTAGATATTCCTTTCGAAATTGCCAAATAATGTTATGATGATCATTAAAATAATTCGTATTTTTGAAACCGTATCACCAAAATCCTATCATAATGAACATTCATTATATTTACCTCGCGGCATTACCACGGCATTTTCAGTGCAGGATTAGAAAAAAATTCATAAATTGGAATGTACGAGAATGAGAAAATATTAAAGTTAAAATTTAAATCTATAGGAACCAAATGTGTATGTTTTCGCTTATGAGTAGAAATTACTTTTTATAAAGAATACCAACTGACAAACTGAGAATCCCAAAAACGACATTCTAAATTCTAAAATGATGCCACATAAAGTACTTGAAGCAGAATACCTCTGCAATTCCAGACATACAAACCGGCCACATTCCAAAACTTCAACTGAAGTATCCATTTCCACAGAGTACTCGCATGAGCGTAATATTCATGCGCTTATTAATTATCAAAACCAAATTGAATAAAGCGGACTATTTGCTTTATAGTTGAAGTACCGATCCTAACAAAGCTTTGTACAGTTACATTTGAAAGCGGACCATTAATTAAGCGTGCGTTGAGTGTTATACTCGCAGAGGATTTGATCCATTTCATTGTTCAAGTATCACTTTATGTGTATTCGTATCAAAGAGAATTTCATTTATGAATGTTATAGATTTTACGTGTCATCATCATCCTAGCTTGTTTGACATATTTAGACAAACTGTGTTGTTTAGACAGACTAGCGATGTTTAAACTAGGAACTAGTGCATGTTAGTTATATTATCTGCGTTTTGCTTTGTTGTGTTTGTTTTAAAAAGTTGTTAATGAAATTCTTGTACTGGTTACACTAGAAGGAGTAAAGGCCTGGTGATTCGTAAGGAAGATCTAAACCTAGTACAGACACAAGCCTCGCGCACACTCGCCCTGTTTGCGTTGATAATTAAATTATACCGATGTTCAGTATAATTTAAATCTATACCAGTCATACAAATTTGACAGGAGTACATAATGAGGTGGAAATATACTTACAAACATGTTCTCGAGCGAACGTTTGGCCAACCAGCAGTTCAGGAACACCGGTATAAAGAGATTTCGGAGTGGCGGAAAGGAGAGCTGTAATAATTTAAATTGCAGTAGTTTGTGTCATCAATGCACTAAATTATTAAATCAATACGGAATGTTCATACTCACAGTCAGAGCGAATGGAATAGTATTCATCATTTCCAGAATGAAGTGGAAGGACAGTACTTGTTGCCAGATGTTTCCCTTCAAAAATAAATTGAAATTGAATTTAGAAATTGTATGTAAAGGGATTGGTTACATTAATATACCTTACCTAATCATTATACTTTACATTTTGTAGATTACATGAGCAATCATGATTCCTGAGTATTTTGGTCCCGCAAAGAATAGTACAGTAAATAACCCCTTTACTTCCATAAATAAATTTTAACGTGGTGAAATGGGGTATGGAAGTTTTTATGGGGAACCTATTAATTCTCAAGTAACAAGTTAGATATTTAAAATTGGTTCACACGGACGAAATCGCGGACAAGAGCTAGTATAGTATTAAACACAACCCCTGAGAACATTGCGCATTTTATTTTGGTTTCTGGGAGTATGGTCTATTGTTATGGGCCTTTGTTCCCCTGCATACCTTGTAGTTTAGATAGGCTTGCAGTATCGCTTCGGTAAAGGAGATCATAGCCAGCACGACCTGCACCACCCAGAGGTAGAGCGGCCGGTTGACCCATATGATACCATCCCAGTTGATGATCGGATGCTCCTGGAACTCCTCCTCCGTCAAGTTAGCCGAGTACTCGAACTCGGACTTATTGTTCACCTTGCACCCGAAACTGGAACAAACACGTTATGACACACCAAGTAGTCAGTGTTGCGCTAAGACTTGTCTCATATAACCGCCAAACATCGCAACATTATTAAACTTTCAGCCCGTGATTTTAGAATAAAGAATATATAATAAGAGAATGTAGTCAGAAGCGCGTACAACCTGGCGATATGGTTAATTAAATTATATGCAACCTTTGATTCAATGGACCTTTTACATTTCCCGGGAAAAGCTGCGAAATTAATTTCCTTTGCTGCGTCCGCCAGGAGCATCCCTTTCATAAGAGCAATTACAGAGACTCTCTGATTAAGTACAAAATTAAATAAATAAAGTTAATTAAATTGGCTTCTTTATTACTGACTCAGTCCCTTTATAATAAATAAATAAATATTCACGGTAAATATGAAAATATTACCCGGGAAACCTAGCAAGAATGCAATTCCATTTTCAAAAGAACTGCGGAATTAATTTCCTTTGCTTGCGTCCGCCAGGAGGATATGATTTATTAATTAAGTTTATTAAGTAGGCTACTACATTTTGTAGGCTGTCATGTCAGGCTAGACAAGACAAGTTGTGGTTGCCTGTTATGAAACTGTTATTTATCATGTAATAAATAAATAAATAGTCAATAGTCATTTGGTCATCAAATGTTGTAAGTTCATCGTTAAACTGCTATATTTACTTCAAATGTTGAAGTAAAACTCTTCAAAATTTATAGTTTAGCTAGGGTAATGCAGGCGCAGTGTAGCTTCGTGAATTTCATCAACTAATTAATCAGATAGTTATTTCTAAACAACGTATAAGTGATTATGATTTACTTATGACCAGTGTAATTAAATGCTGCCAACTGCGTAATTTCCAATGCACACGAGCGATACAACACAGTTGCGAGGAAAAATAATTAAATTTGAATCTGGATTCAGTAGTACAGAGTTCCACAGAGTCTAATTACACCTTTCCTATGAAGCCTAGAAACAGTTAATAAAAATGGCTCCTTTACGGGGAAGTGTCGAAAAGCGTTATATATATGAATCGCAATTCAACTAGGAATCGCTTTTGAACAACGGCAACGGTCGAAACAATTCTACGGTGTCAACATTTTTATTACTTTGTCACAACAAACGTCACGGGCATTTTAAAGTATTCCTTTTGTCACGGGGTATGTCTAAACACCCAGCTATAATGATGAGGCGAGGGGCAAGGGCGGTGGTCGTTAGTGGGCAGCGGGCACTCGCGCCAAGGGCCGGCCACTCGGCCAGTCGCGCGCATTGTCGCTCGGACTACGTAACGAGAGCTCCGTTGTCACAGCATCACTACCATGCAAGGTATTATAGTAATCGGGGAAATGGTAACAATTGTAACATAAGGTAGTAAAAACGAATTTTTCTTTTAAAGTCACCTGCAGATATGACCCCCACGACACAGGTTTTATCAGCAGCCAATCGTAGAATTAGTACCGGTTAACTACTGCCAGTACAAAAGTAAAAGCGCAATGAAACAGCCAACAAACTCACCAAGCAGCGGAAATTGGATCTCCGTCGGCGCAGACGCGGCATATGTACAGCACGCATGCCATCAGTTTGAAAAATAGATTAGCTATCCTAATACGTAGACCTGAAACAAATTTAAATTTAATATTATCGAGAAAAAAGGAAGTAATTAATAATAAGTAATGTTGTATGTGTAACCTATATTGGTTGTGCCCCAATTATGAGTACCAATTACATTACTGGGCTCCAGTCATGTGTATAGGTTCGTGCAAATACTTCTCGCTGATGTGAAAATACGCGTCCCGATATCGAAATACATATTGAAACTAACCATATGTGCTAACTTTGAACCTCGAAATGGAGTATATTTCATGGAAACTGAGAGCCTGTCAAGCCGCAAGGCAGGTGCATTTCTCGGAAATTCATCCACAGTAGCCGTCAGATGTCCACTGCGCGCAACTGAGCTTTCCTGGTAGTCGCTTTGTAAAGCAAATAATCTATTGAAGCAGATAGGAACACAAACATTGAATGCACTACCATTGGAATTGAAAAGGACAAGATAAACATTCAATGAGAAATACAGCTTGTAAGCCCTCAAAGCTTGCAACATACAATGGGCTAAGCACTATTCAATACGATGATGCACCTGTTTAAATATTTGCATATACTCTCTAAATAAGCCTGTTGCAGAACGACAAAGGTATAGGGAAAGTTGCATCGAAGGAAAGATTAATGTAAAATGTGATGTAAAATATTATAAAAAGGAAAACCCTGTATGCGAGTTTCAAGAAAATTCGCTTAGAGAAAATCCTGTCTTTGTAGGTCTTCCTTCAAAGGTGCTTTCATCATGGATTCATAGTAATTAGCCATCTAGCTATAACTATATGTAAAGTTTTCAATACTGAAGAAGACTGGAAAGAAGTGCTTCGCAGAACTGAAGATTATTTTCATCTTTGAACATATTACGCGGTTAAAATATACGTCGACTAAATTAAATCCTATCTAGTAGAAGACTAATAAACTAAGGCGACGGTTCAGTTGATGCTAAACGACTTAAGATAACTAACAAGAAATATAATTGCACCAATCAACCTTAGATGCAACCTAAACGCTAATCACTCTTAACTTTATGACACCAATTTAGAGGCGACGATTTCTTAGTATCTTAGTAGAATATCTTTAGGCGTCTACTTAAGCTTCGCCTAAGTTTAATGCCCCCGAATATTGTATCGGGGTAAGTTAAATCCACACAAAGGATATTTAAGTATGTAGATTATTGTTGTAAGTACATCTATGAAGTGGCACGGCAATTCCTTTTGCTTACAACAAACACGGCTGCATTTTGTCAGCGTAAGTGCACGAGATGTGCCAAACCCTAATCAGACACTGTCTGTAAAATTCACCCGTTCACCGAGAGAGAAATAGCCCTACTCAACAAATAAACGAGGCAGACAAGTGCCACATCATGTCCCTAAGAAATGGTTTCGTTTCTTGGAGTCTCGTGCCAATTTGTTAACTTAATAAAATAATAAATAAATATGCTTGGACAATTCACACAGCGCCATCCAGCCCCAAAGTAAGCAAAGCTCGTGTTATGGGTGATATGAACTAATAAAGTACATATATGTGTTTTTAAAACACATACTTATTATGCATGTAACACCCAGACCCGTAACAGAAACTAATTTCTACCCGGCCTGGCACAGAACTGAACTGGTCAGGTCGTCTTGCTTCACTACACCGCATAATAGTTGGGTCACCGAACGCGCAGTTTCTGAGAATCAGTCTCGAAATGTAGTCAGCACAATATCATGTAGACACAAGACGTCCGACATTCCAATTGGCCAAACATAGCCTCCCGTCCGGAACCCGTCTACCTCCATGGATATTCGGTTCATGATTTGCTACACGAAATTCTACATATTCCGCAGTGTAGCTGTAACTTGGTTTTCAGGCTAACATTTTAGCTAATGAACCTAATGAATTAACAAATGTGATGCAGCGTTAGTTAATAATTTGTGATAGGATGTATCAAGTATTTAAAAATGTACTAGAAGCGAAAGTGAATAAAAGCTAGTAATGCGTTCATTGGCAGTGACAGATCGATTATGACTGTGGCCAATCATGTACCAATTTATATCTAAGTGCAATGTGGCTGGCAATCAACGTAGGTAGCGCTTTTATTACGAGCTTTTATATAACTTCACTTGTAGTGCCGCTATATATATCTCTATGCAATGTGGCTGGCAATCAAAGAAGGTAGCGATTTTTAATACGAGATTTTATATAATGCTGATGCTGTATGTGTATACACGGACGGACAAAGTCAATGTAAGATTTCGGAGTGGTAGGAAGTCTGCTTATTTAGCTAGATTCATACAAAGTCCATAGACCACAAAGCCATGAGTATTAACTGCCCTGGATTTGGAGTACCCCGGGTAGCTCGCCTCAGGACGTTTTATTTTTGTGTTACTTCAACGATATCACACAGATTGATATAACACATAATTTCTCAATATTTGCTGCCGCACTCCAATTTACAGGAATTTCGTCATCTGGATTCTTGGTTAAAATGAATAACTTGGTGATAAAATATCAATTTTCAATCATTACCTACACTACATTACAAAACTATACCCCTATTTCTGCTTAAACTTTATAAATGGTAAGCGATATTCTAGATTCGGCAGTGTCAAGACCAAGTTAAAACTGGCGTTGCAAATTAAGTATCTAAACCTGTTAGCAAATATCTAAATTTAATAATAGACTTTGTCGAGACTTTGGCATTGAAACTAGAATAACTTTGTTCAATAATGTTTACCTTAATTTTGAACTTTCTGACTTGGAATTCGGTTTACGCTGTTCATTCGCTGTCTTGCTGCATTAAACTCCAAAGAAATTATAAGTTTAGGGGATCTCTCACAGAAACCCTTTTGAAAATGTACAAACTGCGTGCTCGCAAATCTTATGTTTCTATATAATTGCGTTATTGGATGCGAGTACTTGTCGCTTCCTGCTTTGTCGATCCCTCATCACTCTCCTAGGCACTATGTGAATAGAAAAACTTCGACTGAATACGAAATACAAAAATACTATACCATCAAAGTACCCTAGTTCGTTTTAGATTTGTCGGAAGCTGTCATATAATTAGTACTGTGCTAATTAAATAGACGGCATTTTCCTCGATTTGGGATCAGACGCAATGCGTACATAAACTCTACCAAAGAAGAAACTTGTTAATGTTTTCATTATTAAATTTAGGTAAGTATAATAGTTAATTTATTTATATCAACTAACATAAAAATTAATATGTACAATAAAAAGAAAAAGAAATGACCTAACTTAAACTTAATTTAGGTTAAAAAGACGGCGATTGCTCATTATCAGGCAGTTCGTAAGCTTATTTTCCACCTTAGTAGTATAAAAGAAATCCAACCTTATTTTTCCATGTTTTTCATTTAACCATGTAATTGATCCTGATTACAGTCAGTAGGTATGCATTAGCTGGACAGCCGTCCGACAGGCGAGCGCCCTTGTCAATCAGCGGTGCCCGAGCGGGGCTTACTTCACAATTACTAAGTACTGCCCGCAGCCGTGAGCGAAGTAGACCGTATAATATAAGTAATAAAAAAATAGTATTCATCTTGGCGTTAATGCTCCGGTTGTGCTCTCGAGAACGAATGCCCGGGGTTCGCTTTGACCATGTTCAAGATTTGGCAGATCAGATATAGTAGTTTATGCAACTGTCATATAAAAGGGGGAATTAAAACATGAGTGTCTGTTTCGGCTCGGCTACGCCTCGTATGATAATAGTTTGACACGAGAGTTTTAATACCTAATTATCTGCAGTTGCATACACTACTTTATCTACACTCATATTTTATAATTTTTATTTTTTAATTTATTTTATTTTATAATTTTCTTATCTTTGCTGGAAGTAAGTTGCGAGTCAGTTCTGTTGTATCTACGCGTCGAGGATATCAAGCGGCGGGAAATTCACTTCACTTCTTTCACATTTATCTATTTATTTGCTTCAAACAAGAAAAAACATTCACAAACACAAATTACAACAATTAGAAAAAATATTCTGTTTAGCGGGAAAATAATGACATACAAATATAAACAGGAAAATTTAAATTTTGAATTTGTCAAAGACATTTAGGTATTCAGCCTACATTTCGCCGTGTCTCGGCGCCCGACAAAAATTTAAAAAATAAAAGTGTTGCATAATGATTAAAAAGTTATTTTACGATACAGCTGTAATGAAATTAGTATGGGAAATGCTGTATCGAAAAGTAATTTTTTAAATTTTATAGTCTGGCGTGAAAAAGTATATTCTTAAACAACTGTTTTCGAATATGAAATTGCAACATTACGCTATGAGTGTAGATAAAGATAATTACAGTGGAGCGACTGTGCCATCTGACCTCTGTGCTTCCAGGGGAAACTGACCAGATTGGACCAAGGTTACAAATTCAGTTGCCTGAATTTGCATGTTTCATCACGATGTTTTCCCTCACCGTAAGAGCATCGGTTAGAATTCATCTAATGTGGGTACATAACTCAGAATCAATGTAATATAAGTAATGCGAAGTATAATATAATATCATAAGTATGACGTATTTAGTAGTGAGTCATAAGAATTTTCGAAACGCAATTTCAATATTGAATGCCTATTAGCCATTATTCACATTAACTTATTTATTGGTATCTCTCTCGTGTCAAGTCAAGTCTATCGATTTTTATTTTCTATCAAATTCACCGTCTCTTTAAACAAATAAAAGCAGTATAAGAAACTAAGTAGCTCCTTTTCTCTTTACAGTCGTGAACGTATAGCTCTCTCGTGTCAAGTCAAGTCTATCGACTTCAATCGAATTTAAACATTTAAAAGCAGTTTTAAAACAACTTAGCTTTCTTTGTCTAGGGCTAGGATTCGTTTACGTAAGTACATACTAACGATTTTCAGATCAAACCACATAGTTTTAGTGTAAACCCCATTTCAACTGTACATTCAATTGGATAGATATCCATATTTAGTGAATTTTTGTGTTTCCGCTGATAACTACAAGACTTAAAAGAGAAATAGTTTTTCAGAAAGGTTATATGGACCAATAAAAGATATGACTAGATTAGCCAAATAAAAGACAACTTGTACATATGCGAAAACTAGCCAAAATCTTGAGCTTCAATATATTTTAAATTACGTGTTTAGTGTAAATAATCTACTATTCCAATGAACTGACTATTCCTTCAAATAATAATAGATTGTGCTATCTAACGACTGGCTACATTATCATAATGTCTTTTCTGTATGGTATTAATGTTTATCTTTATTTCGATGCAATTCATTTTAGATCTATTAATGTAATGGTCTTTGAAAGTCAGTGCCTGAATATCGGCACAGTTTTAGATAACTTGTCGTTATCTATTTGTTTGGGTTTGAGGTTGGGGGTCAACCTCGTTCATCCACATTGGTGTCCCTGTGGTGCATATGTGGATTCGCTGGGGCACCACGGTCTGTCAAGTAGTCTTAGCGCAGGCCGAGTCTCCAGACGCGCGGCAATAAATGACGTCATCCGAAGGGCGCTTGTCACCGTCAACGTACCGGCCGTATTAGAGCCGAATGTGTTGAAGACTCATTGCTTGGAAACGTGGGAGGGCGCTGGTGTGGGACGCTGCTTGCGTGGATACTCTGGCGCCGTCCCATGTTACCTCTATAGCCCGCAGTGCTGAGCTGCGGCCTCTGCTGCTGAGGACATCAAACGTTGGAAATATGAAAGCCTAGCCCAGGACTTCATATTTCAGCCGTTTGGGGTTGAGACGTTGGGACCGTGGGGCCCTGATGCTTTAAAGCTTTTTAAAGTTTTAAGCAAAAAGCTGATTGACGCCACAGGTGACCGGAGAGCTGGCGCGTTCCTCGGACAGAGGATAAGTATTGCTATCCAACGAAGCTAGCTTTCTGGGCACCATTCCGCGGGACAACGATGTGGATGATCTTTTTTAATATATAATATTTAGTATTAGTGTTTAATTTTATTTCTAATTGTAAATATTTTGTCTCCGAAATTTGTGGCTGAAATTTGTATTAGTTTATCAGTGCCAGTTAGTACTCAACTTTACAAATTTAGTTAATCGAGTTTTAGTTGACTGGTAGATAAAGCTGTGTAACTCATCGTCCATGAAGTTTAAATAAATAAATAAACTTTAGGTTAGCATGGTAGCATTTTAGCAAATGTTAAATAATACTTGAGTAACGCAGTTTGATTTGTTCTGAGGCAATTAATGATGATAGTCACACACCTCACCATCCCATCCCTGTAGTATGATTGGCCATATAATAACAAAAATAGTCCCTTAAACTCAAAAAAACATAATAATCTTTGAGACCTCACAGCGCGCCATCTATGCTATGTGAATTAGGGTTGATGAGGATTCCTTTTCCTCATCCCTGCTGAAGTTCCTCAAAATTTGAAAATCCTCCTCCATTTCCGCATCCCCAACAAATCAAATAATTCCTTCTTCCACATCATCATTGACTACCTGAGTGGTTCAGTGGTCAACATGCCGGTCTGCCACGCAAGAGGTCCCGGGTTCGATTCCCGGCCGGGCAGAAATTGAAATGATGAATTTTAATTTCTGTTACGGGTCTGGGAGTTATAGGTATAATAAGTATGTATTTAAAAGTATATAAGTAGTTTATCAGTTATCTAGTACCCATAACACAAGCTTTGCTTACTTTGGGGCTAGATGGCGCTGTGTGAATTTGCCCTCGATTATTTATCATTATTTATGAGGAATTTAATAGGAAGTAGTTAAGCACTTCAGTCACACCCACCGCTCCCACGCGCCGATATAAAAAATCGTGGCAGTCATTTGTGCAAAACGTTTTTTAGGCCAAAGTAAAATAATCTTGAACGAATCCATACAGAGCTACCTAGCCCCAAATAAAGCAAAACCTGCTCCTAGAGAACTGTATCAATTTATTATTCCAAGCTTTATCTTTAGTTCACCTATCCCGGTCTCAGTCTGTAATCAAATCTTGCAAGTTGACCCAATTCTGTTAGTAATGGAGACGGACAGTAGCTATAGGTCTCCTAAACTTCGCATGATAAACTACTCGAGTTTAAGTTTGTCTGAACTTTTGTTTGTGCCAGGTGTGCTCCAGTCTCTACAAAGTGGATTTTTTCTTGTACTGGATGACGTAGGATGACCTACGGCGACCTCACAGTCAATATATATAAGCTCGATTTCAGAGATAGATCTATCTAGTTAGTTTTGTTCACTGTTACTCTGTATGCAATTTTTTATCCCCACATATCGTTATACAAAAAATGGGGAAAATCAGCGTCATGAATCAAAGTATTGATTTTTTCATGCTGAAAATCATAATTTAATACCTCTAACGTTGATAGGGAGCTTCAGTTAATAAGCATGAAATTCAGTATGAATTTCAAAAAATTACATTATTGTTCTTTTTTGGCCTAGCATAACAAAAATGTACAGGCTCAACAAAATCATGTTCGGATACGCTTACTAAATGGGCGAATTTATTTTACCAATAAAAACGCAATTGGTTTCGAAATATCTCTATTTGTTGCGGAAACGAAGTATTAGTATAATTTTCTTCGCGAAATAAGCCATTTTGAATCAAAACGTTTCTACCAAAGCCAAGTATTTAAGCAGTTGGTGCGAACCGTAGTTACAGAAACGGTGTTACTCATGGTGTAAAACAAAGGCGTAAAACATGCCAAGTTATAGAATCACGTAACTTGGCATGTTTTCCGTCTTTGAAATCTTTTCAAGTCGTCTTATTTCATCCAAAAAGAGAGTACTAAAAAATGTGATTCCATAACTTGGCATGTTTTTCGCCTTTGTTTTACACCATGAGTAACACCGTTTCTGTACCACGAAAATGCACAGGGTGGCGGCGTTCATCAATATGTACATGTAAAAAGCCTTCTTATAATAATGACGATCTGAGTGGTTCAGTGGTCAACATGCCAGTCAGCCACGCAAGAAGTCCCGGGTTCGATTCCCGGCCGGGCAGAAATTTCAATGATGAATTTTAATTTCTGCTACGGGTCTGGGTGTTCTATATATAATAAATATGTATTTAAAAGTATATAAGTAGTATATCAGTTAGCTAGCACCCATAGTACAAGCTTTGCTTATTTTAGGGCTAGATAGCGCTGTGTGAATTTGTCCACGATTATTTATTTATTTATAATACACGCTACTTAACGTGTCAGCAAGACGACAGAATACCATCAAGCAAACCTTACTTACTTACCGTTTACGGTAAGTAAGAGCCGTATATTTTTTATTTAATTAAAGCTCGCTCTACATTATTTGCACTAAATAGATAGCGTTGAGAAATTTATGCAAATAATAATAAGCAGTTTAGTAAGTAATAATTATCAAAACTAGTTTATACTTACTTGATCGCTGATTTTTAATAAAGTATAGTTGCAGTCTTTCTTTGAACGTATTCTCGTTCACGTAGTATTCCACCCGAACTCTGTAACAAACAAAAATATAATTGAAGATTTCTACCATCGGAATAAAGCCAAGAGTACCAAACAGTTTTGAATCCCAGTGCATCTCTACATGTATTTTTAGATATTTTTGGCTGTGTTTATAATGTCTGGTAGAGAAGCATCGACCCGTTCGACTCAAGGATCCTAACGGTGGACGGTATCCATGCTATGAAGTAGACAGAGCGTGTGCCTGTTTCTCGACGCTGCAGTCTCCCTTTATCATCATCTTGGCGTCCCGTTTGCGCCACTATACGGTACGCGAGGGCTCAGAGTCCGCCTGTAGTCTCCCATCACGCCAGCAGAAGGTGAAGAAGAGAGTAGAAGAAGAAGATATGGCACATCGGAAATGGAAACCTGCAGGAAGCGTATGTCGGGCTGTGGACTGCTCATGTAAGTTGGGTATGACTTTTATAAGTAGGTATACCTATACCAAAATTCGTTTATAGATTAATACTGCAGTATACAGTACGAATCTTATATGAACAAAATATTGAACGAATTCAGTTGCAATTTATGTGTTGAGATTTACTTCGGACTTTTAATTAGTCTGTATTCGCTTGTGAATAAATTTTTAGATTCTCTCCAATTTAGATTAAGTATATATTCGATATTTTAAACTGCAGTAGCTATTTCGGAATCAGGTCATTAATTTATTTTAGGGATTTTAGTATATATATTTTGTCCGCGTTAGCCGAAATTTAGATTTGGATAAAACGCTATGTTTAACATATTACAGGTACAAAGTGACAGGAAGACAATTCGTTGTAGTTAAAATTCCATCTTGTGAGGAATATTGGACATTATTTCCTGAAACTCACATCAGGCTGTGTCATTGCATTATATAAGTAATATATGTGTACTTAGGTATACCAATTTATTCGTATTGGCACGAATTCCTTTCATTCTTTAAATTACAATTGAGTGAACAGGCGCTAAGTTTTATTTCTTTGCATGACATTTCTGAATAGGTACATTCACCACCATCACAGCCCACAACAGTCCACTGCAGTACTTAGGGGCGAGAGCATAAGAGCATAAGAGGGGAGGTTGAACTATTATAAAGTACAATAAAAATTTTAAATGAACTGTCTCCCAATAAAGGGCTATATAAGAAAAAACCGAAGTCATTACACAATGGCATTGTAATGATCTAGGAATTAGGAGGATTTAGGAAGACTACCGCCAAAATTAGGTCTTAAAATTGCGACCTACCCACATTCGTATAACTGAGATGGTGTCATTTCATATAATCCCAGAAACATTACGTCCCTGCGGCGCTGAGATTAAGCACTTAAATCACACATTATTTCCCCGACCTTTATACGATTCATCCACTTTCGCAAGCTAGCTTGCACGCCGCACTTCGTCAAAAGTGTATTTATAGTTTTTTTAAATTAAATATTAGAGAATCTAAGTAGTAGAGAATCTAATTCTGCATGTACCTACTGCGTACTACCTTTGTGGAATTTGGTCCAATATTTTCCTTTAGCAATTCCTCAGTCACTTGAGGTTCAAAGCGAAGGGTATGATGCAAAAGGTGGTATTAAAGAATTTGTATTTTAATCTTGTGCAACTCGGTGCCGCTGAGTACATATAAAAAAGATATCAAGAGCTAACTTCTGCGCGTCTATCCTGCCAAATATTAGCTTTCAACAAGAGCAAAAAATTAAAGTCTAATTAGAACCATCAATACTTAAGAGTATTAGAAGATCATGTCAGGTACGTAGTAAATCTCTAAATTTAAGGACTCTTTTTGGTTTCTCACTCATAACTTTAATAAGATGCGTCTCAGCAAAAAAATACTTGTAACACATTACAGAAAATTTAATTTTGCGTCTATACAGTATTTTAGCTTTATAATTTGCTGAAGTAATGTAGTAAAGACATGTCCCAAAACGGGCGCGGGTGGCAGCACGGCATAACACGGCAAACACTTCAGTGGTCAGCATTGCAAGAACTCATCGCTACCGATTCGATTGGTTAGAATCAAAATTTTAGGTTCTTTAATTGGTTGTAATGTTACTTTTTGCTAGGATGCTCCATATAGAAGTTATGAGTAAGAAACAAAAAAGAGTCCTAAAATTTCGATATTAATTAAAAAAAAACTTTATGCAGCGATGTACTGTATATAAGTTATATGCGAGAAACAACAAAGAGTCTTAAAGTTTCGAGGTTTATTACGGCCTTGAACATGGATTTCTACTCACTTGACCTAATTATTAAGTTATGGCACTCATTACAAATTACTTGCGAAATTTTATGCTCTTTAATTTGTTTCTAGTTATCTTAAGATGCACTGTATATAAATTATGAGCGAGATACCAAAAAATACAAAAGTTTTGACGTATTGTACCTGCCAAAAGTAGTCTTGAGATCCTTGGAGGAAATCGCATCTAATGTGTGTACGGATAGAGTCTGTGCGGAAAATGAAGCGTGGCGTTTATGGTAACTAAGATTCTGATTTGTGTTTGACAGTGTTATTACTGACTCGTATTACCCTTTTTTATATTTACCAAACTGGTCCGTCACCTGTCCCAAAGTCGTGTTCCCCACCAATCCTTACTACTAAAAACTATTTTTCTTCTTGAATAGCTTACATTGTTACATAATATATTTTACAAATCGTATGTTTTACAAAGAATATAACAAATCAAATACTTTACAGAAATAGAACAGTACATAATCTGTTAAGAATTCATCCGTTAGGCTGATGTTAGATACTGTTCAATAGCAACACGGTAAATTATAAATCTGCTTCTACGAAGTGGATTCGCTAGTATTAGTGTTAAAATGTCAAGGGTGGCTTGTTAAAGCAGCTGACCTATAGATGACCTACTAGTATCCATGGTGAAGCGTTTTATGACAATGGTCATTGCAATCTTAACATTGGTTGACAAGATTCCATTAAAATAATGAAACGTACTTACATAAGAACGAGTGTAGGTTAACTTAGTTAAAACTAAAGCTTTTTTTGCAAAACATGCATATACCCAACATATTTAAGTACATGTATTAGGTCAGCCATTTTGAGGTTTTCGAACAAACGAACAAATAAATATAATAGGACCATGATAAGTCCGTATTGACTGAAAGTAGTAAAAATTATAAAATGTGGATATAGCAATAATCTGGGGATAATCTGTCCTTGTCAGTCCTTCTTGTAAACATTCAGATATTTTTCTTGAACTTGTACTTTTAGTTTGACTAAATTATTAATCATTCTGAATATTATCTCCCGCACTTCCTTGTTTTGTTTTGCCCATTATTTAATAATATTTTTCATAACTTACGAAAATAAACAATCCTACAGAAATCAAATGAGGTGTTTTCCAGTAGGTATTGTCAGTTGGTTTCAAAAAGCATCATTGGATGGGATTCCTACAATTCTGGTATTTTTTTAAAAATCTGTATGGTTTTAAATGGTTTTTCAAGCGATTATCAATTACCAAAATTGTCGGGCCGTCATCTAGTGAGCCTAGTGAGTGGTTAAGAATGCTTTAGATACCTATTGGGAAACTCCTCATTGTTTGTTATGACTTTTATAAATGACGTTCTATGACGTTTAAAAACTTGCCATACAGAGATTTTGATTTCATTTTTTAATAAGCGATTTGGACTTAGCATGGTCTTATTATTGTAAAGCTTGACCAGTCACAGAGGTGACCTATCAATCGTGGCGCTAGTTCTGCGTTTTATATAGCAACACCGGAAGTAGTATAATCTGTCATCAAATTCATATGAGTCAGATGGACAGTGATGTGTTCGTACATATTTACACATCGACATATTTTTATTGAATAAAACGTTGAGTAAATAATAAATGTTACCTATTTATGTTCCCGTATACATACATCCTATCCTACTAATATTATATGGATGGATGGATGTACTTATGATAAAATACATGAAGCTTATACTATGCCCAAAATAGCACGTAGGCTTTAATTAATTGGGAAAAAAAAAATTCCCGCAGGAACGGGTCCGCAATGTAAAACCGAATTCAACGCAGACGCAAGACACAGGCGCAGATGCGAGCAAAATCTAGTACTGCATATAAAGTGTGTGGCCTGGAACCGGGGCTAATATTGAAAATAGAGACTCTCTAAAGTATTGGTATTTTCTCTGAAACGATTCTAGTTAACCAAAACCCATGCATTACACACAATAAGAATTTAAAGTTGCGATTCATAATCAGTGATTATTGCTAAACGATATTATCGCTAACATTGTCAATGTCGTGGTACGGGACACAATCCATAAAATGTCAACTAGACGTTCCGAGTAGCTCCAATGCAGAATGAACTTGATCGAGTTGAGCGGAACCAAAGAGATTTTAATGCTAGCGACCTACTTGCCAGTCTATAGAGGGGGCTGTGACAGCTTTTTCATACAAAAAATGCGTGCAAGGTCAGAGACAAAAAATAATTAAATCTCCTTAAGTTTTTGTCAGCATCAAATAAAAAGGGATGTTCACTCTGTCGAAATATGTTTTCGATATGCTATATTAAGCAATACTCGTATTATCGATATCGATATACTTAACAAAAATATTCCTAAGACATCATCAGCTTATGTAGCCATTATAGCACCGCTTTTTTACATTCTATAATAAAAAATATTCTGTTTAGCAGGAAATTATTACACACAAATATAAACAGGAAAATTTTAATTTTGAATTTGAATTATGAATTTGTCGAAGACGGTTTCGGTATTCAGCCTACATTTCGCCGAGTCTCGGCGCCCGACAAAATTTAAAAAATAAAAGTGTTGCATAATGATTAATAAGTTATTTTACGTTACAGCTGTAATGAAATTAGTATGGAACATGCTGTATCGAAAAGTATTTTTTAAAATTTTATAGATTGGCGTGAAAAAAGTGTATCCTTAAACAACTGTTTCCGTATATGAAATTGGAACATTACGCTATGAGTGTAGATACATTTTTTTAACATTAGGTAACGAAAACCAGCGTCACGGCATTAGCCATGCCATTATGCCGAGTGCGACCACGACGACATTACTCGTATACAATAAATGAACATACACGTTTTACTTTACTCATTTTACGATTAGATACCTATTTATCTTATAATGTACGGATGGATAATATGGATCGGGCTACCTTAACATTTAAGTACACTCTTATTTCTAAAAAATGAAGACAGAAAAAGTATAGGATCCATCACTTGAAGTATTACCAATTCATCATCATCATTATATCAAAAGACGCCTACTGAGATCTTCATAGAGGCCGATCCTGTGTCCTCATTTTGCTGGCGTTTGGTCCTCGAACGTTGGCAAAGACAGAATCCTATATCAAAAATACCAATAGCGATGACCGGCTGCATACAACTTTGAAATGCTTACAATTTTGTATTATATACTCGCTGGACCCGCTGGACTATTATTGAACACTGTGAATACTATAGTGCTAAAAATGAGAAGAATAATACCGGACAAACCTTTCTGCGTTTTGGTGGAACAGCATCAACAGTATAATTCGTATGGTCTGAAGTATTAACCCATATATGCCCGTAACTATTTGAGTCGTGAAAATTTGTGATTTTCGCAAATGTTGCTCAAAATAGGCATAAATAAAAGACAACAATTTAATTTTTTTAAAAAGACTTGAAAATTGTGGTTTTTTCGAGTGGGTCGCTAACGACCCTATGGGATAATAGTTGCCCTAAAATGTATGAAATGAAATGATTCGTCAACCGTCAAGAAACTGGTTTTGAATAACAAAAATGTAGTAAACAATAAAAATTGCGAATTGTATTATTCAAAACACTTGTTGTAAACACAAGTACAGTAGGTATCGAGGTTATACGTCATACAATGAAGCTTTTAGACCGTACTATAAATCAGAGACTTCACCCAGAATTCTCCGTGTCGGATTGCTAGTACGACTTCAGGCCGGACTGCAGCAAAATGGATCCTATATTTGTCCTTAGAATCCTCCAGGAGGCCTATTGCAATAATAGGCTCTGCACTCAAGAATCAGCCCCTGTACTTTGCATTCCTCGATATGCAGAAGCTTTTTGACGTATCTCGGGAGGTAACCTGGTGGGCTCTGAGATAAAAATCTTTGCTCCAGGCGCACTTTCGAATTATCCAGGGCATGTTCACCATAACTGTGAACGTCGTCAAAACCATAGTAGGCCATGGGGTTAACACCAGTATCCTGTCCACAGGACCTACTTGCTTGTGTTGTACTCGACGTCCTCTCACTTGAAATTCAAGACACGTCAGCAAATGACGAGAGTTCATGGCAGTAACCTGTGACCTCAAAATTCCTGTCAAGGTGAGACAAGGGACGTATTTATGAAAGAGAATAACCACTTCTATGGTGATGATGTGCATTTTATTAGCTTGCTGTTGTTAGCGGCTGTTTATACCAACAATATTTGTCTGTCGAGTAACTGCTGACCATCACCAAGAAGATCCAAGTATTCATCTACATGGCTAACATATTTCTTTTGCATTGTATGGTCTTCATCATCATCATATCAGCCAGAAGACGCCCACTGCTGGGCATAGGCCTCCCCCAGAGATCTCCACAAAGACCGGTCCTGTGCCTACCCACGCTGCGTCTACCGGTACGTGGTCGCCACTCGAGAACTTTACTGCCCCATCGGCCATCTGTTCTTCGAGCTATGTGCCCTGCCCACTGCCACTTCAGTCTGGCAATCCTTAGAGCTATGTCGGTGACCTTGGTTCGCTTGCGGATCTCCTCATTTCTGACTCGATCGCGCAAAGAAACTCCGAGCTCGAAACTCATTGCCAGGCCCATAGTGAGTGTATGGTCTTAAACTTTTAAAATTTCGAATGCAGTCAAGCCACGCTTCGACCTGGGCCAAAAATGAAAGGTCAGGGTTTATCCCAATGGGTCGTTGGCGACCCAAACATGTTTACGGTATTTTTATGTACGTATAAAAACATATAAACGTATAACAAACACTTCCCTTATATTCGTCACATATCTCAAAACCATGAGACAATTAAAAATTTTCATGAACGTAACTGACCAAAATAATATTTACGTTTTTCGTAACTCCGGACACAGAAATGTTTCTTCAATCGCAAAAGAAAACTTTCCAGAGATCTAGAAATGTGATTTATACTTAGATAGACTAAACAAAATACTTATAACGTGCTTCATACTTCCCACTATCAGACAGACTGGACTCAGATTAAAAAAACATTATACCCAAAAATATAAAATTTTTTGAAGGTACCGACAAATTTTGGGTCAATAACGACCCTATGGGATAATATAGGTTAAGAAGTACCTAAAATGATGGTCATGATTATAATTATATTGACAATGGTTCCCATTCCCGTTAAAATAATAAAAATTAAGTGAACTTACGAATTTTAAAGCTCCAGTATTCATATTAGCCTACATTATTTTACTGTTGAGCAAAGGACTTTCCCAATTTTTCCTCTCCTCGTGATCAATAGGTATTTTTTGTTTACATCGACATTGGGAAAAAGCAGCGAACACATCACTATCGCACGTTTGAACAAGCAATAAATTAATATATTTTTAGGGATTAAGTAGGTAATTATGAATTATCATTGTTTATACAGTACATATTACTGAGCTCGGCGTATTAATTCAGTCAGAAAATTACTAATACTTTGAGATATTTCGAAAAAGCTCATAAAACAAGAATCTTTAACACGCATTTATTTCACAGGTAGTGGTCCAAAGCACTTCACTAATTTAATAAAATAACAAAGCCTATATATAACACAAAATATAAAAATATTTTACCAATAAATAAATTGAAATTGTTTGTTTACCATTGCGTCTGACAAGTAAAATGATTGTCAAACTGACGGGTAGCATGCATTTTAACCTTCAGGGCCACTCTTCTATAACCATGAAGGTCGCTAGCATTCCAATCTCTTTGAGCGGAACTATTGTTTTGTTACATTTTTATATTCTATAAGATGCTATAACTTTTGTTAGTGTAAGTCTTGTCGGTTGTCCTAAATAAATAAATAATTACCAGCGCAGGCGAGCCCCTTGCCCTTATTCGCGATATCCCTCACGATGATAATATAATTACTTGTCGAAATTGTGTAGGTACGTCGGTGCTACAGACTTTGGGGTACCAGCCATCGGGCACATGACATTCGAAATGAAGTAGTAAACTCTTTCTTTTCTGGTTATCGTCAAAAATATTAAAATTACATTTAATCGATCGATATCGATACTTTTTTAGTCTTTAAATCCCTGTGAACTTATTTTGACGCTTTCATAGTGACATTGTCACAATAATTATTCCTTCATTTTCTTTTTTAAACCGACTAATTTCAGAAGGTATACAATGACGAAGACGGTGGCTTTAGGCTATTTAATAATGTCGATGTACATTTCCTTTTTTTTCGTCTATTATTTCCAGTAAAATAGCTTTAGTATACCTGTCAAAGTAACCTAAGTCCCTGGTTGACCTGTAACTCTGAAACTAATGGTCCTAGAATACTAGTTTGCTAAAAAAAATGATAGTACTCGTCGAGACCTACACTTCGGATGACATATGTCAAACTTGGAAAATGTAATCGCTTCATCGCTGTCAAAACTTTTAAGTGGAATTTAATTGTAAAATATATAATTAAATTGTAATAGAAGCACAGTTTTTCCAAGAAATTTCGGCGACGTAATGAATAACATCCATAACAAGTATTTTTATTAAACAAATAAGACATTATCCGAGAAGCGCTATTAAAAGACCGTTAATACCTAGACAAAGACCTTATGCACTTCAATAGAGACCCCAACTCGAAGAAAAAGATTATACAGAATGATTTTTAAACTTAATTAAAACTTTCATAATATGCCATTGAAATAAGATATTCACGGTTATTGAAACTGTTAATTTGCTCTTTTATTCATAGTAATTTAAAGTTTCCCAAGCGAGCAGCGTCTTTGTCGTAAAAAAGTAGCGGAGGTATTCGACGAATTCGTGGGCAATAATAGAGCCAGTAAAATAACTTTAGTATACTCATTTTTCCGCAATCTGTCAAAGTAACCTAAGTCCCTGGTTAACCTATAGTAAAGGATTTTACAAAGTAAAATTTCTTTTAATGTAGGTACTTATTGAATAATATTTCCATACAGGAAGTAGAACAAGTAATCCGATAATTGTTGACAGCACGCCCGTTGCAGTCCAATACTAAGATCAATTGTAGGTAAATTTAATTGATGTGTATTGTTGATGGCCTCGCCCTCGCCTCTCGCGACCTTCGCCATTCCGAACTCAATTAGCTGTTTGGAATTTGCGGTGACATCAATCGCCACAACCCGAGGTAATGGCCACCCCAGAACCTCACCTCCATATACTGCAGTGGTGGGAAACATGTGTAAGTAATTCTCGAAAGCATCTAATATACCGCATGGAAGAACAGATGTAATTTTTTGAACGAAATATAGGAGAACGGTGCAAAATTCTAGTTAATCAATATTAAACCTGCGGGAATTTTGGTCATTGTATTGGGCGCGGTGCCTCTCCCCCTCTCTCCCCCGTCGACCCATGTATTTCGGGTCATCGAACAATAAATCATGCAAAAGCTTGGACATAACAAATTAAATTTGAAAATCCTTCATCTATGTAAAACCTCTACATAAATATTAAATATGTCTATAGCACTTTTAAAAAAATTGAAAAATATTGTTGTCTAGAATCAGCTCGGGTGATAGAAGTTTAATATAACGTCACGTATTACGTTATAGTCGTCATTTAGGATGGTATTAAATCAATTTTAATTAGTTTCAAGTACCTTAATTGTCGACCTTAGAGATATTGCCATATGTGCAGATTCGACCAAAATAACTTTTTAGTACACTGATATGTACCTAATAAGGATTTGTTTCTGTTTCTCTTAAACTGATTCTTTTTATTTCTAGCTCTTTTCGTTGACGAGATACACCCATGCAAAAACCGGATTTAAAACCTATACCAGGGAGGCATTAATTTTTCTGTTGAGTTACACCTCTATGCCCTGAATTATTTTTACTTTAAGGAGGTGTATTTCAGCTTTTTAAACTTTTGCATAATTGAGTCTAAGGTGATGGGTTTAGATGCATACCTAAAGTGATTGACCCCTTAAGCGCTTCAGCAGATACGACTTTAAGCATCTAATTTTTTATATCAAATGAATACATGCTATATAACAGACATATCCCAATCTCTCAATATTAAGGCTATAAATGGGAGACTTTCTAGCTATACTAACAACAACTTTGTATTACGTAAATCCAACCTTTTTGTCTCCAAATAAATTTAAGTTACTTCGGTCGCTCTTAATCGAAGGTGAAGGTGAGATAGGTCGAATATTTCCACATCATAAATCTAGGTCGGATATTTCCGTACCGCTTGGTCGTCGACGAGTGACCGCAATGCAATAATTTTCAAGAACAATACAAGAGATTTCCATTAAGGGTGTCCTAAAATAGTAACCATATAAACTCCTTTATTAAGCTATATTTAAGCAGAATTTTTACAATTTGTATGACACCCTTATTGAAAATCCTTTCGATATTCTACCGGACACACCTAATAAAGTGGAATATGAACGCTAAGATGATTATGTTATTAATAAAGTGCACACGCCAGCTTAAGACGAGCTATTTTAATTCATTCAGAAGTTTCGAAGTGATGCGCTGCCAAGAAATAGACAGACCAAAATGAATATATATATATATACATATATATATTCATTTTGGTCTATATATATATATATATATTCGTTTTGGTTTCAGTAGGTACCTATCGTTTTCAGAGTGTCCTCCAATAAAAAATATTAAAATATCCTCAATTTACTGAATTGGAGCTGTTACAGTTTTATTGTATGTTTTTTAGAGATGTAACGGATATCCGGCCACTATCCGGCCGATCCGGCCTATCCGGCCATAATTTACTTGGATATTAATGCATTATCCGGTATCCGGCCGGATACCGGATAGTAAAAACGGTATGAAAAGCCCATAAAAGTGATTTTGCTCATAGGAAATATATGGCCTTCTGTAGCAGTCGAGTAAAAAGTCGTATCAAAACGTTTAAAGACCATAAATATTAATCAAAGAACTATTGATTATGTCGGCATCGGCACATCGGTTCATTTGGTAGGTTAGCAAAAATTTTTTATAGTTTTCTGGTCTCTTCTTTTTGCACTATGCCTTTTCTATTAGCTGGAGTCAGCTCTCCTTGTCTGCTTCCTCCATTTCTCTCTATTTTGAGCAGTAGCAGCGTCAATAATATTGTCCTTCAGGTCCCGTTGGTCTGCCGTCAGCCTGGTGGCGTGTGGGTGTCTTCTGCGTCAACGAGTCGTCGTCGCCAAATATAGGGCTACTTGCACTAAGGTGATCTTTGGGGCGGCGGAGCATATGCTCACACCATCGGATTGAGCGTTCTTAAATTTTCTCGGGCATAGGTGTACTTTGCCCAACGGGGTGACACCCGCTGATCAGCATATATATGCATTTTTGTCATGTGTAGTTTTGACAAGTGCTGTTTCGTATTATAATGTACTTAGTGTAATAATTTAAAGTCAATCAAGATATATATTGATATTATAGATATGAAAAAATATTATCGTGGATTAAAATTTTAATTTATTTATATTTAGAGGTAGTATACGATGTTGTTTATCCTCTACGATGCTGTGGGCTAATGTGTAAGCCCGTATTTTGAAACTATCAATCCGTATGAGGGCGGAAGAATTGTTCAGTTCAACGTAAATTATTCACATTAAACGAAAACTTTAAATTACATAAACACATGCAGTCGTATAAAGTCCAACGCCGCGATTACAGCTTGTACAAACTTGTTCAGAGACTATGACCTGTGAATATCCGGCCGCCGGATATCCGGCTATCCGGCTATCCGGAGGCTGACCGGATATCCGGCATCCGGTCAAACAACTATCCGTTTCATCTCTAGTTTTTGGCAATATTTTTGATTTGATGGATTTTATTTTATTCGCTCTTCACGCTAGTGTGTCAGAATAGTGTGGTATTGATATTTGTGTTTCATTATTAAAGTGGTAGACTTTGAGTTGCCCTACTTTTTTAACAATTATCTTATTTAAATTCACTTCCAACTACCGATTCCACATACTTAAACTGGTATTATCTTTTCTTATCTAAGCGGAATTTATTTGTTTAGATATTAAAAAGAGCGGAGTTAATTATTTAGATCTTAAAAATAAAATTTCTCATCAGGCAAAAGAAACTTCACGACAAAGAAAACTCGTCCAACGGGCTTAATACACCAACCATTTAAATGTAGTTACAGTTTTTGTCTGTACGTAAAATAAGCACAAAAAATTATACATTTAGGAACCATTATGTACATTATAAAAATGAATTTTCTCACAATTTTATACCAACTATTGAAATCAATAAATATGAAGTGGGCGTGGTTCATACGTAAAACTCAGGTACTCATTTTAAATAATCAGTGTGGGAGATTTCCCTGGCAAAGGTTTGTCAAGAACATTACACACTAATCACGAACACGAATGAACGATAAACTCACACCGACACGGCGTTGTGTAAACACGTACCACCTGCCTACATACCCGGCCCGAAACGCAGTTAGTAGCTTTAATCGCTACCGCTTAACCAATATTCCGTTTTGTAATCCCTAGAAGCCTCCAACCTCCAACCGCTGGAAACACAAGTGCTAAACGCATATAACTTAGTCGGTGCCTGCACGCTGTGTGTTCGACAAAGGTCGCTGTATTTCTAACCGAAGAAGGTAAGGCCTGGAGGTTTCAAACTGTCCCGCATCAAGAGCTCTCGGTGACTATGTCGCCTTGCGTTGTATTGTATGACATGTGTTACATTCCGCCCCTTCTCGTGCTATGGGCGGCGGCTACTTTACACTTTGTGGGCTAGGGTGGTTACGGTTTACTTTATAAGTAACAGTATCTTGAAGTTTATCGTTTTGTTATAGCTTTTTTTGTGACAGCTGTCATCGCTAGCATGAAGAATTTTTTGTAAAGACTATGTGGTGTTTTTGTGGGAACATGAAAGTTAGGTAATTTAATGATGATTTTAAATATAAAATGTGCGTGTTTCAATTTAAAATATGGTAACAATACTTTTTTATCGATAACGGTTGTCACAGACAGAGATCAAGATACTACTTCACAAACTGTATAAAGTTTGGTACTAACAAACGGTTCGTATGAATCCAACTGTCACAGCATAGATCTTGCCTTTAACTATAACAGAGAAATACCATAGGCACCATAGACCACCGTGTCTCCTAACAGTATCGGGTTGGTTACCTATATAGATCAATCGCCTAAGTTCGAAGTTTGCTCAACTTGTACAGCAGGTGTGAGCGCTTCCATTATAAAGAGAGAATGGTTTTCAATTTGTATCTTTTATGGTCTTATTTTTTGGTTTTGTACAAAACGCGAAAAGAGTAGGTGTCGATTTTACTTAGCGCAAAAAGGTACCGTTATATGAATGAGCTCGCCGTCTCACATTTTATTTCATTTACGTTTTTCTGCATAGATCAATCTTTCAATGTAGTTCATAGGATTATCAGGGTTTCTGACTATCTAATTACTTTTATTTTGCTATTGTATAAAACAAATATATGAGAGAAATGCGCTACCTCTGTATTTCGTGGCTACACCGGAGCAACATAGTGTTTTGTGGTTACAACGAGTTTGATGCAAAAATTTATGAAAATGTACGCAAACAATGTATGGTCAGGGTACACCAGGCCGTGAGCTAGGGGCGGACAAGCCAGCGCCGCCTGCGTACCCGATACTCGTATGTACAACCTGCACTTGTCATGAGGGTGGCGGCCGCGGGCCACGGGCGAACATGACTCGTTTACGTAACGCAATAGGTGTGCCCAAAAGGGTGTTGTTCGTTCCGGCTGCTTTCTAGCCTATCCACTGCGAAATTATACGAAATCGATCACTCGTTCCGTACTAACTTCGCACTGGCTGCTAAAGCGAAATCCTGAACGATGTAAGGTAAAAGTTTATAACAGTACAGGTTGATGCGCCGCCCTTGCGTGCACCATCGACGCCTCGGCCGCGCGCCCAGGGGAGCGAACCTGCTATAATGAACCCGTCCACTAAAAGCGAATATGAATTCTAATTATTGCAATGGGGGACTTAATTGACAAAGTCGGTAACTACGTTTAAAAATAATCGATGGCCACTGTACCCTTCGTGCGAACAAATACAGTATGTGAATGTGACGCACAAATACAGGATGTGAATGTGACGCACAAATACAGGATGTGAATGTGACGCACCAATACAGGAAGTAGGAACCACGTACGTTGGTTTCAGAATAGGTCATGGTTATCAGCGTAAAGTATACAAGCTAAAAGAGAGGCTTAATTAAAAGTAGGTTAAAGCTTTAGCTTTTTGTCATGTCATTTTGATCAAGTTCAAGCGTTCAAGTACAAGCAGGTGAAAATTGTAAAATTTGAAGTACGTGTTTATTAGAATATTTACTTGCAACTGTTAAAAGCTACATAAAGAAATCAATAAAGGCTCTTCGCAGTCAAGTGATGTTCCTTGCAGTTGGCAAGGTGCCGAAAAGCCTTCTAGAGGAGGAGTGTAAGCATAGACTGGAGGCTGGTTAAGTTACTGATCGCTATCGAGGGATTATCTCGACTGAAGTACTCCCTCTATATTTTCCCCTGTTTGCGGTAATACAGACGAAACTGCGGTCCGACCCCCGCCGGCGGAATTGCAAGCGCTCGTTGCTTATTGGAATTTTATAATTAACTTGTGGAAAACTTAATCGCTAAGCGATTGCAGTAATAAGTTATAAACTTTAGTAAAGAGGACAGACCCTAATACCTGAATGAACTCGGAGCTTGTTATTATTATGTTTTCTGTTTACATTACAGTTTTGCGATTAATATGATAACGTGACCAGTCACTACTCTAAGTCCTCGTACAACGAATAATATGTTTGAATCAAACACGAACACTGTGGATACATATTATCTACAAATAAGTACATAATTTTATAACCATCACGATTATTAAAGATCAAAAAGTAGTGAAATAGTAAACCCCAACATTGCTAACCCTTTTAAAAATGATTTCTCTTGGCCTTCCAAAAACCCTGCTCGGCTTCAATCACTTCATTGTCATCGGCATGTCTATTACCACGCAAGTATTGTTTAACTTTCTAAATAGACAATAGTCAATAGTATTCACGAATTCGAACCCCGCTTGCATTCAGTGAAACGCGGAAGTGAGCGCGCGCGTTGTCATGGTGAAACATAATGCCTTTACGGAGTTTGCTTCGCCTTTCTGTTTGAAGGCTTATCTCAATTTTACTATTAAATTTCCACTGTGTCGCAAACATTTTTAAACAGAGCTTTATTTTTTTGTCGAAATGCGGAAACAACAAGTTTTTAAATTTCTTAAATTATGCTTAGAATTTTCGTACCTTCAATTGAATTCAAAAAGAAATGATCTTTAATGATTGGTATAAATGAATAAAATACAAGACATGCAAAAGGGTCTCACTACTTTTTGATCGGGCGTAGTAGATAAAGCTTCGGTTACCTCGGTATTTTCTCATAGCTTTCAAAGCCGTTCACGCAACTGTAGGAGCAGTCGTTGTCACCGAGGTCCCAGCGGCGGGGCGACGTCATGGCCCTCCGGAGGGTGTCCCGTACCAGTGCCGAGGCAAACACCTCTCCGGGGCTCTCACGCTCACCTATTGGCCTCTCCCGCTCGCCTATTGGCCTCTCCCTCTCGCCTATTGGCCTCTCTCGCTCGCCTATTGGTCTCTCCCGGTCGCCTATTGGCCTTTCCCGCTCGCCTATTCGCCTCTCCCGGTCGCTTATTCGCCTTTCCGGTTCCTCAGGCACCTCTAACCGTCGCTTCCCTTGAATTATTAACGAACAATTCTGTTACCGAACTTCGAGTATTCATTGACAAATCTGTATATAGAGCAACTAGGTAACTCACAAACACAGTTTTGTGTTTGTAAAGTGTGATAGCAAACAGCCGCTGTTAACTAACCTCTACCCGACATTACTGGTACGATATTTTATGAGGTGAAGTAAGTATTTAGTAATTAAGTAGATATTAAATAAGAGAGTGAGTTGTGAGTAAGTGTAGTCAAGCGATAGAGGCTTGAAGAAAATTATTGAAGTAAACAATTATGTTGTTTTAAGTTAGTAATTTGTACTCGTTCTGTAACGCGACTCTAGTGTCCCGTGGTGTTACTCGAATGAGTGTCTGATACTAGTTAAGTGTCGAGTTCCAGCAGGCTAGCGGCGAACCACGCGGCGGCGGCGGCGGCGGCGGCGGTCGAGACTCGCTGCGCTCCGCGTCGCACTCACGGCCCGACTGAGCCCGCGCGCCGCGCCGCGCCCGCCCTGCGCTCTACGCCACCAATACTATTATTTGCATCAACGGTACCTATCACTGTTCATTACATATTTTGCACATTTTACAAACACGCTGTTTCATTTCTATTCCTGCACTTTCGGATGCTTGCGAGGCGGTTTATGTTAAGCATAAATTAGTGTGCGGTTGTGTTGGGAGTACATACTTCACTCGCTTTAAAGTTAAGCACCTATTAGTAAGCTAGTTCGGTTTCGTAGGACGTCGTCTTTGTACGCGGGAGAGCAAATACGAAGCCGAAACTAGTCAATGTGTATTAGGTATCTACTTCCGACTTATGCACTTATTTTGCACGTGAAAATATAGATTCATGTGCGCAATTCAAAAAGTAAATATTTTATGTGGTCGGGATGATTATGTGTTCAGAGTAGGATACCATTAAGAAGCAGTGAGTGCTAAATAAGAACGTATGCTCAAAGTGAGGTACCTAGGCACTAAGCCCGCACATTTAACTTTAGTGAACCTACCGACTTACATTGCAAAGACTTTACATTGTGTCTTTCCACGGCTCACTACGGATACTGTAACGTGACGCTTAACAGCTGCATATTTAGGAATCACTTTATAGGGTTCTTAAGAATGCTTTAAGCTGTAACACTGTAAGGTATGTTTCAATTATGCGCCTGAGACGGAGAGGGTAACTCTACGATAATAAAATGCTTACATCTTAATAAATTCATTCCCTCAGTATTCATTTCTAAACTTAACTACGTGTTGAATATGTTATAGTGTAGAAATAATTGCCAATTTATTGTGGCCATCGAAGGAAGAGGACGGAGAACGACGAGGTGGAACAGCTTATTTTCGAACCCAACATTTTGGGACAGATAAAGTCCACAAGGCTGCGTTGGCTAGGATAGGGGAGGATCGTGCTGTAAGGAGAGTATACGTGGGTCAGCCGAAAGGACGTTGGCCGACCCAGATATCGCTGGATGGATATTATGCATGAGACGGTACTTCTCAACTTACTTCCACATTGTTAAAATTAACTAACTGGGTGCTCCAATCAACTAAAAACGTCAGTGAGATAAGGCGTCCGTCACGCGGAGTGTTACCAATTTCAAGTAGTGTAACTTTGTCAACATGTCGAAAAAGCAAGTCTTATGTAATAAATACCTTGATGACAGCATCGAGACTGTCAGAGAAGATTTTCTATAAGTACTATAAGAACGCAACTGGCTTGAAAATTTGGTCTTGTCTGATGAAAACATTTTCATGATTCTACATTAATAAAACAAATTAAACTATTGTCTTTATGCACATTGTGTTAACTCCACAGTGTAAAAAAAGTTGGCGCCAGAATTTTGATTCCATACAATCAGTGTATGAAATCTAAATTCCGACGCAATGAGCGGTAAGATCAAAGGTTTAGGCAATTATCGAAAATTTTTGAAAAATACGGTCATGTGCGAGTGGGACTCGTCCACATAGGGTTCAGTATGAACTTGTAGGGTAGGCACAGGTATTTAAATAGTTCGTTCATCACGGAATCGAGTCGAAGATTTTTCCCGAATAACAAAAAGAAAATTGTGATGTAAATAGATTAGGATAAAGTTATTGGTAAGAATAATGAGTTTAATTCTGTAGACTAATATTCGGTGTGAATTTTGGTTTTGTCCACAGTCATAACACAAATCACAAATATTCCCTGTTCGCTCACACTACAATGATTATCAATCTTGCTATCCCGTTTTTTCGTCTATTCAAATAAGCTCTAAGAAAATGACGCGCGCAATGTTTTGAACGTTCAACATGTTGCTCAAGCTAACAACGACCTGACGTTTCTTTTGAAACATCGGTGTAAATTTTATAATTTCCTAAGAAAATTAAAATCAAACCATTTAAAATACGATGTAATTTAGTGCACATTTATATGAAAGCGCAAAGTATGGAAATATATCTGGATTATCTTTTCATCGGTAAGTAAACATTAGTAATCGCGGCGATCGGGAATCAATTTTTGAAATTGTGACAAAAATATGCATAGTGTGAATTTGCAATAATTGAAATGCTTTACCAACAACATGCCATTTAAGACAAATTTAAAATTATTGGCATATTGAGCAATATTTCGGTGTACGAAAATATTTTGATGCTAACAGGGTCGGATTTAGTATTCATTGTATAGAATTTTAATACTCAAATCTTGTAAATAGAGGTTCATAATTTTATGTGTATTAGGGTTTCATACTAAAAATGTACCTAAATGACATTTTAAATGTTCAGACATTTATGAAACAACTTAATGGATTAATCGCGTATTTACGTTTATTTGCATTTATTTGTGTTTCTAGGTTTCATATGGACCAGACATGGTAATTGTCTGGGTTGCAAATTGGAAGTGCTGTGTTGTAAACATTTTGAAGAACGTTGAAGAAGTTGATGCAAGTCCTTTCTGTCCTGGTGCACCATCATTATTTTAATTTTGAGTGAAAATAAAGAATATGCTGCCTGTTTAATATATTAATGTACCTATCCTTTCCATTTTTTTATTCATGACTATGTCCTTTAGAGGGCAAAATATTCAATTTATTGTGAAGTCACCACATAGGCCAACCTGTGGACAATGGAAACGGTTCTAACGATAAGTAAGTAGGTACCTACCTAGTTTAGAAGTTATGAGGCAACAAATAAAGATTGAAACCGGTCAAAATCATAACCCTCGTTTTTGCAAAAGCAAGCCATGCCGATTCACGGTATGTAGGTTCGAGAGATCAAAAAGACGGTGGTATGTATCAAGGCGTGGGTTTGATTCACTAGACACCTTACCTTTTATTATTATGACAATATTAAATTATTAGGACAAGTTTTTAAAAATGACGTTGTCATCTGTAGCAAAATACGCCCCACAAGTCAGATTTGTTTGTGTTCGTTACGAGTAGATATTCGTAGAAAAATATAACATCTGCAGATGGGCTTGTTTCGTCCCTGCATTTGCATTAGTGTGTGTTATAGAGATGTGTAACATATTACTCGGTATGTTCTCTCTGCTTCTGTAGATACATTTTTTTCTATGGTTTTGTCAGAGGACACACAGAATTTTTTTTTAATTAGAAAGTAGTAGTCGACGAATAATAAGAGTTTGCTGACCAGTAAGTTTATAAATAGTGTCTCCTTGCGGGAATGCAAACAGATTAGGCGGGAAAAAGTAGTAATCAAGGTACATTGTTTTGACGTATGAAGTATTTATGTTGATTAAATTCATTTATTTCCACTATCTACTATCAGACTTTGAAGCTAGTCGAACTTCAGCACCGCTGAGTTCTAATGCCAATGGTGAAGCGAGGTTGACCAAGGTCTTCCGCTAGAGACCCTACGACTAGTTGAACAGTTTCAGGCACGACAGATTTTAACAGAATAAGAAACCGTAATGGTCACCTTAATGGTTTCTAGTCGGAAATGCCTGTCTAGTCTAATATAAAAAAAATTGCTGACCACCTTCTTTCTCCATTATCAGATCAACTGACTAATACCATAATATTGCATTTTCATTAATTTGCATGTGTATGAAATTTTCAATTCAATTGATTACCAGGAAGTGGGTCAAATCCCCGGGTCAGGGAAAGGTTATTCTCAGGGTCTGTTGATATAATAAGGCGGCGATGAATTTTTAAAAAGTGAATAAATAGTAGATTATTATTACGCCTATTAAAGGCATAATGTCTGAACCTGGTATGGAACATTTAATACACTTGAAGACAATCTAAACAGTTTAGGAAGCAATTATGATCACATTATGGCAAAGATTAGATATTGGTCCTTTGTAAGATACATGTTATTGTGAACGATCTTTAAAATTCTATTCGATCTTTTAAATACTCTTTTCAAAATTCAGAATAAATACAGTAGCAACCCTAGTGAGTCGGCAAGTTTAGGAAATAATTTTCGAAGACGACGGGAGTGGACTTTCTGTTAGTTTTCTATTTTGTGCTACTATCGTCTGGGTTTTGTTATTCTATGTAGTAGCATGTTAATATACTGTGGTAGTAGTACTTAGGTACTTACTATAATTGAACATTTTGGGTAGTAAGTACATATTAAACATTGATTAAAAGCGTTTAGTTTATGGTCAACATTTAAATCGCCTGTTATACCTACCGTCGATATATAGGTTAGGTATGTATTTCGGATCTCGGGTACGGATACGGATATACAGTGAACCTTAGCCTCTGGACAAACAATGAAATCCTGTTAAAGACTGCTACTCCGCAGTATCGTAAAATATGGCTTTCAAAAAATAATAATTTTTCTATCAAAGTTCTTCGCTAAACAGAACCCAGAGTCGCCAGAAATGTCATATATGCCATTATTATATTCATAATATGTACTTACATCAAACATATACAGGCTGTAAAAAGACCGCTAGCATTAATTGAAACCTTATATTCTACCTATGAAACTGAACAACTTTCTCCAAGAAACATACCCGCGGAAATTACTTCATAATTTCGCTACCTAAAATACCTTATATTACTGCAAAATTGATGTGGAATACCAGATATTTTTTTTATATAATAAAAAGTACAAAATAGTCGAACTTCGACCTGTCAATTTTCTACCATACACACATCACGCAAGCGGAGCTGTCAAAGATGGCTAGTTCGGCTGCTCTTTATTAAGTCATATTTCTGTCCTAACAAGTCTTTTACGACAGAAATAGACTCCGCCCCTATCCGAAATTATTCGAAACTTTTTTATCGGATTCGGTTATGAAAGAAAGAATGAAAATACATTTATTACACATAGCACACCACGACACAACAGTTACAATTACAGACAACGGAAACATTAATACTTAAAATATGGAGAACAATAAGTAGCCTCTCATGCCACTGTCGGTGCCGCTGCGGCCACCGTAAATGTTACGGATACGGTTCTAGGATCAACCATCGGTTTCGGATATCTTTTTAATTTGGGGCAGATAGGTGGGTTATGATAGTAGAGCGACTGCCATCTGCCCTCAGTGACCCTGTTATTCGGGGAACCTCACTAGATCATGGTTACACATTCAGTTGCTTGAATGTATAACCCTATGATTTCCTATGTTCTCGCTCATTCATGTTATTGTTCAACTAATCATCATTACAGCCCGTAACAGTCCACTGCAGGACTTAGGGCCTCTCCTACGAAAGGGGAGGTTATTGCCATAATCTCCACGCTTGGCAGGCGGGTTGGAGATCGCAGTGTTTAAATATAACAATGGAAAATGCTGCTGCCCATTTTTCAGACTACGGAGACTCTTGATCTTTTGCCTCGAAAACATTATACTTTGTCAAATATAGGATGATAATTTTGATAATTCATAGTACGGATGGGGTATTGTAAAATCGTTAATGAATCTATTCGATTATCGATTATCATTCTCATAAAACTTGGAATCGATAGTTGCATGATCATTCAGTAGGTGCTATACAAAATAAACTATTTAATTTCTTTTGAATTAATAATTTATTAATACGACATTAAAAACTCTTCCACAACGACGATTATGACACGTGCGTATTTTTATTCAGTCAGTCAACCTATTCCGTAGAATACGCGCGAGCCGAAATCGTTGTTGTAAAAGGTCTCTTAGTGTGAAATCCAAACAAGGAATTCGAGTTATAGTTGCAAAAAATTATTTAATTATCTGAATGTTAATTTTAAATGTTCGATTACTTTATTTGAATACCGATTTTTGATTGTCTGTTGTTATTCGTTATTCGTGGCACTTCACTAAAGGGGCGGGGCCTGTCTATGAAGTACGATATTATCCGTAGTATATTTTACCGAAATAAAAGAAGAAACTTCATGAGCGTGCACCAAAGACCAATAATTAGTGAGCTGTCAAAATTATCATCCTACTTTTGACAAAGCATAGTCGCCTTGTACGACACCCACGAGTGTAAGGGGTTGGTGCTATTCTACTCTGCCGGACACCACACGGTCAACTGCATGTTCAACTAATGTACCTACCTAACTCAGAAAAACTCATTAGGACAAAGCGGCACCGGGGAAAATACCGGTACCTCTCGCTTAGATGTCCGATTTTAACCATTAGTCCACCGACGCGCCGCTCTGTATCTTAGTCTAAATAGTTAGTCTTATGTATTATACAATTAATGTAATTATCAATTGTAAACTATAGGCAAATAAAATATTTCTATTTCTTATTCTTAGTTATAAAGTAAATACTTTGTAGAAATAATTCATATGCATTTGAATCTGCAAAATTTACTGATTTTCGGATCGCTACGCTCTGTGAAATGTTTCGCATCGGACGGGATCGGAACCCTCCGCGCGCTTGTCAGTCAGATAGACGTGTCCGCGTCTATATCTCTATATCTATCTAGTATAGTATAAAACGAAAACACTTCCCGCCGTCTGTCCATGCATGTATATACGTATTAATTCGGTTTTCATACAGGTAGAGTGATTCAAGAGGAAGGTTTGTAACGAATAAAAAGTACATGTAGGGGTAGGGTTGTGTAGGGGTAGGACGTCACGCGAACAAAGTCTACTAGTTATTAAAATTTAAGCCATCAATTCTTTCTTAAAAATAATCATCTTGGCGTTAATGTCCCGGTTGAGCTCTCGAGAACGAGGGCCCGGGGTCCGCCTTGACCACGATCCAGGATTTGGCAATCAGATAATTACAGTGGAGCGACTACCATCTCCGTGACCCTGCTACCAGGGGAACCTGACCAGATTGGATCATGGTTACAAATTCAGTTGCCTGAATTTCCATGTTTAATCACGATGTTTTCCCTCATCGTGAGAGCATCGGTTAGAATTCAACTCATGTACCGCCCGGCCACTGACGCTCTATTTCGCATTGCATTCTTTACAATCACATTACAATATGAGACTACTGTCGTTCGCTTCATTTTTTCTATTGTAATGTTCAGGTTATCCAGATTTTTTACCGTAAATCGAAGTGTACCTTGGTTACGGAAAACTATTTTTGTTAATAGTATGTTATTTTAAAAGCTAATGAATATGATCTGCTAATAAAGGTAACAACAATGGAACAATTGTTATACATAAAACTTTTAAATTTAGAGTACATACTTAAGTCCTCAGAAAGAACTCGGACTAGCAAGATCTATATAGATAAGATGCAGTCAATCTGTCAGGACAAAGAAGATACATAAAGAGACCAAAAATATACTTATATAGCTTAGGTTTTTTTGACCTCGGATGATTGCCAATAAAAAGCAAACACCCTTAATACAAACATAATGTAAAATAGCCTTAACACATAAAACTGAAGATGGTCTTTCCATGAAAAGCCTTCTTGAAAGGTAGATAATTAATATTTTGTGTTGGGCTAAAACTTTATTACTACGGGTCGTTACGTAGCCATTAAACTCAGTCAATTTCATTTTGATACTTGAAATATCGTCTCACCAAAACATTTCATGTAAAGTAGGTCGCCAAGGCTCAGAAGCCCATAACGGTATCACAGTTAAAAACGGAAAAAGTGTGTCGGGCTCCGGGCAGGGTAAGGTTCCGCAGCAGTATGAATCCGCTTACTCTGTACTAATCTATATCTATAATAATATAATAAAAGAAGAGATTTGTATTTTTCTTTGATTGTAATGGATAAACTCAAAAACTACTAAAGCGATTTCAAAATAAAAAGCTGCATTATCAGCGACTAATTAATATTTTATCTAAACAAAATTTAGATCCCTAGGAAAATTGCAATAATATAACCACCCAAGGTATCTAAATGTTGCATGTTCGCGCATAATTTCAGAGCAGCTGTACCTAAGTAATTAGTTAATTCTTTTTTTCTGGGTTTGTAATGCATAGTACAAGGTTTCCATGTAAGACAAAAAGGTTACCTCGGTGTAGGGTACGTGTAGGGTAGGGTGTGTCATGGTAACTTTATAATATTTTTATTTTAAAATATTAATTAACTACGTTGTTTCATACCAAAGAGTTTTTTATGATTTCGAAGGTCACACACACCTTCGAAATCATAAAAAGCTCTATGAAAAGCAATGAAAATTACATAAAGCTATGTGTAGAACTGTGAAGTAAGTAAAACAGTATGTATTACGGAACCCCAATATGGGGATGAAACTCCCTAGTGCATCTAGATTGATGGGGGTTTGTATTACGGATCACCTGTATGGGGATGAAACTCCCAAGTGCCATAATTACAATAATTAAATTACTAAACACTCAAGCGAATGAAAGAATGGAAAAATAAATTTAGTATGGAAATTGAACTCCCTTAAACATTATTTATTTAGCGTTATATCATTAATACCCAAAACAATCACTTAGTAGAGGGGAATTTTATACAGCTAGTAATAAATTTTATCCGGATAAGCTTCCGTGCTCCTTTTTAGAATTCCGTAGTAAACGATTAAACATTAAACTGCGTATTGGTATTGGGTTACTAACTTTAAAAAATCATTTTCTCGTGAAATTACAATGTTTTTAACATTTGGAAGACCTTAAGTGGGCCCGGCCGCAGCGAGCTAACCAGCATATTCCAAAGCGCCTTTGCCGCGTTCCTAAAGGTACCGCTACGTTGGGCTTACGTGATGCTACGTGCGTGATGTGATGCCCATCATGGGACATCAGCAACCAACATAATGGGACCAAATCTACCTGTGCTTCTGAGCGCGTGTGTTGAGACAGGATCTGACGCGTGTCGGATCGTTCAGCCCACAGGACACAGGTATGGCCCAGTGAACACATATGTTCGATTCTTCGACTATGTCAGAACTGATCTAGTGTTATGAATGTTAATGTCCAAAATATCGGGATCAAGGTCAAGGCTAGTTTTGCAGGTGTACGGAGACCCGCACGGGTCGCCCGTTAAGGGCCGGTACGGGCTCCCAGAGCGGAGATGTCGCGAGTTTTTGGCCGCTGTGGAGAACAAAGGGAGGCAATTATGGCCCGAATTATAACTGGGGTTGAAACTTGGGTTCACCATTATGAACCTGGGTCAAAGCAAAAGTCGATGCAGTGGCATAAAAAAGGTACACCCCCTTCAAGAAAATTTAAGGTGTGTCAATTTCCCGGGAAGATCATGGCGACCATATTTTGGGATACGAAAGATTCTTCCATATCAGGAGAATACTATTTCTTACTATTTTCTTACTAAAACGGGCTATAAAATTAAAAAGAAGGGGTAAACTGACCACGGGCGTGCTCCTTTTGCACGACAACGTGCCCGTGCACACAAGTCATGTTATTCGAAGACATCTCGAAAGAGTCATTTTTTGTAGCCACATTGTAGCTCCCTTAATAATGGCTATTGCAGCTAAAACACATTTTCTCATCTATCATAGACGCCATGGCGCGAGAATTGACACCCAGATCAAAAAAAAAAATTTGGTTAAGGGAGAATTCATTGAAAATAAAATATCGCTGCTCTTCATGTTTCATTTCATCCCGCTTCCCTGTCATTCCGGGAACTTATTAGCCTCCCCTCGTAGGTACGACACAGTCTGGCCAATATCGGCAAAGAGTCTTGTAGAGATACCTGTTATGTGGGTCTTCATGCGCTAGATTGAATTCCTTTTCCATGAAGTGAAATTGCATGTTCGATGATTAAATTTAGTAATAAGATTCTCGGAACTCGGTTGCTGTGGACCGCGAAGATTGGATATTAAAAAATCAACCAGGTAATTTGCTCGGGCGGTCTGTCGGACCCTCCTCAAGCGCTGTTGCAGAATCTGTTGTACTTGTGCTATGCAAGAGCACTCCGCGGCTGGATGTATATTTTGTATAATGAGCGGTACCTACGCGGTCAAAGTGCCGTGATTAAGCTCCGATATTAACGATCCATAATATTCGGGAATAACTAAAATATGTCGAATCTCTACTCTCTCGAATGAGTAGTATTAGAGAGAGTAGGGATTATGTATGTATTCATTCATTCGAGTATGTATTCATTTCACTGGTCGTATGAGCATCTAAGTAAATCCACGTAAAGCGTAAATCCCAATTAACATGTAAAACCCTACCATATAAAGGATCGCTTTCATAGAATTTCGTTTGTCTGAAAATACATGGCTTGTTACAAGAACGCTAGCCTTGAAACCAGGTATCGAGTGGTTAAACAAAGGTAGCGAGTGCGGTAATAATGGATTTTGGGCTGGCGCCCGCCGCGTGCCGCCTCCGCTCGAGCTAAGCCTCCACTAATTACGTACTAGCTGGATAATCACCGAGTTTATACCTAAATCCACAGATATCTGACTTTTGCAATATTCATCGACGTTATCATCTCAACGCCGTCACCATTGTCCAGCTGACAAGATGGAGGTCAAATGCAATCCCATTATCAGAAATTTGTTACCCGGAAGAACAGCGCCTGTGATCTGGCGCGAGAGAGGCTAGTTCGCGAGGTACATTAGGGCAATTAAACTGATATTACTAAAAGCTGCCGCTACGCAGGTACCGGGTAGATGGGCGCTAATTATGTAAAGTGCTGTTGCCGCACTTGCAAGGAGGCCGCCGCCTATCCCGGCTCGATACGGTCTCGACACCTATAACGTTTATGTCTCTTGTCCTCAGAACCAAAGCGGAATCAGGCCACGATGGCAATGTAGAGGAGAGACTACTGAGTATTAGGTACTTCAGTTCGATAATATCCGATCCGAGTAATCCGTGATCGAGGTTTACACTTAGAAATATTGGATTTGATCGGTATTAGTTTTTCGAGAACCAGCTTCGAAACACATCAAACAGCCGGACGTGTGTTTGTATTTCATAATTTTTGTAAGTACATACTAACGTGACCAAAAAGATTGGAAAGTTAGCTACTCTCATGGTTGAGTAGAGCGGCCCTTTTGAGTAAAGTACATGCCAAACGTCCCTTTGACACATTGTAAAATACACATTTAAAAACAAACGATTTCAGTTTATGTATTAGTAAAATAATTTAATGTTTTGTGTTGAAGGTTTTGTTTAGTGAGACTAGCTTTGTTACTAATTATTTATGGCCATGTGACCGCTTTAATGGCTTATTTACAAGCAAAATACACATAGCAACAAGTACCCACTTATGCCAAGTATTATGCCGGGATTGACTTAAGAATGGTTATTCTTATTATATCGATAATATCGCTTATTACAACACATCGAAAGGAAATATCGACAGAGTGTACAGCCCTTTTTATTAGCTGCAGACAGAAAGTGAGGAAGATTTCGTTGTTTTTTTGCAACTGACACGGCGGCAACTGGTATGCGTGCCCGGCATAATCCCGGCACGCATTTTTTGTATGTCAAAGCCGTCAAAGGCTCTATAGTCTGGCAATTTTATGTTTATGTTTGCTCTGTGAACGTGAGTATTCATTATTTCACAACAGCGAATAATATCGGGAATTCCGGAATACGCTCTACAGTCTGGCGTCGAGTGTGCGCTATATTGCGATTCGGAGCTCGTGTTGTTTGCTGCCCCCACACCCGCGCCGATCAACTGCAGCTCCGAACACGCCGCCGAAATCTAGATAGGGAGACAATGCCGGTGTACGCCATGGGTGTACATTATTAGTAATCTGTACGGAATGTGACATGGGTGCACTTTCGAAAGCTATGCGGGCTTTGCGATGAAACTCAAAATCGTTCAGTATTCCGCTACATCGTACCTATTACAGTTTGGATAAAGAACTGTAAAACATTTATAACGCGGTCTCTTTAAAAATGAATTTCTTAGAGTCGGTTTTAAGATAAAGTCTTTAGCAGTAAAATGCTTTTTCAAAATTTAGCGAGTTTAGAGTACGTTTCATTGTCCATAAAAAGATTAAAAGTTTGACACCTTTACAACTCCCAGGTGCGGTGTTCCGTTTCGTTTGGTTTCCGCAACACAACGACACTTGTCACAACAGAAGCACTAAAACTGAGAAAAAATATGTATATTTCATACTCATGGAGCTAGGCGCAGAGACCAGAGGACGAGAGGAGGTAAAACTACCACGTTAAGTTCTTTCTGATTTTCGATTCGTAATATCAGAAATAAGTACTCACAAAGTGAGTAAAAACGGCATCCGACGGTACACATTCCAACAAAGTGTAGGTATGTATTGCTACGTTTTCGATATTCTGGAAGAAATTGGTCAAGCAATAGCTACACATTGCTTCTTGGTGAATACATGATTACTTAAATTGTGAGTCGATTAATTACTAATTTGTATAAATTAATAGTTTGCAAGCTAATATCCTTGCACATTTAGTCGAGCCGATAGAACTGGTGAATTGTTACTAAAGTGATACTAAAGTCAACGGATATTGATTTCGCGTAATCGTAACATGTCATTATGAAACCTTCTAAGCGACTGTGCCTGTTTCAACACCATTGGCATAATCTCCACCCCAGACAACCTGTCTATTGCGCTGAAAGTGTACAAGAGACGCCTGGGTCTTCTGCTTCCATTTTCCTGGCTTTCCCTTGTACAACACTCGTGATGAGAAGGCTTTGGAAGATTAAAAGAAGCGGGCTGCCAATTATAATTTAATGGAATATTAAACCTGTTCCATGACTGATGCCTACATAGCGAAATGAAACTGCGCTCAAAATAACCTATTAATTTGGCAAATGACAAACGGTATATGTTTACCTGTGGGATCACACTGTAGGTAAGTGTTGCCCTACTTATGATACAGTACTATTTAATGAGATATAAAGTACTGTTTGGTAAGGTGTATTAGTATGCTTCACCGGCTCGGGACTCATGTCTGAAAAGTTAATCGTCTAGGGATCATGGCAATGATCGTTGAGGTTGACGTTGTATTGTATGTTAATTAAAGAAAGATGAGTGGATATTGGGTATCGTATGTTTAAATCAGTTTTAATCTGTGTGTTTTCCCTATTGTCTTGTCACATACGGAATAACCGGTATCGCAAAATATAGCCAGAAATAAAAAGTAAATAGATATCGAAAGTATGTGCATATAGTAGATAAATTTAGTATAGATAGAGAGTGAAATGAATCCGATATATTTTTTAAATCGAGTAGAAGGTTGGCATTACGAACGTCAGTGTAAGGGTGAGTACAGATCTCGCGAAGCGGGCCTGCACGTCTTAAATTGTTTTGTATGGTGAAATACACCGCGACGCTCGCGCGCTGTTGCAGCAGTCCGGTATGTTAACCAACTGAACCACTCAGATCAACAATATTGAAATTTAATTCAATAAAGCCGCAGACACATTTTGACATGCAACACAATACAAACCTGTGGCTTTGGTTTGTGGACGGAGAGTATTCATTTCAATTATTCACCATTGCTAAACCCCAATATGTCCGACACATCGTGGTGTGTTACGTGACATAACTAACAGTCTGTGAATATTTCAAAGTTCAATAAACTGTTAATTTCGTAAAATTCGACGCCCTCACTTAATATTACATTTACAGATCATAATAAATGTATTTACAAGAAGAAAGACAAGGTGTCAGCTGTTCTATTTAGAAAAGCTTCATAAAACGTTACATCGTATAAGAGAACACACGTTAGTACCTTGTTATTAACTAAGTACATTATGGCTGGTATTGTAAATACTTACAAATTATTTATGTCCCCTGATTCTCAAGCTCAGTGAAACTTGTTTTATGAGAATCTGTGGTTCCACTCTGCGTCTGCCACAATAATTTGCAAACTGACATTATGTCTGTTCTTATATACGAGTACATTTACACACTCGCATTAAAGACGTACGCGATTTCTGTGCGCCTTGTGAACTTGTGAAAATGCTCGTGTAATTTTGATTTCTATACTTAGGACAGAAATCTTATATTATTATCTGTCAGCAAACACGCACCGTTCGCCTAGTTACCGCGCAGCCACCGCATAGCGTCCGCCTACTTGTCGCGTCGCGTCCGCATCAATGGGGTAGGCCTCCCGATTTCTGGTCGGTCGTTCTTTTTGTATAAAAATTAACACAGTGCCATCTTGCCCCAAAGTAAGTAAAGCTTGCGTTATGGGTGTTAGACTACGTATACACTACTTATATAATTTTTTTAAATCATACTTATTGTACATACTACACCCAGACCGGTAACAAAAAACAAAATTAATCATTTAAATTTCTGCTCCGAGAATCGAACCCGGGACCTCTGCGTGGCTGACCGGCCGGATGTAAACCAACTGAACCACTCAGGTCGTCAAACGTTACGCGGCGGACGCGACGTGTACGCGGTTTGTGAACGGGCATGTATAAACAGGCCCTTACGGACGTATGTAACTGAACAGCGTCCTCGACATTTCCGAGGCATAAGGGCGCCGGTCAGGCCGCGGCTGTGATTACGTGACGCAGGGCCACGAATGAAAGATTAAACACGGCCGCGTTCGCTTTGTGTGCCTGCAGAGCGTCATATGCAGACCAGCAATGAGGGGTTTATCTTGGTTCCGGGACAGGATCTCTATTTCTGAACCGTTCGCCTCGAGTAGTTTTTAATTTTATGTGTTTATAACTATACAGTTTTAAATTACTTTGGTAATACCGGTTTAAAAAGATCGTTTGTGTATTGTGTTACCGGAAATGTATGTAATCCGTCATTATATACTATTCTTAGGAAATGTATACAGTGCCTAAAATCGATAGAAAATGAGTGAAATATTTTTTTACACATAGGAATTTCATACATTTCCTAAGGAGGAATCGGAAATGTGTTATTGCACTGTTTTTTGTATAATTTAAGAAAACCGAATTTATCAAAAACGTCGTTTGATCACAGAGCGGCATTTTAAAAACTGGCCCGCGTTTGTAATATAACTCTTGTGGCTACGACTCGAGTGTTTTTTGAGTGCCTGAGTGGAATTTTTCGGTATTATTGTCAACATAACCTCAAAACATACATTTCCGGCAACGATTTAGGTATCGTGTACAATACCTAGGAATACACATACATTTCCTAGGAAATGTCAAACTTCGACAAAAATTTTATACATTTCCTGGCTCGCCATTGCATACATTTTCTAGGACATGTACACAATTCCTAGATTTCACACATTTCCGGTAAAATGCATTAATCAAGTGTCGCACAAGAGTTAACCTGATTTAGGCGAACGGGGCCGCGGGCTTATTTATGTGCGGCGCGTCACCGCGATAGCGGCGCTAAAGAAGGCTGACGGAAATATCTTTATTTTCGTCCCACGGGACAATTCGGCACAGACTTGTCCCGCAGACACGTCCTAAATGTATGACTCCAGAAATAGGGGAGGAATTTATTTATGGACTGACATGGAAAATCGCAGCAACCCACCCATGACAGGTGGGTAAATAATGTGGAATAGTAGTCTCGAAATTCGCACTTACATCACAATCCACTGATTGATCTGAGCCTCCTTCACATTTGTTTTACATAATTCCCGCGCCCGGCGGACGGAATGGAGATTGCTATGTTGAAATATTATGTAGTCAGTGTTAAAAAACTCAATAGGAAATTTTGACTGTTGCTTTACCTTCTACGACCAGAAACGTACCAGAAATAAGCAGGTAACGATGTTTATTTGTAAAAAGGCTACTTTGTCGACAAACAATAAGTTCTCATCTACAAATAATCCAAAGCTTTGATTCACTGTTGGTCGCTTTGTAATGCTAAGACATGAAACACGTAATCTGAACGCCTTCAAGGCGTTCTGTCTAGGAAGAGCCAATTCACTCTAATTGGTTGTTCCTAGACAGGCATGCTTCATCGTTCCCCCAGGTGAGATAAACGTTAAAGCCTAAGCTAGTCTAATTAAATATAGACTTGACTAAGCATCGACTAGACTAGTAATAATGAACCACAATAACATCCAGACAAATGCAATCCGGGGCTGGATTATCACAATACACCGACTTGCGTTGCAAATAGTGCGAACTACGCCCGCTGAGATTAAAATCATTTGAAAAATTTGCGCACGTTCGCTCATATTTAGTTGGGGTCGGACCGTTCGGTATCTCTGCTAAAATGATTGCCCTACTCTTTACGCCTGAAAAATAAGTAAGTTATTATAAAAAGGCAGTTCCGAAATAGAATTTTCGAATACCACTAGCAACAGAGACATGCGTCTGTAACACTACTGTACGTACACTGATTCGGCTACTGTATGAGGAGGTGGTTTCTACAGTGTGAAAAGTGGACACGAGTGTCAGTCTTGGAGGGGGGGTGGGGGTGGGGGGGTGCGTAGACAACAAGACCTGGGTATCTGCTGGGCGATCTCATCGAGGCTGTCGGCGGGCGCGACGAGCGGGCGCTCCAGCAGCCGCGAGGGCCCGGTGACGGCGTCGGCGCTCATGGCGCGCGCGTTGGGGTTGCGACGGCGGCGCTTTCTCTCCTCGGCGCGACGCAGGTTGTGTAGACGGAAGAAGAACAAGGACATTATCCCGCGAGACGGCAGCCCGCGCCCGCAGCCCGCAGCCCGCGACTGCGATCACCCGCGTGCGCGCCGCGGCATCCCGCACGCACCGGCCCCACTATACAATATCCTCGATTCTCCGTTCCACTGTTTTTCACGTGTTTAATGAACACTTTGTTTCCGGTCGTTCCGAATGAATAAGTTTTGTGGCGGCATCCAATGTGACCTACATTGTTTCGTTCGTAATCAGTTTTTGTTTTGTGACTCTACCCGCGATATGGTTCATTTTAATTATACAACACACTTTTTGGCTTAGTACGCGGCCCCTGACTTAACGCTTACTTGATTTGTTTTTAATTTCGATCACACTGACATTATTTGTGTGGCAATTTTACCCGATTGTGTGGATCAGAAATTGAGTACCAATGAACGGAAACAAATAGCTGGATTAATATACCTAAAGTTAATAAAATTGTGAGGTACTCTTGCGCGCTCATAATACTTATTTCGCTCAATTTTTACTGCGTGATTCTTTCATTTGTCGTTGAAACACAAGGCTAAGGCTAAAATACAAAGCTATGGAGGTAGGTTTAAATGAAAATGAATAATTAATTGCGTAGCTAAAACGAATGTATGAGTTACTTTGGGAATATGTAAACTGGGGCGTGATTCGCAAAAAGTGCTACGGCAGTGCTACGGTCGTAGCGGCCTTGCTACGCGGCCTACGGGGGACCGGACGGACGCCTTTATTTATTTATGCCGTATACATTTGCAGTATAGAACGGAATGTATGTATATTCCACACGTTTTAAAATGATTTTCATCAATATGTAAATTAGATTGTATATTTTCTTTGAAGTTTTATGTGACGTATTTTCGATACTTCACATTGAAGGATTAGGTACACGTGTGTCCGTATTCATATTTTGCTACAATCACGAATAACAAATACCACTATGTTGTCAGTTCTCAAACTATAGAAGAATCGTCTTTGTTACCATCAAATCTGAACAATGACGAATGTCCGTTTGAGATGCGAAACATATACAAAGAACACGAGTATTTTCAATATTTCTATTATTCAAAGGAGATTTTCTGTAAAGGTTACATTGGTTTATATAATTTATTTTGATAGCATCCATTTTTAGGTTTTTAGACGGCTGTCATGTTTGCTATTCGGGTTCAGTCATCTTCTATACTTGGCGATGTTCGGTTTTAGTCCTTGTCTATACTTGGTCATTGCAATTGTATATTTATAGGCCAAACTATTTAAATACAATAGCACAGTATATTCTGCGCGCAAGACTGGGAAGGAACCTCTTCGAAGTACATCGATACGGTAAAGGACGAGGCTAGTTTGAGCGCACGTGGTAGTGTAGGTTTTGTTTTGTGCGTATGCAAAAACATTGGAAAGTTCATGGCTGACAATATTTTTTTAGTCTATGATCGGGCGTATTGAACGCTACGTCAAGCACATCGTGGGCAATTTTTTTGTATGTACTCTATCTATGACATCGACCACTCCGACACTGTATCACTCATGGTTACCGGAGCCGGCGTGCGCGTCGGAGAACGCTTAAAACAGCCATGCCCTATATTGGCCCGAGAGCTGCCATTCTACTTACTTAGACGAGGTTCTGTAGTAGTGGAGATTATACCACTACTACAGACTCTAGATATATCCAGGTCTTCAGCTCATCTCGAATATATTCGGAGGTGTATAGAGAGATGCAAAATCACTCCTCGCTGGAGTCATCAATGACAACCAACTACAGCTCCGCAATGTTGAGCTATCTACCAATCTCAACTTCGGTCAATACATCAAATCCAAAGCAAAGACTGTAGTCCTTAAACTCTGTACTTTTTCTTTTTTAACGGACTAGACCTCACATTTGGAAAAGGTTCTTTACCGTCGCGAAGGCTAGGCGGCATATTTATGCTAATATACTTATTCAAGAGATTGGGCGGTCAAATGCCTGGCTACTTCTTAAACAAATACAGTATTTAATTATCTTAATAAGACAAACAACCCCATATTTGCCACTTATATCAACAAAGTTTTCACGACGTCCACAAAACACAGAGCTGGGGCGGTGGGGGGACGGGGCCACGGGATAACTTGCAAATGCTGATTTGTAAGTTATTTTACGCGGAAGTGACTGGAAAAGCGATCGCTTTATACATAAATAATTGATAAAAAATAAATACGCAGCCAAATGTTAAAATATTCAAATTTGTCTATCATATTGACCTAATCTATTAAATAAAATACGCTTTACTTAATTTAGGGCTTCATGGCGCTGTGCGAAGTTGTACAAGCAAACTACGTCGATTTCATGAAACTCAATCACATTTTTTTACCAGTGGCTATTGTGAGGTAAAACCCACATATGAAAGTGTTTACAAGCTTTACTTAATTTGGGGCTAGATGGCGCTGTGTGCCGAGCAATAAAGTCGATTTCATGAAACTGTTTAAACACATCGACGTATACCTGAAATACATCGAAGTGTATTCGAGCCTAGTACAGGAACGCGGCTCTTATACCCAGCACTCAAGAGTTCGAGACCCGATGGCAGAATAAGTTCATAACGAGAGCAAACAGAATATACGGAAAAAGGCGAGGCGTCATCTACGCATGAATGTATGAATAATTATAAATGACTGGTTAATTAGCTTGCTAATTTCACCCGCGGTCGTCCGTGTAAAATTAGATTATAGGCGTCCGTGATGATAAGCAGGAACCGCATTGGAATTGGGTTATAAGTTACAACACTGCATAATTTCGTGAGCGTCAGTGGCCGAGTGGTTAGGATATCCGTAAACGAGAGGTACCGGGTTTGAATCCCGCTGCGGTCATGTATCAATGACTCTTTTCTAAATTACGAGCCGATGCTCTAACGGTGAGGAAAAACCTCGTGATGAAATCTGCATATTCAGGCGACTGAATGTATAACCATGATCCAATCTGGTCAGGTTTCCCTGGTAGCAGGGTCACGGAGGTCGGATGGTAGTCGCGCCACTGTAATTACCTGATATGTTAAATCCTGGATCAAGGTCATGGCGGACCCCGGGCCCTCGCTAAGAGGATTATTTTTTATTTTATAGCATAATTTCGTGATAATCCGTATGGTAATTTCGGTGTGAAAGAGTTTCAAACGCCCATCAAAGCTAACAAAACCTTACACTCTTTCCCATATAAAATATTAATAGCACGAGTATTCCGCGTGTACGGAAAATCGCCTTGTAAACCCTTGAAAGTGGAAATTACTCCTTTTCGTCACCGGGAAACGCGCGAACCCCATATATTATTAAAGCAGCTTGTCGACAGAGACATGTTCGTGAATAATAGTTTGTTTCAGAAGACGGAAAAGTTCTGTCATCTCCGACAGGGCTTATAGACCCTTTATTCAATAAGGGACCCGATTTGAAAAAAGAAAATTATTCACAACGACAGATTGTCATCCCTGCAGACCTCGTGCTTTAAATCACGGCGCCAGATGTTATCGTTTTTTTATTCTACATGGTTTGCCTTAATCTAGTCTAAAATAAGTAAACTGTTATACCTAATAGCAAAAGAATTCAACGACAAAAACAACAACACAGTTAAAAATTATACGATATCCACTATTATAATTGTAACATAAACTCTGAAACTGTCAAACCTCGACTCTAGTAAATGTTTTAACCAAGAAAGCATAGATATCCACCCCTGAGAGAGTGAAATGGGGTGTAAACGTTTGTTTTGGGCCAAGTTGCGGGCAAACGTTATTACTTATGCATCTAACACATGAAATTGTAATCTGAATATGTCTCTGTGGACACATAAGTTATACCGCGCAGCTCGGCCGACCCGGCGAGGAGTGATATAGCGACTCTCTATACACCTCCGAATTTGTTCAAACTTCTCGTAGTGTATTATGGGGATCCCCACAATTCACGAGAAAGAGGTCGCGTAACAATTTTTCAAAGTTGCCCGACTTAAATAGGGAAAGTTGGTAAATTTACAACCGGAATCCTTCAAACGGATACAATAAAATAATAATACTGGAGCCCTAGCGTCAGCGCCGGCAGAAACGGCTTTCGGGGAAGATCGCCTAAAATTAGCAGGAGTAATCAAACAGAAAGTTTATCGCCTGCGACCGCAATAATACTAAGTAAATGTTTGCGGATGAATATCACGATTAATTTACTAAATAAACAGCATTTCAGTAATACACCAATCAATTAATCTAGAGACAAAGTAGAGTACACAATGGGCGTGAATGCGGTGATATTCCACGAAGCCATCTCGGGGCGGCCGTTTACACAAACACGGGGTGTATTTATGAGCTAGCACGCGAAAAATCCTGCTTCCACTCGAGTGTCAAATTATGTCGCATTCCTTCGCTTCGCGCTTTTGGAGCTCATTTAATAATTTGTTTGTGTTGTCATCAGGTGCGTGGCGGGGGTGAGCTTCGCGCGGGAGCCGCGGCCTTCGCGGCCTTGGTCCACGGCGGACACCTAACGCACGCGTTTATGCTACCTACTTCATGTTTTACCAAATCATGTTTGAAACAGTCACGTGAAATGATTTACAGGAGAAGTTCGGAGTTTGAGGAAGAATTAACCAATGATAAATTATAAAACATTTACTGCTGCTTTCACAACTGTGCGGGAGAGTACAGCCCTCCCGGAGCGGAGACTAAGTACTTCTAAATCACGCTTCGAGCGATTCAAGTCGCTGAATCACAAATACGGGATTCCTAGCTACGGGAAGTCAGCCAAGTTAGGATGATTAATAAACCAGGATAATAAAAAAATGTTAAAAATTATATTTTAGTGTACCTAATGTACATATGACGTACAATAAGACTAAGACTGGCGTTATATTTGAAGGAAAAAAACGCTCTCACTTAATAATTTTAACCGATTAAATATGATTTTTGGAAATTTATAGTTTCCCTTTGTACCGAAGTCACTCGTCAACCCCTCCAGGCTGCGGTAGGCGTGAATTCGTGACCTTCACCTACATACAAAGGGTTTATTGCGAAGAGACGGCACCACAGAGCCGTATGCGGCGCGTATGGCTCCCAATCTAGCCCACAGGCTCTGCCACCGGCGCTTCAGCGATTCAAAGGAACGTTATCAGAGTAATTAGCGTGTTTACTTCCTACTATATACTACTGTTATCAATATTTTGAATACGAAACTTTGTAAGGATGAATCTTTGTACTCTATCATGCAAAAATATTGACGCATTTTGATGAAATGCTACAGTAGTTGAGGGAACTCGACAAAATCGCGTTTTATGCGACGAAAACGGGGGTTTAACTAGTTGTTCATAATGTTAGACTCGACGATGGAGTCAACTATACAGTAGACTCGAGCAGGGACGCTTTCTTTAACGGCAGTGTCTTTGCTCTGGCACAAAATAATTTTCAAGACAACACATCGTATCTCGTTTATACGGCAGAAGCACGCTGTTAAAACATAGATGGGTATAAAGAAGCATTAAGCGAACACGCCACTCCGACACGTTGATACCGAATAAAATAAACGTTTCTATGGCATAATAAAAATCGAACCAAGTGAGGGAACTCGTAATTTACATATTCGTAATGTAAACGACGTAGCTTCGTAGGCGTGAAAAGAGAGATAACTCCGCGACTGGTGACGGGCGGGCGCGGGCTCGCGGGCTCGCGGGTTACGACGCCCCCCACCCGCGCCCGCGCCCGCGCCCGCGCCCCGCCTGGATGTATCCCGACTCCCGGGCACAAATACCAAGTATACAATTCAATTAGGCCATCCAATTTCAACTTTTGCGGCAAGAATCATCGGCAGAAGGCATCTGTCCAGCTGTGAGGAGAGTCGCTGCGCTGTTATGATCTGACAAATCCTGGATCGTGTTCAAGGGGGATCTCGGGCTCGTTGGGATATTGACGCCGAGACGACTATTATTAATTATCCAATCTTACGGCACATACTTGGCATCAAAATTGGATCTTTTGAATGAATCCGTCTCGTTTAAAATTTAAAAGTTTCGGACAGTTTCAATCTAAATCCAATAAATTAGATTGCTTTTAGATTGACTGGTGGTCCATGCATACTTTACATATGTATATTGTAAACTGATTTATTATATGGGTATATGCCTGAAATAAACGAATTTAATTTAATTTATTTATACTCTACTTATACGCCTTTAGAGTCTCAAGACATCTTTAACTTCTTTAAACGCTAATGTAGGCACGTAGTGGAAACAACTTGGAAAATTAACCGTCAAACTTGAAACTAAGTTGCTAAAGGTTTAACGGAGCGATTATCTCACATCTCGTCAGTTCGTGTTGAAACACGCCTAAACGCGGAATAATGTGTGGAGGTACAAGTCTTGCTGCATGAATACGTATTTACGAGGAAAAGAACTGCATGGATAATGCTACACTGGCTGCTGCTGTCGCTACTGACTTGGTCTACATGGACCAGTGGTTTTATAGGTCAGCAGTAAGTACTCCCGATAATTTTCCTCCTTTGGGAGCACTAAAGTTTTGTTGGGCATACCTTCCATATTACATTAACCTGTTTCGTATACCTTAATTAACGTGAGAGAAAAGTATATTGAAAATGTTCAGCAGATACCCAATTTAATTAGATTGATGGAATTCCTCTAAAATATATTAATTAATTAATATAAATATTCAATTCACACAGCGCAATCTAGCCCTAGAGTAAGCAAACTTTGTGTTAACGGTGCTAGATAACTGATAAACTACTTTTAAATACATACTTATTACATAATATCCAGAAAGAATTTCTGCTCGGCTCTGAACCACCCAGAATGTCAAAATGACATGATTTTAGAAGCTTTCGGTTCTAGCGCTGATATACCCTCTATCTCTGCTACAGACGGCCCTGTATATGTGTTATGGCCCTGTGTGTAAAATGCGACATTCAGAATTATCTCTTTTCCGGAATTGTGTGAACTACGTCGAGCCACGTTTGTTTTGCACAAAATATTTGCGACACACAAGATAAACTTTTGTTGTTTTCGTTTATTGTATCAAAATATAAAAGCTTGACCCATGTATTTTGTTATAAACGAGCTTTGCCCGCCACTTTGGCAGTATATAATTCGGATATTTTTGAGTAAAAAGGTTATGTTCAACTGGTAGCAGGGTCCCGGAGTCAGTCTCAGGAGAAGGGCAGTCTATCCACTGTAATTATCAGATCAGCCAAATCCTGGATCATGGTCAAGGATGGATCCCGGGCCCCTTATGCGCGAAAGCAGAACCGGGACATTAATGCCAAGATTATTATTTAATTAATAAAGTGCACACGCCAGCTTAATACGAGCCGTTTGTTCAAAATTCCATATTATCATATTCGTATATTCATATTCATGTTCGTATATTCCATCAAGTTACTTGGACCTAATAATAAGGTGTAGGTAATTTCTGTTACATCGATAACCTTAAAATATTACAACATCGATCACCTTAAAATATATACGGGACAATCTTTAAAATTTCAAAATATCTTCGATGTACAGAATTGGATCTGTTACAGTATACAGGTTGTTGCATAATATATGTATGAAGCCGTGAACTGGATGGAGTGCTAAACGTATTAAAACGATAGGTACAATTATTTCTGTTGTACGTGAATTTACGTACGCCCATCCAGTTCACGGCTTCATACATATATTATGTAACACCCTGTAGATTAGTTTAGATTGGTACAGAAGTCGACGTTTGAAGCGACCCAGCTGCAAGTGGAATAAACAGAGACGCTCCTTTTTTAGCCGAGCCTTTGATTGCAACAATTTGATTCCTAAATGTTATTAACCATTCGTAAACCAACAAATCTAATTCGGTTATGGTAGGTATGTAAGCGAAAACTTGTAGTTTAAAATGTAAAAACAATTTCTTCTAAAGGGCTTTCTCATTAAGACAATTGAGTACCCGATAAAAATTGTCTTAATGGAATATTGATGACAATTTGTTTAATAACTCCCTAAGTGTATTTAAAATGTTCAGCAATGTAATAACTTTATTTAGGAATAACGTGATCGTATGTTGCAAGTTGTACGTGACGTAATAACTTTTGGTGAGTACCTATTTGTGTGATTATTTACCCTTGGATATACATGATAAAACATAGTAAAAAGGCATTACTGAGAATTTTTATTATATTCAGTTATTCTACGTCATCGAGTACAAAAAAAGATTCACTTTGTATCGATAGTAGTGGTTTAGGAGATCCACAAAACGTTGGTCTGAACGTGCACAGCTTGGCACTCTTTTTGTGACCCCAATTTCGTCTTTCCACACAAAAGACGACAAGTCACTTTTCTCAGGCTCCACCTGATTTATAGCACAAGCTTTGATTATATTAATTTCGAGCAAGATAGTTTATACTTATCCCGTAAAACCACATATATTTAGTGAACTTTTAACTAACTGTAGCTGTACAAGGAACCCTAAAAATCTGTTCGATCAGTCGGCTAACGACGATCAGTTTTACGACAACCCCTTTCGGTCTGTTTAAGGTGCCGCCGCTGTACCGTCAGTAATTATCTTCGGTACCGCGTTCTTGCGGCAGAGGGCGCCTCGCTCGCAGCGAACTCGAAGTTAAACTCATTTAAACCGAGACTTAATTAATTAGGCATTAGCTAATATTTAAAATCAAATGTGAAGTGGCAGCGTATACGTTTAATTACGTAAACCGGAACTCGGCGTCGAATTTGATTAATTTCTTGCTTACGAGTTATTTATTGAAGGATTTCTCGCTTACATTGTTTACGTATTATTTAGATATGTGTTTATTCAAGAAAATAACGAACATTGCTCATTTTATATTTTTTATTATTGACTTAGCCCGTCTTGCACCAAATTATTAAGCGCGTTGAAGAACAACGTTTACTAAATCCTAGGATAGTAAAATTAAAAAAAAAAATATATAAAACCTGTTTTTTGTATGACGTTTTTTGTTTAAGTATCATCTTAAATGCGTTTAAGAATTTGGTGCAAGCCGCCCTTAGATTTGGAACGCTGGCAGCTAAGCTAAGCGGGCCTTATTCAAAACCTCGTTATGTTTTCAATTAAGGACAGCCTTGACCCGTTTTTTTAGACAACTGGCGCGATAATTTCGTTTATTACGTTCAAAGTACTGCTCAGAATTGTTGTTAAGTTGAGATGTAGATTTTTGGTTAACTCATTGAATGTGACGTGATGTGATTAATTAAACTCCTGCAAATTAACATCCGATTCAATATGAGTAGTAAAATATTGACGTTGCTAACAACATAAATGTTGTGATAGTGTTTGAACTCGACTATGTGTATTGTTAGTAACGTACTTATAGTATACTATAGTGCCTACAACTCTTTTGTTCAGGTCAAAATTGTAACTAATAAATAACTATTATTTCAGTATAAGTCTGTTCATGCATTGATTTCTTTTGTACAAGCTGTCATGTTTGTTCGGATTTGTTAAATAGCGAAAGAAGTGAATACCAAGCTTGTCGTTTCATGATCTGGCGGTACCTAGGGTGCGAAATATGACATGTTTGCCGATTAATCGTACATTTGATTTAGATATTTGATATTGATAAGACTAGAAGCGAGGGATTGACATCGCCGAGTTTGATGGGAGCCACCGGCTTACGACGCGAGGATGCCAGACACCGGGCGAGGTAGAGAAAAAGATGGTAATAATAACGATGATGATGATGATTTATTGATTTGAATAATAATTTTAACTAAGTTTGAAAATATTGAATTATATTTCAGTCAGTATGTTCCTAGACTTCGCTTTTTATATTATGATTATAACTAATAAAGTGGTGGTGGTGGTGGAAGTGGTGTTATATTAGTTACTTACTAAACAAATTCATATATCCGTATTTATCATTGAGTTATGTAATTTTAAAAGATCTTGGCGCATTAATTTATTATAATAATAAACCATTAAATAATACTTTTTTACATGTACTACGTAGTCGTAGCTGTGCTACGCTCTCGTAGCTACCTCTACCGCATAGCGAGAGTTAGCATCGGTTGCCCGTAGCGCTTGAGAAGCGTCGATTGCTTGCTCAGAGACAATAGCGCTGCGGCCGGTGCGCCCGGGCCGGCGCGGTTGGGCGGAGAGCGCACGCGAGGGAGCGTGCTAGTGGCCTGTCCGGGTCACTGTGCCGGGTGGATAACGACCCGTACCCACACACAATGTCCGTACTAGGTAACTTGGTTTTATTCGAAAAGTTCATTACCGTGTGACAGATATTTTCAGGGTTCTGACGCTCAATATAATTGAAGTATCCCAAGATATTATGTCTGTCAATATTCTTATCTCCCAGAACAGGGAAACGGTAAAAATATCTGATCGAGTTCACCAAAATAAAGAAGCCCATCAATGTTTTTCATTTATGTTAAAGTTATAATTGAATTGATTCCCGTCATGAATGCCTACGGAGCGTCGGTGGCCGAGCGGTTAGAGTATACGACTCGTAAGCCAGAGGTCCCGGGTTCGAATCCCGCTCCAGCTATGTACCAATGACTGTTTTCTGAGTTATGTACATTAGTTAAATACTGACCGATGCTCTTACAGTGGGAAAACATCGTGATGAAACCTGCACATTCAGGCGACTGGATGTGTAACCATGATCCAATCTGGTCGGGTTCCCCTGGTAGCAGGGTCATGGAGGTCAGATGGCAGTCGCTCTACTGTAATTATCTGACCTGCCAAACAAATCCTGGATCATGGTCAAGGCGGACCCCGGGCCCTCGTGCGCGAGAGCACAACCGGGTCATTAACGCCATGATGATGATTATTATTTTATGAAAGCCTACATGCAGTAATATTCCCTTCCTTTTGTCCGAGAATAAATAAATAAAAATGGAATAAACCCGTAAACAGATAATTGAAGTTGACTATAAATATATTCGAAAAGCTATTTCCCGTTCATTTTAACGAGATGAAAGTGAAATATTGCTTTTAGCGGTCGCGACCTGCGTCGACTGCTCTTAACGGAAGGGGATGTAGAGCAATTTATAAATCCTACCAGCTGCCCCATTATAAAATATGGTCTCTCACATACTTGAAATTCTTATTAACTTGCCTATCGGCTTTCAGAAGCGGATTATACGAGTTCAGCGGCACCGAAGCCGAGATTCTGCCCAAGTTCGTAATAAAATGGAATGGCCAAGTTGTGCGAAAGTTTGCTCCTGGCCATTAATGACATTTGTGATTTATTGGAGTCGGTCAGCCGGAGGACGGCGAGAGCAAACACGTAAGAGACAAAACTAGAAACGGAGTAACCGAAGACGGAGACCAGACCGATTGTTCGGGCGTGAATTGCCCCAATTCACCCAATTCCGATGAACTAACGGAAAATTACCACAGAATTTGAAGGCTGAAAGATAGTATCCTAACAATGATACAATAATAAAACGGACACGTCGGAGAAGCGGGCTGCAGCACCGATTCATTTACAACATAATTAATACGTGAGTTATAATACGTAATAAATAACAGCGAGTTTATTGGAAGACGTGCCCTGCGTAGAAACGCCGTTGCAGATGAAAAGGTAAAAAGGTCGCCGTTCGAACAGCAAATGGCAGCGCTATTTGCTCGACCTTTAACACTTGATTTGTAAAAAGGCCGGTACTGGTCAGCGTCTTGGCACACAAATAGTATATATTTTTTATATTATACGTCAGACAAACAGGAAAGCGGGCGACCTGATGGAAAGTGGTCACAGCCGCCTATGGACATCAGCAACACCAGGGGAGTCACCAATGCGTTAATAGGTATGCGTAATAGGTATGTATTACCAGTAACGTCATTCGTCTCGCATGTCTATCAAACGTTTGAATCTTAAAACCTTGATTTTCATGTAATAGTAATTGGAAACCTATATGAATGTACGTGCAATTTTTTTTCCATTGGGATTGGTAACTGAAAGTGTAGAACCTTAACATTTTGATATGATTCGTACACTTTTCGATGACTAAATTCACCCTAAAAAATTATGTGAACCTCATTAAACTACTTGCATGTACCTACCTACATTGAAGTACAGGAAAACGCAAAAAGTGGTTAACGCGGACGCAGCCTCAAGCCAAAATTAGTGCTACATAATTCTCAAGGGACATAAATTGCAAAGGAAAAGAATATTGGATCAGTAATCTAAACGGAAAATAAAATCCATTTAAAAAAATTATGTCACGCCAATTATATAATTCGCCTCCAATTTAAATATTTTCAATGCTCACATTTCTACAAACAGATACATTGTACATTAAACAACTCCTAAAGTCAGCGAAATATTTGCATTACAGATTTCACGCTTTTATCTTTTCCAAGTAAGTACTCGTAGGTAGGCAATATCAAATTTCTTATTCCTTTGAGTAGAACGAGAGGTGATACAAGCAGGCAAAGCGGCTCAATACTTTTACTTTATGTTCAGATTTGGGGATATAAAGTCTTACCTACTACTGAGAACAACAAACACACCGAAGTTATTGATTTCAAGTGCTTTCTGGTTCACAGCGGGTTTGGGACCATTGAAACTTTTATGTTTTCGATTCTACTTTTATTATAATCGTAACGTCATGTTCATTGCTCGAAATGGTCCCTAGCGCATTTTCAAAAGTCAAACAAACCCGTTGATGACAAGTCATGGTGGCAATTGCGGTATGAGGTACGCACGGAAAAGGGACGGCCCGTACACCCACAAAACCCCCACTTAGTGCTGCACCTACCAGGTACTCAATCGATGTCGATATTTATTTTTACCACATGTCCGAATGTTACTCCTCATATTATGACATAGTAACATAGATAAGACAGCCCATGTTAACGTACGCGCGTTTAGTCCCAATATGTCCAGTGGTCTAAATCGGAATGATAGATTATACAGCATGTGGACATTTTTCTACCTTAACATTTTGCAATTTGGACATTTTGGACATCATTAACTCTTAAACGCTCAACACCTCGTATATATTCCTGTTGAGTACAGACGGACGTCTTACTTATTATTCAACCACTGTTGCAAAAATGCACGAAAGAGCTGGAAGTCTAGTTGTATAATGTATGTGACTAACGCACTTGACCAAGACTAATCCTAGAAGGTAGCTAGGTTCCGGCGGTGGAGCTGGAAGGTGGCCAGAAGGATCCAAGTGGATGAGTCTCATACATTATACAGGGTCAAACTTCTTGCTCTTCTGTGCATACTTCGTTCGGTCTTCGGCGTACTTAATGGTGACTTTAGACTTATATCTGTCCATTTTATTTTATTTTAACCATTCAAACCTGTCTTGTCTTTGAAAGTTAGGGGAGTTTCATATTATTATGAGGAGGAAGATTTAGACAAGTGGTAAAAATAAATATCGTCATCGATTATGGAGTGATGTCGCATCACTGGAAAATTGCCATGTCGACCTATCTCTACATGTTCCTCAAAGTTAAAATTTTTATCGGAATCAAAACGATTACATTGACCTTTCTTTTCTCGTTATTTTATAATGTTTAGAAAATGATTTAGCGCTACAGAAGATGTTCATAAAAAATTTGCACTAACCATGATGATTTTCCAATCTCTTTGCTACTAACTATAAAAACAAAGAAGAAAAAATTTGCTTCGCTCTAAATCTATGTAGGTTATCAAAGTATAAAATGTATTTTGGCTGTCATTTTAGGTACATAATTGATATATTTTGTGACGTTGACAACTTAGTCCCGGAATGATACTTCTAAAAAGCTTAGACTGATAATCGAACTTAAATGGAGGTAATTTACCGAAATTCCTGAAGTAACTTGATGTCGTGCCTCGAAGGTTCATTAATTTTAGAATTTGTCTTTAGACGTGGGAATGGTAGGTGCGGGAGGGGCGCGGGCGCGGGGGACGCTCTTCAAGAGTCACTGCACAAATGCTCTATTTTTGCCGTCTCCGCGTTGTATCTCTGCTAATTGACCCTAAAAGAATCTCAGGAGATTTCTTCCCGTGATTTCCTGTGTACAGAGTGGCGCGAAACTAACTCAAATGGCATTTATTTCTGTTTCATCATCGTAGCAACTACACAGTCGCTTTCCAATATTGGACAATAGACCGCTTATGACTTCCTACTACTTCCCCGTTTCGGCGAATTAGTAACGCATTTTCCGAGGTATTGATTTCCATTAGAAGTCAAGGGCATCATAGTCATCGATCTAAGGGACGAGAATAAACCTCGTAGGTAATTATGAGTAGTATCATAACATTCGTACAGCACGAGGAAGGCCTAGCCGTCCTTCACGGTTTTACTAAATAAATAAAACAAGTTCTTAACGTAAGTCGGCAGCAAGTCGCTATCGCTATTCGATGCTATCGTGTTCATAACCTTGTTGCATCAACCTGTTCAACAACAAACAAGGAAAGCATGCTGGTTATCTATACCGTCGTTAACAGTGATGTCGTGACCTACGTAGGGCACCTAAATACTTGTATTAATGTGACTAAGTCAACTAATTGGTTACCACAAGGTTCTAATTAGTGCAGTTAGCTATCTACCATAAAAACACATCAAATGACGTTTGTATTTACACATTGGGATAGAATACAAACCCGCTGCATCCGTACAAGAACAATACATCGTCTCCTAACTCCATAGCGAGTTGAAAAAGTTTGACTTTTTTTGTGTGTAGCAACGTTTTCGGATTGGGGAGCCACAATGTCAATGTGAGAGAAATTTAGAATTGTCACCGTATTTTACTGGTAGTAGATTTTAGTGGGAAACCCAGCGGTCGGAGTCGGCGGCGCCGGTAGCGGGCGCTCACACGGTCGCGGCGTATACAGCGCGCGTTTCGCGGGGGCTCTAAGACTAAATGCGATTTCAGCCCGCGGCTTCGCGGCCCGAGATACGGCCCTCTGCCCCCGCCCGCCCCCTGCGCCATCCATCTATATTCCAATAGGCCTCCTGCTCGTGCCCATCTACCGAATAACACCTTGATCCCATACGCTTCAATCAAAAGTACAATTTGAACCGTAATTCCGCTACTAATTTCGCATGGTTCTAGTATATTTAAATTGTTTCGATTTCTTCTCATTTGGCAGTAAAGACGTTTCTCATTACGATTTTAAGGCGAATCGAAAGGTTACTGAATTTAGTACTTAATCAATTTTACTTTAATGCAAACTTCGTACATATTAATTGTAGCATTGTAACAATCGGTACAAACCTTGCCTTAGCAAAAGGCACATAGGAGTTTTGTTTTATAACAATAGGTATATATACTTGTCGGTTATGTTGTCTTGTCTTCGTATAGCATAGCTAATCATAGATGCCTAACCATAATATTTAGCGCTTTGACGCAGTGGTTAACGAGTTTTGCCTAATGATCATTTTATATGAAACATAACGACGGTTTTCGCCTGAAAACAAACAATTATTGAATTTTGCCTGTTTTCGGAGTGCTGTTAAAGACGGTTTACTTTTATGTAGTTTTGGAATATTACAGCATCTGCGCTGCTAAATAATAATATCACATACTTGTTTTTTGTGCTCAATTATATGTATACAACTACGCATACGTCCACGGGTTGTGTACTACCCAAAAAAATTCTCAACTATCCGAGGGTACATACAGGCCCCAAGTCAGTTTTTTATCCGGTGACAGTTTGAGAGCCGTCATTTGTTCTACAAGATGTTCAATATTTTGATATCAGTAAATTCCCGACTGGGTATCAAAATGAATATGTACCTACACCGGCCGCTCGCGCATTTTCGAGAAAAACAAATATTACAATAGATGATAAATTTCCTATAGAGCCATATAGTGATCTCTGCACTATCATGGATGAATAATTTAATGCAGAACCATTTAAAAATTAAACTGTCTTTAACAGCACTACTGCTGCAAGCTCATCTCCGAAAACAGGCCAAGTTCATTAATTATATGTTTTCAGAAGAAAACCGTCGATGTGTTTCAGATAAAATTACTATAATTTGCGACACTATTAACAGTTGTACAAAAAGGGTATATATAGTCGGGCAAAACTCGTTGATCACTGCGTCAAAGCGCTACGTATTAGGACTAGGCATCTGAGATTACCTATGCTATATGAAGCCAAGTCTACATAACTGACAAGTACGTACTTACCTATAGTTATAAAACAAACTGATTAACTCCTGCCTTAGCAAAGTGTCATTTGCTAAGCAAATGACACTTTGCTAAGGCAAGTTTTATATCGATAATGGCAATGCAACAATTATTATGTACGAAGTTAGCATTTGTACAAAAGTAAAATTGATTAAGTACTAATATTAGTAACCTTCCGATTCGTCGTAAAATCGTAATGAGAAACGTATTTACTGCCACATGAGAAGAAATCGAAACAATTTAAATATAGTTCCATCCGAAAATTTGTTGTAGTGGAGGAGGGAAGACGAGAAGACTCACTGAAAGTCATAAAACGTCTTAGCTTAGGACAGAGGATAAAACAGAAAACTGTCAAACTGCTCGGGACTTAGACTAATGTCAACAGCCACGACAATAAAAAAAAAAAAAAAATGAAAATTTAGTTGGCTTTCATTGGTTAAAATTGGAAAATTATGATCAAACTTCATTTGAAAGGAGCGCACCCGGGGACAGTCTTTTATTCTCGATTCCACAAAAGGGATTTCACAGGTTTTGTTCCTTTTTATTTGCCCTTTCATTGTTTGGGTGAAATCGCTATTGCACACGCTCGCCAAATTCACTCTCTTTGAGCCTGCTGTCTATTTTTCGTTACATTCTGTATGACCACCATATTTCGTATAACTCATATAGAATATAAAAATAAGCTGGTTTTTTTCTGTTCCGCTTGCAAGAGCATAAGGGAAAGGGTAATAGAATATAGTTTTTTACTACGGGACATAATCAAAATATACGTTTCAATCCGGATTAAAGTTAATTGAATTAATTGTTTGACATAGCCTGTATACTTGTAATCTTGTAAAGTGAATGCGTTAAGTGAATTCTGCCAATCATTCATTTTGATGATTTCAATAAAATCTATGTACAATTTCAAACATTAAGAAGTAGTTAACAATGAAGGAAATATTTTTTTTAGATTTATTAAACTAAGAAAACTTTAATGTAAAATTCTAATAATGAGTGTGATCCCCACTTTCCAAAATGTTAACTTTTTTTTTTATGTTATATGGCAGACAAACAGGCAAGCGGGCCACCTGATGGAAAGTGGTCACCGCCGCCTATGGACATCAGCAACACCAGGGGAGTCACTGATGCGTTGCCCGCCTCTGAAGAGACCTCTAATATACCTCTTGAACGATCCTATGTCATAGTCCAAAGGAAACACTGTGGCTGGGAGCTCATTCCACATCCGAATCGTACGAGCCAGAAACGTTCTTACTAACCTTCGCGTCGTGACCAACAGAGGGTCTACGTAGTGAGGATGAGTACCAAGCCCACGGCGGGTGGTGCGATGGCGGAATTGTGCTGTGGGCACCAAAATGAAAAGTTCCTCGGAACACTCCCCATTGTACAGCCGATAGAACACACACAGGGAGCCAAAGTCCCTTCGGTTTGCCAATGGTTCCAACTTGCGTGTTAGTATGGGATCAATGACAATTCGTACGGCGCGTCTCTGTACGGAGTCCAGAGGATTAAGCAGGTCGGCAGTTTCACCGGCCCAAAGATGGGAACAATACTCCATATGTGGCCGCACTTGTGCCTTGTACAGCAGCAGGCGCTGCCCTGGGGTGAAGTGTCGCTTGGACCGGTTAAGCACTCCAAGCTTTTTCGAAGCCAGTTTGGCCTTGCCTTCCAGGTGACTCCGGAATCGCACGCTGTCCGATATGTCGACACCGAGGATCCCAATACTTTTTGAGATGGAAAGGGGTGTTCCTTGAAACTGCGGCACTATGTCAAAGGAATCTTTTTTGGCGAAAAATGCGCAGACCTGTGTCTTCGAGGGGAATGCGCAGAACTGCCATCCTTCTGGGCATGCTTTCCACGATATTTCTAGTAATGTCTTGACATTTTTGCATTGATGTGCAGGTTGCACTGATCTTACCCAATTTTTTAGGACATCCCAGACATGCTCAATTGGATTGAGGTCGGGACTTCCAAGTGGCCAGTCCCAACACAACACAAGCTTTGCTTACTTTGGGGCTAGATGGCGGTGTGGAAATTGTCCAAGAATATTTATTATTTATTTTTATTATTAACTTCTTGCATAGATATACGCTACCACGTCTCCAGAACGGTGAGTACGAGCATTGTCGTCCTAAAGATTGAATCTTCTTACAGTAAATACGGGTTGAGCATTTGGAATTTATAAATTTATTTCACAGTTTTAAGGTGTAGTGAAGTAAAATATGTTTACTGCACGTACTTAAAGGCACAAGAAGTACAAAACATCCAAGACAAAATATAAAAAGAGAAACACAAAAAAAATATTTAGTACAAATTGTCAGTAGGCGTGCCACGGAGAACAATGGGCCGCACTCAGCATAATGCCACGGCTGACGCAGTGGCGCTGATTTTCAGTGCGCCCCATCGCACTAGGCATCGAATAAGGATCGCTGTGTATTTTATGTTTCATTTTCTTTGAAAACTCACCCCGTAAACTCCGTCGAATGAATTGCCCAAAACATAAGGGATCCTCCACCATATGATTGTGTGTGATTTCTTCGAAACACACGTCCCGCATAGCGACCGTCCAAGTCCTCTGGGAGCGATTCTCGCGCTGTGACATATCAAATTCGACATTGTCTAGCAAAAATTCTGTATTAAAACGTCCCTGAAATTGTTCTTCGACAATATACAAGTGCGACAGTCAAAGATAGTTGAGAGAACATTTTTCGTTTGCAATAGACCTTTCTTATTATAAATTGATGATATGTGGCTAGAAAAATGTCGCATTCGAAATGTCACAGAGAATAAGTCCTCTGAAAGGTTGAACGACTTACACGTCGACGAGGCACGGAAAGTTTGCGAACAACCTTCTTCGTGTAGTGCAATAATTTCATCAGCCCTAATCGCCTTATTAACCACATCAGAAAGTAATATCGAATGTAAAGAGGAAAATTTAATTAAATGATACCATTGGTGACCGGAAATCTGGCTCGTTTCTCGGGCAATGGATTAACATCGCTATAAAATGAGAAAACGCAGTCAGCTCTCTGGGCCCCATTCCGACGGGCAGCGGGGTGGACGACTTTTAAAAATGTTAGCAAATATTTTGTAATGTATTTTTTTATTTTTTTGGGAGTTCATTAAATACTATTCACATTATTCTTCCAGTATAGAACATTATTTACATTAAAAAAGTAATTTACAATTTAAACATAAAATTACATATAGACTATAAAAACCTTACTCTGAATTACCTAAATAGGTAAAATATCTGCCCCAAATCCTCTGAATGTGGAATGCTACTGGATGGCGAGGCTAATACGCTGTCCCAAATAGAGGCCAGCCTTCTGATCATTGCTAATGTCGACCAGGCGCTTGGCTATTTTATATGTATTAGTGTATATTTTTATTATAACTGTTCATATTTTATGTGTATCTTAATAAACTATATTTCAATAATTACTTGAATTTAATCCAAGAAGTTAAAATTTTAGTAATAAGCAAGTAACTGTGTCAAACATTTTTTCGATAGTTATTCATTAGTTTTTTTTGCAAAAGGCTTTATTTAGGGAGATACATTAGGGATAGGGACATTTGGGTAGCAGAAATTGGGGTGACTTGTCAATTAGGGCCCTATTTATGCGTTTTTATGTAGCAACACCGGAAATAGTATCAAATTCAAATAGCATCGAATTCAGATGGCCCCAGGTGTACCGGTGACCGTACATTTTAATATCGATATTAATATTTAATAAACAAAACCTTGAATAAATAATAAATATACTGTGTTCCTATCTTACACTCAACCATAAAATATCGATTTCGAATGTTAATGGTGTCTAGTGAAAAGAGATACGGAGAACAAGTTTTTTTAACTCAATTATTTTTCTTATCCGTATACAATGGGCCGCAGTGTTTCTGAGTATCAAACCTCTAAACTAATTTGTGGAAGGCTCAATTCTAGCAGTGGACTGTTGTGGGTATAAGTAGACTTATTACATTTGAGCCGTGTAGTCTATACTTACTCATAGCAGCATAACTTCACAGCAGCGCAAAAAAGGAGAACCACTGGCGAAATCTCTCTTCGGATGCTTATACTTTCAGAATTCTGAGTGTTGCCAATAAAATTATAATGGTCCACACACATTTTTAAATTTGTCTGTTTCTAGTTCTAGTAGTCTAGTCAAGCTTTGCAAATTGGTGGAAATGTCGAGCTCGCTGTGCTCGCTCCCTCATCATCATCATCACAGCCCATAACAGTCCACTGCAGGACTTCGGGCCTCTCCCACGAAAGGGGAGGTCATTGCCATAATCTCCACGCTTGGCAGGCGGGTTGGAGATCGCAGTGCAGTTGATGTAAATCTACCCAGAAAGATGCTGCTGCCCACCTTTCGGATTTGTCCCTTAGTCGCCTCTTACGACACCCACGGGAAGAGATGGGGTGGTGCTATTCTTTGAGGTGGCGGCACCACACACCACTCGCTCGCTCGCTCCCTAATTCTTCTAATCTAATTTTATTGTATTACAATCTGGTAATAGTTTTGTCCGCTTATTAAAAAAAAAAATTTTTATTACTACAACATTTTCTGTCTACGATCACCCCATGATTTATGTTAGAAAATGTTTAAAAAGTTAGAGATCACTGCGCTCGCTCATCCATTAGAAACATTCCTATTCTGCTGGATACGTAGGTTTATTAAAAGATCAGATCTGTGTTTTTACGATAGTTATCCTTGTTAAGAGCCGGCAAGAACCTTAATCGAAGCAGAGCCACGTTTTTTAACTTATGTTTTTAGAAAAAATAAAATATTCTTTCAGCGATTAACCGTACATTTATACCGACTTTTGAAGAGTGAGTAAGTCTACGTGCGTCTATTTGTTACTGCTTTATTGCTACTTTTAATGGTTCGGAGCCCTGAATTGTTAACAACGCTATTATTTTCCAGTCAATAGCATCCAGCTACGAAGGATATGAGGTGCACACGCTAGTAGGAAATTCATATCCTGCCGTTCATTCCCAGTAATGGAAAAGCGAAAATATACAAGTGAATGGGAACAATATAAAGGGGAGACTAGATATACTAGATTTCTCCCGCGAGTGGTGGTGGTTCCTGTTTAATATGCCAATAATATTGCCTCCTGTCTCTTCCTCGTCCGGTCGGTATTTACAAAGAGTGCCGATCGGAATTTTTGTAGCAGTTGCAGCAGTTTCTTTGTACCGTATTGTGCATATATATATCACTCAAATCCGTTAAGTGATGTGTTCAACACGGTGTAACCCAATTTACCCTCGTGGCCATTGGGTTGGCCGGACAGCAACGGTTATGCATAGGTCTACTTATACTTTATACTTTTATCGGATCATCGGGATCTCAGTCCACAATATATCGATAGTTCATAATCTAATGTATTTGACTACTTTACAAAACCGTCTATACTCTAATAAATAACATTGGCAAATATAATAAGTGTAAGTACACAACTACGGCACGGAACAAAAGTCAACATTTTGTACTCAATAATTCTCTTCGCTCGGCAGGAAAAGCAAAAATGTTCCCGGCTTCAATACACGGGTACAATATAACAGAGGTAAAGCGCAAACAGGAGACCTGTTCCATTATTACATTGAAACTTTTTGCTCTAATTGAAATTAAAGCGATGTTGTTCAGCGATAGAGTTAGATCAAACGAATTATGTGCCATCGCGCAGACAATTTATGAAATAGAATGAAATAAAATGACCTCAGCTAAATAAAATGACAAATCGCGTTTTCAAGTTTAAACCTATTTAATTTAGATAAGTTCGACCATTCCATGTAGAAATATAAATATCGGTAATAATACGTAACGTAACGTAATAATAACAAGTCATTTTGAAATTTAAGTGGTTTAATTTCTGTGTGACACCGAGATTGCACATGTTTTTAAATATTTTAGGTATTTCCGATTTAAATAAAGAAGCGATCAGGGGCGGGTTATTAAATTTTTAGTAAAAAAATTTTATTACGTAAATCTTTCTTTACTTTTTGTATCATATTACCACAGCATATTACTATATAAATTTGTTTTTATTAGAATTAGCATCTGTCATGTAAATTTATCCTATAATACTGTAATTTATATACTATAATTTATAGTGGAACCTCTTTTAAATAAATGCATACCACAATATCGTTAATAATTGAATACATTCCTGTTGTATCGATTGTTTCGACAACTGGCCTATTAACCACTAGCGGTCACCCTCGCGCGCATTTTTATCCTTCTGTTTATTTCTGTGAATACATTCCTTCGAGTTGAAGTGTAGGTACCTGATAAAAATAAATACGCAGAAACGTAAATACAATAAGAGGCACAGCCGTAGAAAAACATTGTGGAAAGACAAAGGGAAAATTAAATGTAAGTACTTGTACTAACCCTCAAAGGGACGGCTAAGCAGGCTAACCTTTTGTCCTTCAGAAAATGACAAAACACAAATAAAATTTGTTTAGGCGTAAATATAATTATACTTAATAACTCAAAGAGGATTTCAATTTTATTCTGTATTTATTGCGCTTCCTATGTCATCACCCAGTACCGTCGCTCGTCGATTAATACTTACTCACAACTCGGTCGCGACGGACGAGACATCGGTCGATACGCTGCTGCCATCGCAAGGTTGTCACATGGACTATTTTTATACCCCATGAATCAAATATAGGTGCAAGGATTTTGTGATCATATTTGACAGTCTTCTACTTTTTTATTTATCTAAATAGGTACTGGCAGAATCACCAACAGAAGACCTCAGACGGCCAAAATATCCATTGGTCAGGGATACTCGCCTGTCCCTCTGTTATATATTAAATAAATAAAAGGGCTTCTTGTGAGGATCTCAAACATTTATTAAAACAATACTTAGTTTTCAAGTGTTTAAAGAAAATTTACTAAAATTTACTACCCCTCTAGTAGGCATTGAATTGGGCCGAGAAGTTTGGATAGTTTCTCAGGTGTTAAAAGTATACCTAGTGCGAATAGAACAGGTTGTTATCGCAGATATGGTTATCGTTTACCGTTCTTTATGATAACATGGTGCACATGATAAATCACTCTTGGCCTCTTTTGTTTTGTATTGACAAAAGTAACCATGTGGGGTCATCAGAGCCTAATGATGGTATGCATGATATACCCATCGTAGAGTTTGGGCTCGTTTGACCAACGTACTCTGACTGAACGTAGGTATTAAGTTCATATATGGAACCTGTAAAGCATTTTTATTTATTTGGGGACTTATTCGTGTTTTTAAATAACTGTCACATTAATATCAAGGAGAGCTGACATTCGTAAACACTGTCGAGCGTGGAAACATGCCTAAGTGTATCCGAAGTAAGTGTCGAATAAGGAGCTTTAGAGAGTAATCCTCTGAAACCAGCGAGAGGGAAACCAATACACAGCTACAGCAACACCCCGTATGTTGATCAGGACGACAAGATTATGAAGATTATTTTGCTTAGAGACAAATTGAATACAGGGCATTACAGGGGCTCTATTTTTGAATCACTCGCCTCGATTCGAACGGCTTTCAATTTTGACTGTCGGCTTGAAAAATTGAATATATTTTAAATCATATTGAGAACACCGAAAGCGTACGGTTTAAAAATAGGGAAAATCAGCATCTTGCATTAAAATATTGAATTTCTCATGCCGAAAATCAAAATTATAACCGTTCGATACGAGGCGAGCGCTTCAAAAATAAGGCTCTAGGTCTGAGGGTATGGAAAGCTGAACTAAAAGTTTTAACACCTTCTACAAGTTTGTACACCTGGGACACCCCGTCCGGTTGGGTCAACTTCAAGAATCATCAATCATGGAGTACGGCTCCAGCTCAAAGTTGGCTGGCGGGGTAATGCAGAACAGATCGCAAGTTAACTCAGTGCCTCAACACAACAATATGGTAATAGTTTGACCAGTGTTGACCTAAATAATAGTTTTGCCTTAACAGACAAACAAGTAGTGAACTAGGACAATTACGTATACAATTACAATAAGTTTACTAGAGAACCTACGATAAGTATCGTTGTCATTGACGACGATGGCGATGTATCTAGCCTTGAATAATTGCTGCTCGAATTATTGATGCGGTCGTGCGCGATAGACAACTCGCGCGCGCACTGTAGCTGGTTAGCCTCTAAGTCAGTCGCCTTGTAGGACAGCCGTAAGTCAAGGGGTTTGGTGCAATATTAGTAACTGTAGGACACGGCTCACGGCTAAGGTGATATAGATTGGCCGTCCCAAATTATGGTATTGCATTTAATGTTTTTTTTTGTTTTCTAAATTATACGGTAGAGGGAGGCAAACGAGCTAGCGATTCTTACGAATGCCTTCTCGAAAGTCAACAGTCTAAAATAATTTATGTTTGAAATCAGTAGGTGTTTTGAGGTAGGACGACCTGGTAAATATCGCAGGTACCAGGTGAAAGGCACAGGATCGACCTTCGTGGAGAGCTCTGGGGGAGGTCTATGTGTCATTTCGGCTGATGTGATGAGGTATTTCTTACTTAATATTGATTTAACGGCTTTTTTTGACCTTATGTTCGGACGCCATCGAATTGTGCTTATATTATAAGTAGGGCGCAGCTGGTGAGGGTTTGACCTTCGGAAATAGAGTGACCGTAGTGACACAAACTATAGAAGCTACTTATTAAGAAAATCAATAATAAACTTATCTATGGTTTCTGTCGATGTCAATTCAGGGTAAGCTCAATTGCCGTAGATCCTTGATTATAAATTTAAACATTTAAATTTCTGCCTACACATTACTATACTCTATTTTTTTAACTATAAAGTACTGAGGCTGAATACGACATGCTCATAGGCTCATTCAAATTAAGTACGCTAAGGCGACATTCACGGCGTGAATAAAAATACCTGCGATTTCCTTCAGTATTACTATAAAATAAATTCGAAAAAATCTATAATTGATTTTTTTAAATTAGAAACGATAAACGAGCAAGGCTAACCAAGGTCTTTCGCTGGGGACACTGAGGCTGTTCGAATAGTCTCGGGGCACCCCGTAATAGTTTAAAAAGTACCCTTATGGTTCCTGTAACCACCTTCCGTCGCCATCATCGAATCAGCTCACTGACACCGTCATATTGTATTGTCAATTATTTTACATGTAGGCACATGCAAAATTTCAATTAAAATGATTACCGTGAAGTGGGATATGGGTGGTTGATGTGAACGCTTGTTATCAATAAGAAAATCAAACGTTATCCCAGTACTTATGGTTAAAAAACTATAGTATAGCAGACGGCGGCCCGGACTGAGTAAACTAATACTATACAAGTATTAAGTAAACTAATACTATACAAGTATTAGTTTACTCAGTTGACGAAATAAACTCCTCACCTCGTGTTACATAAAAAGCTATACAGCACGCTCGTGGTCCCGGGTTCGATTCCCGGCCGGGCAGAAATTGAAATGATGAATATTAATTGCTGTTACGGGTATGGCTGTTCTATGTATAATAAGTATGTATTTAAAAGTATATAAGAAGTATAATCAGTTATGTAGCACCCATTGTACAAGCTTTGCTTAGTTTGGGGCTAGATGACGCTGTGTGAATTTGTCCACGATCATTTTTATCATTACTAATCATCAACCGGGAGGGCAACCTATCGGACGACTGTTTAAATCGCCCACATTACGAGTATTAACCCGGCAACTGTTGACAATATGTACTATTGTAACGAAGCAACTCATTTCTCATTAAAATATTGTTTATTTCCGCTTGCGATACAGCGGTGGCGTGGCCTTAACATTAATGCATCCAATGATACATTTTAATTATTGTGAAGTTTTAAAAATAAAACCGGCGGCGTACAGGGGCGTACTTCGTACGTTAATTACATAAAATTTTCGATGAGCATTTTCATTTTCTATTTTTAACATGATTGATAGTCCACTTCAATATAAAATATTGCGGGGTGTTTTATGATAAAGCGTGTTATAAGCTTATTATATAATTTCGCATATGTTTTATAAATGTATTTTGTTTACTAGGCATATGACCAGCAGTTGACTAATATAGGCTGTAGTCATCAGATGATTAGGAAAAAAAATATTTTAACAATTCAATTTTATCTAAGTTTACCTGTACTATACTACAATACTAAAAACGGAGAATGCGAATTTGTAGTTTCACGTCACGACAGCAAATTCCGCTCTATTTTTAAAGTGGACACAAAACGTCATCTGCCTGTGAATCGGAATCGTACTTCTGTCATGTTTAATTGATTTATGGGCAAGAGGATGAACGATGATACCCGGCGTCCGTCGGCAGCCCCATTGAAACTGATGCTGCCAGCTGCGATACCAGATATTAATTATAGGTCAACAACTTAACTGGTGTATTGTCTGTGCGGTTCGGGGGGCAGAGTGGGTGACGTATCGGGGCTGAGCGCGGGGACGCGGGGCAGGGAGCTCAAGTGACGTTTCTCAGTGCGCTCGCGGACTCCGTACAGCGCGGTTGATTATTTTCTTACGGACGCTCGGAACAACGCACACGAGGTTAATTTGCCAAAGATAAATCCTGAGATGGAGGCTCGAAAATGTTCGCTAAAAAAATAGTTTAAAATATTTTGCTAGACACAAGATCCCTTTCATGCTCAAACACACCATCAAATCGTAATTGTGCTGTCCGCCCACCCGCAAGGTGTAGGTTTCCTAAAGGATTCAATGGCCACTCCTCTCGCTGGCAACATGGACCGACGACCTGGTCGCCGGTACCTGATTGAAAGGTTGCGGGTACCGGCTGGATACGGACAGCACAGAACCGGCCTTTATAAAAATCTCTGAGGGAGGCCTATGCCCAGCAGTGAAATATCTCAATTCAATAAAAAATTCGGTTAAGTCACTTTATGTTACAGATATACATAGATGACACAACAGGCACTGCTTATTTCTAGAAAGAAAACTTTACACTGAATTAAAAATCGAGGTTTAGTTTCACAATTTGCCATTGGCAAACATTAGGTTTCTCGTCTCGGGATATAACATTTTCTGTACAATTCGAGATACAAGTTCCCACCCCCGCGTTCATCACCGAAAAATCACCCTCCCACCTACCTCACTTTCCGCAGGCGATATACCAGTTAAGTTGTAGACCTATAATTTTGTTTGTCTAAAATGCAATTGCATTATTTGGAAACATGTACTTTATTTACAGTGGAAGCGAATTCAATACCGCGCTATCACGTTGGCCTGGCTATAGGCGGATTTCACTGTGCAAATTTCTTTTTCTTACTTCTGGGTTTGTTTCTTGGGGAAAGTTGTTCAGTTTCATGGGTAGAATATGGGGTTTCAATTAATGCTAGCGGTCTTTTTACATCCTGTATATTTAAAAATAATATATATTTTACAGTAGGGCTGTACTATCGATTGTCAGTGCAAGTAGGTAGTCATCGAAGTATCGGTTAGTGTAACTCAGAAAAAGTAATTGGTTCATGGCGGCACTGGGGATCGAACTCGGTACCTCGAGCTTACGAGCCCGACCCGCTAGCCATGACGCCACCAACGCTCCTTACACATAGTGAATGAATCTGTTTCACTGTTGTTTATGTTCAATAAGGATCTTGATGCTGTTTATAGGTATTTCATTTACAGCACTATGTACTGTTTGCCTTTTTGGGAAAAATAAACATATTTTTATTTTATTTTGTGTTGTATTCTATTGTATGTATGTAATTCTTTAACCCTGAGACAGATCAACTTATGTAATTTATGTCGTCTCTCAGATTCCTTATCAACTCAAATATCTGACATGGATGGCTTGTAATGCATCGGCCGACCAAACGGGCCTCTCAAGAAAAATTGTATACATTCGCAATAAGCACTTCGAATAAATATATTTCCAGATGTGAGGAAGAATAATGCGAACGTACTAACGTAAAAAATTGCCTACGCAACTAGTTATAAATAAATATTAGATACTTGTAACCAAATGAATAATGGAAGTTATTCATATTTTTCTACCCGAGTATGGATTCCACCCCATACTGAGCTATAACAAATATACAAGTAAACTCGATATCAATATGGATGTCGGTCGAGTGCCAAGTTACATCTCTAATGCATACACATAAACAAATATATGCACACAAGTCTAATTCAGTTTAGGTTGCATTAGAAAGCTCGTCTATGTTAGTGCCAAGTTATATATATATATCTCTAATGCATACACATAAACAAATATATGCACACAAGTATAATTTAGTTTAGGTTGCATTTGACAGCTCGTTTATGTTAGTGCCAAGTTACATCTCTAATGCATACACATAAACAAATAAATGCACACAAGTCTAATTCAGTTTAAGTTGCATTTGACAGCTCGTCTATGTTAGTGCCAAGTTACGTCTCTAATGCATACACATAAACAAATATATGCACACAAGTCTAATTCAGTTTAAGTTGCATTTGACAGCTCGTCTATGTTAGTGCCAAGTTACGTCTCTAATGCATACACATAAACAAATATATGCACACAAGTCTAATTCAGTTTAGGTTGCATTTGACAGCTCGTATATGTTCGTCTAGGTATGATATAGGTACAGGCCGCAAGTTGCGGTCGCCGCGACTTCCACATGCCAGCCGGGTGCACTAACCAACTGCCCACCACGGCTTCACTTGTCAAAGTAAAAGATATAAATTGACGCCCACACTTTATCTGTAGAGCGGCGTGTCTCCTTGCCTTGATGAGTGTTTCTTTTTTGTATATTAACTACTGTTAGTAGATAGCATATAAAAACTAATAATTAGTAGTTCGTAGTATCATCATCATCGTCATCATCTGACCAGTCAATCCCGGTTTCTGTCAGGATCGGCAACGTTCTGAAGAAAGTTTATAAATGAAGTTCACGAAAGTGTTTTAACCCCACGACTAGCAGATCAGAAAAAAGTGATTACGGCGCCCCCTAGTGTTAACACCGTCGGTGATGAATCACAAATCCATTATCGACAACCTGAGTATTTCAGTTGGTTATCATGCGGGTCGCCATGCAGTGATCCTTGGTTTGATTCCCGGCCGAGAGGAAATTGAAATGATGAATTTTAATTTCTGTTTCGTACATATTAAAAAAAGTATATAAGTAGTTTATCAGTTATCTAATACCCATAGTACAAGCTTTACTTACTTTGGGGCTAGATGGCGCTGTGTGAATTTGTGCAAGCATATTTATTCAAGCATATTCATATATCGAAAAGTGTATTTCGGTTAAACCGTTTATAGATGAGTTACGACATTCAATGGGACACACACACAAACACTTTGATTTATCAAAATACTATATAATGTAGATAGGCTTACCTATCTATATTATATCTAATAATAATGTCAATCCACGTTGTCAGTCCATTTTGTCGTAGAATGGCAGTTCTTTGCCAACGGTTCTTTTTGTGAGCTGTGTGTACTAAACATAATAAAGAGCACTTGTGGCCTAAAGGTTAAGGAGTCCGACTGTTTTCTCTTACGCATCGTGATAAACCCTGCACACTCAGACGACTGAATGTGTAACCATGATCCAATCTGGTCACGTTCCCACGGGCCACGAAGGTCAGATGGCCGTCACTCCGCTGTAATTACCTGATCTGCCAAATCCTGGATCATGGTCAAGGCGGACCCCGAGCACAATGTAAGGGACCGCGGTCATTAACGCTAAAATGACCAGATATACTAATAAAAATATACTGGGACACGGACACCAGAAAAACGGACACGAATTTTCTTAATCGTTGCAGTTTCTTTCCAATTACTTACTACTTACCAGCTACGTAGCTTCGCAGTTAATAAAATCATAAGTACGCATAAAAATACAATGTGCAATAAACTAATTTTTCTTTATTCATTTCACAGGAAATCTCTATCCCTGGAATATTAATTTAATTTGCAGGTTCAAAAAGAAAAAAGCACAGAGAAGTGTTACTACATTTCTTAATTAAAGACTTCTACGTAAAGCCTTTAGTAAGTCTTTTCTTGTTTCTTGACTGGAATATAATTTTAATTTGTTGAATGCAGTTAGTTTTCCTTGAAATCTGTAATCTGCCTGCTAGCTACCTGCATAAATTAAAGCGTTCCATTTTTTTGCCACAAACGCGTTTGTGTCCTCACTTGGCAAATGTCGTCCCTTGAAGCGAGTGACGACGGTCCGCGGCCTTGGCCAATCCGGGCTCCAGTGTTTCCTGAGGCGATATCGCGTGCGACACCGCCGTTCGTAAGTAGGTACCTACAATCTCGCCGCCATTATACTACCTTCCCCGGCAGAACCTTACGCCAATGATACATGGCCACATCCGCAACCTTTGCTACAAACATTTTCAACACGGCCTTTTGCGAAGGTGGTAGGTATTACGGATGGAGCTCGGTGAGAAGTCTACTGCGCTATGTATAACTGCAGGTACGTAAGCTTTATACTAGCTGAGAAAGTTGGAAAAGCGTACATAATAATATGTTGTCATGACAATCCGTCAATCACAGGATTTATGTGAAAGAGAAACACGTGAATCAAACAGTATTCGTCCACGACTCACGATTCGACTATTTCTTCCAGAGTTTATCTACGTGTAGGTAGCAGCCTTATATGAATATCCAAAAAGTAATATACACGTTAAGGACTTACGTAATTCGTGTTAAAAGTAGAGCAGATTATCGATAAGTACAGCCTCAGAAATCTAAATAAAATAACTTAGGTATTTAATGTATTATCCACATGACTCTAAAGAAGAGATATTTATTATTATAAGAAGATATTTCTGTGGATAATACCTATCGATAATAATTTTTTCTATTGTTATTTTCTATTCAAACGCACTGTAGATTTCGTGGGCGCGAATCTGGGTACCTACATATTTTAATAAACTGGCAGCATCCTCACGCGTGCAGTTGATGACTTGATATGAGATCGTTTAGGAAAGCAGTTTTATGTGTTTCACGTACCTACCTATATAAATAACTATAATCGCGTTTGGCGTAAATTACACGGGGGCCGGCGCTTGGCAATCAAAATATCAGATATTGGCTGTATATTGATATTTTATTAGGTATGTAACCTAATCCTTGATTAGATTGGTGCGGTGTATGGGTTGTATCTATTTCCGTCGTCAAACAAGAATGAGTCTTACGTTGTTGCGGCCGTGTAGAAGGATATAGTAGTCTTTTAGGTATATGTTTTCATTTATACATGGCGGCAGTGGGATTCGAACCCGGTACCTCTCGCTGGCGAGTCCGATACCTTTACTACAGACGCTCACGTAAATAATGAGCGAGCGAAGGGAGTTCAAATTTGAATAAGCTAGTGTAATTCTCTTTAATGTAGCGAGCTTGACATTTTAACTTCTCACCCAGACGGTCGGTGTCGATGGTTTTGCCCCTTTAATGAAGAGAGTCGAAAAGCTGGCATAATTTTTATAATAATTGATATTTATAAGTAAGGTATTTCTTTCTGTTTACGCGATGATCAGATAATTTCAATAAAACATATTTAAACGGTTTAATCGCGGTTTTACATTTAAAGTTTTATCCCGACGTTTCAATTTAGAATATTAAAAATTCCAGGCAAGCCGGATGCGCCCCGAGAGTTGGATGCCGCTGTATTAGAATAATACAGCTCTCCGAGCCACTGCACAATACCTACACGAATGTGCAGTCAAATCGAAATAAAATGCAAGTTCTCTTTCAGATGATATTTCCACTCCAATGTTTCCGAATGCTAAGTTGAAAATAAAGCCTGGAAACTCCCGTATCGTACGGTGGAGTATATTACAAACTTTCCTACAATGTAAAATGACATAGGTAAGTTCTTCACTGCCAAACAGCGTCAGAAACAGGATTATATTTGACAAACTTTTATCCAACTTGCAATGTTTACGGTAAATGTTGAGTCTGAAGGTGGTCACAGGAACTGATGAACGCAATAAGAGAACACCATCGTGTTTGGGCTTAATGAGTACTATTCTAGTAGGTAGTAGAGTACTAGCCTTAGGTGATATTCAAGGTCTGATGATGATGACGCAAAATGCCCTTTGGAACAACTGAACAAAACAAAATAACTCCGTCGTGTTTGAGCTCTTTTGAATGGTCTCGCTGAGAACTTTACCGTGCAATAAAAGCTTGTAATGAAAAAATATTTTTAATTTGAAAACTTTTTCGAGTATTAGTTATCTATGTTCATTTCTTTATTACGGGCTACAGACTTTAACGGCTTGTGACAGTGGAAACATTAAAATCTTAAAATCAGAATCAGGTGTGTTATAATGTGTTTTGTTTTGTATATAATGTAGTATGCAACTCGTGAGTATTGGTAATTACTTCTTCTTACGTGGGTAACACGGCGATTGTTTGCAAAATAAATATTTAGTCAGCAACAATTTTATTTGGGCAGCAGAACAACAGCACTACAACTGGTCGCCAGGATTAAACAACCGGTTAGTATAGAATAATATAATAATATTGATTTGCTATTCTCTCTAGGTCTGCATTTTACAATTATGGTGAGCTAATAATTTAAAGTTGGCGCCATTTTTTGAAAAATGGGGCAACGATCGGTTAACATAGGTGGGGTTTAACAATATTGTTTATTTATTTATTATACAGCTTCACAATACTTAAAAAATTACTAACGCACTGCAAATATCATCAACTATATACAGGTTATTATAAAATATATGTATGAAGCCGTGAATTACATGGAGTGCTAAAGATATTAAAACGATAGGTACAATTATTTCTGTCGTACGTGGAATAGTTGTACCTTTCATTTTAATACGTTTAGTACTCCATCCAGTTCACGGCTTCATACATCTTTTATGTAACAGCCTGTATAACTAAAACATCGAATATTTAAAATAATTAAATTTATAATACATCATTATTTCTACTTATCTATCAATTCACTAAACCTCCGGCATGCATTTGGCACTTCCATACATAGACTCACAAATATGTCATACTCTGGTGCCGATGTCTGAAAAGCGTTAAGCATGTTAATTGTCCATGCCGCGAAGGAGGGGAGAGTGCTCACGTGCCACGATCCTCGAGGCCCGAGTCGCGAAAAGTTTGGACGTCCTGTCAGAAACAGCCTCGGCTTAGCATATGCGGCATATGAGCAGCCAATTACGTGTGAGCATTGTTATTCGAGGATTTATCGTATTAAGAACAACGTGCTCGATTACTATACATTGCTTATCGTGTGTAAAAGTGTTTATTATTATTTTTGATAACTGTTCATGTAATTTATTTGGAAAACCAACAGCATATTACATAACAATAGCTACAACCAAAACTACAGTGAGCCAATTACAGGTTTCTACATATAAAACCTAAAAAAAGATGTTTGTTGCAAACATGCAATCCTTATGAAAACTTCAATCAGGACGAAGAGAAGCAACAAGTTCCTGGCTATGACGATAACAAGGTATGTAGGTAGGTAGGTAGGAATGTAGGTACCCACATTACCCAGAAAAGGGTCATTGGTATATCTCCAACCATAGTGCCGCCATGTAGGTACTTAGTTGAACAGCAACATTTTTGCAATGTTTTATTACAGAATTCCTGTTGCCATCTTCCGGCTGCACCATCAGGCACTAGACGCCATCTCCCATCTAAGTACTTACCAAGATGAATCTGTGGCCACCTGCCGGCTGCATCATCAGACCCTAGCTGGACACCATCCCCATAGAGTGCTTATCAAGACTAATCCAACGAGGCCAAAGTCAATAGGGTTGCATTGTTTTATTACAGAGTTCCTGTAGCCACCTTCAGAGACAGAGAACTAGTTATCCCCGTCTAAGTATAGGCAGTATATGTTCATTGTTCTAATATATGCTATAAGAAACTTAGAAAAAGAAAGGTGGAATAGGTAGTCCACAGCAAAAATAATATAGGGAGTACTGGACGGACTGACTTTTGTCAGCTACAAAATATGCACCTATATTTCTAAATTAAATGTGCTTTACTATTAGGCCAAACACTTAAATCTGATGTCTATCGTTTTCATCATCTACATAATAATGTTATCAACATAGTCCAGTACTTAATGGACGCTCGTGTATCAAAATGATTCATATTAATTACTATTTCATCGTAAATGTAAATATAATTTTATCGAGATGGTCTAATGCTGGATGGACACTCGTGTCTCAATTTGTTATTTATATATTTATTTTTCTTTATTAAGGAAAACAACTTACAATATTACTTGCAATATAAAAGAATAAGTTACACGTTAGCCAGTAAAGTTTTCACAGAATAATTTTACGAAATTGAAGTAATATGGACTATTATAAAATAATGATAATAACACCCCCCTTAACCGAGATGGTCCAATCTGATAGACGCTCGTATAAGGAGGTCTAATGCTCGATGGACACTCGCGATTCGACTCTAAACGAGACGGTCCAATACCTACGTCCGAACGCGCGGTCTGTCCCGCCTTCTGCCGGGGGTCCGCTTTCCTGTTCTTTAGCCGTCGAAAGCCTTTGGCTCTTACAATTATTTTCATTAACCACAATCACGATAAAAAGATCAAGACAACAACATAAACTTTTTTGAAACGCAAGTGATGTATTCCTCAATGAACTGCTTCATCGGCAAATTATTCACAGTAGGTATTCGGTACGTTGCTATTGAAGCAATTTGACTGTCACATTTAAAATTTTCTAGCATATCAAATGGTATTAGATGGTCTAGAACTTTTCAATCAAACGTTAAATAAATGCGCTTCAAATTCCATAACTGATAATATCCAAGATTTGATTTATTTCATATAATTTAGCGTCACTGCCTAGTTTTATAATAATAGTCATAATAAGTTGATGCGCCAGATTTGGCATTACGAATACGTACGATACGAGTGACAGTGGATAGGTAGGCGACACAAGCCAATGTCATCAGGAGGCTTACCATGAACTTTTTAAATACCATCCATGTTCCGTGCAGCTTACAGGCAAGCCTTAAACATAATAGTTTTGAATCGTACCGTGGGGGCTTTTCGGTGAACTGCTACTGCACGGTTAGAACGCCTCGGTTAACAGTTATTGTCTTTGGCCTGCTACAGACCTACAAGGATCTTTCGGATCTTTTGAATGAGGCGTGGTTGTCGAACAACAACTCCAGCTGTCTGTCAAAAGTGACTGTTTACAAGATGGTGGCGTTAGTTCTGATTTCGGGCACGTGCAAATATATCCTTGTGGTCTTTAGCTGTCAATGATGACTACGTTGTAATATTTCTTTTTACCACTTGTTCGTATCTTCCTCCTCACAATAATAATTTGTCATCTTCCGTCTCCATCATCAGATCAGCTCATTGACACCATAATATTGAATGGTCATATGACTTACACGCGTATGCAACATTTTAATTCAATCAAATAATCAAACATCGAGTCCACAGAGTTATTAACCTACAATTTCGTGTGACAACTGTCAAGGTTAAAACTTTAGTAACTCTGAAACCATTGGTCCTAGACTAGAGCACTAGTTTCTAAAGAGAAATTATAGTCCCAGTCCCTAGCTACAGGAACTGATTTAAGAGAAAAAGAAAAGGAGGTAATTAGTAAGTACCTAAATCATATTTTTAACGCCTTGTATAGTGCGAGGGAATTAATTCGAGAAGAATGATAGTTAAATTAGTTAAGGATAATACTTAAGTTTAATAAACAATAACAATAATTATTTTTAATTTGTAATTGTAATGATCTATATGGGTTATATGCCTGAAATAAAAACATTTGATTTATAATTATTGCAACCAAGCAACTAGGTAGTTCCACATAAAATTAATTTGTATTGACTACTAAATATTTTTGAGTTTTCGGTCTTAGTCCAAAAAAAATTTATCGTCTCTATAAAATTTGTAGTGATGACCGGATGTAGTGTATACGCTCCGGTAATCATGCAATCTGGGCAGTTGTTTCCCGACAGTCAGACAAAGCGGTTGTGCCAACTAGTTATCTTCGTCTATGTATAGGCAGTTATGTTCATTGTTCGAATATATGCTATAAGCACGTGCGTTTGTACGTGTCTCTTGGTGCAGAGATGAACACTACAGATAGGGCTGCAATTGTTTTATTACAGAGCCCCTATTGCCACCTTCCGGCTACATCATTACCCTAGAGACCATCGCTCATCAGAGTCGTGAAGACGAATCCAACGATCCCAAAATCGATAGGGATGCATTGTTTTATTAGAGAGTACCTGAGGCCTTTTGTCGGCTGCCTCATCAGACCCTAGGCACTATCTCCCATCAGAGTACTTGACAAGACAAATCTAACGAGCCCATACTCAATAGGATTGTATTATTTTATTACAAAGTTCCTGTGCCCCTCTTCCAGCTGTATCATCAGATCAGCTCAATGACGCCATAATATTGTACTGTAATTCAGTTCTGAGCTATGTTCAAAGTTCCTAGCTTATCGGTAAGTTAGTATCAAACAGACAAGAAAGCGACCTAATAAAAACGTGATAATAACATTGCCCACTTATGTTGCTCTTGAAATAAAATTAATTAGTAAATCAAAATAAATTTAACAGCTTCTCGAAATTGTATAAAGTGCAAATCACAATTTGCTGCTGTATTAATAATACTGCTGCAGATATATTATATAATTTACTACGAAATGGTGTTGCTGATGTCCATAGGCGGCGGTGACCACTTTCCATCAGGTGGCCCGCATGCCTGTTTGTCTGCCGGAAAACATAAAAAAAAGGAAACAATTTTAGGGCTGGACAATATTAAGATCAAAGAGCAAAAACAAAAAAATCGCCAGTCTTAACCGTGAAAGTAGCTTTCCAATCTCTTTGATTACGATATTTGTTGCCCAATTTAGTTATTTTTGCTGCCCACCTGTAGTAGCAAAGTGAATTCACTGTGTTTGCTGACAAAACATATTTTGCAGCTGACGAAAACCTTTTTAATTAGATGACCGATCAAATGATAGCCGAAAGTTATTAAATCTTATGAAGAGCCAAGCTCCAACTCCACAAAGCCTAACTCTACAAACTCTACATTTTGATCAGAAAGAAAGTATAGCCTGGCCGTTTCATAGATTCAAATCAACTGATGTGCATTATGTACGGTTGATATCTGTACGAGGATTCGCCAACCAATTTTACATTAAATGTTTTTGGTAGGATTTAAAGTTTTGGTTTAAACGTAGTTAATTGGTGAAAACTCAGTCGCCGGTGTTAGTAATTTTGAATCTAATATAATTAAAATTATAAGTTGGAATAGTCGGTACCTACTCGTTGATGTTGTTTTAGATGGTTTTGGAAGGCGAATATTTTATTCATATCATCATCATTTTATGAGAAGCTTAAATAGTTTTTAAGTCGTTTACAAGATGTTAGACTGTGTAAATTCTCTGTCACAAGGAATTATAGTCGTGTCTAACGATACCGCCAGCCCTACAAGTATGTAGTGATTTACCTAAGATTTGTAATTCAGGCATACATGTTCCGCATGGTAGCGTAGCATTACATTATAAATTGTTTGGCGAAGCGGAAACGCCAGCGACAGAGTCGAGTTCCCGCTAAACGGAACTAACGTCCTTTCGTTAACGTTCCTAAGGCGGGTTCAAATGCGCATGCCGGTTCGCAGGGCCATACGGCGCGATGCGTCAAGCATTTTCATGATGCCAATGGCGTCCGCTATCTCCCTTAAATCACATAGATAGCCACAGCGGTGAGTGGATGTAGACCCCTGTTAACGACATAACCTCTTTAATGACCTTCCTTTTCGAAGACTTTCTACTCTTGGCATGAATTCTCGCTCCTCTAACCAGCACACATAGCCTTTGTCGCACCCCTGTCAGACATATTGTCGCATGTACTTGCCTGTCGATTGTCTCCACAAAACTAAAAATTATCGCAATTGACGTGCACAATATGAATAGGTGGGATCGCAGTTACCTTTCCTCGAAGCGAAAGCTGGAGCGGCTGATGTCGCTCCAGGCGCTCATGGAGCGGCCGCGGCGGTGGTAGGCGGCGGCGCCCAGCCCCGGCAGCGCGCCCGGCGGCGGCGCGCCGCCCGTGGGCCGCCGCTCCAGCTGCACCTCGGGCGGGAAGTTGACCTTGGCGGAGCCGCGCGACGAGGGCCCGTCGGCGGACTCGCCGCCGGCCGAGAGCTCCATCTCGAAGGGCGCATACTCGGGCGGGTCGTCGTGCTCGTTCTCGCTGCCGTCGCTGGCGGCCGACAGCGCCTCGTAGCCGTAGGCGGGGCGCGCGGCGGCGCCGGCCTGGGCGCGCTCGCGCTCGCGCTCCGCCCGCTCAGGCCCGCCGCCGCCGAGCCGCGGCGAGCCCTCGATGCGGCTCAGGGAGGCCGCCTTCGCCGTTTGTCCGCGGACGTTCAATGGTGAATTCCGCGAGGAGTAATGATTTGAGTAACGTAGTTTGCTGTGGCGGAACGTGGTGCCGTCTTCCTGGACTCCTTACCGGATGAAACTTTCCGACGGGATAGCGGTCGCGACTTCGCGTTCTATTGTTCCTCTCACTCAGGGTGGCTACACTTCATAACACTTAATGTCATACGAGCATTAACATTATAAATTGTATACACCGGCTCGTTTTGTTTGACGTCGCGTAGTAGTTATTTGAATTTACCGCGACATCGTAGGATCGACGATGAACGTCCACAAAGATACGGATAACCTTCACAAATATTCGATAGGACACAATAAAGTCAATCGTAAGAGTATACAAATGTCAAACTTGCGAACGAGGCACCCACGATGGTTAGACCACTGTTCGACGAGAGCCCGAATACAGCGGACTGGCTAGGACTGGTGACCTTTGGGCGCTAAGAGGTAACGTAAGTTTTGTTAATGGGGATTGGCTAAACAATAATGCCTATAGATACTACTTTCATACATAAGGCGGTCAGTGTGAAGTGAGCGCGAGTGTGGCGCGTGGCGTGAAGTGCGCGCAGAGCGGGGGGCGCCGGATCGATGCGGCGCTGCGTGTCCCGCCCCCGCCTCGCGCCCCCGCCTCGCGCCCCGCGCCCCGCGCCCCGTGCCGCCCAAGCGCCTTCGGCAGCCATTCCACCGGCTGAAGACCGCCACATCGAGAAAATAGGAAAGCTGCTTTTTGTTATACTGTTTAATCGTATTATCGTCGAGTTCCTGGGCTACCCTGGGTCAACGGTGCCAACCTTTATTCCAACTTTTAGACTGTTAATCGTTTCAGGAATTCATCCACTCGACGTATAGGAATGACGATTGGAAGAGATATTTAATGTCCTACTCAATAAAGAAATTTAAATTTGATTTGTTTGATTATATGGCATGTCAACATAAAATGTACTTTTAATAGAAAGTATATATGGAATGATACGCACAACCTTTGGTCGAGAAATGCTTATTATATCAAAATCAATCTAGAGCTATATGAAACCTACATGGAATTTTGATGACAATCAATTGAAAAGTTAACTATGTTCATTGATGACGATGAGATGGTCTTTATATTTTAACTTTACTTGAATGAATAGAGTACATTTGAGAAAATCTTATTGATACTTATTTCCTTGGTGGCGCCATCTAGGGGTAAATTAAAAGCTATAAACATTGCTTAATGATTGCAAAGATGTCACTATTCTCGCTGGCCGTTAAGCCCCAGTTGTACATTATAGTTTCAAGAACGAAAGCAAGCTATATTTGACCAAGTGTTTTTTTGTAGCTTGTGTGTATGTATACCTCAAGGCATGTTCATTTCAAGCATGCTTATTTCAAACTCGCAATTCTTTGTAAAAAAAGCACTAGCATGTGTAACAGGGCCTATAGGACACTGCGACCTTTTGCGATGTAGTCGCGATATAGTCGAGCGAGTTGAGCGTTGCATCGATGTTGAAACAATTGCTCAACTGAATTGATGCAGTTGCGCGTTCGGAATTCGTAAAACGCTGCTAAAAATGCAGCGTTTTACGAAATGTGCTATCTCACTTACTTTTATATTTTATATTTAAAATGTCCTAAAAGTGTATTTCGTCTATTCTACTCCGAGCCACCCTAGTCAACAGACCCGCGTCGGTTTTATATAGACTGTTTTGTTTTTAAAATGTCTTTATTTATTTAACATAGACTTTTACAAATCATTAATAGTAATAACTAATTTAGTTTAGCATTAAATAATTTTCTAAGCATACAATGCTGCTTTTATAACAATTTAAACAATGGGGTTAAAAAGTAAACACTAACAATCTTTGTATACTACGACCACAGAAATGAAACAAAAACAGAATCCATCGTACCTTAAAGAGATGGGGTGCATGCAATGTGTGTCAAAATCCTTTGTTGTACACTCATCAGATCTTACAACGCGCCGCCATTTCGTACCGATAATACCTATTTTTCCTTGATGAAAATTATTTATAAATGCCGTCATATGTGGTCAAATGTTATAAAAATAACGTGAAAATTTTTAAAAAGTCGGGAGTAATTACCTACGACGCACAAGTGACGATGATTCACGCTAAATAATTATGCTTCATTTACTTTTGTGTAAATTTCGAACAAAAATTACTAAATGATGCTAAGATGTTGCTAGGTTTTTTATGGGAAAATTTGCCTAAAAAAGTGAGGAATTCTTTATTTATTGTATTTATATCTCAAAAGAACATACTGAAACAGAGTCTAGTAGTGAAGATGACATTGTTGACCGACAAGATTTAATTGATCTGCTAGAGAGCTGAATAAATTCTGTCCGGTTAATTATGTCTGTTTAATTCTGTCCGTCTAGTGCTGTCCGTTTAATTCCGTCCGTTTAAATCTGTCCGTTTAATTCTGTCCGTTTAATTCTGTCTGTTTAATTCTGTCTGTTTAATTCTGTCCGTTTAATTCTGTCCGTTTAATTCTGTCTGTTTAATTCTGTCTGTTTAATTCTGCCCGTTTAATTCTGTCCGTTTAATTCTGTCCGTTTAATTCTGTCCGTTTAATTCTGTCTGTTTAATTCTGTCCGTTTAATTCTGTCTGTTTAATTCTGTCTGTTTAATTCTGTCCGTTTAATTCTATCTGTTTAATTCTGTCTTTTAAATTCTGTGTTTCATTCTGTCCGTTTAATTCTGGCCGTTTAATTCTGTCCGTTTTATTCTGTCTGTTTAATTCTGTCTTTTTATTTCTGTCTGTTTCATTCTGTCCGTTCAATTCTGTCCATTTAATTCGGTCCTTTTAAATCTGTCCGTTTAATGCTGTTCGTATAATTCTGTCTATTTAATTCTGTCTGTTTAATTCTGTCTGTTTAATTCTGTCCCTTTAAATCTGTCTATTTAATTCTGTCCGTTTAATTCTGTCTATTTAATTCTGTCCGTTTAAATCTGTCCGTTTAATTCGGTCCGTTTAAATCTGTCCGTTTAATTCTGTCTGTTCAATTCTGTCTGTTTAATTCTGTCTTTTTAATTCTGTCTGTTTCATTCTGTCCGTTCAATTCTGTCCGTTTCATTCTGTCTATTTCATTTTGTACGTTTAATGCTGTCCGTTTAACTCTGTTTGTTCCTGTCCAGTTTGGCCAGGCAGGATAATTGGCATCTGATCTATCTTTCTCTAATACTGGTCTCTGTGAATACCTGGTGGTAATCACTTGCAGGATGGTCGATGTAACGAGTCGTCGCACATAGGGGTATTTAGCATTCCTAGCCGGGCGAAATTGATAAAACAAATTCCAATACAAAAGCAAAAATGAATACTCGTTAGCGAGCCAGGTAGCTACTGAACAATAGACGGTGGTTTCCAGGGTCGTGCGCCTTCGCCATCCAGCCATGAACCAGGCGGAACTTGATCGTTGTCGCATGCGCTCGCGTCAGTACTTGCTACATTAAAATCGTACCGTGTTTGAGACCTCAGTGCTTAATTATTGCGAGTTATTTATTTAACCAAAAGTACCATGGATTATCATAATACAGGTAAGAATAGTCTTATTTATACCGATTCACTAATGTTTACATGTATTTGTATGGTTCAAAATAAATTTACAATTGTCTCCATTATTTAAGCAGTTTTTATCTGAATTATACATTTCAAAGTGATAATAGTTATCCTTCCGAGTGCTTCCGAGTAACGATTTCTTTTGTAACGGATGACAAAAACGGTCATTTGATAGTTGTTTCACGAATTGAGTGCTACTTTTTGCTACTTTCGACAAAACTTACGCTTTAGTGTTGGTGTTGGCTAAAAAGTATTAACCGTTATTTTGGAGCAAATTATGAAATGTTTTCTTTATTATTGTTTCAGGGTTACCAGGGGGCTCTAACTACAATGTTGTAACTAAAGAATACCTTGTTCAATAAAATGCAACAACAAGAATTGCTCACTTTTGACGAGAAAGTCGATTATTTGGAAAATTACCTTTTATCGTCTGACAATCGCTTTGGATTTTGGCTTATCTATCCTTCACGCTAGGATTCGCTTGTTTGAAAGTGTTTTGCACATTTCTTACAAGCTTCCGATAAAAAAATGGCAAGTGAGATCAGACTCGGACAAAGCTACAGTTAAAGAAAGGAAAGCTAGCATACAACAAAGATTTAGAAACGAAACTGGATTAATTGTAGACGTGCCGATAACTGGGTTTGGTAATACCAATGATGGTAACACCAGCAGGTGCTTTTTCGGTGACCCATAGAAGGCTGCAGAAATTACCGGTATCGATTACAACCTGATATTCAGATCAAAAATAATTCTAGAGATAATTTCAAGCGGCTATAAAGTTGACTTAAAAAAATTAGCTCAATACTGTTGGGTCACAGCAAAAGTCTACCTCTCGCTCTACGACTGGCATCCTATGACCCCGACTATGCACAAAATTTTGATGCATGGTGCTACATTAATGGAAAAGGCGTTATTGCCTATCGGACTATTATCGGAAGAGACTGCTGAAGCTAGGAATAAACATTTCAGAATGTATAGATATAATTTTGCGAGGAAGTTTTCGAGAATAGACAGCAATCAAGATGTATTGAATCGCTTTCTACTGTCCTCGGATCCACTGATCACAAGTCTGAGGCCAAAGCCAAAGAGCAGAATGCATCCTTTTTCAAAAGAAGCGATAGCTATGTTTTTGCCACCTTCTCCAGAATCTGAAAATGATTCAGATTCGGAATCTGAAACAGAACAGGTCGCAGAAAGTGACGATGAACCCTGGCATTCGTCCTCATCAAATAGATTTTTTATAAAAATTTACGTAATTTGTCGATCAATAAATTTCAAATCATGAATACTCTTTTATTTTATTATCATATCAGCCCATGACGCTCACTGTTTCATAAAAGCCTCCCCAATGGTGGTCTTGTATATTTTATTAAGTCTTACCTACTTTAGAGCAGAAAAAACAGCACAAATAATTTCGCCCGGCTAGGAATGCAAAACACCCCTATGTGCGTCGTAAGCACCTGGCTGCAGGCGGTGCTGTGGTGGACTGGCAGCCTGACTCCGGTGTGACAGCTAGTTTCTCTGTGGCGCGGGTAGTGCTCTTGGAGAGTTCATTGTCCGTGTACTTAAAGTTTCGATACGAACAAAAGACTGTATTTTTCCACTTTTCATGGCAAACCCAAAATATAAAGTAAATATGCGCTGCTGATGGTAATTAAACCTGGTTCCTTAAACTGCCTTTTAATCTTAAACAATATCAATATTAAGCTTACTAATTAGTTGTATGAGTTCATCAAGTTTAGTATCAATGCCATCGGCATTCCAGTGCAACACTCGGAGTTCTTTAGCACTAGACATATTGACTTAGATATTGTGACAGAATTAGTATAACTTTGTCCATCATATTGGAACAACCAGTGAACTGTCCTGTAAGCGACTTAATAGTCATAAGAATACTTAGCATTTCAGCCGTAGCGTCGTCATGTTGTTTAGCGCTGGCCAGTGAAGCATTAGTCGACGCAATATAGACTAAAAAGCTAAAATATTCGTGGGGAGAGCGAGACCTAAGCTTTTTTGAAAGAAAGATATTATGTATTGGCTGTTTACCTAATACCAAAGGCATTGTGTATAGGTATGGTAACTCTTTCATATATTTACCGATTTTCATTGAGTTTTCACTATTGACATCAAAAGGCATGTCTTTTTCGTGCTTGTTCAATGCCACCGCTGCCTTTTCTGCAACCATCAAATCCTTAATTTTCGATAATAAAAAGAAGTCCAAGAAGCGATGAATAGACATCACAGAGTCAGATGCGAGAGTCAAAGGCTTGCAAAGTTGCAGCATGGATGTAGAGAACCGCGCGAAGTGGGAAACGACAGTAAGAAGATGGACCCTGCTAGAAACCGAGATAGATCGTTATGATAACTTTTTTAAAAGCGAAATTGAGGAAGCCTCTTCCGTGCTTCGCTTTGCTGTAGAGATAATGACTTTATTGCTATTTAAGTATAGTTTTAAGAGTAAAAGTCCATACAGACGTACGCGATTTGTCCCAAACGTTTATGCAATTTTGGTTTCTATACTAATGACAAAAAGCTTATCGGGCCTCGTCGCTCCTTGTCCGCCTAGTCACCGCGCCAAAATCATGAGGCAATATAGAAGACTGCGTGATTTATCGACCTAGGTCAAACTAGTTTGTTTTAGTCATCCTCTTTGCTACACCTGAAACTACTGAAGTTAAGGTAAGCATGGATAATAGGTGTTTAAGCCTGCCGATATCAGGAAAGAGATCCCGAGGGAGGTCGCAAAAGCGATGGATTGACGTGAGGTAAGTAAAGGTTACCTGATTTAAATTAGGTAATTATTTTCACCTGATTGTAGCGTCGGTGGCCGAGTGGTTAAGGTCTCCGAGTCGTAAGTGAGAGGTACCGGGTTCGAATCCCAATGCGTTCATGTACCAATAATTATTTTCTGAGTGATGTTATTGGAATAAAATTACGTTTATTCCAATAAAATAACGATAATCACAACAACAAATTCATGAGAGCTAGCCACAACTAACAAGTCTTACAGAACTAGGTATTATTGGTGGCCGTGATCCCTAATAAACTAAGTAAACTTGTATCTTAGGGATCAGTGATCCACCGAACGGAGACTAGCACCTCTACACTTAGCCAATAATTATAATATTGGTACAGATCAGAAAGTGTTCGCATAGGCTAGTATTAAAGGATAAGAGAGACTATCAAAAATTTCCCACTTGACATCAAATGTTTGACAAGAGTAAAATAACAGAAAGGACCCGCTCCCAATAAAAATGCGGGTTTATGTGTATAATTCGTATTGGAAACTATATATAAATCAAACCCTATCGAAGGAAAACAACCTTCCGAAGCATTGGGGCCCGTCCGGATCCATAACATTTAAAAAACAAGAAGTTACGAAGGTAAGAATCCAGACACACGCCATTGCCCCCTGCTTTTCATTCGGAAACCATCATTACTTTTATCATTTGGGTGTCTGTATATCAAAAGGACATTCCCCAAAATCTATTAGAATTAAAACATTAATAGAACGTAGTAATCAACATAGTCTGATATACAGAATAAACTTAATTTTCCAGGGAGGAATGATGGACAATCAGAGCCTGAAGGGCCAAATCCAAAGATACCCATAAAAAGTAATAAATATGACAAATTGAAAATAAAAAGCATCAACATGCTACACAAAAATGTGTCTAAAAGTCCTAATAACCGTAAGTACTAACACAAGTCAAAGCAAAACCCTATATTCAATTATATTCAATTTAAATTAAACACATTAGTAAAAACGTAGTTACATCAAATACAGAATTAACATATTTTCCAGGAAATAATGATTGACAATCAGAGCCTGAAGGGCCAGATCCAAAGATGCCCATAATAAACTAATAAAGGTGGAAAAATTAAGAATAAAAGTGTCAACGTGTTGAAAACAACGTTTAAACAGGAGTCCTCATAACCGTAAGTATTACATAAGGCAAAGTAAGATCCTACACGTGTTGAAGTGGCGACCAGCAAATTTAGTACGAGCTATCTTAGGGTTACAAACTGGGAGACCCGGCCGCCTACGTAGGACACTGTCCTCCACGGGGAGCTCAGTGTGCCGCCTGATGACGGCACGTAACACAAAGACTTGCTTCACGGTGAGCACACGGCATTCTGAGTACAGTTTTGTGGTCGAGTAGAAACGCGGCTTAAACATCATAACCTTCAGTATTGCTCTCTGCGCTCTTTCAAGTGCCATCAGCGATGTCTTATATGTACTTCCCCAATTGACTGACTTAAAGCTTTATAGATAAGCATTAAAGTTTTTGTATCTGCCGAGTGTCTCAATTTACAGAAAACGTATATTAATTTCCTTATGCTTATGACTTGCCGGCTCTAAATCCGTACTGGTTAGTGGCTAATATATCAATTTTTTCCAAATATTTAGTCAAACAATTATTTAAATCTCGCTCTAGGATTTTTAATAGAGCTGACAGCACTGAAATTGGCCTGTAATTAGTGAAGAGCTTCCTGTCCCTGCTCTTGTAAATGAGATGAACTAGCGCCCTTTTCAGGGCCACAGGGAAAGTACCCGTTGAGATTGAGAGGTTGCATAAATGAGTAATTGGTGGGGTTAGGGTTTGGCGCGATAATATAAGGACTTTAGTTGGGATTTTATCCCAACCAATAGCACAATCAATACGTAAGGAGGCTATCAACCTCTCTATCTCCGCCTCAGTAACAGGCAGGATCACCAAGGAATTCGACTGAGATGTAGTAGTTGTCCGATTTCTGGACAAATGTGAAGAATCTATTCTGAAGGCCAAGTCACTTCCGATGTTCGCGATATATTTATTTGCTGAATTAACAGAGTTCAATGGACTAATAACTTAATAATTCTGTGGGGGTTGAATTAACTCGTCGAGTGTTCGTAATGTTTTTAATCACGTCCCATGTTGCTTTCGGGTTATTTTTAGCTTTTTCAAATTCATTTTTCTCATAAGCTGTCTTAAGTTTTAAAAGTAGAGCATTACAGAAATGACGGCAACATTTATAAATTATCTTTGCCACATAATTCTCGGGATCTTTTTTAAGTTGAGAATGCAGCTTGTCCCTGTTTTTGATACACTGGAGAAGTCCTGGAGTTATCCAGGGCTTTCGTCGGTACAAAAAGAGTTGCAGTGTGCTTCTTTTCTATACCACTTATTGTGGAAATGAAGAGATTTTCTGCTACATTAGCATTGATCGATTTCATAATTTCGGTGTAGTCGGCAGAGTTAAGCTCGTCCTGTACAGCTGCAAAATATAGGCAAATACGTGTTTTATTTGTGGGATAATGTGGAGGGACCATTCTTGTCATGGATAAAACAACCGGCAGGTGGTCTGTTATACTGAATTCTATCACCACAACACGAGTCGGAAGATCTGTTTTAATTAGTTTTAATCATTAGTTGAATGCAAACCTGTGCTCTTACGGTGAGGGCAAACATGAGAGATTGGAATGTTTGCGACCTTCATGGGGTTAGCAAGAAGGTCGCTAACATTCTAATCTCTTTGGAAAACATCGTGATGAAACCCGCACCTTCAGGCGACTGAATGTGTAACCATGGTCCAATCTGGTCAGGTTCCCCTGGTAACAGGGTCACGGAGGTCAGATGGAAATCGCTCCTATTGTACGCTCTAACTATATTTATCTGATCTGCCAAATCCTGGACTTCAGTCAAGGCGGACCTCGGACCCTCATGCTCGAGAGCACAACCGGGACATAACGCCAAGATGATAATGATGAATTATTTTCATCTGATTCAGATGGACCTTCGGACCGTCTGATTGTACGTTGGCATTTTTATATTCAATCAAAAAAAATTTATATTTTAAATTGTAAATGTGTGGCTCATAAGATTGACACCTCGATAGTTGCCGTACTCTTACACATAGCTTTTTCCGTTATATATTGTGCATGGCGCGTAAATATTATTAGGCAATAATATTACAAGGTACAAGCCCCGTAGCTACGATCCTGTTGAATAAGAGTCAGTGAGCAAAAGTACGCCTCGGGTCCCCGTTGTTTTCTTCATACGGGCCAGAGACCTCTCCACCTCATTAGGGGTAATTGGGCCTATCATGTCAAGGTTTGCAGGTAGCCGTTGCGGTCGCACGTAGTTGTTGGTTGTTGGTTGATAGTTCCTTGAAATGGCAGCACCAGCGGACTTTGAGAGTTTGCACTTGTGAGCTGTTGCTCACAAGTCCGTACCTTTTATGGCAATACTCTTTGTCTCATACAGACTGGCTCAGCTCCGCGACTTTACCAGCTTGTAGACGAGCTTTTGCCCCTCCACAGTATCCAGCTCATCGTAGAGCGGAGCCAGCTGGGCCGGCCGCGCTTTTGCCAACGCTGTTTTAGCTTGCCGCTTTGCTCCCAAGCACAACTCCTTATCCGAAAGAGAGTTACTGCGCTACCATTTCCTGAAACATGATCTTTTACTTTTTACGTCCCTTACTACTCTCTGCACCTCACTATTCCACCATCCCCTTTCCTTGTCAATTCTTCGGTTACATATTTATTTTGGTGTTTAAGTTTAGATTTTTGACCTTGCACTAGGATACATGAGCGATATCGCGTCTTTGGATCAGCAGATAGTTGAGTTGTGGTGGGTGCAAGCAAATTTTATAGGTGATAATTGAGATATCAATTTGTACCAATATATTTGGCACGAACTAAAGAAATTTTTAAGAGCCTGTAATATTTGATGAATATACGGGAAGCGTTGTCTGTTAGTACGACAACAAACAAGCATTGTGTTGCGTATATTGCATCTCGGCTGCAATGAAAAGCTTCCGCTAGTTGAGTACACAGTGCAGTGGAATTAGAACAACAAGATGCCAACATCAATGTATCATCATCACGCCCATAGCGAACTTGTAATTTTCAGATCAGCTTCAAACGTCGAGCACAGTGGTTGGATCTTGTTGCAGTTTCAATAAAGTCGTGAAAATGATCAATAAAATGTGGTTATTCTATTTGCTAATGGCACTGCCAATGTCCAAGGTAAGAAAATACTGTTTAAGTCGTAATCCAAATGTATTGCTCCTTGAAATGTCATATTTACTGTTATACATACCAACACATACAATATCCGTTGTCGTTAGGTCACTTTGATCATCATTGTGTCTATGATATAACAATTTAAATATTGCCTCATTTAAATGCAGATAAATAAAAAGGTGCTGATATATAATTTTAAGAATGACTTTTCGGAAAATAAAATGTCGGCTGCTGCTGTTCGCGCCAAGAATACATCGGGTATTAACATTGCCATTGCCATTACCAGCTTCAGCAGCGATGGATTGACATCGATGAGTTGGATGCGAAATGAGGATGTCGCTTACGAGTCGGACCCTTTATTAACCACTTGGCTATTGACACACACCCTATCTTTAAGGTTTTATTATTATTAACATTATAAAATATTCAAGTACTCGCAGCGCCGTAGGCCATGACTGGTAGGACGCATTGGTTGATTAGGTACCTACGTTGTTTTCAAGGATTGTGGTATAAGTAGACGACGAGAAGACGCTACAAAGTTTTCTTAAAACTGCAGCTGAATACTTGGCCATTCAATATATCTTATTATTGACAAAAATATGAAGTTCACTGTAGGACAAAAACTCTCCGAAACTTTTGGTTCCAGGCTGCGGCCCCTGGAATATTCTTTTGGAAGCCTCAGCTTGGCATCGACATGAATCTTCCTTCGGTTGGTAAGTATCAATACATAGCCTATATACAATACCCTGTGTAGCCTTTTGAGAAAAATCTGATTACTGACTTCTACTACTCGTGTACGAAGCCCGATTTCCCTGCAAAACTGTACCTATATACCCGGTTTCACTAAAATTCCATCGGCAACTAAAATATAGATTAAGTACGAAATAGTCTTCCCATAGCTCCTGTCTCAGTCTAAATTATGTTATATAAAAATTTAAAAGGAGCGAGCATTTTGCAAAATTATGTATCAGGTTGATTCAGGATTTGGCAGATCAGGTAATTTCAGTGGAGCGACAGCTATCTGACCACAGTGATTCTGCTATCAGGGGAACCTGACCTGATTGGGTCATGGTTACACTGGGCTGAATGTGCAGGTTTCATCCCGATGTTTTCCCTCGCCGTGAAAGCATCGGTTAGAATTCAACTAATGCATTTACACAACTCAGAAAATAATAATTGATACATGGCGACAATGAGATTCGTGCCGGCATTCGGAGATAGCATAACCACTAGGCCACCAACGCTCCGAAAAATATTTCATAGACTAACCAGCTTTTTCCCGCGACATCGTTCGCGTGGAAATAGTTTTTATGACAGTATAGCTTTTGTTCGGGTTATTGTACTGTATATTTTATTAATGCTAGTGCTACGGGCCTTCAAACTGTATCCCTGGACTTCAAGCTACCAAACTACCAAAACAGATTTAAAATCCATGCAGTAGTTTTGGGTTACCTATGTGTGAACAGATAGATAATAAGACAGACAAAAAATCAATTTCACAGAATCCTACCCCGACTATTTTTTTCTGAAATGTCTTCAAAGTATTATCCATAACATTGTAAACTCTTTATCATTCAGTCAAACCATTTTTGAGAACACCCATTTGCCTGAGGGCATGTTTTTTACGTGTTGGTTGAAAACTATCACGGCCGCTTCCGGCTCCGTAAATGTCAAACGTTTCATCAAATCTTTGAGTTTCGAAAAAGGCAATCGTTTTTCGCCTCAATTTTGTTGGTTTGTTGTTGTATTCGAACACCGCAACAGAAGACTGTTGCTTTCTGTCCGGCTGTAACAATATGTCCATGTTTCATCTCCTCTTACACACAGCATTTGAACGTCCGCGAACCTACTTTTAGCAACATTTTTTAACACTAATCAACTCGAGTCCGTTCTTGTTCTGGGTTTTCTAACTTTAGTTTAAGATTTTTTAGTTTAGCTCATATTTATCCCCATATGTCATCGAATCTCCTCATAGGTGATACGGTTTTCTTCAACTAGTTGCTTGACAGTTGCCACATTTTCTTCAGTGACTGCAGTTGATGGCCGACCTTCGCAAATTTTATCTAGGAAAGAAACATGTTCAAACTTTGCGTATCAACGCTTTACGGTGCTCAAATGACGTGCTTCCCTCCCAAATGCATTTTAAAGACGAGCAGTGCAGTCTTGCGGAGAGGGATAACTTTCATAATCATATAAAATCAACACCCTAAAATCTTTGCGGCTTAATTACATTTTTGCTACGGATGAGGAACTTCAACTTATGATAAAAAGCAATTTACACGCGATTACTCGCCAATTTGTTTTTAAACAAATGTTTGATTTTTTTATGTTTAAGCAATGTAACATTCGAAATTCAAACATTTATGAGCGGCCCAGAGCGCAGAACCTTCAGTGTACTTTATGTATAATAAATATCATATAAGAAAAACGAGGAAATTTAATAATATTTTCCGCAATTTTATCAGGAAGTGACGGGACGAGGCACCACCCGGCGACCAAGCAAGCTGTCAGAGATGGACAGGTGGTGCTGCTGGAGGGCTACGGCGCTGGGACCACCGTAGTCGCCATCGCGTCCGGTCTCGGCCTGGGCGGACGAAACCCTTACTTCAATCCCATATCACCGTACTTCTACACCTTGGCGTATAAATGGATGATGAGATATATTGCCATGTAAGTAAGATCCCATCAAAAACAATTTTATGTAAAATTCGCCAAGTCTCGTGATTCTCCTTTAAAAATATATGAGATCTACTATTAATTTATTGTAATTTGTCTTATGTGGTAAACAAACAGCACTCGTAACAAAATTGCGACTTGCCGTATCAATATTACGCAACGAATATTATGCATAAATGTCTTGAATTACCTATATAAGAAACACTTAAAACATTGTTGCAAATTCTTCATTTAAATACGTAATCTAACTGAAAATATAAATTTCACCATCACTTACTGCCACAGATTTTAAAAATCGTTAACATATTGACTTTCAGAAATCTATTTCGTCTAATGATTTTAGAAATGGGAGAAGTAGAATCATAGAGAAAAAATGTTACTACAGAAGAGTTGAATGAATGAATCCACCAAAGAGTTTTACATAATAATACACTCTTTAGAATGCATCGACTCCCACATTGTTTCCACACATAATCATGCACGAGATAAAAACTATATATATTTTATTTATGAAAGGACATGAAAATGGTATACCGCTTCTATGGACCACATAAAAATGATTACATTTTATTCTTGCACCTGAATATCGGCTTTTTTGAGTGGACGTTCAATCCGTGTAGTTATCGATGGCTACTCGTCTAATCTTCAGGCTATCGACGCGGGAGTTCCTCAGGGATCTGTATTGTCCGCGATTTTATTCCTGCTGCATATTGACAATCTGCTTGTACCAGGTACCTTTGGGTACGCAGATGACAGCACAATAACAGATAGATATCTGTCAGAGGCAAAAGCCAACAGGGACGATTTTCAGTCTTGTCAAGAGGCCATGGTTGATCGTTTGGACAAAGCTCTCAAAGCAGTTTCTGAATGGGGAGAAGCCAATCTGGTGACGTTCAACGCAATCTAAACTCAGGCGTGTTTGTTTTCCGCCAAAAGGAGTCCATTCCATCTAACTCCAACTTTTCAGGATGTTCCTGTGAAAATGACCGATAACCATTATTATTGGCTTATTGGTGTTGAGCTATCTTCAAATCTCAACTTCGGTCACTACATCGAATCCAAAGCAAAGACTGCAGCAAAAAACATCGTATCCTCTCGAAGGTTAGGCGGTACTTCACTTCAAAGCAATTGCTTCATCTATATCAAGCACAAGTGCGATCCTGCATGGAGTACTGCTGCCACCTCTGGGATGGATCAGCCAAATATCAACTGGCGGCTGTGGATTCGGTGGAAAATCGTGCAAACAAGATAATTTGTGACCCGTGGTTGATTTAGGCTAGGCTGCAGAGCCTCGAACATCGGCGTAGGGTTGCGCATCTGTCGGTCTTCTACAGGTTACATTTCGGAGAGTGTGCGAAGCAGCTGCACGACCTCATTCCGCCGGCCCCTTTCCGCCATCGGGAGACGCGATCCGGGCGAGCGCTTCATCCTTATGTCGTGGATATTCCAGCTATCCGCACGAGTCGTTTCGGCTCGACCTTTATAATGCGTACGGCTAAGGAATGGAACACGTTGCCTGCTAGTGTGTTCCCTGATCAATATAATCTGGATGCCTTCAAGGCTAGAGTGAATAGGCTGCTCCAAGACGGGCACTTACAACAGGTGAGATGGCGGTCAAATGCCTGTCTTATCATATATAAAAAAAAATCTACCTTCTATAGATTTTGGTACACAACGTGTTTACAACCTCTTTCGACTACTTACATCAACAGTGATTAAAATAAAAAGAATTTATTCGGCCTACGCTGGGCGGTTTGACATTGATCTACAATCTCTGTAAACCGATAAGCAATTTCAATGATTTAATAATCCTTCACTTTGAAAATTTGCTCTCTACGACAGTTTGGTATTTTAAAAGAAAACTTTAAAATACTTTGTGTGGCTTTTTTAATGGATTTCAAAATATACTTTGTGACTCGGACGACTCGGTTCGTGATTCTTCTATCTGGAACGACTATTTACGGCGTGCTTACGACTTTGATACACGGAAAGTTGACAATTGTGTGTTCGACACAATTGTCAAATTTCCGTTTCGCTACTCGTAACAGTAGTTACTTGTATTTTTACCTATGGGTACATATTGTATCTATCTAACGTCTATTCTATTCTATTCAAAGCTAGAGTGATTTATATTGTTGTGTTTATTTACCCATCTAGAATAAACAACTTTCCACTTTCCATCAGGTGGCCCGCTTGCCTGTTTGCCTACCGTATGACATAAAAAAAACTTTCCTTTAGCTCAAAATGTTAATTAAATTATAAACGAGTTCCACACGAGCTAAGCCGCGGGCAGAAGCTTGTTTATAAATACTTTATTTCGATAGTGTATCGATCTAATTAAATTGAATTAAAACAGTTCACGTCATTTTCATTCTTATTTCACTAATCATTCGTTCGGTGAGTCCCCAGCCCTATATATTATCTTTGGTTGCTAATACGCCATATTTGTTTACCACATAAGACAAATTACAATAAACTAAATACTTATAAGGTGGAGCCAAGTCTGACTGTAGGTACATTTTTCAATTAAATATTCCACAAATTCTAATGTAGTTCTATTTTAAATAATAATATATTTTATGCATCTTTATTGTTTAGTACTTTATTTGATCTCATGTATAGGTAAATATACTAAATCTGACTTGCTGACTTGGCAATCACGAAATGTAAGGAGAAAGTAAGTATTAATAATTACTCAGTATGCTGAAAACTACGATGATCGAGAACTATGGTGCAATTTGCAGAATATCTCCTTAGACCTCATTTATTTTACGGGAGAGTCACGGGACTTAACGAACTTTTACATCAAAATGTTTTTGATAGGATCTCATTTCTTCTTGTTAGGAATTTTCACTTTTTGTTGGTCCTTCTGATTGTTGTACGATGGCTATTGGTATAGTGGACGGCGTACGCAACAAATATTGATAGAATGTATTGTACCTACTATTACCGATGCCTGAGCTTTGATGACCACGAAGTCTATGTTCGTTATATGCAACCCGTCCAGGCTTGTCACTTGATAGTGCTACATAGACTTTTCAAATCTCTTAATCCATACAAACTGTTAACCCCTACTATACCCTCTCGGGGGTGGGTATTTGGTGTTGTCAGACTTTTCCCTTTTATAACTCCCAATTACCTATCTCCATGTCAAATTTCTACGTTACCTGGAAGTGGTATATGATGATCAATGAGTCAGTGAGTGACGAAATATTGAAACATCGATTAACGATATTTTAAAAACCGTTTAGAATATACGCTGTCTACATTACGTAGACAAAGCAATATAACATTTTGGTAGTTTCTTCAGTCCCTAAAATGACAAAGAGCTCGAAAATGCGTTGAGTTGCTTCGAGTACGGCTCTGCTTGTCTGCTCGACTTGGCGGGGGGCTGATATAAGGTATATGTATTTACATATATATGCCTTATACAGGGTGACCTAAGCCTCTAGACAAATTATGAAACCCTGTTTAAGACTGCTACTCAGCAGCATCGTAAAGTAGGTATTTTTTTTAAATAGACAAAAAACATATCACTACTTTCTTTAACAAATTAAATTGTAACTTAATTGGCAACAATTTCAATATACTGTATCACGACAACACGTATAAATTGATCTAGAATTAATTATTGACATTCATGACATTTGACATTCATGACATGACACATGAACAGCTAGTGACGTTATGTCACACTTCAAATATTGTCAAATTATAATACAATTTTTTTTATTTAAGTAATTTAAGCTGTCATCTGGCGCGGAGTTCTAATGCGATTCAAAACAGTTTGCAATGGTTAGGGTACTTCTTAGACTATGCAACTACATACAGGCTGCTCTCCGATAAATACTGGACTTATTGTTATGTTACTTTGCAGTTTGGTTTTAAATACCCTACTCAACTACTAGGCTTTGTCCAGAGCGTAAGGACACCTGTATAGTATGTCGTACCTAGCACAATTTTTTGCACAGCTCTTTTTGTTATCATACTTTTATCCTTGAAGTCTCATGGTATGCCCCATAGCAAAGGATGCTATGGATAATCCTATTCTTGAATATTGAACAATAAATATGTACCTGGGGCACTGGCGCAGGAATCTATTTTTTTATTATTGTGTATTACAATGTTTTTCGAAAGACTGTAGGTTGTAATGCTTACATGCGGTTTTTGCGGCAGGATGCCGAAATGGATGTCGGGTTCCAACGGCCACTTCTGCGAGACGCATCGCCTATGGAAGAACCGCTTCTATTTCATGGACGAAAATATCCCCAAATGGATGCGCACGATATTTTTGCCCTTCGTCACGAAGAAACAATGGGAAAAGGAGAGATTGGACTGGCAGCGGTTCAAAAAGTACGCAGAGCCAGCTTTCGGCAAGCATTACCGCTTCCCGACCAAGGTTTTCAGAAATTACAAGTCCTTCGAAACCGCAGAATCTGTTGGCTTTGGCGACACTATTTCCGAGCCGGACCCCCAAATTCCGTAACTTTAACCTATCTTAGTGAACAGGAGCGGGATGTTAATAATATAGCAAAATGTTTCTCTTTTTATCGAAAATTACTTATTTTTGTTCACCTACATTGAACCACGCAGGCGGTCCCCGATTCTATCCTGTGAATGTCAGGAACATAATATATTTAAATACTTATTTCATCTACGTGGCAGGTGGCTAAGTAATTGAGAAAGTCAGAGGTATGTTACATTTAATAAATTTTTATTTCAACGGAAACAATTAATTGATAGCTCTACAAGGTAACATTTCACAACATCTTGCAATCAGCAACCCAATAGCAGTAGGTACACTGCCGTATAGTTTAGTGGAGGGCTTCGCTTTCATTCCACTTAATCGTCTCATGTCGCTGTTTCCGGTCCGTGACACACACCTTAGCGCCACTAAGGGTCAATATTGAAACTATTTAGCTCCTAGTGGCCTTACGTAGGTACTGCAACACCTAGGTAGTAGGTACCGTGGGACATTTTAAGAATCTTTTAAAATACAAGTTATTTGTTGGAAAAAAATATATTTTGAATGCCTTAAAACTCACTAATACATCTAATTTCCAAATCAAAAGGAACACATTTGAATTCCTACCTAGGCAGTGCTATGTGTGCTCACCGATGTAGCCTACAGACGTTCCGATCCCTAGCTTGACCAAAACAAACCGAAGCGCACTCACACTACACTAAATGAGTGCGAGCACCTAAGCCAGCGGACCCAGGAGCCGATTCCTACGTCCTGCCTTAATCTACCCAATTGCTGACTAGCCTAATACCAATCACAGCCGATACCTAACAACCCAACCTGCATAACCTACTAAAGCCCAGATCACACTATTGGAACGCCAACCCATCCTGAAGCCTACTTATCCAAGAGCCTGACCTAACCTAAGGTCTGCCAGAGCACGCATGCTACTGGCTATTGTCACGTCGTCTCGTCTTTTGACACTTTTCGCATCTTCTTACGTTGGTGCGTTACATTATATTATTTATTATAGGAAAATGCCTTTGCGTTCTTTCGAGATTTTAAGTAGAAAGTTCGATAAAAGTAGGTACTATTAAAAATCTGTACATGAGTGAGTAAAAGATAAAATATATTTTTAATAATAACAGTTTAACAGTTTATTTTGGCCAAGTACATAGAAAACCATTTTTAATTATGAATCCCAGCGTCCATAATGGTTGTGTATAATACAAAAAGATTGGAAAGTAATTTCATGATATTTTTTTTTTGCTGTAAAGCCATAGTGGACCATGTCCTCGATTTCCTATATAAAGAAGATAGGAAAGATCGGATTCATTTTCGAGTGATACAGTTATTGAGAAGCATGGGCCGCCCAGTCCGCCCACCACCAAGGAAGAAGTGTTGCTTAGAGCGCTACGCCGCCAAATAATCTAGCTTGAGCCGGATAAGGTTTGATTTACTCTCCCAAAACAACATTCACACACACAGTATATTGAGCGTGAAGGCGTGTTGCCTCTCGGTAACTACGACAAAAATATTTGTCGCTTGGTGGCGCGCTGCTGAAGAGCTAGACCTATCACATATCTCGGTAGAACACGTGCCGGTGTGGACCTTTTGCTAAGTCGATCGACCTCAAACAAACCTTTTATCTTCCCATTACTTACCATTGTTCACAGTCATCGGATTTTTGAAAATACTTTTGCTATTTTATTGAGGTAGATAGGTACAAGGTGATGTGAGAGAGATTGACCGTAACAGGATTTATAACCGAAACTGAAACCGAAATAATGGTCTAGGCCCCAGTTTCGGCCATAACCGAAACTTATATTAACATGTTTTTGTAATTTAGGTACTGTATTTTTTATTGTCAAAAGAGACGGTCCATCGGATTTAAAGTGGCCACCTTCGTAAGACATCTGCAACCCGGAGGGAGGGAGCGAATGCGGTGTCGGCCTTAAGGTACCTGTATACGTGACTTTTGAAGAACTCCATATTGTAGTGCAAATGACAGACATCGGGGGCGGATCTTCACGTGCGTGGGAAAAAGGCAGGCAAATAGCTAGATAATGTGGATGAAATCTATCCCATCGTCATAGGGTGCGGTGGTAGAAAAGTGACGGTGGCACAGAGTTAAATAATTCTTCTGAACGTTCCCCGTTGTACAGACCCTCTTTTTGAACCCTTGACCTTACAATATTAAAAGTTGAGTTTAGGTCGCCTTTGTACGTAAGTTCAATTATTTATTATTTTGTTTGTGAACAATAAATAATAAACATAGAAAGAAAGAATAAAAACAGTGACTTGCGTAACATAAAGTAGATAAATAGATTAGCCGCTAATTTATTATCTTTTTTGTGTTATGCGCAAGTAACTGTTTTATATTGTAAGGTCAACATATTATAATCTGCTAATAATTTGGTTTGCTGAAATAACAAGCGAAGTCAAATCTCTAGCTTTAGTTTTTCCTGACTTATCTGCTTTTGATGTTTGCTATTGTTCAAATTTAATGAGTTATATTTTGAAATAGCAAACATTGTTGTAGTAGAAAACCAAGAAATTGTGTATTAAATCAATTTTAGTATGTTGTATGTTCTTATATTTCTATGCCAACAGAAATTGACAATAATTTTTTTAATTTTGTACTTGACTTCCATTTTGACATTTACGTTTTAGTTGGGATACCATTACTTTTTGTAAATGATTCAAAAATGATCTGTATAATTAACTTTATGTGTTATTTTATTATAAAGTTACGAACATTAGAGCGCATTGCCTATTATCTGAACTTTTAAAAATATTTTCTGTTTATGCTTGAATTGGCAAAATAAGCATAATTAATATAAGTAATGATTAAACTAACTACTAATATTAAAAATTACGTTACTTTAATTTTGTATGGAGATTAACACCTGAGTAAGTTAAGACGTAAAAAATACACTATACAAGAATTTTTTATGATCTCCCCTTCGACATTTTCTTCGGACAAAGCTCCTTAAATAAAGATTACAAAAAAGGTCTCCCGTAAGGGATTCCGATTTTCCTGAAATTCCATCATCAGACCCTGACCTGGTGAAAAAGGAACCACTCAGTGTACACTCTTCCAAACGCTATGTCAGCTACTACTAAGGAGTTCCTGTTAATAAATTTTGTTCTCCATCACCTAATTATTAAGGAATTATGTAGCTTCATCATCAGTTCAGCAGCATGAGATTATGACTGCTAAAAGGAAACACCTGAGTAAGTTATGCAAACGTAACAAACAGGCTATACGGGCCGATAATTATTGAGTTCGTCCATCAAAGAGCCACCGGCAAGTAAGCGTGTGCATCACCCGTGATTAGGTCTTACGCGGTCCGTATGACCGAGAGGTTTATAGGACCCTGGGTGGAGGTGGGTTAAGTTCATGCATCATTTCTTGAGATCTAATCATCTGATCCCGCCCTGGTGAAAGCGAGACCACGTCATCCTTTAAACAGTACTAAAGTTCCTATCGATAGATCGCAGTATTATCCATTATCTCTAATCGTGACGAGTTCTGTGGCTCCATCACCAGCTCAGATGATGGCTCCAGGAAGCGAACACCAGAGTAAGTTATGAAAACGTGATACGGACACGTTGCTGCACGCTCGCCCTGCCCAAAGGAAATAGTAGGGAATCGGTATTAAGACACCAAACAACACATTATATTGGTTAGCTACATTTATGTCGACATTGAATCACATAAAAAATTTACGTTGACCACAATCGTAATCTTTGGTTTTGCATTACATCAAAGTAGAGGAATAGTGGTGAGATTCTTACACTTATACTTATTTATTCTTGCACTTACAGTACTTATTTGTATCTTAGGCTAGTTATGTTAGGGGCTAGATTATGCGAGCACTGGATTGAGTGTCAGTGCAGGCTCAGGGGTCCACGAAGGAGATCATGATGTACCGGGTGCCGTTGGTGACGATGAGTCCCTCGTGGTAGTGGGTCAGCCTCCCGGGGTGCATCAGCAGCCAGCCCATCTTGGTGTCACGCACCGAGCAGTCGTAGCGGATGAACCGGCACCCGCCGCCCGAGTAGTCCAAGTCTAAGGAACACAACGTCAAATCAACACCTTACTCTCCAGAAAACACTTAAAACAAAGAAAACCTCACCCCGATTTCTTAGGGAAAACCTTTATCAATCTCGATTGTCTCCATATTGATTGTAAGTTTTCTCCTTTAAGCATAATATACGATCATAATATCTGTGAATTAGGCATTTCGGTTTGATGTTATGTATTCGAATTAAAAATTCAGAACTGCAAGTATAGTTTTACTACTTATGTATAACATAAGCGTGGCTGTATAATCCTTCGAACCGTAACGAATCAAAATAAACATTTTGCAAGCAAGAAACAGAGCAGTTGCTTGGAGGCAGAAATGAATGAGGCCTGTCCATCCGATTCCTTCCTATAGGCGCATATTGGTATGTGCGCTTATGGGTGGGAATTGAATGATCTTCCTATGATCCTAGGGTCGGGTTATTCAGATTTCGGATGATGATGATAACCAACTCCGGCCAGATCGTCTGTGTCGTAGTAGATACCAACAGGTGCTCATATGTCTAAAGAGGATTGATTATCGTCGGGCGATTTTCCTTTGATAAGAGTCGGTAACACTCTTGCATATGTTTTGTTCATTGCGGTCAAAAGCGACGTAAGAATTACTTTCAACGTCGGTCGGAACGGCGGTACTCACGTGGCGAGTTCAGTGCCAGGTTGATGGTGTACGTGGAGGAGTCATGGTGGGGCCGCAACGAGGGCTGTTCGTCGGGCCGGTAGCGCACCACGAAGTTCATCACCGACACTGGAGGCTAAGGATAACACACTCGTTACAACCACTGGTGTACTCGTAGTCACTCAATATTATTGGTAAGTTAGCTATCTAGAACCAAGTAGAGCGGCCCTCTTGGGTAAAATGCGTGCCAAATGTCAGCTTGTGGCATTTTTGCTATATGGGCTCACCATACCCTAATTTGTTACGATTTGTATTTATTTTTGTGGAGCCATTGTGGGACCATACCCCTCGGTCAGGGTCGGCGAGAAATCCTAGCCCAGGTTATTCAGCAAGATCGCGCGCTGGAACCATGCTGTCACTGGACCGTCATCTTAAGATACCCACTACGAGAAAATGGGACGAGGCCATTGGTTGAGACTACGACTGGTAAAATCTCAGACGATTATTATCATTCGTGAATCTGTAAATGTTGCCGTACGTGTCCACTGGCCACCTAATGAAATCGTGAATCTATTCCTAAACACATTCACGATTTCAATTTGAAACAAACGATGACAAATTACAATGGAATGTGTAGGGCCCTCGGTACTCCAATGAACTGGAGTGTTTCCCTAGTGAGTTCCTGCATATTGAGTGCTCAAGGACGTGAAAAAATTTTTTACTGTGTTTCGGGTTGGCAACACAAGAGTGATGTAAGGGGGCGACCATAAATTACGTGAGACATTTTTTAGGATTTTTCGACTCCCCCACCCCCCCTGATGAGATTTCGTAAGATTTTCCTTTACTCCCTCCCCCCCTCTCCCAATCTCACGTGAGATTTTTTAAAATGTGTTTTTGGCTGTAAAATCCATTGGATTTAAAAAAAATACTAAAATAAAAACAATTTGTTCGTGATGGAACAAATTGTTTTATTAAAGACTAGCAAAGACTAGTATACAATTGTGATTTGAGAATATTGCCTTAGTTTAAAATCACTGTCATGAAATTAAATAATAAATACTTCAACGTAAATTAATAAAAGATTATTGTAATTTAGTCCATGGAGACTCGTGCACAGTCTCAAGAGTGACTACTGGAACCAACATATCCAAATAATTTTCAATAAAATCATCCGCTCCTTCAACTTCACACATTTTACATGGTTTTCTATTGAAAAAAAATTACGTGATATTTGTTAAAACCCCCCCTCTCCCCCAAGTGAGATTTGGAAAGATTTAACTTGACTCCCTCCCCCCTTGAACACCTCACGTAATTTATGGACGCCCCCTAAGTAATGGCAAAAAATGCTGACTGCAGTAGTGGCACAAGAAGACTAAACGATTGTTTGACACTAATATTCATTCACCACATCTGGGCTTGAGGATTCTCCAATAATTGAGGGTTTTACGAGACCAGCTAATCACGATGCCGTGAAAGAGCCTAGCGTAAATATTGGTAACTATTACGTAACGTTTGCTGTCATCGACCGCTGGCCGACGGCGTTTGCCTTGCTTGATTGAAGTTAATAGGCCGTAGTTGAAGTATCTATTCATTGGAAGTGTCAAAAGCTTAGACGCTGAATACTTAAAAGGAAAACTATGAATTGATGTGTTTTGATTCCAATGATAAATCCATTTAGGTGCGTAAGTACATTTTTTTCTTCACAATCAATGACACAAATCCCGGGTGGGCCCGTTATGGATGATGATGTTAAGTTTTATTAAACACTATTTTTCTATCCACTTTAGGGAAGCTAACACGAGCGAGTGAGAAGTATGAAAGCTATAAGACTGTCTAGTATTTAACTAGTCGTGTAGCAAGTCATCATCATCATGCGAGCGGTCAATCCCACATCTACTGGGGTCGTATAGCAAGCACGACAACACACGAAATAATTTTGTTAAAATATTATTTTATTGTTTTGAAATCAAACAAAATGTTTTGCATTTAGGATCACCGTTGGAATTTATGGATAACCTTTTGCGGCGTTATCACTGCACTCCCACGTGGTCACTTTTATCAAAATGGTGATGGTGAGAGGCGAGTAGAGGTGAAACTAACGAACTGGCGTGTTTTGTTGCTAGGCGGCACAACTCGTTCTGAACTCTGAGTGTGGCTGGTACTCCGTAACTGCATATTATGTATTACTATTTTCTCAGGGGCAAGTATTCACGTTATGTAAAAGGAGCGTCGGTGGCTGAGTGGTTAAGGTATCCGACTTGTAAGCGAGAGGTATGGGGTTCCAGTTATGTACATTAGTTGAATGTCAGCATTAAACTAATGATGCTCTTACAGGAAAACATCGTGATGAAACCTGCACATTCAGGCGACTGAATCTGTGTAACCATGATCCAATCAGGTCAGGTTCCCCTGGTAGCAGGTGCGTGTAGGTCAGATGGCAGTCGGTTCACTGTAAATCCGATCAACCAAATCCTGTATCAAGGTCAAGGCGGACCCCGGGCCCTCGTGCTCGTGAGCACAACCGGGACATAAACGCGAAGATGACTTTACTCACGTTATGGTAGTAGCCCGTGAAGACCATCTCTTGCAGCGGACGCACGTAATCCTTGAGGATTTGCAGCCAATGGCGGTCCAGCCCGACCTGGGTCATGTGTATGTCACGGGTCGGCACCGCCTCATAGCCTCCCTCCAGACGGTTGTCCTGTAACACAGTGATGAGTATCACATCAACAGCCCATGAAAGGCCACTGCAGGACTGCCCCCTTCGTATTAATTGAGGTTGTGCCACGTTGTATAAGTCACTGAGTCTTGGGTAGGAACTCCGAACAGCTGACCAGCTCCTCCCGAACTGCAAACTCTGCGCGTTCCTCCACGGCTCAATGTGATTCACAACAAAGCAACCACCGATTTGTAGAAGCTGTAGTCCACAGACCAGCAGATCCACACATGCTGCCTTCAGAAGGTTTTCCTATGACCTCCACGCTGAGTTATGAAACAAAGTCCCACGGCGCGTCTATCTGTCTGTCCGTTTGCGATAAACTAAATAACTTCAGAACGGATTTTCATGCGGTTTTCACCAATAGACCGTGTGATTCATGAGGAAGGTTTGGGTGTATCATTTGTTGAGGTTACTACCCGTGCGAAGCCGGGGCGGGGCGCAACTACAAAATACAATAGAAAACGCTGCTGCCCATTTTCTGATCCACATAGCTGCAAGCCTGTTAGCCTCTAAGACATTAGTCGCATTGTTCAGTCGAACAAAAATCAGACTACGCTGGAAGAAATCCCGTTGTGGGATAAGCTCGCCTTTGCATTATAAACTGTATTTTTATTTCCTGAAATGTTATAAATTGATGCAATAAAGAGATTACATACATACATATATACATACTACGTGTCGTATTACAGATACCTTATGTAGCTTCACATTTGTTCGTCCATATGACACCCGCAATAAAACTGCTGAAAACCACACTGCTCATAAAATTAGTAAGACCATATCCACATACCTTGTTGGAGCCGTCGCTCCACTTCCCAAAGGCCTCCATGATCGCCACCCACTCCACGCAGAACCGCTCGCTCATCATGGGGAACCAGTACACGTCGGGACACGGCTGAGGACAGACCACATAACAATGAGATTTTGGTTTTCAGATGTCAGGTTTTGACAGTTATCTAGAGCTAGACGCTACATTGAGATTGCTATAATAGTGTAAACACGCCCGTATTATACAGTCAGAAAGGAACTCGTATTTGCTTCAATCGAACCAATTAGTTGATCAGATTTTGGCAAGTTTTTTTCTGTTCTGTGACGCAGTCCGCTAGATCCCAATCAAAGTAATATCATTTTTTGATGCAATCCCTTGCACTAAGTAAGTACGTCCATTCTGCATTAATGGAATCAGTGCCGGTCCTTTTTCATGGATTTTTTTATATGCCTCAAACGCAGATGTGGGTTGATACAAATTTTAGTACAAAGTTTTAGTTTATCTTTTCATAGTATTCTTCGAAACGAAGGGACGATCGTTATGAAATTTGAACAAAGAATTTGCCTTATACCAAAAGACTAAAATAGGCAAAAGCGGAACATAGCACAATTAATATAACTCACATATGCGTTGAAAGCACTGCGTGAAAGTCTGCAACAAGCATATATGCGGCAGTGAACGCGTTAAAATAAGTACAGTTGTTTTTGAGATTATCGCGTTCAAATAAACCGATTTCGCGGGACAAACATACAAACGATGAGATGAAAGGATATTTATCGATAGCATCAACGTTTCATCTCACCGATTGTACCTTTTTTCCTGACAAAGTCACAAAATACGGAAGATGTGAGGCCTATCGGTGTGTTAACATATTTTAAATATGAGAACAATAGACACTACCAGGACAATACGGGAAAATCAACATTATATTATCACAATGCATTAAGTAAGTATTTATATTTTCTCTCATTGTTTTATAAAGAACAGTCTCCATCTCGTAACATCACACACGCTAAATAACCATCAGCATTCATTATCGTTACAAATATACTTCAAATCTATACATAATTGAAGTCACTTTACGCGTGTACCTGTCGGTTTGTATTTCCGTTTATTAACTCCTCCTATACCATCAGTTAGAGAATTTGATACGGAACGATACATGCATATTATAGTTAAGAAAAGCCGAGAAAGCCCAGGGGTCGCTAGTATTTAACAATAATATTGTCTTCCGAATAGTTGCCAGAGCTCAACCGGAGCGGTCGCCTAGTCGAGCAAAGTGCGAGCCAGGCAACCCGATGCCGGCTCGGCCACCTCGCTAGCCACCATTACGTACCACCAGTCGGCTTGGAGCCGGCAGGGCTTCACAGACACAGAGAATGATGAGTTTCGTTTACCGGGCAATCAGGGTTTTCTATGTCTGATCCCGCTTTAGTGCGAAAATTGACGGAACGGAAGGCATTTTTTTTTCGATTGGGAGAGGCAAACAATCAAGGTCAACAACGTTGCCGGGTTTGAAAGCAGAATGCTTGCTCCGTGAGGAAGTCGGAATCGGCAATACTCGATAAAAGAGACGCGACTTTCATCAGAATTGTCTCTTTAGGAGTAGGTTACAAAAATACATTCTATCTCAAAAGGGGGTCACGCGCTGAACCCTCCACGAGAAAAGTTCTTACGGTACAGAGACAGTTGCCTTTTGGTGAAATATCTGGTTTCCTATCCAGCCTAGCCTCAGAGGAAACAAGAAACGTGTGCATCAAATGATCCGATGGAACACGTCCAGCAAAATAAAGCCATTGAACGGCTAGGTCACGAAACAGTAAAATAGCAGACCTAATTGACTGTTCCATGCGTGGAATGTAACATAATGCTATTATTAGTTTCAGAGGCATTCAATATTTTACGCCCTTTTTCAATTATTATTGTATATTGTCACCGATTACTTGCCCGTCATACACTTACGTCATGCATGACATTAGAATTATTCCGAACTGACTCTACCTACAAGCCACGACTGTAACACACATATTTTGCCTCATTCATACATCTTCTCATCCATTTACACCGGTTGACGATTCTACTGACTTGTCTACTCGGACGCACAGGGGGTGTATTCTCGTGCTATGACATCTCGAATTCAATATTTTTTCTAGCCACAAATCTTTAATTCTAATGACACTGAAATGTCTGTTGCAGTCAAAAATCATTTACTTATTGCGTTATATCGAAGATCAATTTCAATGGTGTCTTAATACAGATAAGATATCCAATTTGAGATGTCTCAGCGCGAGAATAGGCGCCCTGTCCCTTTACTGACATTTACATGACAAATAGCTTTCATGATTTCGTGAGTAGCCTTTCATTTACCTTTCATCCATTCTCTGCAAACTGCCAAATATTCAACTTACAATTACAACTTGATAAGTTGTAACGTTACGCTAAAGTGGGGTAGCTTCGACTAAGAGCACTGACCATCATGTGTGTCCGCTCCTTATCGAAGTTCTGGTAGTACTCCTCGTTCAGATACCGCCTCTCCCACTCCAATCTGTTATCGAACAGCTGGTAGACGTCCGGGTAGGTGTGGCTCACGTCGTAGTTCTCAGGGTTCACCAGATGGCCCAGCACGTCCTCGTTGTTTACGTACATGAATATGCCCTGTGCATGAGAGAGTTCGTTAGACGCCTTCACCTTTCGCCAAACACTTACTGTCTGGGGCGACTTGGAGGCTGTTTGGTTACCTTTAGTTTGGTATAGTTGGCGTCAAAAAGTAGAAAGAATGCTGAGCAACAGTGGAGGGGGATATGGCGGTCTAATTGTAACCAATCCCTACTTAATTCTAATACTAATGCATAAGGAATTCTCCGTCTGTTACGCTTTCGCGGCTAAACTCGATATGAAGATAGTCTAGAACCTTAGGATGGACAACATGGACATAGGCTACTTTTTATTCCCCTCCACTCGCAAGATAGAGGTACGATCTGCCCAGACTGATTTGTCTTATTTGGTGAACAAACAATACCGAAAATCACGACTTGCCGTATCTATCACGCTACGTGAATTGTGATAAGAAACACATAGAATGTGAATTTCAACGAATACTGTTGCAAATTATCCATTTAAATACATAATTACCATCACCAAATAAGACAAGGCAGTCTGGACAGATGTTAGTAGTCCACGCGGGCAAAGCCGCGGGCGGAAAGGTAGTTTGTTATATTTTTTATTCTACTTCAAAATATAATTAAATAAATAACTAATTAAACACATTTGTTTTAATTTGTCAGGTCAGTGTGTCGGGCCACGTGTAGTGCAGGGTTCCATAGTTGCCTATCATTAATAATCGTGCCGAATAAAATGGCTTTTTGATACTATAAATGATGATGATGATGCTCATGGTATTGGCAAACGTCCATAGGCTGCTGTGACTGCTTACCATAAGGCAGTCCATAAGCTTGTTTGCCACCTAAGCGGTATACTACCTATTAGTTTGATTAGCGCCGCATGCTAGAAAACACACTATAAACATATCAAATGCATCCAGATCCTATTGTTCCGATAGGTACAAATTGTATGAAGTATTTGTTTATCTACCTAAATTGAAATTCAATTTTTTACTACGGAACCCTAAAAAGGATCACTACAAGCGATAGTAAAATCCTTTCAGCAGCTTCAAATTCGTGGTCAGAGTCGCTGCATTATTTACAAATGATCGCATATTGTTTTACGCAGTGATATCATAACTACAATGGGATTACAACAGCAGCATCAGCCAGATGTGGTTACGTATATTACGAGAACGTATCATGCAATATGTTATAATAATAATGATGCGAGACGCACGTGGTTCCGTAGACTGGCGCAAAAGGCCATATCAGGGTCGACATCTTCCTTCGTATAGCTGATCCCCTTGTTCTCGGGCTTCCTGAAGATAGCCATCTTCATCAGGTAGCAGTTGGTGATGAATGGAACGTTCCACATGCCCCTGGAAAAGTACGCGAGTTTAGCGCGCGTGAACCGTGCCCAATTTGCTAAATAGGCCAATCTTGGTCGGTATAAAACAAATAAATCTTTATAAGTTTAAACGCAAATGTACATGCGTCTCTTCTTTCCATTATTAATAATTCTGTTATCATACTGTACTCGTAAGTACCTTGACAGTATGTAATCAGTTATATTATTTGACTACTATTATGTGTTCATAATATCACAATTATAACTTGTAAAAAGCGTTCCGTTGCAGATAACTGTGGAAATTGACTGAGTTAGATAACCTTTAAATGGTTTACTGTGTCAATCAGCACAAACAGTTCGTTCAACCAAAAGTAAGATACAGTAACGGTAAAATCTAATATTTTATGAACTTATAAATTTTTGCAGTTGAAAGTTTACCATTATTTTTAAATTGCATAGAACTCGTGTATCTCGAATTTTTTTGTCGAAGTTTAACCAAAGCAATGAATCGAATTGAAATAAAATCAATCAATATAAGCGCGAACGCGCTACAGCACAACCGGCCTTGACCCCAGTATGATGAGTGACAAGAATTACCGACGACCATGTCTACAGCTGGCTCTGGCTAATAACTTATTGAAAAAATACAAAAATTGTAAAGCCATCACTAGCGAAGATCGAAGTATTATGACACAAAATTCAATGTACAAGAGGGTATATATGATCGAATCTAAAGTATCTATCTGCAATGTAGGTGAAGGCATTTATAGTTACACAATATGAAAATTGCAGGCATTTATAGTTACACAATATGCATAACATGGCATATGTTGGTATTGCATGTATGTAAGGCATCGGTACAAAATCCGAAAGGAAATGACGAGTGTCGTGTGATACATGGGGGAGACAAGGGCCCTCCTGCGATCACCTCTGTCATTAGTCAATTGAGAGATTGGCGCGCAGGCCCGGCGCCGATACCCAGTAGCTCGCGAGGCTCGCTCACAGCAGACGCGCCGCCAGGTCACGCCTCCCGCGCACCTCCGCCGAACACCAAGGAAACCTCAATGTTGCTCCTAAGAGCGCGAGTACTTCTGGGACTAGTCGTTCTGTACTGGTACCTGACGACGCCGGCGGAAGGCCGGCGCGGACGCACCAGGAGCAGGACCAAGTCCAAGGTAGACGACGCACGACGCCGACGAGCCTCCTAGCAGGCATGGTGCGCAGAAACTCACACGCACATTCCGTTGCAGGTACAAATCGGGTTGCCCATCACTGGGAAATACAGAGATCCGGAATCTGATCAGTACTACAACAATAACGACGTAAGTATTGAAAGTCTTCGTGATTTCGATGAAGTAAGAGGTTCCATTTTTGAAACTGTGCACACGTCGCTATGCGAATACAGTTCATGCTTAAGTATCTCAATGGTTACAGGGAGCAAAAATATTGCTAGCGTCGCACTTCGACCTCGAGTATGTGCTGGGCCACAAGATTGCGTTCTTGTGCATCGCCAAGGGCTCACCGCGGCCGCACATCACGTGGTTCAAAGACGGCGTGGAAATCTTCGCCCACCACTATCTACACGTGAGTAGTCGTCGGCTCGTATGATATACCGCTAGCCAGCGTCGGTGAGACTGCTGTGCGACGTACGATTAGGCATCAAATGTATCGCATGGTTTGCTGTTCATAGATCCACGAGTGGCCGATCGGCGACGACCGCGTGAAGTCGAAGATCGAGATTGATCCAGCGACGCAGATGGACGCCGGCGTGTACGAGTGCACCGCCGACAACATGTACTCCATCGACCGCCGCTCCTTCAAGACAGACTTTTCCATCGCCTTCGACTAAACGCCACCGCAGCACCATCGCACCACACGACCCGTTTTTCACGAACCATTATTCAAAGATGGAATTTCGACAACAACCTAAGATGCGGATCTCTTATGTTTATGTATAACAGAAAGTACACTTACATTTAAATGCATATCGATAAATAATTTCACTTGTAACTGCCGTATACGTGATATTTTGTAAGACCGATATTTAATAATATACAATTTAATCATAATTAACGTTAAGCATTTTATAGATACAGTAAGAAGTTAATGAATAAACGAATACATTGTATTTATACATAAATCATGCGAATAAAGGTTTTAACCACATGATAATGTAGGGGTGTTCTCACTTGATGGTGCTGTAGACGATGTCCATGTAGTCCGAGGAGCGCGCGTAGAACCCGGCGGAGTTGACGGCCCCCCAGAAGTTGGACCAGGCCTGTCCGGGCCGCGCCAGCAGCGGCGCCACCACGTCCTCGCCGGTCTCGAGCAGCTGCCGCAGCGCCGTCGGCTCCAACCGCGCCATGCTGTCCAGCGAGAACAAATACTCGCAGACGCTGTTCATGCACCGATCCCTGGAACAACCGAGTCTCGGTCACGTGACAATGTTTAGCGACAAATGACCAGGAAGTCCATCTGATGGACAGCGTAACTGTCGTCAATAACATCCATTGGTGCCCATTACTTTGTCTTTTACAGTGATGAAAGCTTTTTAGATAGCCATGATATGATCGCCCGCTACGCTATCTCATTAATAATTAACTTTTTTGCTTTTTTAAATGAATAGGTGCAGAAAAGCATCAATTTTGAGCTCACTGCGCTCGCTCATTTGTTGTTTGAATCGCTCACGCAAACTTTTTATACATCCAAAAGGCAATATTTTAGCGCTCGCTGCGCATGCTCGCAGTTAATTTATCATGTTTACTTTTTACCTATATTGTAAGTCTTTTAAACAGCCTAAATTTCAAAAATTTCATGTCGCTCATTGTCGTTGTCGTATTATAGTTTCGGATTTCTCACTGACCTATTTAGATTGATCACCCTGTATGTGTTCATCAGTGGTGCCCAAATACTTAGGAGTTGACAGGACAAAAACGTTGATAAGAAAGATACATCAACAGAACATTACAGCCCAATGATGGAATACATGTGGCGCGGCAGGCAGACTAGTTAGTTCATCCGCTGACAACGTTCTACATATTATTTTCAGCACAGCGATCTGTAAACCGCTTGCCATATGTGACATTTTTGCAAAACTCACCACTTTAACAACATATTGAAAAATAGGTATACACATATACTATGAGCGAGCGTAGCGAGTGCCTAAAGGTTCCAAACGTAAAAATGTAAAGATATACATATTATGTTAGTTCATAGAGAAATTAAGGAGCGAGCGCAGCAAGCTCGAAATGTTATGACCTATGTGCCCCCCTTCGGACCGCGCCTGTGTGATGTGAAGTTCCTGACATTTAAATCAGCGTAGGGTTTAAAAGCTGGGAGCAGAGCTGGCATAGATTTACGACAGCGTGTTTGATTTATAAATAAATATAAATGTATGATTTATATAATCCATATCGGATTTCACCAATTTCAATGCTTAAAACATAGGTAACAAACCAAATAAGAAAATGCAGTCAGACTCTAATTATAATTCAACAACCGATTTAGTTTCATCTGGACACAATTTCAATAGGACACTTTCCCAGAAGGACGCTGTTTCGAACAGGCACAATCTTTCGTGGACCAGCGACATACTCTTGACCAGAGAACTTTAAAGCGGCTGAAAGTGTTTAATCAACTTTCTCGTGATCTATTCAAGCGCCAAACTAACAATGGTTGTTGTTATTTCATCAAACTAACAATCGACGAGCCTCCAAGTGAATTGAATTCATTTTATTTATAGAACATTTCTCTCTGTGACACTGGTGAGGCGATTACAGAACGTTTATTTTAAATAACATCGGCTGACCCTAATTAGTAGCAAAATAAATCGCCCAGCACATATATTTCAAATACAGTCGCACAAGCCAAAAATGGTCTAATCTAATCTAAACGTACTTGAGCTGCGCTGCGCGACGCGGCGCGTTCGACCGAATTGTGTACATTTATTCTGGAATATTCATCATCATTGTCACCCAATACAAGACATCTTGGCGTTAATATCCCCGTTATGCACCTGCAAGCGAGGGCCCGGTGTCCACCTTAACTATGATCCAGGATTTGGCACATCATGTAATCACAGTGGAGCGACTGCTGTCTGACCTCCGTGACCCTGTTGACAGGGAACCTGACCAGATTGGATCATAATTACATATTCAGTCGCCTGAATGTGCATGTTCATCACGTTGTTTTCCCTCACCGTAAGAGCAACGGTTAGTGATCAACTAATGTACATAAATCAGAATAGAGTCATTGGTACATGGCGGCAGTGGGATTGGAAACCGGGACCTCTCGTTTACGAGTCGGACCCCTTAATAGGCGCCGACTAGGCCACCGACGCTCCTGTTTGCCCGCATTGTCACCCTACAAGACGTTTTAGTTAAATTACAAGCCGGGTGAAGAGGATAAGGAGAAGTACGAAAGCGGATCCCGGGCCCTTGCGCGCCATGCGGTAGCACCACTGGGATTGACGTCGGACGATGACGATGATGATAAAATATTATGTTCAGATAGTTAAATTAATTTATGCATATTTAGCTGGCATTCATGTTGCTTGTAGTACCTCCATAATATTAAAAAAATTAAATTTAATATCAACAAATATTCTTGCCACTAGAAATTTCTTTAACTTTTATATGATCCCCTTCACCAGTCACCCAATTTTCGTATTTGGTATACTTATTCACTAGATAAATTAAACGACAAATCAGACTACCATCGGAGAAGAAATTATTAAATAAAATATATAGAACTTTAGGTACTTACTTGGCAATATTTCTTGCCTCTGCTTCAGAGACAAAATCATTTGGTTTGATGCGCTTCGCTGAGAGATATTTTTTGGAATGAGCTTGGAAAAATTCCTCCACCTCAGATTCATGAAATTCCACATTGTTTCTAAGTACAAGATGAATCTTATTCTTAGGATAATCTGTTTCTAGTATTTGTGCGAGAAAATCTTCCAAAAATGGTGTTGCTTGTTCAATAAATACAGCCATCATTATTGTAGGTAGATCTGAATCATCCTAAATAAAAATATTTGTCAAATGTTAAATTAGTTAACTACTATTTGTAACTCATTGTAAGTATTTGTTTAACTTTATCATACTCACTTTAAGAATTACTCTTTTTTCCCTACAAACACTACAACCTGACTCAGTTGACCAAGATTTCGCCAAATAGTTTCCCATTTGATTAAGAATTAGTTTTGATGGACCATTTCCATGTAAAATAAGGGGCCTTTCCATAGTCACTATATTTTCGATATATGGCCATTCTGTGATGTTTGTATGTAGTTGCACATCCGCTGAAATGTTGTTAATTATAATGAGAAATAAATTTTAATAGAATGCATTTATAATTTTTTTTTCTTATTTACTTAGGTACTTACACAGAGCTCCATTAAGGTTCTGGAATATAGCTGATGTATGGTCCAATTTTATCTGAAGTGTCTTTCTCATATCATTGTCAAGGTATATTTTAGTATAGTACAACTGGTCATCTTCTGTGTCTTTAATATCTTTATAATTAACAATTTCAGTCAGCTCTGGCAGATATCCTGTAAAATTTCTTAAATATGTAATCATCCTCGCCAGGGTCTACCTTGACCATGATCCAGGTTACAGTAGATCAGGTAATTACAGTGGAGCGACTGCCGTCTGGCTTCAGTGATATTTTAACAGGAAAACCAGACCAGATTGGATCATGATCACAATATTTTTCCTCCTCATTGAAAACTTATCAGCCATAATGCAATTTTATCATAAATAACGTCTAATATATTGCTCACCTATGAAGCCACCAGAGTTCAGATATGGATTAACAGCATCCTTGTTTGGATAAATTGGTGCCAATTTGGAGTCAGGCCAACAAAATTGCTCTGCAGAAAACAGGACTCTAGTTTCTGGCATTAATTTGAATTTTTTAATCACTTCTTCCATGGTTGACAGGAAGATTACATCATAGCTGGAAAATAATATACAATCAATCTAATAAAACACACAATTCTTAAACTTTTATCTTGTTTATGACTAATTCAGACTGGTCCAGCAAGTTTGTTACTATAAATATTTATTAGATATAGGTACATCGGGAATTTATATTTCGTACTGGTATTAAGACAAAATGAGATCACTAATTGTAATGCCTCATGTGTAATGGTTACAACAGACATTTATAAAGGAGTTGTTGAGCTTTCAGATTGCACAATTCAGTTATTGAGAATGTAGGGTGATATTCACCAGTTTCCACCAGGTGGCTATTTGTGTGTTTACTAAATAAAGCATATAGTACAAACAACAGTGAAAATAATTAAACAAAACCAACGCACCTGTCTGTAAATAATACTATCTGGTCCTTATTTGCTGTTTTAGCGTCTTGCATCATCTGGTTAAATTTTTTCTTCAGAAAGTTAACCTTTTGACCACCTCCAGCATAGTTCATATCTCCTCCAGACCATTTTTCACCAAGGCCGAGAACTTCAACATCTATACCATAGACTTTCGCTGAACGTAGAAACCTTTGAAGGCCGTGGTTGTCCTCGGTGGCAATAGTAAAAACTTTAATATCATCTGAAAATAACAATTTATTGTTTCTTTATAAATATTGTTTCTATTATAGGGCATGGGTTTAATAATTAGTTAGGAATTTAATTAATAATATTCTAGTTCTAAAACAATTTTTGGTATATTAATGGTGCAGACAGAGCTGCTTATAAGATTTAGTTATGTGTTAATTTAAAATATTCTCTAACACTGAAATTCAATAGGTGTCTAAGTAATAATTTGCAACTACGACTCCAGCTTACCTTTGGATTTTGCTCGACTTGTACGTAAAATAACAAAAGTAAATAATATTATAATCAGTCTCATAATTCCTAATTTGTTCACAATAAATCAACAAAGTTTAACGGACTGCCGCTCCGGTCCGTATTGGGATGCTGTATGCGCGCCGCGTTAGTGCCTACGTGGAACCCGGCTCGTTCCAGAATTCCAGATATCCCGCTCCCGCTTCCGCTGACCGGAGCGATAAAGTTCAGTCAGTATCAAATCACAACTGGCCGAGCACTTCCTCGCCTTGTCGCACGCGTTACATGATACGGCGCTCATCCAAAAATGAGATCACATCACGTTACACGATTAACTATTATGTGCTGTGTTACAACAACATAGTAACATTAAAACAATAGTTATGTATAATATAGGTAGAACCTTAACATAAACAAATGAAGTAATAATATCCGACCGTCCGCCCGCATCAAATAAGATGTCAAAAACACAGAAGAGTAGGTATCTCTCTCTTACTTACTCCTTACTACTTTTTCTAGGTACCTATATGATGTCAAATGAATGACTTCGACTGTCACTGTCAACGACATGACAGTGGTGGCACTTGACAGTTCGATTCGTTGAGTTGCTAGATGCAAGATTTAAAGTGCCGATTAGACTCTCCTTAATTCAGACACCAAAAAAAATCCTATAATAAGACCACGCTAAGTCCGAATCGCTTAATTTGATTTCTGTAGGATTGTTTATTTTCGTGAGTTATGAAGAATATTATTACATAATGGGCAAAACAATTTAAAAAGTGAGGGAGATAATTTTCAGCATGATTTATAATTTAGACAATCTAAAAGTATAAGTTCACGCTAAAAGTGACCAAATAACTGAATGTTTACAAGAAGGACTGACAAGGACTGATTATCCTCCGATTATTGCCATATCCACACTTTAAAATTTTTACTACTGTCAGTCAATACGGACTTATCGTGGTCCTATTATAAATTAGGATCCAGCACGTGCGCGCGTTATGATGACACTGCACCTACATAGGGATCCTAAGTCAGCCAGCGTTGCCGTTACGGATATTTTTACCTGATTTCGAGTAATTTAGGGTTTCAGTGAACACGTTGCGGGTACGGTGATTATCGGATAACTATGGATATTCCAACTAACCGATACTTATAATTATGTCTATTAAGATGATCATAGCTTTAAGAGCTAACTAAATAAATATTGTGAGTGCAAATCTACCGTCAGAAGAAAAAATACAGTAAATCGTTATTTTAACAAAATTGAGTTACTTACACAGAAATGTTCGATGAAAAATATCCTGTCTTTCTATCGTTTCGTTTCGTTGCTGTATTATGATTTCCTGCGATTTTGCAGGTATAAACAATACAATATGTCTGAATAACATGTTAACAGTTCCTAAGAAATAGAACAGTAAGTTGGTAGGTTTTAATTAACATACTGTATTATTTACTAGGAATATCATATAACTAACAAGCAGTGTAGTAAGTGGATTACATACCTTACTTTATGAGGTATAACACAGATTTAAGGTATTACAGAGATTGCGCGCAATATTTTGACAGAGTCAAAATATTACGCTCAACTTTTAAACGGTTTTATCCCAAAACCGATTTTGGGTAACTTATTGTACTCTTTAACAACGACAATGTCCAGATGACGTGACAGCTAAAGTCAGTTTGACCACAGATAAGTTTAGAATATTTCATTTTGGCAATAATTTAGTGTGGCCAATTTAGGCGAGAGCAGTACTTCCCAAATCATTATTTCCACGACTTTCTTGCCAAACTATACATGTCATTACACCTCATAACATCCAGGAACCTACGTCATGTAGGATGTTGGATTAGGTGGATCTAATCGGCCCTTTGGAGTACTGAGGCAAAACCTGCCTCAGTACTCATTTTACAATTACAAATTTAGTTATTGTAATCTTTTGTCAATACATTACAGTCAGCGATAACAGCTGTTGCCAGGTAAATTTTGTAATGTAAACTAACTGCTAATAACGCACAGACGAAATCGCTAGATATAATGCGCTTATTACACATGCCTAAATTCAGAAGCAAAAAGCGTGAGAGCAAATCAAAGTGGAATGTATTACTCATTACATAAGGTCAATTTTTGTATCACTAATATTATGTCACGTGTCGTTCCGCTTTTCAAAAATCTATGATACAAAAATGGACCTTATTTAATGAGTGATACATTCCATTTTGATTTGGTCTTATGCCGTTTGCTTCTGAATAAGCACATAAGTGCTTGGTATTTTGCATAGAGCTTCCATAAATAACGCATGTGAGCACTAAATAGGATTTTTTGGAAATCCATTCTGAGGTCTTTAATCTAGCAGAAGCTTAGGAGGATTTACCTGAAAATTAGTATCTACCTAGGTATGTACAAATATTCTATTCTACTAATAATAAATAAATATTCAAGATTTTATATTGTCCTTTAGTGGGGTGAAACTGAAACTTAGGATGGAATTTTGTAATATAAACTAACTGCTAACAACGTACAGCCGCTGCTGGATATAGAGCCTTGAATTATTACCAGAAAAGTTTCATGCTAATACCCACCGCCCTACTCCAGTGTTAGGTCGGCTAGAGATTCCGGGTCTAGGGCGGGCCTGGTTAAAGACATTAGCTCACAAAAAGGTCCGCTTTGCTACCTGGAACATTGTCACGCTGACAGGACGAGCGCGTCAGCTGGCCGACGTAGGCGGAAGGTGGCAGTGGCCTCCCTATAGGAGACGAGGTGGAGAGGCGACATGTCCCGAAACATCGGGAGCGGCTACAAGCTAATATAGGTACGCTGGCTCGGCGGGTGGGAACAGCGGGGTGGGGGTGGTGCTCTCTGAGGAGTTTCGATACGGCGTCTTAGATGTAAAGCATGTGAACGACCGGCTTATAGATGTAGGGGGGGGGGCTCTCTTTAAAAAGTGGCAAACTTTTAGATTTCCTTAAGACCACGCTGCATACTGAGATGCTAAGTCCCCACCAAACGAGCGGTAGCCAGAGCCAGACGAGATCGCTTACGTCCTTTGTACGATAAGTTGGAATATTATGTGCGGCAGAAATTTATTTACAATTTGGCATAATCGCGGGTCAAAGCGACATAGGACATATCCGCGTGTAAATGACTCTAGCGGCAACCTGTTATGCGATGACCACACAGTAAACGAGTGATGGCGCTCGTACTTACTTCCACGACCTGCTCAAAAAGCAGCAGAAAGAGTACCTTGTACCAGACTTGTACCACCGACAACGCCTGAGGAAGTTGAGACAGGTATGAAGAATCGGAAAGCTGTCGGGCCCGATGGAGTCCCTATTGAGGCGTGGAAATCTATGAGCTTTCGTGGTGTGAGCAGCCTTACCGACTTTTATAACCGCATGCTCCTCACCGGGAAGATAACGAACCCATGGAGTCTGAGTATAATTACTCTAGTTTACAAGGGCAAGAAATCTGTCCCGGAGTGCACTAACTACCGATATATAAAGTTGAAGTCCCACGCCATGAAGCTCTTCAAACACATTGTTGACTCGCGGATCCGACAGGAGTGTACAATGTTGGAGTGTCAGTTATGGGTTTCGGCCGGATTGTGGGACCATGGACCCCGTATCTGCCCTGAGAACTCTCATAAAGGTATACAGATCAAAGAACACGCCCCTGCATTTTCTGTTTCTGGACATGCAGAAGACCTAAAAGGCTTTGACTGTATCCCTCGGGCGATGATATGGTGGGCGTAGTATTTCAAGTCAGTCTATATTGACATTATCCGACACATGTAACGAAATTTCGATTCCATAGTAGGGCTGCTGTTGGTGACAGCAACCCGTTCTCTATTACCGTTGGGGTATATCAGGGGTCTGTTCTCTATTCAACGTGATGACAGGATGCGAGACTATCATAAGGTACCTCCGAGGCTGCTTATGTATGCTGATGATATCGCGCTGATAGACTCTGACAAGGGATAACTACTACTTATTTGTTCTATGGGATAACTAGTCCAACGTGTAAAAAATTGGAAGGAGTCAAAGAGAACGGCGGTTTTTAGATTAATATGGCGAAGACAGAATACATGGCCTGCAACAGTGCAGATCCCCTACCCATAGGGGGCATAGGGGAAGATGAAGTCAAGCACACGGAACAGGTCAGATACCGGATCTGTACTTAAAAGAACGGGGACATCGACAGCGACGTCAAAGCCCGAACATCCGTGGCTTGGGCCAAATGGCGGGAGGTGACAGGTGTCATTTGTGACCCCAAAATGTCGATAAAGAGAAGTCTATCAGACTACAATTAGACCTGCTCTCCTACAACATTTTCTAAATATATTTTAATCCGAGTTCTTAGTAGGTACCAACAACCCAGTTGATGCGTGACTTATTAAAGTAAGTACCTTGCAAACGTGTTTATCAGGGGAGCTAATAACATTAAAGAAGTACGTTATAAGCTCTATTCGTTACTAGTTCCATATTTTGTAGTAGGAACTTGTTAAGTACCTATCGAACATTGATATCATTAGGCTATAGAAATATATTTAGCGCTGCACATTTACTAATAAAAAGATTAACAATTTTATTTATTCTGTTATTATTTGTTAGACTTTGGTAGTACTGATGTGAGCACGTGTTCAATACTATGAGAAACTTTGCTCTCCGATACAATATAACACAAACCTTCTGTAGAATGGAGTTTTGTCCTTTTTACTAAATTGAGTACCTACTCTAAGTAATTATCTTAATAAATAAAAAAATACTATACTTACTTGTAGATAAAATGAAATCGCAAAGCTACTTAAATGCATTAATCGGTGGGATACCTTTGGTGTACACGTTGTGGGGCTTGCAATCGGGCTCCGCCGAGTCCTTAGCGCAGAACTGCGCGCGCGCCGCGTGCCGCAGCGCCGCAGCCACCACGAGCGCCCAGCACCAGCCTGCCGCGCGGGAGCCACCGTACCTCCGCACCATGTTGCCGCGAAACCCTCCAAGCCTCAACTGCAACCGACACCGCAAGACAATCTATCAAATCGATTGTAACGGAAAACGGAGAGAGCGTTTCTCTATTATTCGTTTCATAAAAAAGTCCATTAAACCGTGAAATGAAAGTGCTGGACTAGACGGCTCTTGTAAAAAAGGAAATCAATGCCTGCCGTGACTTAGATAACTGTCACAGTCAACTGCGGTACTACGGTAGATCATTTAGTTTAGTTTGCCAACAGCAGGCCACGGTCAGGATTAGTCAATTCCTGTGTTCAGCATAGGTAGGTACTAGGTTCTAGTAAGTAAAGGTAAGTGTAGGTATAACATAGGTACAAGCCAGCCGCCCTGGCTTCGCACGGGTGTTCTTGGGTCTTCTGATTATTCATATAGGGTACCTATTATACTTATTAAACCTTCTGGAAGAAATTGTCTACCTTACCCCGTTTATGTATAATACTTAGAGATAGAAGATTAGCAATAATTTATGTGTTAGTCTTATTTTCTGTTGTATCTTAGTATGATTTTGTGACGCAACCTAATCTGAAGCTGTATTATCATTAGAGATCGTTCATCATCATCATCCCCAACAGCTCGTATCTAATGCAGAAGATTATTAAACGAACTTCGTTCGCCTATTTCTATTGGCATTGGAACAGCAGCTTACGACCCACAGACGGGCCTAGAAACGATAAACTTTCACTTAATAATAAACTTTGAAATTTTTTTTGGGTTTAACGGTTATGTAGGGTGGCCTATGTCCAGCTGGAAGCTGTACGAGTTAATGAAGATCTTGGAGTAAGTGATCATGGATTTTACGACGAGAAGCTCACGAGATCATGTTCCGTCTTTGGAAGGAGGACATGGCTTGCGAGCAGTTTGGCGCCGAAAGCTCGACGCTATTGGTCCCGTCATCGAGGACTGGGTCGAGCGTCCGCGTGGTTCCTCTTCCTGATCTCCAGAGCGAAACGAGGAGTTCAAGCAGCCGAAGATTAAGGGCGGCTTGTACCAGATTATTTTAAGTTGATACTTAAACAAAAAACATCATACGATAAAAACGTTAAATGTTATTGATTAAGAATTTGGCGCAAACCGAACTGAGACAGCTTTAACCCAGAGGTGAATACTCTACACAGTAGGTACTTACCTACTTTTATAGTTATTCGTTTTTTTATTATAAGAGAGGTGAACCGAGGCAAGTGTGACAAAATTTTAATTGACGTCGCAGTTTTCATTGAATAATTTCTACGATTTTTTAACAAAACGCCATTAGGTTTATTTGTAAAATATGATTAAATAATGGTAGTTTGCTTGATTATGCAAATTAACTCCTTTATCAAAATATGTATTCTGGGTTTTATCAAGTAAGAAATCTTGGTGTCATAATAAGGACAAGTCTTAAAAACGTGGCAAATCGCTGCCTGAAACATATACCTGTAGGGTTAAAGCCGGATAGTTGCCCAACTTTTCGAAAAAGCTCTATTGTGAAGAAATGTGTACTTACTAAGAAATATGCAACAAGTATATCAAAACACTGGTCTTTAATTTTCTATAATAGCCTATTTTCGTAAACGTAATTACTATTGGCTTTGAGTAAATCCTGTTTTACTTGACCTCTCAAAAGGGGGATAGTTGCCTACTGTAGCGGATAGTTGCCCCACGGTAAAAATGCTTCGGGGGATAGTTGCCTCGTGCGGGGATAGACGCCTCACTATGATTTTGTTGAAATTAAACAATGTTTATTATTTACTGAGATCCTTTATTATGCACTAATGAAAATATTAATAATTATTGTAAAAACATAATATTCAGTTTTAATGATTTAAGACATAAAATCATCACCATCGCGGCGTATGTCCGGCCGGATCCTTTTTCCTGCTTTTTCTTCTCTATTTCATCCGGTCTTGGGTCTCATCTGGACCATGCCATGAGATCCACGCCAACCACGATGTGTTCAGAAGATAGCATAAGCCGCGTTTCAGCGTTTCTTTGAGTCTATCCTAGAAGACAGTCTTCTATTCGGTGAAGTGCTGAAGTGGGAAGTTGCTTTGTAACCCCCCCCCCCCCTCACTCTCCCCTTTATCACCGACTATCTTCTATCTAGCTAATGTGGCGCGGCACCACGTCCGATTTTTTATTGTACTGTGAGGCATTTTGTACACCTAGAATGAAAGCACACACAAATACATATTTATTTTATGAAGCAAAAAGTTCCAATAAAAACACCAAAAGAAGTCCTTGTATGTTAAATAATTTTATACTTGCGGATACTTGCCTTTTTATTTGTGAAATAAATAAGACTTATTAAACCATAAAACATATTATAGAATGTAATTGGAACCCTAATGCCTGCATAGAAACTAAAAATAGACTGATGCCATAATCAGTAATAAAGATATTCAATATTAATTACTTGCCAAAATAATTTTGACGCCCGTCAAAGCTTCAGCGCGGAAGAATTTAGCTCACAAGGACAAAACGCGTGTGCCTACGCTGATTGATGGATTACATGGCACTGAGGCCTTCGGGAGGGGCACTTTCAATTGTAGTAAAGCGCTAACGCCACAAACATCCCTAACATAGTGTATTCAAAACTAGGGCAACTATCCCACTGGGGCAAGTATCCGGCTTTTACCCTATAGCACAGACTTATTCAAGGTGTTTAATCGTAAACGACGTATTATCTACACCCCGCACCGTAGAAAATTTAAATAATCACGTGTTACTAATAATTGATTTTACGTAATCTCAAATTTCCCATGAAAAGGTGCCTGAGCATTACGTACCCAGAATATTAACCGTTGAACAACGGTCCGGCAGCACCACACAGACGATGTTGCTGAGAAACCAAAAACTTACCCTTAGCAACTTCCCCCACCAAGGAGAAGCTCAGGGATAAAATGAGATAATAGCGAGGATCTCTATAGGCTGCTGTAGAAGTATTTTTCTGTGCCTATTAAGTTTGTTTTTGGAACAGGAAATTCCAGACACCGAGAGTTAAGTACATGTTTAAAATAGGTAGGTATTCACAATAGCAATTACAGTTCGCGTCTTTGTTAAGTATCTACCTATTTCCCATGAGTGTGAATGACCTGCACCGCTATCAAACAAAAAAACCTACTGAGCCATAATATTTTAAGGATGTCGACCGAAGGGAAGAGGTGTGAACACAAAACAATTAGGAAGCTACGTAGTAAACGTACCAAGTAGATCCTTACGATCACTTTGTTTTACACCAACACAAAGATGCACAGAAGAAGAAGACACAAATGAAGTCTAGAGACGTCCACACGATGCATAGAAACAAAATGTACCTACAACAACAATCTAAATCTAATCAAACCCGAAGCAGCAGTGCGATTCACTAAACATAAACATTACGTTGGTATTCGTAGTTTCGTACTTAGAGTTCGTACCGTTGGAACAACGACTGAATATATTTTGGTACAAACTTATTACATTGACGTTAATGGCATGGCGAACTTACCTCTAACTTACACGAGAAATATATTCCAACCAAGCTATCCGTTTAGACCTACTAGTCTAGTAGAACTGAACGGTAGATCTATTCTGACAGCCTGACAGGCAAGTTGGTTAAAATACCACTGCAATCTAACAACAGAAAACGTATTGGTATAGCACGGCGGTAAATAATGTAAATCGGAGAAACCATACTTTCTGACTAAAATCTAGAGTTTGTGACTTGGCTCTTCATTACATCAGATAACTTTTAACACTGTAACTAATGTGACCTTGCGAGGCTTGGCCAATTTTACATGAAATGTTTTGGTGGTATCTATTATAATGTGACCTAGAGATGTACCGGGTAATGGGTTTGTCGGGTACCCGGCCGCCGGGTACCCCGCGGTCCAATCTGCCGGGTACCCGGCCAAGAAACAAGTCAACATCGCTCGCTTTCTCGCGCCATGTATAACAATATGTAAAACCAAACCAAAAATTATAAGTTTGTCTGTCAAGTGGAAATGCTAAAAGTGAGGCTGCGATTTCACGAAGATGTGAAGGTAGAAAATCAGGGATGTCGTAGACACAATAAAGTAACATATTCTACGTTATATACTAACATAAGATCAAGTACGATCGGCTTTTCGGAACAACTAGGTCATTTGAAGAAATTAATGTCCCCCAGTCGAGCAAATCGCACTAACTGTAAACAAGTTTAATTTCTTTTTTCAAGTTTAAAAAAAATTGATTATTGTGCGTTCTTAATAGCTAGTTAATTACCCGGGACAGTCACTCGGCGCTATTACCCGGTACCCGCCCAGATCCTTGAAAAAGTGCCGAATCCTCTAGGTACCGTATCCAAACCGGGTACCCAGTTCAAGACTCGATGTAGCAGCGAAATAGTTTGAAACGTCGGACGAAAATAACTTGCTTTAAAATGTATCACTATTTATGATCGACTACCTTAGAATGATGTAACTGTTGAGGCAGTTTTTGTAAGTTGGTTAGCTTATATAATAGGGCCCCTGTAAAATTAGGTGAAAGTTGTTTTCGGCTGACGGTGTTGCAGTTGGTCTCGGTTTATTAGTAAACATAACAAGTGATTGATCTAAATAGTATGTTAGATACAAAAGTTTTATCAAGAATTAAAGTACTAGCTTCTGTCCTCGAATTCATTTGAAGACACATACTAATAAAGCAATAATTATTTTTGTCCGAAATTTAATTTATCTAGTCCAGCGGTTTTGGTTGCAAACTGCCCATGTCGTTATTCCACCCACATAACCAAACTTGATAAGTAGTTATCTAATGATCTAGGTAGAACATCGGTAACCCGAAAATACCCGATATTGTCCTTTCATGTTCTTGATTTCATTTATAAAAGTAGCTTTTGTAAGGTTCATTGTTTATACCGGGAATCTGTAGTACCCCAGCTGCGTACTTATTAGAACAAGGCGATCATTCATGATATCGTTTCTCCGTACTCAACGAATTCGGCTATGTTTGTATAAAAGCAATAACTCACAATAACACTTTACTAATGTAAGACTCATTGTTGCATACCGGGCCCTGTAGTGGCCCACCTACGTAATGGTACTTATTTGGCTAATCGAATTGGGCTATGTTTATATAAAAGCAATAACACCGTCCTGTATTCGAGACCGCAGTGCTTTGTTCTGTAGTCGGTATATAGGCCAGTCAAATCTTACAAAAAAATGGCCCTAAAACGCAAAGCGCGATGTAACGCTGAATTTTTGGTATATTATTTGGACCCCATAAGAGAGTGTGAAACTACATTTTGCAAGCAAAAAAATATTGTGCTTCCTGCGTAATACGTGAAAAACAGCGAAATTTTCGGACTTTTTTTACTTTCTGGTATAAAAATAAAAAACTATGCATTTTTCGACCAATTAAGCTTAATGGCTTATGAAGTTCATTATATTTGCCACTATTTAAGCTCAAACGCAGCTCTATAAAATGTACAGTGACCAAGTTATGACTCTTCGAAGATGGTCAATTTTTCTAGAAAATTATAATTTTAAGTTTTGCTCCCGTCCGGAGCAAATTCTTGATAAAATCGCTAGTCCTATGATAAAAGTAACTATAAGAAAGTTGTAGTACATTTAGTTTACTTTCATTAAAGTAGAAAACGAACTAAGTGAGACTAATAGTTTACTTACAATCTTGAAAATGGTCTTTTGAAGAATTCTGTGAATACTTATTTGTGTGAATGGTACCAATGTACTTATGCTATGCTTGTTAGAAATTAAGTTATAATAATAAAAAAATACCATCACAAGGTGCCAATCAGCTTCCGAGACCGTTCTATCAGTCTCAGGGTCCAGTGGAAGATATTTGTCAACCTCGCCAATGAATTGCTCGCTTTGATTCGAGCGATTCAATAACTGAACCCAGGGCCGTTTGTATGTTAGTTTGAAGTTGCTTAGTTTTACCATGGGTTACTGACATTCCACCGAGTTCTATTGAAATCGTAACAATGTATTTTTTTGACATTACTTGGCTTTAGTGTTGATCTACATTCATACGACGACGACATTAGGGCCTTCAAGGAACAAGCCTCTATAAACGAATTCTCGACACCACTGGCAGGCTAGGTAGAACAGTCCTTAGTGAGTACGCTTTATGGCGCCTAAAACTAAAAAAATGATGGTTCCATTCGTCCTATTGCGGTAGGGACTACGTACCGACGCCGGTTTTCCACCCCCCAGCCCAGCAAATTACTTCCAGCATATCCAACTCGACTTTGAATCTAAAGGTGACTGCGAAGCCGCCGTCCACGCCATGAGAACTTTCCTCCAAAGTAATAGTGTTGAAGTCGTACTGAAGGGTGACGTAAAAATGGATTGAACTATGTCGATAGAGGCGCGTTGCTTGGTCAAATACGATCTAAGTTGCCGGCCGCTTATAAGTTGATGCGGCAATGCTACAAAAAGCCGAGCAATCTTATATACAAAGGCTACCTCTTGCAATCAGTAGTCGGAAACAGATGGATATGGAGGTCTAGGCGTTAGGAAAGTTTCAGATGTGTCCCTGTCAGCTTTTCTGTCCTCGGTGCATAGTTCACAGTATCCAGTGTAGAAGTTATTATCTAAACTAGGGACTTTTATTACGGCGTATTCTATCGACGCTAAATAAATGCCTTTGGCACGAGGCTTTTCCGGAGGCCGAGCTCCCGAATAATTCCTGTTCCCAGCGGCTATAGGGCGAGCCTCGCTGCAGATTGGTGCGAAGCAATCTTTTAAGCGTACCAAACAACTCTGCAGAGCGTGCTCGTTTGCTGGCTGCTGGCGAGTGTAAATCGGGTCTTTAACTTCAGGCAATGTCTTCTAAAAATATTGGGACACTTCTCGACCGCGTACCGCACTATATCATCCGCCGGGCCTTCACCTCCGCTGGAGCACCCGCTAAGCTTTAGCCAGGTGGTTTGGCGTGATGACGGTAAGAGGCCCGAAGGGATGACACTCCCGCCCTGGGAGCTGGGACGACGTTTGGTCAGGGACACCACGTGTAGCGATACCCTGGCACAGTTCCATCTTCCAGTAACGGCCCGATGCCGTCTCAACTGAAAGTGTCAAACGGCGCAAGTGTTGGTGGAAACCACATATTTACGCCGTTTGGTTTGGAAACCCTTGAATTCAAGTGTCCATGCGCACACTCCCTATTTCGGGAGCTAGCTAAGCGCTTGGTCGATATTACTAAAGACCCATAGGGCTGACTTCCACTTCGGGCGGGGGACAATACGGCCAGCCTTCTGAGCAGCATTCCTAATAGTTCTAATACCGTGGACTTTGGACTAAATTAGTGATTGTTTTATTAAGTTAGTTGTTATTTGTAATTTGTATTATGTCAGATTAGTATTCATAATTTTTGCAAAATGTAGTTTCACACTCTCTTAAGGGGTCTAAATAACATATCAAAAATGCAGCGTTACATCGCGCTTTGCGTTTTAGATGTAAGATTTGACTGGCCTAATAAGAGTATGTGAACATCGAAACTTAGGCAGTTGATTTAAATTAGTGAACCAGAACGCAAGTATTTACACAAGTGATTGTATAGAGATTTTTAATGCAAATAAACAGTTTGTGAACGATCAGTTGAGTTTAAATGGTGTTTGGACCCAGTTTGATTATTAAAATCTACTTTTACTGAGATTGAGATTCAGATCTTTTATCTCTGAAGTGGAATAGTTAAACCACTGTTTAAACGCCCACGTTATTGGAAAATATTTGACTTCTAATGGATACCGAAAACAAAAGAAAACGTACGGATCAAGAAAGGCATCGTACTAGAAGCAGGTCGATACCGCGTCGATCTGAGTACAAGCGGCGGAGGTGTGGAACAGATGGTCGCCATCACCGCGAAGAAATCGCTCTAAGAAGAAGGAAGTGAAGCGACGTAAGCGAACAACAGAGCCGAGCCAGATGCGTCGTCACGTCGAGCGAGCCAGCCGCGGCCCGAATCCGAGGCAGACCAGGAGCCGACACAGCGCCCGTGAGCGCGTTGTCCGCAGTCCGGGTGGGCGGCAGGCTAGGAGCGAATGCAGCAGCCGTGAGCGTGTTATCCGTAGTTCTTTCCAGGTGGAAGGCAGGCAACGAGTAGGCGCGGCGAGGGCGAGTGCGGTGATTGCAGCGGGAGACAGACGAGGAGCAGGCGCGACGAGCACGAGCGCGCTGGCTGCAATGGGAGACAGACGAGGAGCAGGCGCGACGATCACGAGCGCGCTGGCTGCAATGGGAGACAGACGAGGAGCAGGCGCGACGAGCACGAGCGCGCTGGCTGCAATGGGAGACAGACGAGGAGCAGGCGCGACGAGCACGAGCGCGCTGGCTGCAATGGGAGACAGACGAGGAGCCGGTGCAGTAGCCGCGAGCGAATAATACGTCCAGTCTTGGAAGTTGGTGCAGGTAACCGACGGACAGGAAAGGTGACGAGTTAGTGACACGACCTACGTACGTATGTAATAATAATGAACTTAAGGGTGGTGATATACAAGTGCTACTATCTGCGATACTAAACGCCCTTTATCTAATAATTCTGAGGGTAATAAATTCCCCACTTTAGGCAATGTCATACGGTAAATTAATGCGCTAGGTTATATAGGTGAGTCGATGATCAGATAATTCATTATGCTTTGTCAAAATTAGTACCTAAGCGTCGCGAAAACTTGGTACCAGCCTTACCATCCATTTCGTATACGTGGCCTGATTGGAAGAATAAGTTAATCGAGTCCTCGATGATTATACATAATTGTTAGCAGAAATGTTAACAAGACGTGTGAAGTTTACCGTATCAGTATAACTATATTATTACGAAAAAAAATTTTTTTTTGCACAGATGTAACTTTAGTGATAAGAAAGCAGAAAGAATCGAAGATCGTTCGTTACGGTTAGGTGCCAAGGCTGTAAAATGTCAGGAAGCTGAGGAAGTATTAAAATATTTTCAGTGAATAAAATAACTGCCTCGTGAATCGAATAGATTTAGAATTAATTTACAAAAGCGATCAAATTTATATTTGAATAATTCGAGTGTGAAACAGACATCTACTAGTGACACGAAACCGTTTAATTCTCGTCCAAATTCGAATGTTGCTTGCTATAATTGCAATGAGCCGGGGCATTTTAGTTTGAAGTGTTCAAAAAAATAATGAAATGTACTACATGTAATAGAGATCATGAATTGATTCATCATCACAGCCCATAACAGTCCACTGCAGGGCTTAGGGCCTCTCCCACAAAAAGGGAGGTTATTGCCATAATCTCCACGCTTGGCAGGCGGGTTGGAGATCGCAGTGTTATAATATAACAATGGAAAATGCTGCTGCCCATTTTCCAGTCTACGGAGGCGCTTAGATCTTTTGCCTCGAAAACATTAGTCGCCTTGTACGACACCCACGAGTGTAAGAGGTTGGTGCTATTCTACTCTGCCGGACACCACACGGCCGCATGAATCGATTAATTTCCAAAAATTACCAAATCAGTAGGATAAAAAGGGTGACAACCCACAGTAGAAATCCGTGATGCGTCTTGAAAACGAGATAGTAAATGATAATAAGTACTTGATACGTTTACAACTAAACGGTAACGATCTGGAAGGCTACGTAGACCTGGCTGTACTGTAACCAGAGTACACCTTAATGCGGCGTAGCGAAGCCAATAGACTAGGTATTTCTTGGTTATGCTGCTGTATAGGTTTTTATTTTGATTATGCCTGTAGGATCTGTAAGAGCAAAAATCTAAATGCAACACGTCACAGACATGGTTTTTATGTTGTCGAAGATATAAAAAAAATCCTTATTGGCCATAACTTTACTGAAAAACGAAATAGGATTATAATAACAAAAACAACTGACTCGTTAATCTTCATTAGGAACTCTGATATGAAAATGTTGAAATTACATGGCGACGTCACTATAACCCAATATTCGTTAACTGCGATGAAGACTATTCAAGTACAATTTACGTTAGAGTATCTCTACGTGGACTGAGAAATCATGACTATTATATTTTACCTGGAAATCACGACTTAAAAGATGGATTCAGTGAATTGCTTGTTCAGAACTTGAGTAGTAATATTATACCATTAAATACATATTCATTAGTCACGCGCGCCTTAAGCGCTTTTAAACGTTAATATATTAGAATTTTATTATAAACACAGGAATCTTTAAACTAAGGTAAACAACTACAGGAACATGAGATTACAAGTTTAAAAGATTTACTAAAAACAATATGAGTCGTGCTCTTCATATAATTTAAAGGAATTAGGGTTTACCAATATTATCAAGACGTAAATATTTGATTCCTGAGCAGCCATTTAATGAAGGATGGTGCGTTTGGATGAAGTATTGAAGTTGCTCAATGAAGTGATGTTAACTTTAAAAATTAGCAAATGCCATTTCTTTTGCACAGAATTGGATTTCCTTGGTTTTCGCGTTAGTGGTAATGGAATACGTCCAGGGAAAAGAACATTTTAGCGGTATTTTAGTTTACTACACCACGAAACGAGCATGATGTCAGGCGTTCCCTTGAACTTTCGGTTTATTTTTGTTTTTCGGAGGTTTGTAAAATAAAAACAAAATATTCGTTGATTGCACTACCACTTACGGATTTATTAAAATTTGAATGGAAGTGGAGAGATAATCAATTTAACGCTTTCAATTATCTCCGTAAGAAACATATATGAAACTAAATAGAATATCGAACTTCATACAGATACCTCAAAATTCGGAATCGCTGGTATTTTGATGCGAAGGGGTCTGGATAGACTATAACGTCCTGTCACGTATTGTAGTCGAAAACCAACAGGTAACGAACAAAAATTTCACTCGTTTGAATTGGAGAAATTGGCCGCAACAGCGTTCCTGAATTGATTTCGTGTATATTTAATAGGTATATAATTAAACATCGTTACAGACTGTAATGCTTAACGCACGACCTTGGCCTGATTCTCCGTATTTTTCGTTGGTGGGTTCAGTTTCATGAGTACGACTGTGAGATAGAGTACCGACTTGGCGAATGTATGGCACACGTAGATGCGCTCAATCGTGATCCTGTCACTGATCCTAATGAAGAAGCTAAGCAATGCGTTTGGATGTACTTAACATGAACGTTGATGATTGGATAGCGACTATTCAAATTAAGCGAAATGAATCGTATACCGCAGGTATTAAGGGACGAAAAAAACTAAATAGGTACCAATAAAAATTAAACATATTTAAAATGTAGTGGCAACTCCTAGAGCGGATGGAAGATTCAACCGTACCATCTACGATGCACTAAATCTTATGATAAAGATAATTTTAATGCTATGCTATGATATGCTAATTGGTAAAAGTGAAGGTGATAGGTGAAGTTAATTTAGGCATTAACACAATTGAAAACAAAACTACCGATAAAAGTCCCGCTGAAATACTATTTGGGTGTAAGTTTGTGCATTCATCGGAAAATTGCTAACTGATCTTATTATGGGAGCTGCAGAACGGGTCACTGTGACAATATGGTCGTACTTAGGTCGGAAATATGGGAGCGTATAGAGAAACAACAAGAATATGACAAAAAAAAACACTTTGATAGAAAGAGAAAAAAAAAGCTACTGCGTAAACAAAGCGACTTAGTACGAGTTGAAAGAACCATTATTGATAAAGATCATGCAGGGAAAACGAAAAGTTTGTTTCAAAGTTTCATGGCCCTTACCGTAATTTAAAAGTATTATCGAGAAAGGGAAACAAAAGATATGAGAATGTAGTAGCACTTGATAAAATTCATCCTTGGTTAAATTTTGAAGGTTATTCAAGCGAAAGTAGTGATAATGACGATATGTCCGAACTGATTTGATTTGACTTGAGTTGACTTTGACTAAGTTTAATGCATGTAAGTATGGCGATCAGTGCAGAAAGCGAATGGCATTGAGTAATCGATGTCGCACAGATGATCGTCATACAGAATTTGAGTATGAGCTATGGAAAATCATGAGCGATCAGTGCAGACAGTGAATGATATTGAGCAATCAGTATCGCACAGATGGTCGTAGATCATGATGGACCATGCAGGATTGATTAGATTGTTTGAGTATGAGCTATGGAAAATCATGAGCGATCAGTGCAGACAGCGAATGATATTGAGCAATCAGTATCGCACAGATGGTCGTAGATCATGATGGACCATGCAGGATTGATTAGATTGTAGGAAGACATCACCGTAGCGGCCGATGGAAGACGGCGCTGTCCCCGGAGCGGCGACTACCACGAGGCCGGACGATGTCAAATTCGATTTGTTGGAACAATAACTAAAGCAGCGTCGCGATATTATAATTGAATTAGATGGATTCATTCTTGGTTTAAACTTAACTGAGCACTGTTTTGTACTTCTCCTAAGTGAGAATTTAAGTTTATATATTAGACTTTTACTATTGGTGTAGTTGTTTTCGATGTTTCATCTATTAAATATAATATTTAACACATATATTGTTATTTGTGATTTTGTTTCGACTGTTAATTTTGTTAGTAGTATTGTTGACTTATGTAAACACTTATAATAATAATAAAAAAATATATAATAAAATTTCTTTATTCAGGCAAAAGACCCATAAAATACATTCAATACAATACAATAATAATAAAATGATAATTTAAAAAAAAATAAACATTAAAAGTTGACAAGTCTTTACAATAATCGTACAAAAACAATTTTTTTTTTCATTTTCGGTTTACGTCCTGGTGGACAGAGCGCCAATGTTCAAATATGGGACTGTTGTAGGACGTTTTGCACATTGCCTCGAGAATTCCATTTCCAGACGCGAGCACCCGATCCCGAAACGATGCTACACGCGCCCGCATTACCGCGAAGAAATCCGGAACCCGCGCATCCGCAAACATGCTCGCAAACATGCTTATATATATATATATTTTTTCGTATTGGACGTGAATTGAGAAATTATCATAAGTGAAGGGAATCACTTCGAATTGGATGGCCGAATGTAAGGTTCATTGTTTATACCGGGAATCTGTAGTACCCCAGCTGCGTACTTATTAGAACAAGGCGATCATTCATGATATCGTTTCTCCGTACTCAACGAATTCGGCTATGTTTGTATAAAAGCAATAACTCACAATAACACTTTACTAATGTAAGACTCATTGTTGCATACCGGGCTCTGTAGTGGCCCACCTACGTAATGGTACTTATTTGACTAATCGAATTGGGCTATGTTTATATAAAAGCAATAACACCGTCCTGTATTCCAGACCGCAGTGCTTTGTTCTGTAGTCGGTATAAGAGTATGTGAACATCGGAACTTAGGCAGTTGATTTAAATTAGTGAACCAGAACGCAAGTATTTACACAAGTGATTGTATAGAGATTTTTAATGCTAATAAACAGTTTGTGAACGATCAGTTGAGTTTAAATGGTGTTTGGACCCAGTTTGATTATTAAGATCTACTTTTACTGAGATTGAGATTCAGTTCTTTTACTTTACTTTAGATAGAGGCGACTACTGGAAAAGCGTCCTGAACCACGACTATGTACGTGTGGACCAGTGACGCTATTGTATTTAGAGGAACACTAAGCAGCACCATTCAACCATCGCCAGATAAATTCGGATGTGTTTATATTAGGTACATATATACCTACATATAGGAACAAAAACTTAATCAATACAAGTACTTAGTACATAATAAACCTTCTTACACTATTAATCCAAAGACCCGAAAATGTCGGCCAAAAATATTATAACTTTCAGATGGAGTACCTATACATTCCTGTACTAATAATATTCTTTTAGGGATTTTAATTCTTTTTTTATTGTCTATTAGAAAACAGGTAAGTAGCATTGTAGTACCTAGAGTGTAGATACGCAGCACATGTGAAGCTTCCTCCCCACAGTCAGTTGGTTAGTGGAAATTAAATTAAGATAATCAGATTAAAAGACAGTAGTAGGGCAGTATGCAACGGAGTTTTTAGTACCCAAGCGTAAAACGTAGCACTTGGTCGCGATTTCTGTAACTACAATTAACGAACAATGCCTAAAGACGATCCCGAAACTGCTGCCCTTAAAAAAGAGCTTACGGATCTAATTGCAAAAGTTAAGGTGAGTATCTCGTAAGATCAGATCACCAACAGTGAACTCCATTATTGGACAGTCTTTTAGGTTTTAAAGGGGGAAATAGAGGAACTTGTCGTAATCAATTCATTACCTGCAGGGGGAACAGGAGAAAGTAGCGGACGCGAAGCTAGCTGACAAATGTGGGGACCTAGGTGGCGTGCCCAAGATACGATTGGTCACCAAAAAGACGCTGAAGGGTCACATCAATAAAGTTAACTCCGTGCATTACAGCGGAGATTCCAGGTAATGTTAGTTTTTTAATATCTAAGACTGAATTAAACTAATCTACGGTATTGTGGCGTGTGTGAGATAGGTTTGAAATGGTTTTTATTTTAAACTATCAAATAATTAATTTGGAAAGTTATCTAATTCAAAGTATGAGAAATTGTTTTGACATTTTTGTGGAGAAGAGAAATTTACAGAAATTCTTTGAGTATTCGTATTTTTACGTTTTTCGCAAAGTTCTTGCTTGCACCGCACGCCATTAAGTAGATAGATATCTGTCTATATCTTATAGTATTGAAATAGATTCGTAACTATTATAATAATTCGTAATTTATGCAATGCGAATGTCACAAACGATTCACTGCATAGCAATAAGGCTACGTCCGCAATGACAGGTGGTCGCCGGGTAGCGAAGCCGCCAACCGAGGCGCCAATGGCCGGCTGCGTACATTCGCAGCATTCGTCATTCATTGCTAACATTCATCTTATATCGCGACCATGGACTTATAGTAATCGCGTCCGCAACTTCAGGCGACTAGCTAGGTTCTAGGCGCGAAGCAAGCCACATGTCAATGCAGCCGTAGCCTTTCAGAAAATCGCATCTTAGGCAAGTAAAGTTATTTCCACATTTGTTTGTATCGCTGAAAAGACTAATCCAACAAAAAAAAGTTTATTAGGATTTTACTTTACTTTAAGCTTCTTATCTTCCATGGCACAAAGAGAAAAGGGTATCAGCTATTAGACGATTTAATAACGTCTAACATATGCTACCCAGTATAAAAGTCAAACAGCACTCCATGTTTCGTCCGTACGTTGAAAGGATTCTCTAATTTTCCTACCATCACAATGTAAATGAAAGTAACTTCAATATGAACATAACGTAAATGAATAACATGGTATAGAACCAAAATCTGAAGGAAGGTACCTAGACGCCTCACGAATAATTTCAACAGTTATGGCAAAGGCTCTCCAATTAAGCGCCTTTATTAAATTAAATCAAGAACGTAAATAATCGGTCTGTTATACTTATCTTCTGCTGGAAAAGAACTGTATACCTAGTTTCGTAGAACAAAACGCGAAGTAGGTACTTGTTTTACTTTTTCCCAATTTACAACTTTTTTCAGTTTGTGACCGCGACTTCCTAAACTATATTCAATTTCGAGATCTTATTGCCTTTGTTATTCTGGGAAAACTGTAAAATTTCTTTCAGAGTTACTCACAAGTTTTTTTGTGTCAAAATTACGAATTGTTCCTCATTCGAGTTCTAAACTTGTCGGATTCCTTGAAGAGTCAGCGTCATTCTCCGTCTTCGGGCTTTTAGTTGAATCTTTTGTCGAAAAGCCACAGTTAACATCTGGTGTCGATTGCTGGCTAGCTTCTGCTAGTACCTACTCCTCAAAGATCTGGATTTATCGCAAAATATTATTAGCTGCCCCTTTCATTGATTATACTCGTAATGTAAACAAAATGCTCTATTTTTTGGCAAATGAAAGTATATCTTACAATTTTCTAGTGTGTCATTTGTGTCTACCTAGTATTTTTTCTTCAGTGTTTTCATAATTAAAAAGTCATCCTCTTGGGTACGCCATTCATCGTGACCATGTTAATGAAATATTGACTTTGCTCGTCCAGCGAACGCGCAATAGTTTAATGATCATATTGACGTCAATATCCCGGTTGTGCTCTCGCGCGTTAGAGTCTAGACTAGGTCCATCTTGACCATGATCCAGGATTTGGCAGATGAGAACGCAATAGTTGGATAGTTTTAAAAAGAGAGCAAGCCATACAAGATACACCTTCACGCTGTATCATGATTATGTCTGAGTCTCATTTATGAATCGAGTTCAAAGTGTTTTGCGCATTTCACCCGTTTCTATGAAGAAGACCTGCTGGTTGTTTCTGCACTGTGATTATAGTGAGTAACAGACAGACTTTTAAAAATCCCTCTTGTATTAGCTGCTTCTCTACAACGCGGCGGGTTTGATTGTACAAATTGCATTTATTAATTATTATGAGAATACGAACTGTAGTGCGAGAGGATGTTGGTTATAATAACATTTTGTTCAGGCGTAGTACGAGTACCTATTTAAATTATAATATTTATATTAAGTAGATATTGAGCCGGGCGGTTCTCTCAATGAAATGGTCTATTTGTTTGTATTGTCCGGCAACAATACAGATGACTTTCATAATTTAGGCACCTACTGGACTGGGTAAACTTTTTCATGACCGAGCCAATGTTTAGGTGCACAAATTATGAATTAATGATGTCCTCCTACTCTTTCTACTGATAATTAATGCGAAAGTTTGTATGGATGTTAGGATATTTGTTAGGTACTCCTTCACACCTCCTCTTCAGCAATGTAGCGTAAGGCGCTGTCCTGATTGGCAACGGCCGACCATGGTCGTATGACCGACTTCGCCCGATCAATAGGAGACCTCAAAACCGCCCGTTGCACGACCGTTGTCAATTAGGACAGCGCCTAAAGCCCAGAATATCACATACAATTTATCCCGATATTCAGTGTGGTAATGGGTAAGCAACGTTATAGCTGCTTACTCGTAACTACTACTCGTAACTAAACTTAGGACTTAAGCTTAGTTACGAGTAAAAGTAAATGCAACAGTTTGTACGGATTTTTGTCAATTTGTTACTTCTCCACGCAAAAACCACTGAACGGATTTTGATGAAATTTGACAGTTATGTAGCTTAGAGCCTAGGTTACACATGCTATTTCTAGACATACTTATTAGCATGCTGATAACTACCATGATAGTTATGGATACACTTGCTTGAAATTAGTTTAATAGTTTAAATTAGGATGCTTTAAAGCAAGCACTCCAGACCCACATGCTATATGTATAGTAACAAGCTCTCAGTAGGACTTTCTGATTTAAGAGACATGGATTCTGTTTTTGTTTCATTTCTGTGATTAAACTTACCAGCATTTGTTTTATCCTACATGCCTACAAAATTGTTTTTAAATTTAATTCCTTTCGCTTATTTCCATCACAAAATTTTGATGCTAGCTAGAGTTAAAGGTACTCAAAAAGATTTGAAAGTTAGTCACCTTCACGGCTGAGACTAGAGTGGTAGTTTTTCTTCTTCTCTGTGATTGTACTGAACAAGTGATTATATTTGCATTGGGAGTGAACGTCACCCGTAGAGAGGAGATAAAAACTACGTTTCAGACACCCGCACGGCACTTCATTTTCAGTGCTCACTTCCGCGTAATACATTAATTTTTTATTGTCGCCGGGTGGTCGCCGGATGGATCCTCGCAACGATATAACTAACATTTTTTAACTCTTAAGAGTATGTATGTGGCTTTCAAAAGTGACATAAATTTTTTGAAATGCCCATTTGAACGACGAGGAAGACGTTCATCGAATTCACGTCAAAAATAAGTATAAATAAGCTTTTACCACAAAGTTTGTAAATAGTATACCTAATTCTTTGGTAACTAGATAATTTGGCTACGCTGTTATCGCTTACTAGAATGCTTAGAAGCAAACCTGTTTACACGCGCCTGAAGCACACTCCTTCCACCCTCGAGGCTAGTAGCATTTAGTAAATCGAATGTTTAACTGAGCTTAAAGTAAGCATGCTAATTTTGGGCAAATGCATGCTACTATAAAGCACTAGCTTTTCTAAACCCAGACAAATTTGTTGCCGACGAAGTACTGGACAAAAACTAGCTTAGTTTAATCGAGTAAATCCTTTTTCATTGCTACACACCAATAATGTGCTTCAACATTACAAGTCGTAAGAAAATTTGGGTATTTAATCTCTATCATGGAATAAAAAATTCCACTGGGTTTTCTTTTTCCATGGTCTCTATACCTACTCGTTATAAAGACTCATACATAGAGAATCATCATTGTCCTATTAGGAAGTTGTAGTATATGTATTATGGCGGACCCTTAATCTAGGCTGGGCTTTAGAATACTTAGATTAGAAGATTAGGTTGATTGAAGAAAGCGTGAATTTAAATTTTGAATAAGGTGTTCGTTTCGCTTATTGTTCTTTTTGTTTCATGATCGGTCACGGCATCGATAAAAGTAGGTTGGTAGGGTATGCTAGTCAGAATACCGGTCTCCATCATTTGTGATTTTGTGGGAATACGAAATGTTAAATTGACTCTATCATTTGAGTGTTGTGTTTTTGGAATTTAAGTAATATAAAAACAAGTTAAATAAAAAGTTATATAAAAACAATCAAAACAAAATGTTTATTTTGTCTGACTCTACAAAGACTGTTGCCTGCCTGTTGTGTCTTAATCTTCTGTTACATAACTGCACGCTCTATCGTGTGAACAATAAACTGTTAAATAAATAAATAAAGACGTTTGTAGAGACTCCACTTTTGGAGTCGTGAGTCGCGTTTTGCTTGCGTTTTGAAATTCTTAATTCTAATAATCTATGATTTTCATTTAGGTTTCAGCTATCATTTCATTTGGGACTCCAGACGACACGCAAGCTTCTATTCCTAACTCATTCCGTTCCCGTGATCCAGACACTGCGTGACTGGCTCCCTGGACGGCAAGCTGATCATCTGGGACACCTGGACCGGGAACAAGGTGCAGGTGATCCCGCTGCGCTCCGCCTGGGTGATGAGCGTTGCCTTCGCACCGTCTGGGAACTTTGTCGGTGCGTGCTGACACATACCTGTTAGCCCTACGCTTCGCAGAAACTTTAAGATTCTCTATTGCCTATAATCTGTTTTAACATTTAGTACCTATGAAAAGCCGCGCTATTGTCTCAAGCCTAGCTATAAAGATACTAAAGTTTGTAGTTCCACATAAAACTACGGGACCATAAAGATGAAGCGCTATCTACCTACTCATTATTATAGGGTTCAATCTTTTGTCAGTTCAGTCCCTCAAATCGTACTGTAAAGGTAAAATATGGTGGACTTTATATACTTATAATTATATATTATATACCCACAACTTCCTGTGTTTAGGAAAACCTTTTATAGAATGTAGTAAGTAACTCTTGCTACGATGGCTTTCTTCTTTAGTTAGCGACAGTGTTATTTAGGTATACCTACATACTCGTCGATTTAGGATACTTCTGAGATTACCTCAAAAATATCTCTGCCCTATTATTATTAGGTCACTATTGTTTTAAGGTCTCACATTTTCCATACGCATGTCGCTAATAACAGTGGCAGGCGCGCATTCCTTTTAAATCTTGGTTATACAGTGAAAACGCACTTGCAGTTCTGCAATTTTGTTAGAAAATACTTAACTACATATATCGTAAATGTTAACGGCAACAGTACCGCTTTACTTCAGTTGGGCTACCTGTTCGTTTTCGTTTATCAATGAGTTCCAAATATTTTTTTTATACCACCATGGTGGCAAACAAGCTTACGGCCTACCTATGGACGTTTGCAATACCAGGGGCATCACCCACGCGTTGCCGACCCCGTAAAAACCTTTTAACCCCTTTCTTGAAGAACTCCATATTGTACTCTCCAGGGAATACCTCTCCAGGCAGTTCATTCCATAACCTTAGTGTGTGCGGGAGATAGTTCCTTTGGAACCGCACAATTCGCAACCAATTTGGCTCCAAGGTGTGAGGATGACTTCCCTGTCGATGGCGAGCGGTGCGATGATAGAATGTAGCTGTAGGCATCATGTCAAACAGTTCCTCAAAACAAACACCGTTGTACAAGCGGTAGAACACAAAAAGGGAGGCGCAATCTCTCTGCTGGCTCAGCGGCTCAATAGCACTTGTGAGCATGGTATCATCGACAAGAAATAATCTATTATCCCCTCTACCCCTTGCAGCATGCGGCGGTATGGACAACATGTGTACTGTATATGACGTGAACAACCGCGACGCGACCGGCGCCGCCAAGATGGTGCGCGAGCTGGCCGGCTACGAGGGCTTCCTCAGTAGCTGCCGCTTCCTCGACGACACGCACATCCTTACCGGCTCCGGGGACATGAAAATGTATGTTAACTAAAGCTATTTATTACACTCGTAACGGTCTATTGCCCGACTGGTCCCTCCTCCCTCGCCCTGAGTATTCTATCGTAGGGGATGTTTGCTTCGTCTTACTTACCAGTCGCCTCCTACGATAGGCCTCCCATCCTTCGAGCCATTTAATGTAGATGCTTTATATTAACGACCTGATTTTATTTGACGACCTGAGTGGTTCAGTGGTCAAGATGCCAGTCAGCCACGCAAGAGGTCCCGTGTTCGATTCCCGGCCGGGCAGAAATTTAAATTATGAATTTTAATTTCTGTTACGGGTCTGGGTGTTCTATGTATAATAAGTATGCATTTAAAAAAAAAAGTATATATGTAGTATACCAGTTCGCTAGGACCCATAGCACAAGCTTTGCTTAGTTTGGGGCTAGATGGCGCTGTGTGAATTTGTCCACGATTATTTATTTATTTATTTATTTATTACTTATCGGCCATCTACAATCTACATCTCTATCTTGGCATTAATGTCCCGGTTGAGGTCGCGCGAGCGAGGGTCGTGGTCCGCCTTGACCAAGACCCAGGATTTGTCAGATCAGGTAATTACAGTGCAGCCACTGCCGTCTGACCTCCGCGATTATGGTTACACATTCAGTAGCATCGCAGAAAAGAGTCATTGGTACATGGCGGTACTGGGATTCGTACCCGGTACCTCGAGGTATGAGTCGGACTCTTAACCATTAGGCCACCGACGCTGCTCGATACGTCCGATCGGCCTCCTACGGTATGATCAATATTAAACATAACTTCCTTCGACCCAAGGAGGTTGATGTTATTCTGACTAGTTCTTACTAGCCAGATACTTTTCGCGCATTAAAATTACTACACAATTTCAATGATTCTGCAGTCTAGTTATCGGGCCCAGTGTGGATAAAAATAGGAGCGAACTAGGTAAACGGCAATTTAATGGCATTACAACTAGAGCGGCTTCGGCGTAATTTACGGAAATAGCTTTCTGTTTTGAAACTATACGAGTATATAGATAGGGAGCCCAACTAGAGGGCTCCTACTAACTAAATGAATGTATAATCATGCCTACGCTTTGAATCAATTGGTTTGTGGTCCACAAATCAAACAATTACGAATGTGCGTTCCCATAACTGGGTCGCCGTTGCTATAGAGTTATGTATGGCTTCATGAATACCTACCAATTTACGCACAGAATTAGCAAGCTATTGTTACAGTGAGTTGGTCATACCACAATATCAGCATATATGACCGTAAGCGCCAACGGCTATGGTAAACGATTTCTTGTGTGGATCAGGAGTCGGCAACACTTCCCCCGGCCTGGTGGAGGTACAGTCGCCAGCATAGCGATCTACCAAAAAGCAGTATAAGATGAGCTAGCGTCTCTATAGTCGCGCATAGCAATGATCCTTTTATACTGGTTTTGGGTTAGTCGAAATGCAGTCTTCTGCACGATTTGCGGGCTGCAGCCGCCGACGGAAGTGGAGTGCAGCATTCTCACGCTGCGACATCCTGAATTCGACATTTTGCTGCGATTTTTTCTCTCTAGCAAAGTGCTGCTCTTCTAGTGGTAGCGTGCTTGCGAGACCGATAACCAAGGTTAAGCAGCGTTCGCAATGTTCAATAACAGTGGCTTTGAAGCTGGTCGAACTTCAGCGCCGCAACGAGCTCGCCACTCGTTAGGTGTGTCCGTAATACCGTTGGCGAAGCGAGGTCGTCCGTTGGGAATCCGGATACTGCTTGACACCACTAGTTCTTGACTGGGGTGCCATGACGTTTTTTTTACAAATCTGTATTAAAAGTGTCATTGAAATCCCCGGCCCTCTAGTAGCGCATGGGAAAAGGCTCTAAACCTATAAAATGTTATTGGTATGATTTATGATCATTACTATACATAAGTACACAATGGTCCATCTGTTTCCTGTGCGTAATATTTACGTTGCAATGATTATTTCGCAGCTGTGTGTGGGACTTGGAGCAAGGCAAGCGTGAGATGGAGTTTGACGCCCACGCCGGCGACGTGGTCACCATTTCCTTAGCCCCAGGTGTGTTAATAGAATATCCTTACTTCATAACTAGTGGTACGTACTACAGTGCTCAGTATTCAGGGTACCGTACCAGAAGGATAAAAAAGGAACCCTATAACAAAGCGTTTTATTCATAACAAAGCGTCCGCTGGCCCTCATCATCACAACCCATAACAGTTCACTGCAGGATTTAGGGCCTCTCCAACAACAGGGAAGGTTATTGCTATATTCTACACGCTTAGCAGGCAGACTGGAGATCGCAGTGTTGCTAATATATCAATAGAAATAGCTGCTGCCCGTTTTCCAGTTGACAGAGACCCTACATCTTTTGCCTCGGAAACATTAGTCGCCTCGTACGACACCCACGAGTGTAAGGGGTTGTTGCTATTCTAGCCTGCCGGACACCACTACTCCATATCATATCACATTTTGCTCTGGCATCAAAATCTTATAGTTCGTAATGGTACGGAACCCTAGTTCGACACGCACTCCGCCGATGATACCTTACAATACAATACTGGATTTTTAGTTATTTGGTTTATAAAAGCTTTATATTGAGCAAAGTGGAGCCATTTCCGAGGACTAGGCAAATGCCTTCATTGTCCTTTGAATTACCTAACCAATATTTATCTCTCACAACTGTTGCAGATATGAAGTCGTACGTGACGGGCTCCGTGGACCGCACCTGCAAGCTGTGGGACATCCGCGACGACAAGGCGAAGCAGACTTTCTTCGGTCATGATGCCGACGTCAACAGCGTTTGTGTAATTAACGCTGTATACTAATCTCTATCACACAGCCCATACCAGTCCATTGCAGAACTTAGGGCCTCTCCCAAGAAAGGGGATGTTATTACTACCTATATTCTCCACGTTCGGCAGGCGGGTATGAGATCGCAGAGTTATAAATATAACAATGGAACACGCTGCTGCCCATTTTCCAGTCTATAGAGATCTTTTGACTCGAAAACATTAGTCGAATTGTACAACACCCACGAGTGTAAGGGGTTGATGCTATTCTACTCTGCCAGAAACCACACGGCTAACTAATGAACCGCAAATGTCAAAAGAATTATAAAAAAATATTGTTTTCGGGCTAAAGTGAGATGGGAATTTATATTAATTTATAGAATAGAGAGGGACATTTAGATAGTCCCGTTTCTCACTAAATAGGTAATTCTAAGGTTTTTTCATAAGGCGAGTTTAATTTCTACTAAGCACTACTCGTAAATTGGTGTAGATAGACAGATGAAGCAGTAAGACAGAGTAAGCAGCACAAATTTAATAGTAACAACCGCTTGTTGTAGCGAACAATATCAATCTAGCAAAAATCACTTCAATAGATTTTGCTAAGTAGAAAATAATTCCAGGGACACAATGTACAGTTCACATCAAATATGTTTTTTCCACATAAAAGGTAAATAGGTATTAGGGAAATTAAATATAGTTAGGTAGGTATAGTAGGTAGGCCTAGTTATGTATAATTAGGTAACCTAGTGAGTTTTTAGAAACAGTCTCGCACTGCAAGAACTAGGGGAAATTACAAGGTACGTTACAAATTGGATGCAGGCAGCCTTTGGGCCCTGTAGGTCAGAAAGACGGTTTAAGTAAAATTTATACCTATGTCTAAGATAGATGAGTAGGTACAGGTGATAAGGGTGTTTGACCGGTAGTAGTACTGACGAGCCTGCTTGTATGGATACAACCCGTTAACTATTATTATTATATTAAGTAAGCTTTACAAGGTTAAACGTCCTAGTATCACTGCGACCATTGCTGATCTATTGTGATCGCCTCTAGCTTACAGTTCACCCGTTTAACTAAGTCTGTACAGATAAGGCAGCCTGCGTAATCGCAGTCATAACGCATACAGCTTCTTCCTCGCAGTAACAACACTTCTGGGTCTGCATTACTGTTATATGTGACTACTTCGTAGATGATATGGGCGACAGTTACCTAACACGTTCAGTCAGGTGGGCTGTCTGTCGACTGCTTATTTATCACTGACGAAAAAGTCATCATCTACATAGCCCGCAGCAGTCCACTGCAGGACTTAGGGCCTCTCTCACGAAAGCGGAGGTTATTGCCATAATCTCCACGCTTGTCAGGCGGGTTGGTGATCGCAGTGTTGTAAATATAAAGCGTACTCCACTTGTTCGCCGAAACTTCCGGCGAAACTTTTGCCGGGACTTTGGTAGGTGCTCTACATTCTCGCCTATTAGTGATGTGGTAGGTGTCAAATGCGTCGATATTATATCGATTCGTCGGTGTAATATCGCTAATCTATCACCTTCTGCTATAAACAGGGTCACATAGGTCATGGCAGCTACTCTACTGTCATTACCTGATCTACTATTATCCTGGATCATGGTCAAGTGTACCCCGAACTTATTACGGGAAAAAGCGCTAGGAAGATTAATATAAAATCGATACATCTCTACTTATTCTATGAAACAGGCGTAACATGCCAAACATGCACAGGACTACACTAAAATAGGCGAATACTCCCTCTACAATCTCGTTCGATACCGTGGAATGACGAACATGTAGACGCTTAACAATGAAAAACGCACTCTCTCTCTCTAATCTCGCGCACCTATCACCTACCAGACAACCTGGGGATCATGACTGGATTCATCAACATCATATCAGCCAGAAGACGCCCTCTGGTACCTGCGATATTTACCAGGTCGTCGGTCCAACTTGTGAGAGGCCTACCCACGCTGCGTCTTTCGGAACGTGGCCAGATTGGATCATGGTAATTATTTGCATGTAACTAAATGATTTCCCTTGGACGTTCAGTACCACAACAGCGGGCAGGCGTTCGCGACGGCGTCCGAGGACAAGACCGCTCGGCTGTTCGACATCCGCAGCGACCAGCAGCTCGGCCATTACACGCCGCCCGGGAACTGCGGATTCACCAGCTGCGGTTGGTACAACCTAGCCTCCTTCCTTTGTAACAGCGACAACAGTTCTCTTGGTTCCTAGCCTACTTACAAACCTACTGAGATCATACGATCTAGCAGCGCTAGCCGAACGTGGCCGACATGTTCCGATCCGCCTAAGATCTTGTCGGCGCTTGTTCTTGTATACTTCCGTTCACCTTCCAGTTTCCACTTACCAACATGAGCGCATCAACATACCTATTGTCATAATAAAGCTTAAGAGATGGGATAAGTTTTACAATAGAAAACGCTTAGTGCTACATAATGCCTAATGCATGATCTGGTCTATGTGCGAGGGCTTAGTTAGGCAGTGTGCCTTTAAGACATATCTAGTCCTAAGTGTCTCTAAGTAAAACTTATCCTCATTTTAATTATTATTTCAGCTCTTTCGTCAAGTGGAAGATATCTTCTGGCAGGATCAGATGACAACAGTGTACATTCGTGGGACACGCTCAAAGTAGCCCACACAGGTGATTCTCTTTTTTTTAACTGACTGCAGATTTATGATTTTAATCGAACACAAAACTAATGAACGTTAACATAGAATTAATTATGCGGATGTCATTTTATTTTCACGTAATTTTTAACGTTATAATCAAGTACCCTGCAACACACATAGTCTTGCACACATAGTTCGAAACGAAGCCCCCTTTTTTGAGTGCTCAAATCAGTCTTTAAGCAGAGTGCAGTGCAAAGCCGCTAGACGCCTACTATTAGGTGGCAACTGACGAGTAGTTAAGCCACTAACAAGCGCTTAAACTACACAACTTCTGAAATGGCCTTAACTACACAACTTCTGAAATGGTCTAAACAACTTACAATAATAATCTGCGACCTTGGTCATGAAAGTCTCAGCAATCATGCTTGGGGTAAATTCAGTAATTTACCTCACTTTGAACGTTTTGTGAAAAACGAAGCATCGTTTTAACTATATTGTCATTATCGTACTAACCATTTATCCGTTCAAGTCGTTTGGTGCAACAGCACACGGCGTTTTTTACAATGTTGCCGCGCCATAGCCCACCCTCGCGTTACCGGCGATTTCACTGAGAGTAATGTACTCGTCACGCACTATGCGCATATGTTACAGCGCCGGTCCGGCATGCCAGTAACCTCAAGTCTGTTCCCATGCTGCAGGTACACTGAATGCCCACGACAACCGGGTGACGTCCATCTCCGTGGCTCCCAACGGCATCGCTATGGCCAGCTGTTCCTGGGACCAGTCGGTCCGCGTATGGGGCTAGATTGAACAGACATAGAAGGAGAACGCTTGCAGCTCTTTGTCAATGGCTGATTCCTTGAACCGGATGCCGAAGAACCGGTGCACACGTTACGTCATACTTATATGTAGTAAGACACCGCGATATAATAAGGAAAGTTGTTTTATTAATGATTTATTATGAAATGTTAAATAATTACTTAATAGCTGGGTCAAGGCAGCTAGGTACGTACATAGATCTATCGCTATTTAAAGTGAAATATAATATAAAATGTATCTACAAAGTCAATAAACTTCTTTAAGACATTGTATAAGGAAATACTCTGTTGGCGTCAAGAACTAACCGCAACTTTGCTTCACTGTAAAGTACGAGTCATCGATAAAACACTTCTCCTATACGTTTGGTTTTGAAAGGTATAACATTTTAACCTACTATTACTAACCTAAATATATGACTTGATAGGTTGATGTTCTAGTGAAAGCTGACTAATATTAAAATTCCTCGAACAACCGACTTCTAAGGGCTTCTGTTTTTAACTTAGGTACCTAGTATTTAATTAAATATTTACATTAAGATACTTAAGGCTATCGACTCACCCAACATTGTTTAATGTTATTAAGTCGATGCGAATAAGATAGTAGTAATAAGGAATTTATTTAATGGTATTAAAATGAGTGTGTACGAAGTGTTGGGACTATCATTTCTTTTATCATCAATTATCCCATCACATTTGTTGACAGAGAAAAATAATAACAGTACCTATGTAGTACTACTTAAGTACTCTTTCACAGTAAAACTAATGAACAGATTTTGATGGAATAACTCGTTCATCCTTGTGTTGAACGTCAAATATCTACTACCGATTCTGCGAGATAGAGGACAGCCACAACCACGGCCTTCCATGATTAACCACGGCAAGTAGTGGCAGTCTGTATAAAACTGCCACTTGCCTTTACTACTTTCACCTACAAATTGGAAAATTCCTTAGCAAGTACTTTTAGTTACTTATCAGCATTTTTTTAGACGAAGCAGACATGACTATCTGTAATCACTTGATTGACTATAATAATATAAACTTATCGAAAAGGAGCTCGTATAGATGAATACGTAAGTGTAGGTACGAGTAGGTATGAAAATTGGGATATCGCCATCGCGCCAGTACAGTGTCAGCATAGCACCGCTCCACAGACTCCTCCGTCCTTCGCAACGCCCTCAGTCCTCAGAGTTCATCAAAGAAGCGTTGCTTCTTGGCGTTCTGCCAAGAGGGTAGTGTGCCCCAGAAGCGCGAGCGCGCAGCTAGCCCGCTGCGCATGCGCGGCGTTCGCGACACCTCCAGGTATTCCATGCCTTCCGCGCTCTCGCCTGCCCGCCATTTCCACGGCAGCGGCACAGGCGTATTGGGATCCCTGGGAAAATACAACAATCATCAGTAGGTACTAAACAATATAAAAGTTAGGTACCTACACGGTTAGAACCGTAAATTTTTTCTCTTATCTTTTTGAGGTTGTTTAGTAGGTAGTTACAATAAATATTTACGATGAGGAAAAACATTCAGGCGATTCAATGTGCAATAATCAAATCTGGTCAGGTTCCCCTGTTAACAGGGTCACGGAGGTCAGACGACAGTCGCTGTATTGTAATTACCTGATCTACCAAATCCTGGATCATGGTCAAGCCCCCCCCCCCCAATCTAAGAATTCTGTTGTCCAGCGATATTTAACCAGGGAAATTGAAATTTGCCAGAAACGAACCTTGTAAATTATGAAATCTAGGAAAGCCATGCAAATGACTTGAATAGGTATGACGCATTTGCACATATTGGATTTTGTTTTTTGTGCTACTGTTTTGACTATGAATTACCTACTAATGTTATATTTACCATCTGCAATACTTTGCATATTAAAAGCTGATATGACATCATTAAAGGCTTTATCAGTTCATCGACTTTATATTATCGACCTTTGTTATTGACATTCGTTCCAGAGGGCATTAGCCTGAATCTATACTTGAATTATTATCACCATCGAGCACATAATGTATGACTGCGATTTCCAGTACGCTCTCGAATCACAGAGATTTCGGGACAACTTTTCATTTAGTGCGGTACTAATGATTTGTTGATGATGACGAAAATAGTACTCACCCACTGGTAGCAAAGTTAGACCACATGGTCACAATAGCATTGCTCATCTCAATGTCTTCCGCGGTTGGTGGTTCTTCCAAAAATGGTATGGGAAACAGATGAACAAGATCGTCAGCATGACACACATCTGAAATAGGACTCTTTAAAATGAAAATATCCAAGCTCAGTAGAATTAAGTAGCTACCTAATATAATCATCATCAAATAGAGAACTGTAACAATACCTATAACTATAATAAATAAATAAACTATTATAACAAGACTCACAATTTGGGTCTTCCTTATAGCCGAATATTTTTGAGAAACTATTAGACGCTTTGTACAACATTTCATACAAATAAATTGGGGCTTCCGAATATTGGAACGTTAGTTCTACCGCTTCTACTAATGGATAGCCAAAATAATTATCCGTGTACATCTGTAGAAAACAATTACAAACATTATTAGTGGAGAGACTAAAATTTATTCACGAAATAAATTCGTAGGTACTTTTCTTTACTTACATCTATGATTCCTGATTTAATTTTTTTTAAGTCCTCTTTCTCCGTGAGGTTGAGGTATTTTTCCTTCACCATTTTTGTGATGTCGTCAGTATGAGAGGACCCTTCGTAGTACAAGGTCACTGGTCCTATAGACTCGAAGCCATCTATGAATTCTCTAAATCTTGTAGAGTTTTCTGTTAACCCTGCAACAATTTATAAACAGTAAAGTTTTAGGTCATTGTTTTACCTTTCATAGACAAAAATGTACCCAGAGGTTGTTTACAGGCTGTTCATAGTCCTAAGCCCAGACTGTCTAAGTTCCCGTGAAGGTAAAGTGTCAAGTTACGTCAAACATTCCAAATATTAAGGTTAAACATGCTTTGTAAACTGGTTGGATAATCCACCCAGGTAACGCTGGCTGAAGTTAAGATAAATCATCTTGGCGTTAATGCCCCGGTTATCCTATCCAGTGTGAGGGCCCGGGGTCCGCCTTGACCGTGATCCAGGATTTGGGAGATCAGGTAATTAAAGTGGAGTAACTGCCATCTGACCTTCCTGACCCTCTTAACAGGGGAACCTGACCAGATTGGATCATTGGTTACACATTCAGTCGTCTGATTGTGCAGGTTTCATTCATCATGATATTTTCCTTCACCATAAGGTTAGTATCTATTCAACTAATGCACGTAACTTAGAAAAGTGTCATTGGTAGGTGCATGGGTTCAAATTCGGTACCTCGGGGTACGAGTCGGACCCCTTAACCATTAGGCCACCGACGCTATATGTATAAGAATGAAATTCAAATAGGCCTGCACGAATTAGACATCCTAGACTGGCGAGAAATGGCGTTGTATAGCAAGACGTGGCATCTCTCTTGTCGGAGGCCAAGATTTCTATTGGGTCGCTGAGCCAACGCAATAAGGTTTCGCAAACTCACAGCCAGACTTGAGGCATCCCTCGTGCGCGTTGAGCCCCGTCAACCAAGGCACGGTGGCTGCCAGCGGAGCGCGCGGGTTGCGCTGCAGGAATGCGCTAGCCGAGCTCGGCTCCTCCACCGGCTTGAAAATCGTCATAGGCTCGAGGTCCCATACCTGATGATATGATAGGAATCAGTAGTTAGGCGAGTTTCTAAATAGTACGGTCTCCGACAGGCCGTGTTGTACCAGCTACCTTCGCCTAGCATTCTTCGGACGTGTGAATTGGTGGACGGTTTTGCCGTACCTATTCTCCGCTCTTAGCAGGCGGGTTGGGTCGTATCCATATATTTGTTCACTTTTGTCGAGTGTTTTCGTGTCGAGCTTGCCTAGGAAAAGAAATCTAAAGCTATTTAAGTAGTACCAATTTTTATTACTTTGGTTCTGGTCTGCGTTAAGCATGGCTGGCACTGTTAAAACACACAGAACAGCAAACCTTGCGGCCTATTTTCTGATATTCATATTTAACAAACTCAGAAATAAAACAAGGAACAGCTTGTAGGCTTTCAATTTTGTAATTTGTCTGAATATTATTTATATATGTACAGCTGTTCCTAACATAACGTAACATTTTATTATCATTATCTTCAATCGAAAATGAATTATGTTATATTAATAATTAAATGTACGTTATAAGTATACCTGTCTCTGTTATACAAAACTAGTGCCTATAGCAGAGTAAATAGCGACCAAAGTCCGGTAAGGTTCTATAGATGTTTACACGTAGAACCTGCGTATAAAACATAGTCAACACGTTACAGAAGGCCCGACGACTGATTCAGTGGTTATACGCAAGAGGCCCCGAGTTCGATTCCCGAACGAACAAAAATTGAAATGATGCATTATAATTTATGTCACGGGTCTGGGTGTTATATATAATAAGTGTGTATTTAAAAAGTATATAAGTAGTTTATCAGTTGTCTAGCACCCATAACACAAGCTTTGCATACTTTGGAGCTCGATGGCGCTGTGTGAATTGTCCAAGCATAAAAAAATGAGGTTAGTGCTTTCTCGGCCGGAGACAACACAGCTGTTAGTAAGTATAGCTAAAGTCGTTATCAACCAACATAAAATTGGAACTCGGTGCCTATGATGTCATAGCTGTCCCGTTCCCGGAGGCAGTCCAGCATAGCCTCGGTCGGTGTGGGGGGGCAGCGCAGCAGCTCAGCCAGCCGCCGCGCGCGCCGCTGCGGCTCCCCTGCCGGTGCCTCCACCCACGGCGCCAAAGCCGTGCCTGACTGCGATATCCCGCGGTGGAATAGACCTGCACGATAACAGGCAAGATGGGGGTCAGTTGCTCCACGTCCTTACGACAATACTCATTCTGCACGTGACCACTTTGGCAATTTGGCAGCCGCACTGTCCTTTCTGGAACTCACGACAATCGATTTAGCGAACTACGAATCACGGACAAGTTAATTACACGCATAGTAGGGGGAGATCGTAGAACTTAATCTATTGTAAATAGAAAACAGAAAACGCTGCTACCCATTTCTTGGCCTAAATTGTAGATGGTTGCAGGTTTTGCAAGCGACTATATAATGATCTAATGCCCTTCTCAATTACATATGGAAATCGATTCTCATCGATAATACCACGATGCAGCTTTACCTTTAACTTAGTCGCCATTAATGTAATGTAATGTTTTATGTAAATTTTTTTTTATGTCTGAGCTAAATGGTAAATAAATACCTTTTTTTTTATTATATTGCACAAAACTAGCAACTTTATCCTTCCTTACATAGTACAAAGTCGCTTTCTGCGTCTGTCTGTTTACTCCGCCAATTCCTCCTAAATCATGCAACAGATTTTAATGCGATTTTCACCATCACTTAGTAAGAGAATTTCTTCCGGAAAGTTTGTATGTATAATCTTTACATACATATTAAAAACTCATACGTTGTGACGCACATGGACCTGAAGCAGACAACAGTAAAGCAAAATCGAAAAAAATTGAGCTAATCCGGGGCGATTCGCTAGTAAACAAAAAAAAATTATAGGGGAAAATGCAGTTTCCATATAATACCGGCACTGGTATCCGACAGCATATGGTAATGGACGCTGGAGCCGCCCGCACTCTCCCCGAAAATGGTGACGGACTGATTGTCACCGCCGAAGCTATGGATGGTCTTCTGCACGAACCGAAGCGCCTCCTGTTGGTCCTTGAACCCGTTATTGCCTGGGCAGAGCTCGTCCTGCATCGACAGGAAACCTAGTGAACCTGGTGAGGGAAAGTAAGGGGTCTAGAAAATAACGTAAGAGTTTATGGCAAAACCACATAAATGTTAAGGAGGCTCAAGCCCAGCAGTGGATACTTAATGAGATTTAAATCTCACACTGACCCAGAATATATATTGCTTTATTGTTGAACACAGGTCTGGTTCCCTTAAACAAATCTTCAGAAAATCTTATCAAGAACTCCGTAACAGGTCTTTAAAAAGGGTAAGTACCTACTTCATTATCATAGGGTATAAAAATTCTATAGGTAGATGTGTACACCGACTGAAGCAACACGCACCGAGCCTGTAGTGCGGGATGACCAGCACCACGTCCCGGTCCAGGAGGTACTGCGGGTTGTACTGGTACTTCCCGGACGCCCCGCCACACATCAGCCCGCCCCCATGGAAGAACACCATAACAGGCAACAGCTCTTCGGAGGAATCCTGAAACTGTTACCGTCAACGTTATCGGCAGCAGAAATTCAGCCTCCAACGGATTCGTGGAGGGTGCCAAACTCTACGCTTGCCAAATTTTCTAAAATATGGTGTGGTCCTAAATTGCCACCTTGTGCGGCACCCGTATAGCAAAGCAAATGGCGCACAAACTTGTATCCACAGAATAAACAGCCATGGGCGTCACTTATTCAGTTTCCATACTTCCATAGATAGAATATTTGAACAGTGCAGAGAGAAAAAATCTAAATTTAACTCAAGTGTGAGGAAAGCAATTATAAAAAACCGCGAATGTAAATGTTACTACCTATTTCTAAAATTGTAACTAATATAAATCCTATGCTAATAGGAATTGCCTAGGACGCAAAAAATTTTTTACAAGACGCTGTTGTCAGCGTTCCTTAATCCACACAGACTACATTAAACAGGGTTGTTGTTGTTGTTGTTGGTTGATCTTAAATGTGTCATTGAGGAGAAATCGAAAACTATAAAACCTAAACATATATCGATAATGTACATACAAAATGTGATAAATTCTTGGCAGAGGACATTAGTAATAAACTGCAAACAGAAAGGGAGATGGACATACAACTTGGTTTTAAAAGTAGCAAGTGACTTTGAGTGTCGAATATCCTTCGGGAACTATTGTTCCACAATTGAGCAGCCTTCACTGTAAACGTTAATTGAGGGAATTACGTACTATCATTAGAATTTTACGAAATTATTTTAAACTCGGTTCTATGCTTAAACTTACTTAAAATAAACTTAATTTTATATAGGTAGTATTCTAGCATTCACGTCTTGGAGAGTAAGTTATTTCATTTCGAAATTATCCCTAATTATTAAAGTAATTCCGGTTCTCAATATTTCATTAACTAACTCATACTAAGTCCTTTGTACAGCTATCATTTTTATAAAATTTCAAAAAAAACAGGGCAAGGCGAATTCAACTTTTATTAAGTGCCTAGGTTTACCTATAGCTACTTCAAATGTGGTATAATCCGCGTCATGAAAGAAGACACAAATGGCTGTAAAGGGATTTCGCGCATGTGATCGCCTACTTAGCAAGTCGAACCACGTGACCCGTGAAGTCTCTTCACTAGTTGTAAGCACTTTCAACTTCCAATCAATTACGCATTTGCAACGTAGCCATAGACCGCCACGCTACCAGTGTGAATCAACCGTGCCCACTTGCAAACCGCGACCGCGGGCCGCAGACCGCCTTTGTTTGGTTTTCGTATCGTTTGTCACTTGGCTATGCATGCAGGCCTAACCGCGCGTCAGTCGAATCTTATTGTCATGCAATAGCTCTATGAAACGGCCAAGCCATCTGAGCAAAATCTAGGTTTGTAGAGTTAGGCATTGTAGAGCTAGGCTTGTCTTGAGATCTGATATATTTTCCTAGGAACAGGGCCCTTTTTTTGATACCGCTCTCGTTCACGCGAGCGCTCGCATTCTAATGCTTGTCTTTTCTACCTCTAACAACTTACTGCGAGTTTGAAAGAGATAGCGTAAATGCGACCGGTTTCAAAAATGCGTCCCAGGTTTGGCCAACCAATTTTACATGAAATGTTTATGGTGCGATTCATTTATATTAAATGAGGTTAAGCAAACCTGAACTACACGAATAGCGGCTTTAATAAAACAACTTTAGTTATTTTTCCAAAATTCGACCGGTTACGATTACCGGTTTTGTGTAAGAGTTACAAAAATATGATTGCAGTTGTTTTATTCTAAAATCGGTCCCGTGGTTTCTAAGAACCAAATACATTATCTCAGTTTCGGATCTCTCCTTAGTGGTCCATTAAGATTGCTCACCTGTAGGTATGCATCTAGATACGTACTACTACGTACTTCTAGATACGTCCGTACGTACTGGATTATTTATTGTTGACTTAATTTACAAACACGTGCCGGACAGTCTAATTGTCCGCCGGGTTCTAGTTTGCAAAATAGCGTAGATCTTGTGTTAGGTACCTATCTGTCATAAAATTGTTTATGAACGATAAATTAAAAATGAACATAAACTATATAAATAGTAAGTATAAACTTACAAGGAGGACAAAGTTTGTAATTTCAACAACTAAATGATAAACCTAGAATTCTTTTACTACTAGCATATGCCACTTATAATTTACACACGAAATTGTCCACACGGGAAGGGAACTTTAGTGACATTACGGGAATCACAAGAACGAGCGCCCACCTGTGTGATGGTAACTGAAGTGTATTGATATTATATACTTACTTACACGTACAACAAGCAAGTCATTCTTGCAGATCGGCAACCGTCAACCGCATAATTACTAGGTTAGGTTAAGGGGACACGTGAGAATTGCATTACTCACCTACTTTTCCATTACAATGAAAATACAGACGTCAGTGTGATCTTAATGAAATCTAAAGATCAATAGAATAGAATAGTACTACAGGCTAACCTGCATTAATTGTACTTACTATCTATAGTATAAGGGACTCTGCCCGTAATCTATCCGAAGCCAATGAACTGCCAAATTCATATAGAATTCAAATTACGAACGAGTTTGAGTGAGAGATAGAAACAAATCAGGCGTGCAGTCATATAGCGGTCAATGACGTAGCTGAAACCGGTCATATTGTTTCACAAATAGAAGAAAAAATGCGCTCCGCTCAATACATAATGATAAATGTATGATGCAGTTTTGAAAACAGATGCTGGGCTGCCTAGTTTCGTCCCTGCATTTGCGTTAGTGTGTGTGTTATAGAGATGTGTGACATTTTGTCTCGAATTAAAACTCGGTATGTACTCTGTAGATAAAATATTGTGCTTCTGTAGATAAAATATTATCTCTTGTGGTGTGTGGTACCACCACCCAAAAGAATAGCACCACCCCATCTCTTCCCGTGGGTGTCGTAAGAGGCGACTAAGGGAATAACCCGAAAGATGGGCAGCAGCATCTTTCTGGATACATTTACATCTACTGCACTGCGATCGCCAACCCGCCTGCCAAGCGTGGCGATTATGGCAACCAACTGTCCTTAGGTGGTGTCGGGTTCCTCGTCCACAAATCCCTCGTGAACAACATCGTCAAGATCGAGAATGTGTCGTCTGGGGTAGCGTACCATATACTCAGAATTACCAAGTGGTATTCGTTGAAGGTCATACAGGTCTATGCACCGACTTCGACTCACTACGACGATGAAGTGGAGGCTATGTATGAGGATATTTCCATACCTGCCATACATACCTCCAAGACACATTTCACCGTTGTCATGGGGGATTTCAAGGAGAAACTGGGCAAACGAAGCGGAGACGAGTTGAGAGTGGGGCAATTTGGAGTTGGAAGTCGGAACGCCCGTGGCCAGATGCTGGCCGCTTTTATGGAGAAGGAGGGACTCTTTATGATGAACTCATTTTTCAGGCAGCCGGATCATCGCAGATGGACGTGGGTTAGTCCCGATGGTGTCACAAAAAATGAGATTGACTTCATCCTATCCACGAAACGGCATATATTCAATTATGTCTCCGTGATCAATAGCGTTAAAATTGGCAGTGATCACCGCTTGGTAAGAGGCACATTAAATATTAATCCCCAGCTGGAAAGATCGAGATTGATGAGGTCCATGCTCCGGCCTATACCCATCCAAATCCAAAACCCCGAGAGCTTTCAACTCAAATTACAAAATCGCTTCGAGTGCCTAGGAGAGTGCGTCGACGTGGACGACTATAATAACAGGTTCGTGGAAACTGTCTATACGGTTGGGTCAAAGTTTTATAAAGCCTGCCGAACAAACAGAACAAACAAAATCTCTGACGATACCCTCAAACTCATCGAAGAAAGACGCGGAATGACTCTGCAATCCCCTGATGATGTCTCTCAATTTAGGCGACTTAACCGACAGATCTCCAAGTCTCAGACTCGCGACATACGCCGCTTCAATACTACTAATATTGAGGCGGCGATCGAGCGGAACAAAGGCTCTAAAGTCTTTGCGAGAGATCTGTCGATTAGACAGAGCCAGTTGACGAGACTGAAAACGGATGACGGCAGAGTTGTTTCGACCAAGTCTGAGGTTTTGAGGGAAGTCAAGAGGTTCTATGGACAGTTATACACGACAACACGGGCACCTGTTACCAGTATGGCAAAAGACCAAGTTGACCCGACACTACACCGAAGATATCGAGTTACACTGCTTTAGAACACAAACACACAAACAGCTAAAGAACAACAAGGCGCCAGGTGATGATGGAATTACGGCTGAGCTTCTGAAAGCTGGTGGCAAACCTGTGCTTAAGACCCTTCAGAAGCTGTTCAATTCCGTCATCCTCGAGGGAAAAAGGCCGGAAGCATGGCACAGAAGCATAGTGATATTGTTCTTCAAGAAAGGTAATAAGGCTCTCTTGAAGAACTTCAGATCAATATCGCTGCTGACCCATGTGCATAAGCAGTTTTCGAGAGTCATTACGAATCGTCTCGCACGCAGGTTTGATGACTTCCAGTCTCCCGAACAAGCCGGATTCCGAAAAGGTTTTAGTACCATAGACCACATACATACGCTGCGGCAGGTTATACAAAAGACCGAAGAGTATAACCAGCCATCATGCTTGGCGTTTGTGGACGTTCGATTCGATCGAATCTGGGCGGTGCTCCAGTCTCTACAGCGGTGCCAAATTGACTATCGATATATCGAAGCACTGAAGTGTTTGTACGAAAACGCCACGATGTCAGTTCGTCTCCAGTATTAGACAAGATGATGTCATATCACCGAAGTTGTTCACCGCTGAACTGGAGAATATATTTAGGCTTCTGGACTGGGACGGACTTGGCATCAATATTAACGGCGAGTACCTCACTCACCACAGATTTGCTGACGATATCGTAGTCATGGCTGAAACCCTGGAAGACTTGGGCAAAATGCTCGATGACCTCTGTAGTGCCTCTCAACAAGTAGGTCTTAAAATGTACATGGACAAGACGAAAATTATGTCGAATGTCCATGTTGTGCCTACTCCAGTGACAGTTGGAGGTACTCCACTTGATGTTGTTGACGACTATACATACCTAGGACAAATAGTCCAGCTAGGTAAGTCCAATTTCGAGAAAGAGGACAATCGACGAATTCAACTAGGTTGGGCAGCGTTCGGGAAGTCACGCCACATATTTTCGTCCAAATTACCGCAGTGTCCCAAGACGAAGGTCTTTGACCAATGTGTGTTGCCAGTGATGACTTACGGAACTGAAACGTGGCCGCTCACTGTGGGCCTTATAAGAAAGCTCACTGTTGCCCAAAGGGCAATGGAAAGAGCTATGCTCGGAGTTACTTTGCGCGATCTAATCAGAAATGAGGAGATCCGCAAGCGAACCAAGGCCACCAACATAGCTCTAAGGATTGTCATACTGAAGTGGCAGTGGGCAGGGCACATAGCTCGAAGAACAGATGGCCGATGGGGCAGTAAAGGTCTCGAGTGGCGTACCGTACCGTAGTGACGTACCGGAAGACGCAGCGTGGGTAGGCCTCCGACAAGGTGGACCGACGACTTGATAAGGACCGCAGGTGCCAGCTGGATGCGAAAAGCGCAGGACCGGCCTTTGTGGAGATCTCTGGGGGAGGCCTATGCCCAGCAGTGGGCGTCTTCTGGCTGATATGATGATGTAAAATATTTGGGTATTAAAATTCTATACAACAAATACTAAATTCCACCGACCCTGTTTACATCGAAATATTTCCATATCTATTTAGACACCGAAATATAACTCAATTTGCCAATAATTATAAACCTGTCTTTAATGGCATGTTGTTTTAAGGTAAAGCATTTCAATTATTGCAAATTCACACTATTACGATGCATATTTTTCTCACAATTTCTAAAATTGATTCCCGATAGCCACGACCACGCTTGTTTACTTACCGTTGAAAGGATAATCCAGGTGTATTTCCATACTTTGCGCTTTCACATAACTGTGCACTATATTACACCGTCTGTTAAATGGTTTGATTTAAATTTTATTAAGAGATTTTAAAATTTACACCGATGTTTCAAAAAATACGTCAGGACGTTGGTAGCTTGAGCAGCATGTCGAACGTTCAAAACATTGCGCACGTCATTTTCTTTGAGTATAAATGAACAGACGAAAAAACGGGATAGCAAGATTCATAATCATTGTAGAGTGAGCGAACAGGGAATATTTGTGATTTGTGTTTAGTCTGGTATGTCTGTGATTTTACCATTTGATTGCTTTAGTAACTAGTGTTATAGCACCAATAGTTTAGGAGTTATTTCAGTTCAAAGTTTGACAGCTGTCATTCGAAATGTAGATCTCAACAAGTACTATCATTTCTCTCTAGAAACTAGTGTTTTAGGACCAATGGGTACCGAGTTATAAAAGACTTAACTTTGACAGCTGTCATAAGAAATGATGATCTCGAGGAGTACTATCATTTCACTCTAGGAACTAGTGTTCTAGGGCCAATAGTTTCCGAGTAGCAGGGTAAGCTTGGGCTGGACCCTGGTGAAAACATGACCTTCAGATTGCACCAGGTCCAGCTTTGCCTGGCCCTGAGGTCGGTGTCCGCGCCAAATAATAAAAGTAATTCGGAATTTGCATCAACAATGGTGGCAACACTAGAAAGGGACACAGGACTATCGATGGTGACTCTCGCTCTGCCCGGTTTTAGTCAAAGCAGTGCGCAGTCCCTTTGGGTAGTAAGTCCATGGATTTTACCCTTCAGGGCCACTCTTCTATAACCATGAAGGTTGCTAACATTCCAATCTCTTTGCGTGTGTCAGATGTTGATACATCCTGTCATTGTTTATCCATATACATTACACATATACCAAATAAAATCGTTAAAATATTCTATCGTAAGCTTTCCTATATTTAAAGGAATTAATTCTATGGTCAGAGCGAGTAGAACTATGGTGGGCATGAGATTAAGGAATCTATATGTAGATGATCAAAGGTTTTACCGCTGTATTATAGACCAAGGTCCAACGGACACTATTATTACTATAGGGTCCCGTCGATGCAGCGTACCATCGATATGACGAACTGTAACTACAGTGACCCGACGATATGCAACAGAGCAACGTTTTCGACTCAACGACCATCGTAATCTTGACCCATTTATTGGCACCTAGGAAATCGTAACTAAGCGGCTAGGTCGCCCAAGCATTACGTGTAACTTACGTTAGTGCGTGGTGTATAGATGTTCAGGTACAGACAGTCCTCCTGGCCCTCTATGTCGACCTGGCGTATATACGGGTTCCGCTGGACGCACAGCGGGCTGGGCGCCCGCGCATCCAGCGTGTCACTCCATGGCGTAGCCGCCACCGGCTCCTGAAAATTTACCATATAGCCTCAATAACTAAATAGTAGCAATTGCTACTTTCTTATGTGTCTGTATCTCTACTTACTTCTTCTAAAGCACGCAACGGATATGGTTTTCATTATAATTAAAAGTATTTTAGAAAAATCCTTTTGAAAGGTTTATTTGTATCTACCTACATAATAGTCCCATATTATAAGAGAAAAGCTGAGAACACAATTAAGTAAGTAATAATAACCCAGTCAACGAAGACTGTAAGGAGAATAAATTCAAAAAATCGTGTAGTTTGGGTTATTTTTATAACTTGTGGAGGTGCCCCTACCAGTGGGGTAAAAGCCGGGGGTCGCGCGCTTTGGGTGGGACGCCCGAAAGGCCCCTTTTATGGTATTTTGTAAATATCTCGAAAACAGTGCATTCTACGGGAGTATGGTCTACAATTAAATTAAAGCTTTTAAAGTTCTCTACAATTTGCGCCTTTCATACTATTTCAAATTTATAGATATATTATAATTAAGCAACACACTCTCAATTATAAACGTAGGTACAACTCCTGTCTTTTAAGGAATTGTTTCAAAAATGTAGCATAAAAAGTACATGTTACATGTATCAATGTACCGGTGTATGTAATAATGTACCAATTAACAGTTTTGTTATTTCTCCCTTTATTCAAGCTATTGCTTGTTGCCAAATTTCATAATTGTAAGTCTTGGATAAGTTTTGTTAAAGTAGCTTTGTGAATATGACATCATGTCATGAAACTATGTATTTTACAGAGTAACTTTACCATAACTTATTGAATAGGTTGGTAATTATCGATGACCTTTAAATATGTCATTGGCAATAAGCTAGATAATACAGCGTACAGATATTAAGGGCAAAAACTGTAAAATATTTTATCTACACTCATAGCGTAATGTTCCAATTTCATATTCGAAAGCAGTTGTTTAAGGATACACTTTTTTCACGCCAGTCTATAAAATTTTAAAAAATTACTTTTCGATACAGCATTTCCCATACTAATTTCATGACAGCTGTAACGTAAAATAACTTTTTAATCATTATGCAACACTTTTACTTTTTAAATTTTTGTCGGGCGCCGAGACACGGCGAAATGAAGGCTGAATACCTAAATGTCTTTGACAAATTCAAATTCAAAATTCAAATTTTCCTGTTTATATTCTGTGTAATTATTTTCCCGCTAAACAGAATATTTTTTCTAATTGTTGTAATTTGTGTTTGTAAATGTTTTTTCTTGTTTGAAGCAAATAAATAGATAAATGTGAAAGTAATTAAGTGAATTTCCCGCCGCTTGATATCCTCGATGCGTAGATACAACTGAACTGCCTCGCAGCTTACTTCCAGCAAAGTTGAGAAAATTATAGGTACGATATTTTAACATAAAAATATGAGTGTAGATAAAGTAGTGTATGCAACTGCATATAATTAGGTATTAAAACACTCGTGTCAAACTATTATCATACTCGGCTACGCCTCGTATGATAAACAGACACTAATGTTTTAATACCCCCTTTTATATGACAGTTGCATAAACTACTATTATCACATAAAAATATGTGCATATAATATTTCCCTAAGAAAATGGTGCTTTACCGCCACAACTGAGTGTGTTGCTAGAGTAGGTAGACACTGATTCTACATTTACAATGTTTTTGAAACTAGCAACCCATATTTTCTAGGTTTTTTTTTTTAGATTATCCCGGCATTTGACCGCCATCTCACCTGGTGGTAAGTGACGATGCGGTCTATGATGGAGCATGCCTGTCTAGGAACAGCCTATTCACTCTAGTCTTGAAGGCGTCCGGATTATAGTGATCAGGGAACACACTCGCAGGCAACGCGAGTGTGTTCCCTGATTCATTCCTTAGCCGTTCGCATTATAAAGGTTGTACCAAAGCGGCTCGTGCGGGCAGCTGGAAGATCCACGACATAAGGATGAAGCGCTCGCCCGGATCGCGTTTCCCGATGGCGGAAAAGGGCCTTCTTCTTTAATTCTCTAACTGATGGTGAAAATCAATATTCGTTTTGGGTTAGGAGGTGTTAGCGGAAATACTGACAGATAGACCGCCGCGGAAAGCGGCTTTATTTTATACTAAGTAAAGAATATGAACGCTAGGTGGCCGAGTGATTAAGGAATCCGACTCGCTAGAGACAGGTACCCAGTTCGAATCCCATTGCAGCCATGTACCAATAACTATTTACTTAGTTATGTATATTAGTTGTATGCTAACCTATGCTAGCCCTTACGGTGAGGGAAACCATCGTGATGAAACCTTCACATTCTGGCAACTGAATATATAACCATGATTCAATCCAGTCAGGTTCCCTTGATAGCAGGGTCACAGAGTTCAGTTAGCCGTCGCTGCCCTAAAATTACCTGATCTGCCGAATCCGGGATCACGGTCAAGGCGGACCTCAGGCTCTCGTGCGCGAGAGCACGACCGGGACATTAACGCCAAGATTATTATTTTATAAAAACAAAAATATAAAAAATAAAAGTGTTGCATAATGATTAAAAAGTTCTTTTACGTTACAGCTGTAATGAAATTAGTATGGGAAATGCTGTATCGAAAAGAATTTTTTTAAAATTATATAGACTGACGTGAAAAAAGTGTATCCTTAAACAACTGTTTTCGAAAATGAAATTGGAACATTACGCTATGAATGTAGATAAAACTGTTGTAATAATAACCGGATAAAGATGACCTCACACGCAGAGGGTTCAGAATGGATATGAAATTCTTTTTTACTACTAATAAACAAGCTTACGACCTGCCTGATGGTAAGCAGTCACCTCAAGACTAAGATTAATTAGCCATAAGAGAATAAAGTGGTAAGATTTATTAACCGACTTAAAAAAAGGAGGTTCTCAAATCGTCGGAATCGTTTCATTTTTTTATTTGGTAAATTTGTGTTGTTTGGATTATTTGTAGGTCATGATCATCATCATAATATCAGCCGAAACCCGCCCACTGCTGGGCATAGGCCTCCCCCTGAGATTTCCACAAAGGCTGGTACTATACCTTCCGCATCCAGCTGGTACTTGCTATCTTTACCAGGTCGTATTTGTAGGTATGCTAATTTAATTGAGTATTGTACTTTCATGATTTCAAGATAATAGATACTTAGATAACATCTTTTGTTTCATCTAAGATCTCGAAGGGGATATTTTCTGTGAAAATGATAAGTTAAATAAATATTATTAATGTTTATACTAGAGCTTTATGATATCTTTTGGGTACAGAATCCTAAAACGAACGACATTTAATGTCAATATTTAATTTGATGCTCTTGGACTCATATTCTTTTTGCATTAGTACTTATCTACTGCTTTTAAAAACAAAAGTGCTTTTTTACTTTTTCACCTTTTATCGTAATTTTGTTTTTAAAATGCTTCACTTGGCCGAGGCCCATTGTATCATTAAATTGCCAGCATTTCTTCATAATACAGAGAAATGTAAAGTTAACAGTTAGGTAAATAATATCGTCACGGATTCAATAAAAACACGCACAGCTACATAAGTAAAAAAAAATTTTTCTTGACATTAAATGCATTTTGAAAAATAGTCAATTCTGTGATAATGCTGCCAACGAAAGAAGAGAAAGATTTGCCCGACTTCGCAACTTCACTCCTTCCATACAAACTTATCAAACCATACAAATCATGCACAGCTATCTTATAGTTATAACATAACATAACAAAACTATCAAATAGTTTACAATTTCTTTCTTCTATCGTTGATCGTACTTCAGGTATAAGTAGCAAGGTAGTTTGTAAATCAAACTTGTTAGATAATATGATTATAATATGTACTACTAATTACTCTCTGGTAATAGTATTTTGCATTAACAAACTTCTGCATTTGAAGACGTAAGGCGGAGGAAATATCATAAGTAGTCAACCGATCAAAAATTTCGCTAAATGCATTTTCTTCATTTCAATTCAAAGTTCCTAGTAAATGCATACCTATTTTCAAAACACATGATACAGTTTAAAAGAATAATTTAATATGTAACTCTTAAATCAACAATCAAGGCGCGAGTCCTAAGTACCTAATTCCTAAGTCTTATAGCACTTCACACAGAGACGTCCGACATTAAGGCGCTGTCCTAATTGGTGTAAGATGGTCGTGCGACCGACGCCTGCCGACCAATAGAAGACCTCAAAACCGCCCATCGCACGACCACGGTGTCACGACCGTTGCCAATTAGGACAGAGCCTTAGTCGAACGGCTTGTTCTTAGTACCGTTGAATAAAGTTGTACTTATTATATTATATGAGTAAGTAGGTAAATGCCTATTGCTTATCATATAACACGTTTCCATTATGCCCTCGCCTTCAACTAAACACACTATTTGCTACAAACAAATAGACGGTAATGGACTTTAGCCTTCACCATAGCCATAGACTGACACAAAGAAATAGGACTCTAACTTATCTGACTACAATTAGATATAACCAATTGTTTTTAACTCGGTTAAAAAGAAAATGTAATCCGCTTACATATAGTTTATAATTTATCCTAATTACGAAAAGCTATTCATATAGTTTTAGCGAAGCACATGATTTGTACCTAATTCTCAAAAAAATACCAATATTTTCACGAGAAAATGTTTATAAACATTATAATTTCTGTCAAAGAATACATTTACATAAAATAAATTAAATATGTACAAAAAAGCTATTCAAATTCACAGTGCTTGTTAGTGACGTTTGTGGGCACTGGCCAGTGCACATGCCACGTCATATTTACGATTTTCTCCATAAATATAAAAATATTTGCCAAAGAATATAATATTGGAAAAGAGTGGAAGTATACCTTAAAGGGTTAACAATTAAAATTACAAAGTAATGTACTCACCCTAAATCTTAATTCATTAATCGGGGGTGCAGCGAAGGGGATGCCAGTAAAAGCAGAAAGGGGTCTTCCTCCACGAGTGGAGTCGAGAGCGCCACGCACCCTCCCAAAGACTGTGTCTACAACAACCTCATCTTCGGCTATAGTGATTAAAATGTTAACAAATATACACACCAAGTTTAACTTGAATGACATTATAATTTTATGCAAATAATCGTCCAAAACCAGTAAATATCGACGCACCTGACGCCGAGCGGCATTGGGTACGTCAGGAGACTAAATGGATCTGACTTAGGTGTATTCAGGTTTTTATAGAGATGCGAGCGGGCATGTCGTACTACGACCGGAGCTGCGACCGCAACACCGCAAACCGTACGCGGCAGAATCGCTCGAGAGGTCAGAGCTGTGCTTCAGAGACTTCTCCAAGGCTATATTGCTAACTTAACTTTATAATAGAAAATTAATAATAATCATCTTGGCGTCAATATTCCGGTTGCGCTCTGGAGCGCTAGGATTTGGTAGAGTGACTGCCATCTGACCTCCATGGCCCTGAAACCGGGGAAGCTGATCGGATTGGATCATGGCTACATTCAGTCGCCTGAATGTGCACGATGTTTTCCCTCACCGTAAGAGCATCGGTTAGTGTTCAACTAATGTGTCTCAGAAAAAGTCATTGGTACATGGCGGCACTGCGGATCGAACTCGGAACCCATCGCTTCCGAGTCCGACCCGCTAGCCATTAGGTCTACCTAAGGTTGATCAATTAATTCACGAGCATTTTAGTAGGTACCTATGTAAAGGTTGATGAATGTGGTAGAGGTCAGAGAGGTTCGTTACGACCGGAGCCAGTGTAACAATGTTGTCTATGCAGTATGCATACCCCTACGGGTAGGTGTATCTATTGTATGCATGTACCAAGATACAGTCGAGTTCATTAATATTTGAACAAATATGGTTTCTCCTGTACGTTTTTTCTCAATGAACATGTAGATATCTACTTAGGTAGGTACATACCTACTCCTCCATACAACTTAGGAAGGTGAAACCATAACGTGGTTTACATACCTATGCGATCTATTAGACCTATCGTTAGGTGAAAGCATTCTGTACGCTGGTGTCCCTGCAAATCCGTGTATGCATGTGTCTGTCTGTGGCACCGTAGCTCCAGAACGGATAGACCGATTTTGATGCGGTTTTCTATATTTGAAAGCCAGTTTAATTGAGATGGGTTCATTTCAGATGCAGGAACTTCGCAGGAGGGGCGCGGCATCAGCGGCTGGGACTTGGGGCGATACGACGGGTTGATAATCTAACTAAATTTATAATCTAAAACCAATTAGATCGGTTCAGTAAACTAGGAAATATTTGAGTAAATGCAAACTCAGTCAGTCGGGGGATTTTAGACGTTTAAGGTTATCAAGTTGAAATTAGCAACAAACGCTAATCCCCTGCAAAAAGTCAAGCTATATATTATATTAGTATATTTATTTACATTACATCATCAAAACTATTGTGGCACTTCCAGTAGACCTAAACGAGGTCTTACAGCACAAAAATCCGATTGGATTGATATCGTTGAGTAGGATGCGAGAGCCAAGCGGCTTACAATTCGAGGATGCCAAGTGCGCTAAGTAAAAAAAAAAAAGAGTAGGAAAGTGGACCCTAACCGGAGCCGGGATTGACCACACGCCATTGTGAATAGCCATTAGATACTAAACATTCCCGGTTTTCGCCGAAAGTATGCGCGTACAGCGCACGTATCACTACAGAATAAGAGTGTAGGTTTACCACCACCGAAATCCAAATCAATACACAAGTCTATTTAGATTTGTGTTTACCACCAGTTCCCTCTTATTTAAAACAGTAGAAAGAGTGCTGGATACCTACGGTACGCATTCACTCATAAATCTTTATTTTTACTACTAATTATTGTTAGTTCGATTTTTGTGTTCAACTTATTCAGGAGGTTGGTATTCCTTTTCCTATGAGTTAAAGTTGAGTTATACGTATGGTTTAAGCTACGGAGTGGATACCTTTTAGTACCAGATTAGAGATGCGACCGCATTAGATTTCCTCCTGTGGCACTATTAGATGTAACTGCGTGGCAGTTGATGGTATTATATTGCTTGAAACAGAGGACGACACGCGACAGCAGAACTTGTTTATTACCTAGGACCTTTATATTATTATTACATACTACAAAAACTGAACGAGTTGTGCTCTCAGCAAGAAAGTGAAGTAAAGCAAAGTAAAGAAAGTAGAGGATACGCCTACTCATCAAATAGGTACCGTGTTACAAATAAAATTACACAAAAATAAAATACGACAAAGGATTTATTAATTTTATCATAACTTCATCCTCTGCGATCTTCTGTTCAATAAATGTATAACTTTGATGAGCAGCGGCCGCCGCCGGGTGCGGTACCGCGGGGGCGGCTCGGACGGCGGCAGCATGGGCGCCTGGTCCCCGCGCGGCGCCGCCAGCGGCACGCTGCGGCGCCGGTAGCACCGCACCCCCGACGCGCAGCCGCCCCCCAGCTCGGCCCCCCTATTCGGAGCCCCGAGACCGTTCACACTCCTATTCCAACACCTGTTACAATTGCAAGCGCCCCCGCTTTTCCTCTTCTCGGAGCTATCGATCCTCTTCATTAAGTCCTCGTTCTGCTTCACTATGCTTTCGGTCAAACTTTTGATTTGCGATATCTCCTCGTTGAGTTTCGGCAGCTGTATTTTGTTGACCAGCTCGAACTTCTCCGCGATCGCCTTGATAGCGAGCAGCAGTTCTTGCTCCTTTGAGGAGGTCTTGTCGAAGGTCTGCGTGCTGACGGCGCGGTGGCACTGCGCGCACCGCCAGCGCATGGCGCGGTCGCCGGCGCCCGCCGCCTCGCGGGGCTCCGACACCGTCACGCCGCGTAGCCGCCCCTTGCACTCGCACGACTCGCACTTGGCGCCCTCGGCTGCCCGAAGACACCGCAGGCATAGCATACTGGAAACAAATTATGGTTTTTATGCACTCTGAATTTTTTCACAGAATATCTAGCGAATTCAGCTGCCCTGTATTGTAAGCATTAGTCGGTTCCTATACATACTTAGCTATTCCCATGATAACCAATAGATATTTATAAATCTTATAAGACCGTATGTAATTTTAAAATTTGTTTAGTGTTATATGCTAGGTACTTACAATTGGATAAACAAATTGGCGGAACAAATAGCACGGGGGGGTGACGTATGGTGACGATGGTTTGTCCGATACTTAGACAACGCACAACGTAGCTTAATATTAGCCTATTTGCATTAGTTTATTTTATTAAGGACCGACCAAACCGGAGCTAAAAAATCGCTCAAGCGTCGCATTTTTGACGCGAGCTGTCCACACCGAAGCTGAAAATACGCTGTCGCTGCATGAACGCGGCTCATCGGCTCAAGAGAGTTTCTTTGAAGCCAGTTTGGCTTTGGCCTCCAAGTGATCCCTAAATTGGGCTTCATTAGTATGCAGAATGAACAACATTGACGACAGCATGGAACCTTGGGTTATACTACGATGGTGCCGTGGGAACTAAATACTTATTCTTTGTTACTCTGACAGGTTATTGGGGCCTAAGAAATGGGCCTACACCTTTCCCCAAACCGGCAATGGATTCCTGACCTCCTGGTGTTGCCATCCATACCATCATGGTGACCTGCTCGCACTTGCTCGTTTGCCTTCCCCATTACATACTAGCTCTTCTCAGCGGCTTTACCCGCTTTTAGTTCGGTTCTCTATAAAATATCACCTTTCAAGCGTAAACTTATTATTTTCTCGGGATAAAAAGTAGCCTATATTACTGAGCGATAATATAGCATTCTATTAGTAAAAGAAATTTTAAAATCGCTCCAGTGGTATTTGAGATTTTGATTTTGAAAAATACAAATATTTTCTCTACATAATATTACGTATAGATATCGATTATAAAGAAATAAGCAGGTATAATACACACAGCGCGGCCTAATGAGAAAATATAACTATAAATACTGTAAACAATTCTTCTTGGATTTTGGACATTATCGATACCTATATCACGCACTGCAGCAGAAATAGCAATAGCTAGGTAACGTACCTTGTAAATTTTCAACAGCTGTAATCTTTGTTCACGAAAATTACTTACAAAAAATTAACATTAATAAACTTATAAATGTCGTGCAACATTGACGATAAGACGAATTGTCATTCTTTTACGAAATTAGGCGAAAACGGTAAATATATTCAAGAATCTAATCTAATAAAACATTATCTTACATCACCCTTGAGACATGCTTGAGTTGAGAACCCTTGACCCCTTGACCACCTATTCTACTTAGTTGACCACAGAGAAAATTCCAACAAAAAGAGATAATGACAGTTCCGTGACTTTCAGATTTATGACAGTAGGACTTTCAGCAACCGCCAGTATTCTACAAAGATTTGTACCAAGGAAATTGGACATTGATTTGTACAAAGACGTACGAGTTGCAGAAAGAATCTAACCAATGAGCAGTTTTCCAATAGGTATCTAAAGCATTCCTAACCACTCACTAGATGGCGCCCCGACAATTTTGGTAATTGAAAATCGCTTGAAATATGTTCTTAGCAAACAGGATATAAACACTGGGTACGTTGTATTGGATAATATTGTATTTGTCAATAGTTTTCAACCATTTTAGAGGTTGTAATAATAATGGAATATAGTGCCAACTTCTATAAATATTTCTTTTTACATTTCGTTCAACCTTTAACAGTTATGTTTATATTAATAAACATTTTATTTTTAATTTTAGTATTAGTTGGCAGCATGAAATCACTGCCACCATCATACAGATTCAAAAAAGATTACCAACAATGTAGGAGCGCCATCTAGTGATGCTTTTTGAAACCAACTATCAATACCTACTGGAAAACTCCTCATTCTACACCATTATTAAAAAAAACATATTTGTAATTTTTAAAAAGATAATTGTCGATGATACCATGCTCACAAGTGGTATTAAGCCACTGAGTCAGCAGAGGGATTTCGCCTCCCTTTGTGAGCTCTACCGTTTGTAGAACGGTGTTTGTTCTCAAGAACTGTTTGACATGGCGCCTACAGCTAAATTCTATAATCGCAGCGCTCGCCACCGTTCATTCTTACACTTTGGAGCCAAATTGGTCGCGAACTGTGCGGTTCCAAAGGAACATTGTCCCACGCACACTAAGGTTGTGGAATGAAGTACCTGGAAAGATTATCCCTGGAGAGTACAACATGGAGTTCGTCAAGAAAATGGTGAAATGGTTTTTGCGGGGTCGGCAACGCGTGGGTGATGCCCCTGGCATTACAAACTTCCATAGGCTGTGGTGACTGCTTACCATCGGGCAGACTTACTGATCTTGTGATAGCGTCGCCGTTAATGGCATTGACTTGACATTTCAAAATAGCGATATTTGGTTCCAGGTTTGACCACCTGTACGTAAAGTTTGTGCATGCATCCGTGCCTGCGCGTTAGCGTAGAGTTTTTATGCTGTGTTTCATGCAAGAATGCGTACGTTTCATAGCGCAATGGTAATATTTTAAGCAAATATGTTATAAAAATGGCTTGATTAAGAATTTAAATAATTACGCGAGGACATTACTTTTTATAAGCATTATCGATTTTAACTCTCATTACCTATGTCGGCTGGTGGTGAGGGAGCATTCATTCTGTCTAATTTAGTAGGGTGACATGGAAAAAAGCCAGAGGGTGACGAACGCTGTTGCGTAGTGGTTGTGTTGTGGTGATGTGTGATCTGTACCTGTATAAAAAAGTTTCTGTAGGGGTGATGTGTGTGTGTCGCAGGTTTATGATAAAATAGGATTTTTTATCACAGAACTAGGCTAGCATTTTGCCAAGGCGCTGGTTTTCAGTGACTCCTGTTAAGTGAGGCAGCTTTACTAGAAAACAAATTAAATGGCGAACTGAAATGAAGACAGCCGAGTATTGTAGGAGGGAGGCATTTCTGGCACTTGCTCGCTCGTTGCGGGCTCGATGTTTCGAGTCCTTTGACTCGGACGCAAAAACCTGTTGCTTGGCACAAAATATGTTGAACGAAGTAAGACGAAGTGCCTTCACTACACTCTCGTATTCGCCCGTAGAAGAAACAATTCGCATCACTGATCAAAGTATGAGCAGTTTTCCAATAGGTATCTAAAGCATTCCTAACCACTCACTAGATGGCGCCTCGACAATTTTGGTAATTGATAATCGCTTGAAATAGGTTCTTAGCAAAGAGGATATAAACACTGGGTACATTGTATTGGTTAATACTGTTTTTATCAATAGTTTTTAACCATTTTAGAGGTTGTAATAAATTATTACAAACAAAGCAAACATCAATTGGTCTGAGTCAATTCGTTTCATGGACAATACCTACTGGAAAACTCCTCATTCACCTAACCCCGGTCAACTTCCTAAGTAGTGTAGTGCCTCCTTAAAGCCGGTCGCGCTTTGGATGCGATTGGTCGACTTTGGTGCGAATGTCATTCATCTGAATAGTTTTATGATCGAATTGTCTCCCACTACCTATTTTATAGGTACTATTTGGTATCTACCACCTACCTTTTCGTCCGTAAAGATCTCGCCATCATGATGCGTCAAGTTGGCGGGATCATACCTTTCACCAAAAATAGGTGTAGGTGTCTACCCAACTATGCAATCTGCGTTATTAATATTGTTATACTTACATAAACGTTATCGCAATTATTGCTTACCAACATTAAAAAATAGGTACTCTATTATTTTATTTCGACATCTTATACGCCTGCCATGTAGTTAAGAGCAAAGCTGCCAGTTAGATGCATTGCAATAATTAATGTACCACTACATATTATAAAACAAAGTACCACGCTGCGTCTGCCTGTCTATCTCATCATATCAGCCAGAAGACGCCCACTGCTGGGCATAGACCTCCCCCAGAGATCTCCACAAAGGCCGGTCCTGTGCTTTCCGCATACAGCTGGTACCTGCGATCCTTACCAGGTCGTCGGTCCACCTTGTAGGAGGCCTTCCCACGCTGCGTCTTCCGGTACGTGGTCGCCACTCGAGAACTTTACTGCCCCATCGGCCATCCGTTCTTCGAGCTATGTGCCCTGCCCACTGCCACTTCAGTCTGACAATCCTTAGAGGTATTGTGGTGACCTATGTATGTTAGTTGGCTTGAGGATCTCCTCATTTCTGTTTCGATCGCGCAAAGAAACTCCGGGCATGACTCTTTCCATTGCCCTGTGGGTAACAGTGAGCTTTCTTATAAGGCCCACAGTGAGCGGCCGCGTTTCAGTTCCGTAAGTAATCACTGGCAACACACATTGGTCAAACACCTTCGTCTTGAGACACTGCGGTAATTGGGACAAACACTTCAGTGCTTCGATATATAGATAGTCAATTTGGCACCGTTGTAGAGACTGGAGCACCGCCCAAGTTTCAATCGAATCCAAGGCTTTCTCATAGTCCACAAACGCCAAGCATAATGGCCGGTTATACTCTTTGGTCTTCTGTATAACCTGCCGCAGCGTATGTATGTGGTCTATGGTAGTAAAACCTTTTCGGAATCCGGCTTGTTCGCTGGAGGCTGGAAATCATCAAACCTGCGTGCGAGACGATTCGTAATGACTCTCGAAAACAGCTTATACACATCGGTCAGCAGCGATATTGGTCTGATGTTCTTCAAGAGAGCCTTATTACCTTTCTTGAAGAACAATATCACTATGCTTCTGTTCCATGCTTCCGGCGTTTTTCCCTCGAGGATGACAGAATTTAACAGCTTCTGAAGGGTCTTAAGCACAGGTTTGCCACCAGCTTTCAGAAGCTCAGCCGTAATTCCATCATCTCCCGGCGCCCTGTTGTTCTTCAGCTGTTTGAGAGCCATACTAATCTCGTACAGGCTGATGTCGGGCTATCTTCGGTGTAGTGTCGGGTCAACTTGGGTCTGGGGTCTTTTGCCATAATGGTAACAAGTGCCCGTGTTGTCGTGTATAACTGTCTATAGAACCTCTCGACTTCCCTCTTTTGAGGGAAGTCTTGGTCGAAACGATTCTGCTGTCGTCCGTTTTCAGTCTCGTCAACTGGCTCTGTCCAATTGATAGATCTCTCGCAAAGACTTTAGAACCTTTGTTCCGCTCGATCGCCGCCTCAATATTAGTTTGAAGCGGCGTATGTCGCGAGTCAGAGACTTGGAGATCCGTCGATTAAATCGCCTAAATTGAGAGACATCATCAGGGGATTGCAGAGTCATTCCGCGTCTTTCTTCGATAAGTTTGAGGGTATCGTCAGAGATTTTGTTTGTTCTGTTTGTACGGCAGGTTTTATAAAACTTTGACCCAACTGTATAGACAATTTCCACGAACCTGTTACTATAGTCGTCCACGTCAACGCATTCTCCTAGGCACTCAAAGCTATTTTGTAATTTGAGTTGAAAGCTCTCTGGGTTTTGGATTTGAATGGGTAGGTATAGGCCGGAGCGTGGACCTCATCAATCTCGATCTTTCCAGCTGGGGATTAATATTCAATGTGCCTAAGAGGCACCAAGCGGTTCTCACTGCCAATTTTAACGCTATTGATCACCGAGACATCATTGAATATATGCCGTTTCGTAGATAGGATGAAGTCTATATATTTTTTGTGACACCATCGGGACTAACCCATCTGAATATGATAAGGCTTCTTGAAAAAAAAGTTCAGCATAAAGAGTCCCTCCATTTCTATAAAGCCGGCCAGCATCTGGCCACGGGCATTCCGACTTCCAACTCCAAATTGCCAGTTGACGGTTGGTTGCTTTCCCGGAAGTAAAGCAGATTTCCGGACTTCAGGATAATCGAGTCCTCCCCCTTTCTTCGGACTTCAGATAACCCTATAATGTCCCAATGTAATCTGCTTACCACTTCCTTCAGTTCCACGAGCTTTTCGTCGGTCCGCAGTGTCAGTGAACATTGTATGTGGCCAGGGCCAGTGGTCGTGCTTAGTGGTAGCCTGGTCGCATTCGGTGATTCTTCGCACCCCCTGCCCCGCCGTTACCGTGACCGCTACCATAGTCAGGAATAGCGGGGTCGCCAGGTACTGAGGGCCGTGGCCTGTGTGCTTGTCATACGGGAGGGGGGGTTATTCACTTAGTTGCCTCTTACGACACCCACGGGAAAATATGGGGTGGTGCTATTCTTTTACGTGGCGGCACCACACACCTCACGCATCTGTTCGCGATAAACTAAATATACTGAAGAGATTTTCATCAATAGACAAATTGATTAATGAGCAAACTTTAGGCGTATAATTTGTTAAGGTTTGTGCGAAGCTAGAATGGGTCGCCAGTATGTCATATATATTTTGGTACAAAATGGGCGACAAGTCTGCAGAACAATTTCATAAACAAACGAAGTTCACAACCGGTACAGCGTATTTCTTAAATAAATTATTTCAACCGGACCAACGGAAAAGTGAGAGACAGCTATCTATATCTCACAAGCAGGTATGCCGCACACCCTCATTAATACATTACTAATCTAATACTTGTAATCTCCTCACATGAAAATAATTACAATACATAGTTAGGTAAGTAAGTACCTACTTACTTCATCATCACAGCCCGTAACAGTCCACTGCAGGACTTAGGGCCTCTCCCACGAAAGGGGAGGTTATTGCCATAATCTCCACGCTTGGCAGGCGGGTTGGAGATCGCAATGTTTAAATAATACAATGGAAAATGCTGCTGCCCATTTTCCAGACTACGGAGACTCTTGATCTTTTGCCTCGAAAACATTAGTCGCCTTGTACGACACCCATGAGTGTAAGGGGTTGGTGCTATTCTACTCTGCCGGATACCACACGGCTAACTAAACTAACTAAAATAAATAATAAAAAGACGAACAACATTGCCAAGATCGAGAGTGTGTCGTCTAGGGTAGCGTACCTTATACTCAGAATTATCAAGCCACATTTGTTAAGGTCATACAGGTCTATGCACCGACTTCGACTCATTCTGACGATGAAGTGGAGGCTATGTATGAGGACATATCTACAGCCATCCATACCTCCAAGACACATTACACCGTTGTCATGGGGGATTTCAAAGTGTAACTGGGCAAACGAAGCGGAGACGAGTAGAGAGATCTGTCGATTGGACAGAGCTAGATTACGAGACTGAAAACAGATGACGGCAGAGTTGTTTCGACCAAGTCCGAGGTTTTAAGGGAAATCGAGAGGTTCTAGGACAGTTATACACGACAACACGGGCACCTGTTACCAATATGGCAAAAGAACCCAGAGCCAAGTTAACACGACACTACACCGATGATATCCCGGACATCAACCTGTACGAGATTAGTATGGCTCTTAAACAGCATAAGAACAACAAGGCGCCGGGCGATGATGGAATTACGGCTGAGCTTCTGAAACTTGTCAATTCCGTCATCCTCAAAGGTAAAACGCCAGAAGCATGGCACAGAAGCATAGTGACATTGTTCTTCAAGAAAGGTGATTAGGCTTTCTTGAAGAACTTCAAACCAATATCGCTGCTGACTCATGTGTAATGAGTCAAAGTCATCGACACAGCTCTAAAGATTGGTAGACTGAGTGGCAGTGGGCAGGGTACATTTCTCAAAGAACAGATGGCCGAAGGGGCAGTAAAGTTCTCGAGTGGCGACCACGTACTGGAAGACGCAGCGTGGGGGAGACCTCCCACAAGGCGTACCGAAGACCTGGTAAGGATCACAGATACCAGCTGGATGCGGAAAGCACAGGACCGGCCTTTGTGGAGATCTCTGGGGGAAGTCTATGCCCAGCAGTTGGCGTCTTCTGGCTGATGATGATGATGATGACCTATTTAAATAGAAGACCCAAATGTTGCCTACTTATTTATTATGCCAGCCGTCTAATCATAGTCAAATGCCGACCCCGGGCCTCTGCGCGTGAGAGCACAACCGGGACATTGCCGGCACTTTATAAAAAGAAATAAAAAAACAACTAACGGTTCTACAGGCACAAATGTCAAAATAAAGTTTTTAAAATGGGTTGTGAAAAATAAAGGAATTTATTCATACAGCCAAAGACTCAAACATATTATTACCCATTTGGGGGCGTACCATGAGATCTATTATATATATAATAAATGTATTGAAATAGTCTTTTTTAAAGCAAACGTTAATAGAGGGGGCTAAACAAGCTTATGTGACACGTATAGCGCTGTCTCGTTCTAACCAGGGCAATTCTGTTTAGGTCCTGCTATAAAAGCTCATGGTTAGCCCCCTCTTTTAATATTATTAACGTTTGTTTAAAAAATTTTGCATTTTCATCTGTTAAAGCCACACCAAACAGCTTGGACGCTTCATAACAAAAAGTGGGTCATTTATAATTTGTTTTTCTAAAAAGATCCAAGCTGTTTGGTTGACTTGATGTCATACGTTTGTGTAGTGTTGATGGTACCGAACCACTTGGATCTTTTTTGCTAAACAGAATCATGATACATTTTATTATTCTTAGGAGAACCAAGCGACTTGGATCCAATATAGGTTTTTCTTTTACTTAAACTAAATACGCAAGATGGATCGAAGTGACATGGTTCCTTTGAATTCATTAAGAATGGTTTATCATTATAGAACTATGTGACTCGGATCTTCAAATCTATTTTATAATGCGAATATTGAGTTTTGTATCCTTGTTGACCCTAAAAAATTATGGTTTGAATAGTCGAATCATTTCCATACTTATTGGGTAGATGTAAATGTCAAATTAGAGTGTTTCTACGCAAATAACTCAATTTCACCTAAGTTGTGGGTTGGATCTTTTATGCATAACAACGTCCAATTTATCAATCACTCCAACTTTTTAGAACAGAAAAGTCAAAAATATCGAGATCGCTTCTCTCGCTCATTTTCAGATACTTTTCTTATCAAGCTCGTTGCGGTTACTTATTGATTTACTTAAATTACTATTGTGAGGGTCACCCATTGCTTTTAAGACCATAAATATCTAAAATAGAGAGCTCATTAATTTAATGATCACCTCAAGCTTAATAACCCAAAATATCACAAATTACATGCTCATTCCGCTCGCTCATTCAATCAATTCACTCCAACTTTTAGGACCTCAAACGTAAAAAATGTTAAGCTCGCTCCGGTGGCTCATTCATTGATCACCGCAGCTTATAAGACCCAAAATGTCAAAAATTTCGAGCTCGCTCCGCTCCGCTCATACATTAGTTGTTTTCCCCCAGGTTTTAAAAGTTTCGAGCTCACTCATTCATTTTTTATTCACCCCACTAAAAAGGGCATTTGTTTTTAAGAATACCTATAAATACAATAGATACCTAAAATTTTGACTTTTGCCCCCCCCCCCCCCCCCCCCCCCTCAACCAAATACTGGATCCGCGCCTGCGTACTTTAAACGTAATTCCACAAAATTTCCGTATAAACAGTAAATGAACATGTAGCATTCTGAGTGTTGAGGGGCAATGGAGAGGAGCGCTTTGATGCTAGAGTGAAAGTGGGAACTAGGTGAAACATGTAGTAACTAATACTTTTGTAAGCCAAAAATACCTACCCAACTAGGTAGGTACCTACCTACGTACTCTAAATAGTAATGGTAAACCTACTATCAACTGAAAGTGATCCCGCCATCTTGATGTTTATCAAAGGCATTCGCGTCCCTCTCATAGTGTTGCGCACATGAACGGCGGTGATCCCTAAACATTGGGTTACCTGCTCTATAAAAGTCTTCATCAGACGAAACCTGGAGCCCTATTTTTGAATAGCTCGCCTCGATTCAAAGTTTTTTTAATTTTGATCTTCGGCTTGATAAATTCTAATTTTCCCTATTTTTGAACCATACTGTTTCGATATTGCCAATGTGCTATAAAAATGTTCGAATTATTCGTGATGAAAATCAAAATTAAAAACGCTCGGATTCAAATTCAGTTCAATTTAACTCATAAGTTAACCTGTGTTCTTTAAAAAGTCATATAGGTACAATGTAGTGCCATGGTTCCAGCGGTTCCATTTACCCTTACCTACCATAACATCTTGGGATCCTTGGCGTCATAATGTCGAACTACAAATGAAATCACATAGGTACCAAGCCTTACAAAAATCGGGTGATTACAATATAGCCAAGTAGACTATAGGTATAGTTATTATACATACTACACCCACACCTGTAACAGAAATTAAAATTCCAACAACAAGATTTTGATGCCAGTGTAACGTAAAATTTTACAAATTCGAAACCTTAGCATGAGACCGACTTACGCGTGACTGATTTAAAATGATTATATTTGATGCTATTGGTTAAAAATAGCACTATAATCATACATAGTTTCGTGGTCAGTTCCAAACATACAAGCCTGTGACAGGCATACAGCGGAGGCTGTTATAAGAGTTCCTTTTTTATACTTCGGGTATGTAACCCTAAAAACTGAAGGCGGACTCGTTCTGCATCATTAACATTGACGCAAAAAGCCAATCAGTGTTCCAGATAATCACAATATTAATTTTAGAGATTACACGACGTGTCGAAAACTCCCGGAGAAGCTATTGGTTCATGAAAGGTAATCTGCCTTTATCATTAAAAAGTAAATTGATGGACATGTGCATTCTCCCCATCCTCACCTAAGGTGCTCAAACTAGGTGTTTGACGGATCATCAGAAGTCCGGTTTGCCAGCGAGCCATGGAGCGCAGTATCTTGGGAGTCAAATTGTCGGACCGTATAAGAAACAGTATACTGCGCACCAAAACTCAATTAAATAGTTTAATAAATGAGCGGTTTAACCAAAATGTAAGTGTAGTTACTTTAAGGTTACCTACAACTTTGCCTTGAATTAATATAAAAATCTTCTAAAACGATCAAGAACTTCATTTGTCGTCATTGCAGCCACCTTGGGCCCTCGTAGCACAAATCCTTATCTATTAGGCTTCTACATCTAAAACCATATGGCGACTGAATGTGTAACCATGATACAATCTGGTCAGACTCCCCTGGTACTGCTACCCTGACCTGACCCTGCGGTCACGGAGGTCAGATGGCAGTCGCTCCACTGTATCTACCTGATCTGCCAAATCCTGGATCATAGTCAAGGCGGACTCCGGGCCCTCGTGCGCGAGAGCCCAACGGGACATTAACGCCACATTTATTATTTTTTTTATTATCTAAAACCACTTGACTGTCGATAATCTTGGTACGTCACGGTTTAGCTGGACTTTCAATTCTAATCATCAAATTTAGTTATTTCGTATTGTTACAGTTAAAGTTAACAATAGTTTCATTGTATGAATGCATGTATACTGTAATCAATCTACATAGGTACTTACTTACTTACTTCGCTGGCTCAGCGACCAGAAGTAGATATTGGCTTCCGGCGCAAGAATTCGCTATTGGACCCTATCCTGCGCCATTTGTTCCCAGTTCGTTATCTGAAGTTCGCGCCGGTCTGTCCGGAGCTCGTGTCCGAGCCTAATATAATCGGAAAGATTAAAGCTGCTTGACTTCGCTGGATCGGACACATTGAGAGAATTTGAGAGAATCGTCCAGCCAAACGTGCATACCTGGGCCGAGTCAAGCGCCGGGTTGAACGGCCCAGGTATCGATGGATGGGCAAAGTCCGGAACCAATCTACATAGGTAATAAAAATAGTAATATTATATCATATATTATACACCCTGTTAACAGAGTCACAGAGGTCCGATGGCAGTCGCTCCACTATAACTTAATTACCTGATCTGCCAAATCCTGGATCATGATCATGCACGCCCCAGGCCCTCTCGCACGAGTATATTACCGGGACATTAACATCAAGGATGACCAACAGAAACAAGTTAATAATTTTTAAGCTTTATTAATAAATTAGCATTAATAAGTCTTAGGAATATCTTAACAATTACACCCATTAACTGAATAAAAAAATAAAGGTACCGATAACCCCAGCTATCATTTATCATGTAAAACTTATAAATATGGCCACATTGAATCAGGCAAATAGATCTGCTGGAATAATGAAATTACATTTTTGTCCCGTGCCACATAAAGCAGGTATACCTGCCTGAAACAAAAATACCTAATATGAAATGCATTCTTACATACTAATTATTATGTAGAAGCACCTTTAAGTATCAGTACATTGTAAATGAATTGTAAGACAATTTACAAATTAGCATGATATTTCTTGAATGGGGCCAAGCCAGATGCCACCTTGCTACCCAAATCTGGATGTACTTGGTTGAAAAGCTTAATGGCTTTCTCTTGAATGAAGCCAGCAGCATCCTTAAGATGGCCTACAATGTTGCTAACAGCACGAGCCTTCTCTTCATCACTGAATACTTGTTTGTAAAGCACTGCAGCTTGAGAGAAGTTGTCTTCAGTTTGGCCACTGTCATATCGGTCTACGTCTCCGCTTACTTCAACTCTTGGTTGCAGACGTTGAGCACGGGGGCATTCTTGCGGGCCAGAGAATGAGTTAGGGAAATAGTTAGGGCAGCCTTCTTGGTTATTAATACTTTGAGGGCCGTCACGCTGGTAATTGGAAACAGTCACACGGTAAGGGCAGTTCACTGGGATTTGCAAATAGTTAGCTCCTAGCCTGTGGCGGTGAGTGTCATTATATGCGAACAATCGCCCTTGCAACATCTTATCGGGTGATGGTTCAATACCAGGCACCAAGTTAGAAGGACTCATTGCAATCTGCTCTACTTCAGCAAAGTAATTCTTAGGGTTCCTGTCCAAAACTAATTTACCAACAGGAATCAAAGGATATTCTGAATGAGGCCAAATCTTAGTGAGGTCAAATGGATTAAACTTGGAACTTTTAGCTTGGGCCATAGTCATGACCTGGATGTATAGGGTCCAGGATGGGAAATCACCCCTGCCAATAGCATTATACAAGTCCCTGATGGAATAATCAGGATCGTTTGAGGCTAGTTCACCAGCCTTATCAACAGGTAAATTCTTAACGCCCTGATTGGTTTTGTAATGGAATTTAACCCAATGTGCTACTCCTTGGGCATTAACCAGTTTGAAAGTATGAGATCCATAGCCATTCATATGCCTGTACCCATCAGGAATACCTCTATCGCCAAACAAATATAAAACTTGATGCAATGTTTCTGGCCTCAGAGTCAAGAAATCCCAAAACATGTCAGGATCTTTTAAATGGGTAGCGGGATTTCTCTTCTGAGTGTGAATAAAACTAGGAAACAGAGTTGGGTCTCTAATGAAGAAAATAGGGGTGTTGTTGCCCACCAAATCCCAGTTACCATCATCTGTATAAAATTTAACAGCAAACCCTCTGGGATCACGAACAGTATCAGCAGATCCACTTTCACCTCCCACTGTGGAGAATCGTACTGCGATTGGAGTTCTTTTTTTAATGGTCTCAAACACTTTGGCTGCGCTGTACTTAGTGATGTCATGAGTTACTTCAAAGTATCCAAAAGCGCCAGCTCCCTTGGCATGTACCACTCGTTCTGGGATGCGCTCCCTATCAAATGCAGACATTTCATCCAGGAAGTTGACATCTTGCAGGAGTGCGGGTCCAAGTTTCCCAACAGTCTGAATAGCGGTCTTAACACCCACTGGTGAACCAGATTTAGTGGTTATGAATCCAGGAGAATCCTGTAAAGACAAACAAATTTATTTTAAAATTAACATTACAAACCAACTGAAGTGGGGCTGACGGTATAGGTAAACAGACCCTGACAGACGCAGGGATCAATAATTATACACATGAGGTACCTACATCAAACATTTGTAACACACCTACAGTCAAATCTAATAAGATGTGTTGAATATTTGATACTGGGGACAAAATTCATTCCACATAGACACAAATTAAAAATTGTAATCAACTTGGATCATGTAACCCATTGTACATCTTATCACTGATTAGGATTATCTTTGAGGTTTGCCTTTAATTAGGTAAGTAGACTGCCTAATTGGTATCACATAATTACATAACAATCATTGATAAAAATAAAAAAATTCGCATAGGCAGTTAAAAAGGATAATACGGTAGCAGTTTATAGTTTACAATGCCATTATCGATGTTTGTTACAAACGCTATGGTAGTTACAAACTATGTTTATTCATAGTTCTGTCAGGCATGATAAAGCAAAAAGATAAGAAGACACAGTATTGACAAAACAATTACATATCAAAAGACACTTGGAGCAAAGGTCAGAGTGTTAAAATATGTACAGTCCCAAGAATTACATGGCATGACTTGACTGCAAATCCAATAATAAAATAATTGTAATGGGTAAGAATCTACTACATAACCTACTCACAGACTACGATACAACCCAGCAAGTACCTACTGCATTACAAAGTCTAATTGCGTTATAAATTAAACGAACTATGTCACAAACAACACAATAAGTTATCATCTAAAATAATAAGTAGGTAGCTAATCTAAATTTGCGTGTATTGCTATTTGCTAAGGTACGTACCTTTACGGATTTTTTGAATGACACAAGTTGGTCCGAAGCGGGGTCTCTTGAAGCCATTTTCTTAGTCGTTATTAACACTACGGAGCGACACACTGGACGCGCACCGCGGTCGCAAATACCGGCAACCGGTTCAAGAGCCCGTATTTATAGCTTCCAGTTGCGATAAACAACTATCACCACACCACACCACCGAGCGCCACGGGCGGAGACCGGAGTACGTCAAGTAATCGTCCGTATAGGTATTTACAACAGTTTAAGTATTCAATAAGGTAGGTAGACACATAATACATATAGTTGCACGATCACGACACAAACTAAATTATTATTCTATAGGTAGGTACCTATTCCATAAATGAGTATTTTCATTTTGGACAGTTACTTTTATATTTTAATTTGGATTGACAAGGTAAAATCGAGTAGGCAGTGCAAGTGGCAGGCAGAATAAACAAATTAAACTAACAGCGTCACAAAACATAGTCACAAAAGGAGTATGAGAACATAATGAAGACAGATAAGGGCAGATTTCTAATGTCATTAGAGCGTTGACCCTTCATTTGTTTTTGTTAACTACCAGTAAAACGGGGCTATTCGGTACAGTTTTTGACTTTAATATTTTATCAAGTATCCAACTTGTTTGAACTTCCTCTGCCTACAATCCTATTTATTTTCAAATGTTTTCAGAGAATCCTTGAGAGTAGGTACCTACTACCTACATGAACGATGGCCCACAATGAGGAGTTTTCCAATAGGTATTTAAGGCATTCCTAACCACTCACTAGATGGCGCCCCGACAATTTTGGTAATTGATAATCGCTTGAAATAGGTTCTTCGCAAACAGGATATAAACACTGGGTACGTTGTATTGGATAATATTATATTTGTCAATAGCTTTCAACCATTTTAGAGGTTGTAATAATAATGGAACATAGTGCCAACTTCTAAAAATATTTATTTTTACACTTTGTTCAACCTTTAACAGTTATGTTTATATTAATAAACACTTTATTTTCAAGTTTAGTATTACTTGGCTGCATGAAATCACTGCCACTATCATACAGATTTAAAGAAGATTACCAAAATTGTAGGAGCGCCATCTATTGATGCTTTTTGAAACAAACTATCAATACTGGTCGGGAATATTCGGTTCGGGGTGATACCGCCGAGGTCCATCTTGATCCAATAAATAGTATAGACTCGTATACTTAGTAACAATGCGTTTTGCATTTTGATTTTGAAACATCATAAATATTAAAATCAAATAAAATGCTTGAATAATGTACTTTGTAATAGAATGTTTCAGATTGTTTTCGTATTTTGTTATTTTGAGTGCATAAATTCATATGTATTCTGCAATGTCAAATTTATTAATAAGATCAAATATACGGGATCAAATAAAAACTAAAAAAGCATGCAAATAGTGATAGTGGAACTGAATATAAAATCCACTACCATGAAGTTAGAGTCCCTATAACCAGCTTCATGTCGTTCATAATCGTACATTTCAGGCCATTCTAGTGGATAGCCTCAACAGGAACACTACTGCAGAAAAAACGCTGACTCTTCCTTCACGGTCATAATTATCGTCTTTTTCTATTGAAACCAAATTGAAACACTATTTTAAACATGCTGTCAATGATCACAGTGAACGTGACGTAATAGAACTAAGACGCTCGCTAAGTAATATGCCTGGCTGAACATATAGGAGAAGGAAAGGAGTACCGGCAGAAATGTATGGACCCCAGCCTAATGATCAATAACGTTGAACGATATGTCATTGAAATGGATTTTTAATTGTCTGCAACAATTTTACTATGCCGACAACTCTCGAATCGTTGTGGGAAAACAGTTATGGCCAATTAAAATAAACTTCATTTTGTACTGGAAAATTCGGCCCATATGACCAATAATGTTGAGCGATATGTCATTGGAAAGGATTTTTCATTTTCTAGAACTTTTACTATGACGACAACTCTGGAATCGTTGTGGGAAAAAAGCTATGGTCAATTAAAGTAAACTTAATTTTATACTGGAAAATTTGGTTATATGACCAATAATGTTAAGCAATATGTCGTAGGCTGGGTTGCCCAGACCTCCTTTATGAAAAAAAATTGATACTTCAGCTAGTTGAATCTAGCGCCCTCTCTCACAACTAGTAGGTAGGTACGCCAAGTTCAACGCTAGCTCTCTGAGTTTATTCCCTATACGATGGCCTAGATACCTACCGTAAAGGGGTAAAAACGATGATTATATATAAGATACCTACCTCTACGCTGACAGCCGGCTTAGATATGACGTATTACCTATATTACTAATTTTGCTGTAGCCTGGCCGGAAGATAATGACATCATAAAGCGACTCTGGTGAAAGAATCTTGCTTCCTATTGCACAACAAATGTCCAGTTGGAGTAAGTAAAAACATGGAAACAAATTACGTCACTCTACAAATCGTTCTAACCTGATTAGAGCCTAAATATGAATAAGTATGATCGTTCAAGGACAACTTATTTTTTGAAGTGCTAAAGAGTAATGCCATCTTTGTAGGTACGCTGTTACCGACTACCTACTTACTATACTATCTTACATGCCAAACTAAGTGAAGTGAGAAGGAATCTTTGTTTTTCTATACGTACTCGCCAAAAAAGGCACTTACCTATTCAGGGGCGCTAGCAGCTACACTCTACTCCCGTAATTCGGTAGCATTCGTCGTTACGAATTTTAAATACTGATTAGCCCGTGCATATTAATTTGCACAACCTACTTACTTAAATAATATTAAAATGAAAAAGACATCTCTTTTACTTCGATTTTGTTAAGTTCGTGGGATCAGTGGATCAAGACGGCACACTGAATCAGCGCCTTATTATGCTGGAAGAATAGGCAATTAATAGCTGTACCTTTTACACAGTAGACAAGGCCGTTTCCACGCTAGTTAGCGCATTACTCTGGATTGAGTTTTGGGATCCCAAAAATCACGCACGTTGTATTGTTTTCTTTTAGCCTCCTCCTCCTCCTCCTGAGGGTCGTGGCCTCTTTAAATGACTTTCTCGTGGACTATCTTGTGCCAGCTTACTCTATCTTCGGCAGCATGGATGGCATCGCACACCGAGGTGTCCAGCGCATTAGGCTTCTATTTCTAGGCCTCTCCCGCTCATCTTGCCCGTTATCAGCAGTTTTTATAAATTGTCACGTCTTATCTTGGCAACGTGGCCGAAGAACTCGAAACTCCTCCGCAGACATGTGGTGCTGAGCCTCATCGGTAACTTGAGTTCGGCTAGAATTTTTTTCTTTATTTATTTTTATTATTTCGTTGGTTCGGTATTCAGTCCAATGAATTCCGAGCATTCTTCTCCAGCACCACATTGCAAACGCGTCAATGCGCTGGCGGTCAGCTTTCTTAAGGGTCCAAAGGAAGATGGAAAAAACGAGAGTGGTAACGAGCTGCTTCTTTGTCTTTTTCGAGATGTCCTTGTCACTCCCACGGTCAACTGGGCTATAGCACTTTTCTATCTATTTAGCTATCATTCCTATGTATAAAGTAGTTAATAGGGTTTTATTTGACAATAAATTAAGGATTGCGAACACAAAAGGTTTTCAAATTGCCTCGTAAAAAAAATTATTTTGGCGGAATACAAGGTAAATGTTTATTTTTATGGCGTAATGTATGCAGTAAAACATTACAGGAACCTAGGTAGTTCCTTCGTAATCCTTATGTTGACCGTTACTTACCTACTTACAAAGACCGTCGTATGAAACGCTTGTGGTAGGCAGGTTCGACTAATCGTAGATATAAAGCTGGGTTATGAATCTATATAACACTCAGTAGGTAACACACTTACAATGAAAATTGTTGGTACCTACTATGCTCTGATAACTTTAATCTTTTGTTGTAAAGATTAAAGATGAGAGTGCGTAAAGATTAAAGAACTTAAATAGGTAAGTGGGCACCTCCTCTTGGCCATTCAACTCCTAATATACGTACTTACCTACTTGAAACTCAAAGCTTGAAACCCAAGTGCATATATCGTCGAAACGAGTAGGAATACCTTTGGGCATTAGCTCGTTATTCTGTTAACGTTAACTAACTTTAAACATATTAACCTATTTGTTAACTTCTGTTATATTAAACGTTCGTTAACTTTAGTCCCTTGCATGGTTCACGCACTACATCACGTTAACATTCTATTGCTAGACTTGAGCCTTTTCCAAATTAGTAGAGGGCGTTATCTTGCGCTTCGTAACCGGGTTGTGATTGCAGTCTTGATAATAATTAACAAAAAATACAGAAACGGGTTAATATAGGATGGCAGATAGATGGCTCTATGACATACTTAATATTAGTCGGCTGGCTTACCTACATGTGATAGACACCTATCGGCAAAATGGGTGGGGTTAGGTGGATTTGTGCTCCTAGGCTAATTACGTAACTCTGATGCCAACATTTCTCTCCGTATCATCGATTTCTTGGGTTAGTTGCTAACAAAGTTCCATTGCAATCAACTGAAACTATTAAATCGATCATATGTCATCGCAATAGTAACAATTTCAATCATTGAAATCAGAGAATTGTTGGCAAAATAGTTAAGCAATAGTTACGTAATTGTTACGTAATTGTTACGTAGCTGCTCTGCGGCCGATCACCACACTGTCTGTTGACAGAACAGAAGTTGTTTATTGACAATGCTCAATCAATGCTCATGTCACCAGTGGCAAGCGCACTGTAGGAATTAACCCAATGACGAAAAAGATTCCTTGTATTCAACATTCAGCTAACTCACGGTGTACGATTGCAACAAGTGTTCAAACGGCAAGTTTTTAGATACTAAACTTTTTGTGCAATATCCAAATAAAATATAAATTTTAGCCACTATACTTATTTTACCCAAATTAAATATTTACCGGATAAACAAAGGTGATGGAGCTTACTTCGGACTGAATGATGATCATGCTTTTAACTTGCACAATTAAAAATTTCGGCGTCGGTGGCTTAAAGGCTAGGGTTGGCTTCGTATGTACCCGTACGTAAGCAAGAGGTACCAAATTCAATACCCAGTACCGACATGTACCAATGATTTTTCTGAGTGTAAATTAGTTTGACACTTACCGATGATTTTACGGAGAGGAAGAACCCATGCGACTGAATGTGTAGTCATGATCCTATCTGGTCAGGTTCCCCTGTAGGCTAATTACGCAATATCTGATTACGTAATATCTACGTTATAATTTTATTTACATTATAATTACGTAAAGACAATTATCTGATTTCAATTATTGAAACTGTTACTTTTGCGATTACGTAGGAACGATTTAATCGTTTCAGTTGATTGCAATGGAACTTTGTTTGCAGCAGGGTCATGGAAGTCAAATGGCAGTCGCTCTACTGAAGTCTTTGGTTAAGAAGGGCCTTCGCGCGCGAGGTCTTGGCTTAAGACAAGAAAGAAGCATTGGCCTAGATTGACCAGTAGACCACATATACGATCCTGGGGTGGAAATCACGTTTCAGAATACGAGATACCTGTAGAGTATCGAGTGTGTTTACCTCTTAATTCAGATAACACTAAATACTTAGTTCAGTTATCCACTAGCGATAATACCTAGTATCAATACGATAAAAATAAATCAGTTGATAACGTTGTAGGTACCTCGTGGATACGCGAACGAACTAGCTCCTAAAAGCCTTGTACAACTTTGTGGATGATAAATAAAATTACTTAATGATAAAAGAAGGATTTGTAACACCATTTTTGTGTGATGAATTTTGCTGATATTCGTTTAGTTCCATTCGTATAGATTAGCTATCAGATCGGTGTAAAACGAGATCTATGAAAAGAGTTTTGGATATGCGGGGCTAGGGAGTTATGTCTGGACATAGCAAAGTGGCGGTCCATAGTATCTGCCTACCCCACCTGTGGCATACAGGCGTGAGCTTTGTGTATGTATTTATGTATCGGCGTGGAAGACGTCCTGCGACTGAGATAATGATGATGTTATTTCAAACAGCAAATTTTCCAACTATAAGGTTAGGTTTACATGTTTCTGAAGCCGGCAACTGAACGTGATTCTATATAAGTTTCTTGTACTTATGTATTTAGGTGTTAATTTATTACATAACAAAACTTAGATATTGCGAAGTCACGCACAACGCCATTTATAGCTGATAGCTAATAAGCGTCATCCTCGTGATCTAATTGGCTTCTACCAGAGTTCGCTAGGTTTATGGCTATTTCAAGAATAACTGAATATCTTAAATAGTATGAAATTGTTTGGACTACATTGATATACAGCCTGGAATAGGTCAGGAATTTATAATCTAGACCACGTGTACGGAGATAGAGGTTAATGTCAGTGATATCTATGTCTATCTATAGTATTATAAACTGTAAAAAGCCGTGTGTGTACAATGAGGATATTTCAGAAAAAATAACTATGACGTAACTATGATAAAAATTTATTTTACTTTAAGTCTGTCTGTCTGTTGGCGCATCCCGCAAAAACTATGAAACGGATTTTGATTCGGTTTTTAGTTTAGTAGCTTAATGTACAGGGTTAAATATAAGTAATGTTTCATCTAATTCGGGCAGGTAGAACCAAAGATACAGATGGACTTCCCAGTAGTACTAGCATTCATACAATACAGAGGTCATTCATAATGGTATTGCTGTCAATCGCTAACCTGCTATAAAACGATTTCCATACGGACGAAGTCACGGGCAAAAGCTAGTACTACTATAAAACTGTAGGAAATCAATGTTTGTACATTGTAAATACATGTATTTCAGAAAAAATTGTCGTCGGAGAAGTCTGGGACGTAACCAGGAAAAAAGAATTGTTCGCGTATCACGCAAAAACGGTCAGTGGTATCTATATCTATCTGGGAAAAAGCTAGTTTTACAATCATTCCATCGTCACTTGGAGCACTTGTTTCACCACCAACGTGCAGACGACGAACTGCAATCTATAGAACTTGGTAGAGTCTCTCGTAGAGTCAGGCCCAATAATAGAATCTATATCCAGTAGATATCAGTAGTGTTTGCTATATTCTCTGTGATAAAAATGTTTGTCGTGCTGAACAGGCTCATAACCAATGTATAGATAGGTAGTTAAAAATGGTTAAACACCGGCACTTTACAAATCAAATCAATCAGAATTGGTCACAGGTCAAACCCACTTTGACCTAAGAGGCATGTCAACATGTTTTTTTCGCGTACCAATGACTAAACATTGAGCCGGACTTTAGTAATTACTTAGATGTATTTAGTGTAGTCTCTTGTCTCGTAGTATAGACTTATTGGTTTGTATCGTCTGCATCTACCTCTACGGATTGATCACCACTGTCTAGAGACCCGCTGGAGGCAAGCTAAACAATTGTTTTCGCAGTTGTTTTAGTTAGTTCAGATTGAAATATCACAAGGTAGATTTCATTAAATAAAATTTCGTATTGCGTGTACCTATTTAATTAGAAAATTAAAGTTAGCTATTGTTTAAAGAATCTTAATATATCTATCATCGTCTACCGTGTTATCCTGAATTTAGAAACTAGTTTACCCTGGTCTTCGCATTTATGATTAGTAAGGCCTACGATGGTTTGACGATGGCCTCAGTTGGCGTGCATGTCCTGGATAATCTTGTAGGTACGCCTCGGGCACAGACTTTGTCCCCAGAGACCCCCAAATTACTTCCCGAGGGACACTGTCGAAGGCTTTAATAATAGAAATTAACCCTTAGGTTAATTTCTATTGCCTATTCCTGAGGGCGAAGACTGGATCCATGGTGCTGCAGCCCGGCCTCAAGCTGTATTGGCAATCAGACATGGAGCACTCCTGGCGAAGTCTCTGGTCTATATACGTTCAAAATTTCGAATTGCTTCATTGTATGGCTCATATGTGTGATACCTCGATAATTGGCGCATTCTTGCACACTGCCCTTTCTTTCTTTTAAGGATTTGCATTCCAAACTTCCCCTTATAATCATAATCTTATCTATGTAAGCAGTCTATATTGCAGTATCGAATATTTTTATACTCAATCATGTCATAAATGAAAAGGGGGTCATCTTTATTGTAAGTACCTACATGGCACAAAGTGGGCTGCCATTACTGCGGCTTGCGCCGAGGCTGCGAATCGACGTGGGCCCGACCAAACTTGTCGGACTAGTTTATTTTGGTGTCATTCGCAAACTGGCTGCTGTCTACACAATATCTCAATGTACTTGGCAAAGATATTAAAACCCCCAGGTTGGAGCCATTTTCGATAGCGTATATTAAGACGTTACCTAACAATGTGAGATTAGATAAAGACCGGTCAAGAGTTTTATATGTTATATAATAAATAATATCACGTTAAGTAGATAGGTATTTAATTTTTTCCATGCAAAATTGTGACCTAGGTGGCTAAGAAGGTAGGATCATAATTATGTATGTATATAATATGGGGTACATATTATTATGTGGTTCCTACTTATTCGGTTATTGACATCAACACTTCAACGACGAAGCCAAAATACAGGTTAGGTACGAAATTGGAAATAATTTGTTATTTGACCTTCAGATTAGTCTCGGCTATCAATATATACCTGTAGGTATATATTGTATTGTCCAGTATCTACCTAGGTATTTACTTAATTTATTACATAGGTACCTGCTGATGTAGGTATTGCTCCAAGCCTTCAACTGTTAGTCATTCTTTAATTAGTTATTTACGTTATTGTGTGGTTCAACAACAAATAGCCTAGGTCTGTTGCATGCCTAGGTCTTTACCTCTTTTAAATATCTTTGTATTTAATTTAGCCTACAGGAACATGCAACTGGACGGAAATTTTCACTAACTAATCTATTATAAGAAGCCAGCCATTGTTCTTATTCCTATTCCTATTGGTAATTTGACAATGTAGGTAACTAAGTAGGTACTACGATAGAGCTAAGATCACAAGACTTCTATCAGTGTTGTCAATGCTTGCATTGTTGTGTTCCGGTTTGAAGAATAAGGTAGCGAAATTACAGGCATGTCCTCACTGTGGCAACGAACCTGTGGTTCTGTATTTTTGTTACCTGCAACCTAAATGTATGAATTGTAGATGTTATAGGCGACAGTTACCACTTACTATCAGATGGGCTGTCTGCTCGTTTGTCGCTGTATAGCTTAAAAAAAGTGTGATAGATTTTTGTGCGTGACTTATCGAATAAACGGCGACTAAACATGCTATGTTGGTATAGCTATGTGTAGGTCAGTAGGTAGCAGCATCATTGTTTGTTATTGACAAGGAAAACCGGGAAACCTTTGTTACATAAGGCCAATGCGTCCCAGCTATGAACTGACATTGTTTGCATTTTACTACTCCCAAGTCTAGGCTGACCAACTGTAACGTATTTTCTAGGACGTCCCGTATTTCAGATAGCATCGTAGCGCAAGAGCGGATGGACCGATTTGGATTCGGTTTTGCAAAGCCGTTTAATCGAGATCGTTATTAGCTTTGTTTCATTAAAATCGGTTCTGTAGTTTCGGAAATATTTCAGTTTTAATAAACTTGGTCTGGGGTTACCGACTTTTTGTATCGGTTAGATTTAATAAAAGTGGTATAAGTATTTACCCAATAAATAAACCCACGTTGTCCCGTATTCTTTACTTAAATCCTGTAATTTCATATGACATGTCCTGTAAAATGAGTACACAAGGTACACCCTGCCTTCCCATGTCCTTGTTCATTAGTACGTACTCGTATATCATTGCTAAGTAATACAGGTTAGGATTCCGTGTCGTAGGTCGGGGCTAGTTGTCACTAGACCTAATTTCACATGGCCTAATGCTCGTTTCACCTAATATATAAGTGGTGTAATGTAAGATAGGCTTAAAAATTAAAGGTTTAATAAACAATAGGCCTAATGCCTGAGTAGAATAAAAGTGTTTTTGTTACTTTAGTTTAATGAGCGTTAATTAGGCCTTCCGAAATTAGGTCCAACGATTGTAGGCGAATTGCGGTTAAGGCTTTGGCTGAGTAAGTTTTTAAATGGGATTTTATTGTAACGTATAATTAATAAACAATGTACCGGTGTGTTTACATCAAATTCTCTACCTACAATAAAGCATAATACCTGAACCGAATGCAATAACAATTCCGCCAATCTCGTTGTTGACGGCATATTGTTTCGCTGTGCCGTTATCAGCTTAGATAACACTGTTTGGTAGTGAACCCTGAACCTAAAAGTATTATCGCCAAGAGCCATTTCATTGCAAGCCTTATTATCTGGGCGATAAAAGGTATAATCAGCAGGAATTATCGGTTTACAAAATAATGTTTACGTCAAAAGATTAGCTACATACCACGGTGCCTACTGGCGGGACAGTGAAGGCCACGCAAAAGACCTTTGGTAGCTAGGGGCTGTGATAGATAGAACTAGAAGGTACAAGAACTTATATATACACTGGTAGTAGACTGAAGATTGCCAGCATAGCACATAGCTCGCAGAACAGATGGCCGATGAGGCAGTAAAGTTGTCGAGTGGTGACCACGTACTGAAATACGCAGCGTGGGTAGGCCTCCCCACAAGGTGGACCCATGATCTTATAAAGATCGTAGGTACCAGTTAGATGAGGAAGGTACAGGAATTCACATGACCGGTTTGTGGAGATCTCTGGATTAGGTATATGCCTAGCAGTGGGCATCTTCCGGTTGATGTGATGATCTAATCTTCTCTCTTGCATATATATATTTGTTTACCTATATATTTATTTATATCATTTATTATATGTATGTAATCTCTTTATCGCATCAATTTATAACATTACAGAAAATGAAAATACGTTTATACGCGAGCATAGTTATAGTAGTAAAATAATTTTAAGTACTAAAACCTACCTATCATTGAAAAGTACAGTGCAAAACTCATCTGGGAAAAGGCGAAATTTGGAACTACGACTGCCAGATTGAGTGCCAATGGTGTCTGTCTACGTTCGAAGGCGACGGTGGCGACACACCTGTCAGTTCACAGATAAGTCGGTCGATCGCATTGACATAGTTTAACGTCTTCTATACTAATACTAATCTATCTATACTCATATTAAAAAGAGAAAAGATTTGTTTTTTGTTGTTTATATATTTTTAGTTATATATCTATACTAATATTATAAAGAGGTGAGATTTTATTGTTTGTCGGTTTCTTTGTATCTAAACGAAAAACTACTGAAACGATTTAAAAAAGAATTCATAACATAGAGTAACATAGGCAAGTTTTTCCCGAAATTTAATGTGGTTCCCACGGGAACAAGTACGGAACGTAGTAATAATGAATACCTAAGTATGCAGTGGAATCATTCAGGCTGATATTAATAAATTATAAATAAGTAAGTACTTAAAACAGAATCTAATTTTATAAATAGGTACATCAGTACCTAAATTATGTAGTGATGTAGGTATATTACAAACACTTGTGGTAATCAGTTGAATTTAATAAAATGAACAAATCAATTATCATCATAATTATTTGAATACATAGCTGCTATTTTTGGCAAATTGTTTTCTGTTATTATTTATACGTATAACTATTTGCTAAGATTTAATAACATTACCGACTTGTACAATAAAGTAAAAAAACTACACATTTTTAAAGTCTAGCTACATCACGACTATGGACAAAATCAGTGCTATAAATTGATTTATATAACTATATAGAAAGAAGTCTTTGGTAGAATCTAAACTACGATCAGTCGGAGTACAGGTAAAGTCAAATCAAACGAGTCCAAACTCGATGTGTTTATAAAGGTTCCTCTGAGTCTTCGACCTTTCGTCCTCATCATCAGTCGTGTCTAGTATAATAAAATAACCCACGAATTGGTCAAACAACCTTGCAAAGGTCGTAGGGGGTAATGGATTCCAGGAGGCACATCCAGGTCGGTAAATAGGCACCTACATACCCGTTGTTTAAAAGCCCTAGCTAATTATTTGAAGTATAGATTGATTGCGAATTAGCGAACATAACGAGTTATTCTACATATAAATTACTTGACAGACAATAAAATTAAAGTGTGGAGGTACTTGCATACCTACCTAATCTAAATAAACTAATCAACAGCGTCCTATCAAACTAGAAATAATGGCATTATCGAAACAATCAAATCCCAGAATCTACTTACAAATTTTAACTCTACATAATTATTACCTACTATACCTACTTATTACGCAATTGTTTACTTGCATTGTAATGGAGGTTTTACTGTGTGTGTTACCGTGTGGGTACCAGCATTCTGCTTCTCATTTCTATATGCGCATTTTAAAAGTGTATTTCCATTTTGCGAACAGGTTGACAGTAATGAGCGACGACCTTGAGAGTCGGGAGGACGCCCGGATGATGCAACTCACTTTGCAGGTAGGTATTGTTGTACATTCGACAAATAACATTAATGCGATAACCAAAGGTGACAATCAGTCAGGTGAAACAATTTTATCATGCATGCAACACTAAAATGTTGGAAGGTGTAGGTATGACTATAGATATCTACCTGTATGTACCTACTTAATTATGTAAAACAACGAACGAATGTTGTTTACTTCTAGAAATGGTTGCTTTAAATCAGTGAGGTAATAGGTATGTTTATCTTAACGGAAACTTCCTAATACCTGCGGAGCCGGCTTCGCCCGATCACAATACGCATTTAATCTCTCGCTCGCTGTTCGAGAAATGTATTAAGACGTCGAATGAAATACTGTGATTAACAACTGTATAACCGCACAACGAATTGCTAAATAATGAATAAAAATTGTCATCTAACTATACTTATATTAAAACAGTACATACAGCCACGGAACTTAATTTGTTCAAGTAAATTGATGTCTATTATTCCCCAGTGGCAGCGTGTTTGCGAGACCGATAACAAAAGTTAAGCAACGTACGCCGGTGCTGGAACTGGGTGGGTGACCGTGTAGTACTGTGAGGTTACATGAACGTTTGTATCACAACCGCGACCTACTCGCCACCTGTTAGGTGTGCCTGCTCATCCTCTGTTATCCTGGTTGGACTTCAGGGTCCATTGGATATTGTATATCAGTTTCTTTTTACCACTCTTCCTCCTCTTAATAATAATATGGGACCTATTACATCATCCTCGTAGGACTTTGATCATATTATAAATAAATATTCGTGGACAAATTCACACAGCGCCATCTAGCCAAAGTAAGCAAGCTTGTGTTATGGGTGCTAGATAACTGATAAACTAATTATATACTTTTTTTTTAAATATATACTTATTATATATAGAACACCCAGACCCGTAACAGAAATTAAAATTCATCATTTCCATTTCTGCCCGGCCGGGAATCGAACCCGGGACCTCTTGCGTGGCAGACCGGTCTTGATGTTGATCACTGAACCACTCAGGTCATCATAATAGATATAGTAGATAATAATTTACTTAACCCCATGTTTTTATATATGTAAATGTTCATATGGATTGGCCCAGTAAAACTTTTCCAGTACAAAATCATGTTTACTTTAATGGATCATAACTTATGTCCCACAGCGATTCGCCTAGAGAAGAGTTGTCGCCATAGTAAAAGTTATAGAAAACGAAAAGTTCTTTCCTCACACATCGCTCAACGTTATTGGTCATATAGGCTGGGGTCCATACATGTTTTCCGGTCCTCCTTTAGTTCATTTGTCATCCGCGAGCAATCTAATCTGGCCCCGGGTCTACCTATCGACTTACCACGGAGAAATGTATAGCGCCTTACTAAATAAAAATGCAATTAAAGCTCGTAATAAATTGTCTTTAGATAAGTGGTAGGAGGCAGTGTGGGCAGGTCAAGACAGGTATAGCTTACAACTTCCTTAGTGAAGATATTTAAGTAAAAAATTCAGAAAACACTATATCGGCATGAGGTGCCATCTGCAACTGAGACTTTTCAGCCCCAGCGATACACGTTGGTGAACTTTTCTTCACCAACGGTCAACGCCACATCTAACAAGTGGCGAGCTTGAGTACTGTAGTTTGACTAGCCTCAAGAAAAACATTGCTTCAGTAGGCTTGGTCCTTGTGGTCTGGTGACCGTGGGCCGACGCATGATGATTTCTTGAGGTCGCATGAAACGCAGGCCGGACGATGTGGCTTGCTTTGTACATAAGTATCTTAGACAATTGCCATGTAATAGTAGAATAGCACCGACCCCTTACAGCCGTGGGTGTCGTACAAGGCGCCTAATGTTTTGAGGCAAAAGATCTAGAGTCTCCATGAAGTTCGTGTTTCCGCTGCATGCCAACAATTTATACTCTAATATCTACGCTTATAATAATATTTTATAAAAAGAAAATCATCCCTTGGCGTTAATGTCCCGGTTGTGGTATCGCGCACGAGGGCCCGGGGTCCACCTTGACCATGATCTAGGATTTGGCAGGTCAGGTAATTACAGTGAAGCGTCTGCCATCTGACCTCCATGACCCTGCTACCAGGGGAACCTGACCACATTGGATCATGGTTACACATCCAGTCGCCTGAATGTGCAGGTTTCATCACGTTGTTTTCCCTCACCATAAGAGCATCGGTTAGCATTCAACTAATGTACAGAACTCAGAAAACAGTCATTGGTACATGGCCGGAGCGGGAATTGAATTCGGGACCTCTGGCTTACGAGTCGGATACTCTAACCGCTCGGCCACCGACGCTCTGATGATAATTTGATATTTGACTATAAATATTTACTCACCTACCCACCGAACTATGTAACCTAATTACTTGAATTCCTGTTTATTTTGCTGTGCATAAACCATAACTTTTTGTTTACGTTACCTACCTACGCTCAAACATACCTAGCGCGCGATACAATAGCAACCCGATTGCTTTCGGTGACACATTGTTCTGCGTAAGCATGTCAAAATACATTAATTACAACTACATAGCCCTTAATTAAGTCATCTCGGCGCATTGGTTTCGTAAATGTTCAGGTGGATTAATTGGAGATAATTCTCTGGAACATATTAAATTCAATGTTGCGCTTGTTTAAACTTAGTTCACATTACATTTTTAATTATAGGACATTTTTTTAAATTAAATTTCTTCGAATGTTGTCACGACCACGGAGCCAAATCGCGCATAAAAAGCGGCTCTTCAATAACTCTATTAATCTAATAATTATGGTCTACAAGAATTAGAAAAATTACCTACTCAAATATTGGCATTGTGCTGTCCGGTATCTAAAAACACCAACCCTTAACATTTGCGGTTGCCTGAGAAGACGACTAATGTTTTAATGGCAGACGATCTAGGATCTCTTCATAGACCACAACTCGCCCAAGTCCCACGTTCTACAAACATCGTGCCCAGCGTAGATGTTGTGTATAACCCTTCGCTAATTTGGAAGACTATCCTGGACTCATGCAGTCCACAATGTTAACAAGTTTCTTACCTCCTGATATGACGTCATTCTTTTTAGAGCCTTTTGAGTTTTAATGTTCAAATTTAGTCGTAAATTTTCGCACGAATATGAAATAATTAAGCAGCCGAACCGTGGCAGCAGGTCTCGGGTAACTGGGTTACGACTTACGGGCTAGGGTTCGGTACTTATGTTATATATAGTATAGGAACTGCGCGTTTCAGCCGAGTGCAGGCAGTTTTTTCTCCGATGATTAAAAAAAATACTGTTATTTCAAAGTGTAGGTACCCTTCAATTGCAGTTAAAACATTATTTTTTATGACCTAAAACGTCTTTAAAATCACACGGTACCTTGTCGAAAAGGTTAATAATAATAAACTGGCCCGCCGCGACTTCGTGCGCTTGGTGTTCTACTCTTACCCTATCTCTACTCTATTCTACCCATACCTTACCCTACACTACACTTGCCCCACACCTACTATACACGTACCCTACAAAAGTACAGGCAATAGTTGGTACTTTCTTAGGTAAGTTGGACGGAGGTGGTCCTCCACTTGATTCTATCCAACGCCGGGCTATTCGTATTATCGATGATCCCCTTCTCACAGATAGTTTAGATTCCTTAAGCTTCCGGAGAGACATTGGCTCTCTGTGTGTCCTCTACCGTCTGTTCAACGGGGAATGTTTCGAAGAACTGTTTAACTTTGTGCCACCGTCACTTTTCCGCCACTGCACCCTCCGACGAGGGGATAAATTTGAACCACACCATCTAGATGCCTGGCATGGCATCCAACGAATGTAGGTACTTACGGGCATAAAAAATATGAGCTTGCAAGGCTCGGCGTACCAATTTTACATGAAATGCTTTTGGTGGGATGGGATACCCTTCCATTTATATTTTATGCATTAAAGGAATTATTTTAATCGATTTTGTAGATTTGGAGATTAGATTATTCCTAATAATTTATATTCTTCAATTTTTGCGCGGAGATTACCAAATTTTTAGGGTTCCTTATATCAAAAGAAAAAAAAACGGATTCTTTAGAGGATCACTTTGTTATCCGTCTGTCCGTCCTCCTGGCAAGACCATTATTCTCAGAAACGCCTGGAGATTTGAACAAACTAAAATTAATATCAAATACTCAGGTCTGCAATCCCTTAGAGCAGTAAAAATATCAGACTTCTAAGTCAACGCAATCATTGGCGTATCTAGGGGTATTTCCCAGGGGGGGGGCTGGCCCCCAGAGGTAGCCGATGTAGGTCGACCCCCAATGTACAGTCAGTTAGCACGATTAGTATCATAATTAATAAAGATCTATAACTTGTCGCGGTAACGTAATGACATAGTTCGTATGTTTGAATAGTAAACTGCAGTGCTTAAAATCTCCCATGAATGTATCAAAAGTTTTATAGCCACAAGGCCACAAGCTTTGTATCGCCGTAAACAACGCGATAGATACGTATCGTGATGTCATCATCTTCTTATCAGCCGGAAGACGCCCAATGCTGGGCATAAGCCCACATTCAGCTGGTCTGCGATCTTTACCAGGTCATCGGTCCACCTTGTGCGTTGCGTCCACGCTGCGACTTCTACTACGTGGTCGTAAGTAGAGAACTTTACAGTCCCATCGGCCCTGTGTTTTGCGTGCTAAATGCACTGCCCACTGCCATTTTTAAGCTTGGCAATCCTTCGGGCTATATTGGTGACATTAGAGTGCTTGCGGATTTCTTAATTTCTGATTCGATCACGCAATGAGACTCCGAGCATAGTCCTTTCTATTGCTCCTTGGGTGACAGTGAGCTTTCTTAAAAGGTCTACAGTGTGAGCGGCCACGTCTTCGTTCCATAGGTTCCCTTCACTGACAACACACATTGGTCAAAGAGCTTCGTTTTGAGATACTATGACACCTCCCCCCCCCTTCCTACGCCTATGAATGCAATCAAAGACACGGCCGTTTATGATCCGCTAAGCAGCATATGTCGACCTTCATGAGGGAATCAAAACCTATAGGGTAGTTCCCGTTGACCTAAAATCATGAAAATTGGTAATTAGCAATGCCATGTATCACAAGTAAAGGAAGAAATCCGCAGTCCGTTAATTTGTATTTGCATCACAAAAAAAACAGTCAACCAACGTAAAAGTGTAGTTGGATTAACAAATATTTCAGACAAGCTGTAAAGAAGCTAGGTGTATTTTTTAGTTTATAATGTATTTGTTGTATCAAAGCATGCATATAAACAGGCCACTACGGTAGATACCCTACACAGACACTATCGGTTTTTTTTAAAATAAATATTCCTCGCCAATAATTTAGTTTTGTATGGGCGAAAGAGATGTTGAATTTATCCATTACAAACCAAATGTAAAAATGAAATCATTTGAGTATTTGAGGTGAAAAGATTGAATGAATGAATGTGCATCGGTAGGTACCTAATATAAACAATATTTATTTCAAAGTATGAGCTACTTCGAAATCAATATTCCACATATAAATATACACATTTGAAAAACCTTAATACCAGCGACTCAATTTATAAGGATATCGCCATTCACAGTACCGTCGCATCTCATTGTGGACAATCGAATTGTTATTGGGACGTTGGTCGCGTATTGCGCCACGCGGTGTCTTATGAATCGAAAAATAAAGCTGATGCTGACATTTTCGTACACATCCCCGAGCCGGTAGTGTATGTGCCTTTAGCCTATAAACCACTCGCAGCCGCTGATCGAGCGCGTCGGAATTAGTGGCTGATTACTTGCAACGGGGATTTTAACTGTTAATGAGTTCACAGATCCCATTAAGTAAACACATAAAGTGTTCTCATTGAATCATGAACAAGCAATGGGTAAATCTTGTGTTTGTGTTGGCCATGGTCCCACGAGCCAAGCTCCAGCAAAACTGTGAGAAGATATGCGAAAATCTGTAAGTTGCTATCTGTAGTTATTTCTAGACACTTACTTGTCGTTTTAATTTTCGCGAATTATGCTAGATTTGTACCTGGATGGGTATTAGGGCATTACCTATCTATTTCTGGCGCCAAACGATAGTACCTAACGCTTGCTGAAGGTTAAGACAGCCAGTGCAGTTACGTGCATGAGCATGAGGTCTTCGGGTACCAAAATTAACGAAAGTTGCGTCTTTTTATTAAGTGGACTGCCTGCATTAAACTGTATCTGCAGTGTTGAAAATGTTAACGTACTACCTAATCGTTAACCTACCGCTATCGCCTATCGCTACCGTGTTAATATAAAAGGTAAGAAATAGTTCCCAAAAACTTGGTTAAACACCGAACCTTCTTAAATAATTATAGGTCACCATCGTCACAAGACGTTCATTATTGGACCCAGACCCCCCAAGCGTTCCCCGCTGTATAACATTGTGCCACATTGTGCAGCCGTTGGCACCCCGTGTCCCTCATGACGTCTTTTATTGTAATTGTCATAACCAGAAATATGATAGGTGTTAAAATCTTTCTAGGCTATCTCAAAATGAACCCACCAGCACACCGTCGGGCTGTGATTGCTTCGTTCCTGCGCGACCCAACAAATCTTTCAAACCTTGGACCGAAGTGGGGCCTTTAATTCAAATGGACAACAGCGGTATATACTTCGAACCAGCTGAAGTTTACCCGCAACAACCATTATCACTCTCAGATATTCCCTTTTTTCTCATAAACCCGGCTTATAAGATAAATATAGAACTTCGTGAGCACGGCAAAAACAACTTCCAAAAAAGAGCTGGACACCTAGCACACGTTTCTAGCAAAAATATTAACGTGCGTAATAAAAACCACAAACGAACCGAGTATGTTAAGGTGTCAGAAGTTAAACACTCAAATAATACGCGCAATTATTTGGATATTGGGATAGCTGACTTCAGTGTCGGTAAAAAAAATACTACTAATGAAATTAAAGATATTAAAATAACAGAAGATATCTTAACGACGTGTATAGACCTACATATTTTACAACGAGCGATACAATCTGGTAGTATTTCTGCATTGGGTGATAAATTTCAAAAATATGAAAATCTAACAGATACTGAAATACTAAGTGAAATCGAAAAAGCATGCAGTCATATTTCTAGCATACTGAGGTCAAGTGTGAATGAAATTACAGAACAAATAAAAAACAATGTTTTATCTATTCATAATTTACAAAAAGATAGTAACTACAAAGACATCAAGAAGCTTATAGCGGCTAGCACAGCGAGTTCAAGAAGTGAAAGTACTATTGTGGAACACGGTGTCAGTAGTTCAAGTTATTCATTAGATAATGTAAAACAATCTGCAAAAGATGCAAATATTGCAGAAAATGCAAATGAATCTCCAGCAAGTATAAATGTTCAGTATGAATTGGCTAATGACAAATCAGAAAATGCAAAACAATCTGCAACCGGTGTAAATATTCAGTATGGATTTCTCAATGGTGATGCAGAGATAGTTGGTAGTAAACCAAACACATCTTACGACGAAATACTAGTAGATGATACAATTTTAAACACAGATACAACTGAATATACGTCGTATCCATATAGTGTAACGACAGAATTTCCTTCAACTGATAACAAATCCGTAGAGACATATGAAACAAGCAGTGTTAATCAAGATTCAACATATAGCTCAGGTATATTTCAGCCAAACAATGAGGATCTGAATGAGACAACCACCTACACGTCAAACATTAATTCTAGTGACTCTAAAGAAGCAATATCAGATGCATCTTTTGATGTTGTAAATGAAATGTATTTCAACAACTATGTAACGCAATCTACCGCGTCGTTTGATAATAGAAAAACTGAAATTAATGACTCAAATGTTAATGCTGTACAGGATGACAGGAAACTGATTAAGGACACAAACATGAAATGGTCACCATCAAGTGAGGAATCAACAGAAAGCATAAAACCAGAACTACCTGTAGCAGTAAGCATAAAACAAGAATTACCTGTAGCAGTAATTGATCAAGATATTCAAAGCTCGACATTACACACGGCCTTTACAGAAGCTTTAATCAGTGAAGGAGGCAATTCTAAAAAACAAGATAACATATCTATTCATGACGTGAGTTCATTAAAAAATTTGAGCTTACAAACGAAATTTGAAGAGAGCAACGCAACAAATTTGCAAGTTACATCAACCACAAGTAATGTTGCGAGTTTAAACACGACACTGAGTACGGGTAGTAACTTCAAAGCTAATGCTTTTGGCTATCATAAAAAGGCTAAACAACTTCAAAATGAACATTTCAAAAAACATCACAATGGTAGCAAAAATTTTACTTACGAAATCAATGGAAAATTTTATTTTGAGTTTGGTGATGAAAATATACCGGCACACTTTGTGCAAGATTCACAAGGCGAAATAAACATCAGCATCGATGGCAAATTTCTATGTGATGAGATAAAAACTCCAGGAAATGCTTCAATAATTTTAACCGCGCTCTGCAATTGTGTTACAAATAATAATTGTACAACAAAATACGAGTAACTTTACACTAATGCTATTAATTAATTAAATTATTTATTTATCAACAGAAATTAATGTTAAGTGACCTTATCCATAGACACAGAGTAAATTATACAAGCCAATTGTGACAGAAAAAGTTTTAATTTAAAGCTGTTTATTAATTTTGTTTTTTTTTTCATTGTGTCGTTTCCTTCGCATTGTCTTACGGCTCCCTGTGTGTGTTCTACCCATAGAGAAAAGTTTTTATATGGTTCTATAATATGATTGTTTTACACTACAACAAAACAGTTATTATATGTGCGAGAAAACACACAGCGCTGCAAGTGAAGAAAGCGCAGCAAGTTTTACCCTTTTTGGCCTCTTATCGTACCGTACACTTCTTACAACTCCTTCATATTAGAGAGCCTAGGCATCTGATATCCTGACCACTTTCCGGACAGATAAAGCCCGTTGAGGTGGGCACCCCAGCCTGTATTCGCAGCATCTGTTATCAAGAAATGGGTGACTTCTCTTTCGTGTAGGGGCACGGGACTGTTTACTATGGCATCTCACTACCAGGAAAGGTCCTTCACTACCAAGCATAGCAGGGCTGTTTCTGCTTCGGCCTCTGCATTGTAAGTAATGGGATTGCGGTCGATTTCACATAGGCTGGTACTGATAGTGTTACCAAAACATATGGTCCACAACCATTCTGTGCTGTAGCAAAAGGCTATACAGATAAACTGCAAGGAGCAATCATTCAATAGAGTACTGGAATAATCACTAGTCATCATGGCGATTATGTAAAGGTTGTACTCTCGCGCACGAGGGCCTGAGGTCTGCCTTGCCCATGATCTAGGATTTGGTAGATCAGGTAATTACAGAGGAGCGTCAATCATCTGACCCTGATAACAGGGGAACCTGAATAGATTGAATCATCCAAGTTTAAGTCAATCTAAAATCTACTACTCAATAGGAATAAGCTGCATACCTTGGTTAGGGCTGTGTTTAGTCATTAAGGACTGAACAAGGACATGTTTAATCGGTTAAGCACCAGCGAATTTATAGCAATAGCAACAAAATGTTTTGTTTGTGTTTCCAAAAGGATACACATGGCGCTTAAATTATTAACACTTTGGACTACAGGTTCTGTAAAGAGGAGGATTAAATGTCAATGTCAAACATAACCAGTTACTATTTGATGAGGTGCAACACATCAGTCTCTTGATGCGGTCACAATAGACCAGTAATGGCTGAGGCCGTGCTAAGACAGCGAGCTCTGAAAAGTTGGCCTAACATACCTACCTGCTCAAACTTCTCAAATCAAATTTTTGACATTTGAGAAAAAATGTTCAGGCCTTCGCGGTAAAACTTACAAAAACGCTATGAAGTTAGAAAACCCATTCACGCACGTGGCTGCGGATCCGCATCACCGTACGTTTCCAAAGACAACTCCAGAGCTGCATTTCCATAGACCACTCGAGTGTTACAAGATTGGGCCCTTTATTCGTAATTCTAGCGAAATTATGTGTAATTTTCATATTGTTTTATATACAATCAAAAATTTAAGATTTCTCGAAATTCTTATAATCTTTTCATAAAATTATATTATTTAGGCGAAAAATCATTTGAGAACTGAGTAACGGAACACCTATCTGACAATCCTGGAGACCTCACTTCACAGCAGCGGCCTATTTGACGCCTTTTTATGTAGAAAGTCTTAGAAAGTACAGCGCCAAAAACTTATCTGAATCGCAGCCCGACCGCCTAATTTTTTAACTGAACGTCGCCCTCTTCTAGCAATAGGATACATTTACAACATTATTATCAGTTTAGAGCAAGTATATATGATGAGCAAGTATTCAGAAGTACTACTACTTTAGATTATAGTCAGAAGGCGATCATGATTGAATCTGAATGATGAATCATTTCGATCATGATTGTGATCGACTTTAATTTATTTGTTAGTTTGACGAACTAGTCCGTGGTATTGTTGATGGCTTCCATAAGAAAGAGAGATAAAGAGATAATATAACGAAAAATACGCGGCTATACGAAACATAATATAATCTAGGAACGAAAGATCGTGATAAACAAATCACTGGTAGTCGGGGACTACTGGTAAACATAGACTCATGGAAAAATGAAATTCACATCAACAACAAAGTTTGACATCTGTCATCCGAAATGTAGGTCTCGACGAGTACTATCATTTCTGTTTGGAAACTAGTATTCTAGGACCATTCGTTTCAGAATTATTAGAGTTTTGAGTTTGATAGCTGTCTCCCGAAATGCAACTTTTTCTCTTCTTATTTTGCTCTTCAGTTCATACATTTTGCTAGGTGGGGCGGGGGCTACGTTCATGTGCATGCTGCCATATTGAAAATGGACTTTTCAAATAAGCGGAATCAAATAGAACCCTAACGTTACTTCCTGGCCGTTTTCGGTTACAGTGACTGCAACGACAATGTAGCTCCGCTAGTGTCAGCGTATGCCGTTGATGATTAGCAACAGCTTTAACTATCGATACACGTTAAAATGGTAGTGCCTTTACCTCCTTTCAATAAAAGTTAAAGGCAAAGGTGCTGTACGTAGCTGTAATGTATAAAATCAAGTAGAGATTTCGAAAGTTCGTGTACCTACAAAGTGTGAGACAAATTCGGTGACAGACTTTCGAGAACCTTTGATTGAGCTATTTTCAAGTGATCTTTAAATTCGTTTAAGTTTTTTACGCACATCTTCACTAGGGTAACAAAATTAAGGTACCTACAGTAAAACCGAACCGAATAGAACCGTAAGTGTACCCAAAAGATCATTAACAGATATCGTGTCTTCCACGACCTTCGCGTACATTGCCAAATGAACTGGATACTCGGAAACGCGTGTCACCCTGAACACCCTGAACGGGATGGATAACCGGAATTCACATCTGATTGTTCTTCCGACTTTTTACCCCAAGTACAGTTTGAATAAAATTATCTTTTAAATAAAAAGTTGCATCTGTATTTCTAAAAATAACTTTTTCACTAAAAAAAAATAATGATTAGGTACTTCTCTACTAACTAAAAATAAATAAAAACTACTACACCCATGCGAAGCCGAGGCGCGGCTGGTAATATTTTATATATTTTGCAATATGTCCAAAAAATGACCAACACTTATTTCATTATTGAGTAGACGTAGTTGTGTATCCTGAATAAATTCGTCCCTTTTAATGTATATTTGCAATCGTTTCGTAAATTTTTGTAAATGACTGTACATAGGCAGGGGAGAAAATCGGAAGAAAGATATTATATGAATTACGAATATCCACCCCGTTCAGGGTGGATAGATGGACACGCGTTTCCAAGTATCCACCTTAGGGTGCCTGTTTTAGGGTGGATACACGGAACAAGCGGGGCATGCCTGTATGCGACATTGGTCCATGGCAGTCTATGCCATACTGCCTCTGCGCGAAAACAAATTGAAATCTTAAGTTCAATACCATATAATAAATTAAACAAATAATAAACTTCTACACTCTTACTATACCTACACCAAGTTAAGTCTAAATTCTTAGCTACATACCATAACTTATAATGATACGGAGACCCTAATAGAGTAGGCAATATCAATGTGGTCAATAAATAACTCATGTGTCAATAAATAACTCACACACACACGACCATTATCACTATCATATTATCACTATCATCACTATTGTCGTAGATGAAATCTAGTATGTGAGAAGTTTCCGCGGCTCATGGCTGAAAAGAAAAACCAAATTCTAATACAGATCATCCCCTATTGTAGGAGTCAGGAAATCCGCCCTAATATGAACACAACTGCATTGTAATTTAATATATAATTCAGATCTGTCTAAGTTGTAATTTTGGGAATATAGTATTTTTTATTGACAAATTTTTGCCCGACTGCGCGACGCAACGGAGGCTAATATGTTTATCAGCCTATGTATGTGTCGCAGCCGGATGGTTAAATTAGCCGGTTAACTAAACGGCTAGCTTTTTGAGCAGTTATTTAGTTGAAAATTTGCCAGTTTTATAAGATTTTAAAGTGATGTTGAAAAAACGATATTGCCTCGAGTTTACGCAGCTCTTCCACACATTGTTCCAATGCTAACCTACCCACAATAACTTCAAAGTATAATAATAGTTTGCATTAGGTTTCTATTCGGTTAGTTTAGGTTAGCATTATGACAATGAATGGAAGAGCTCCGTAAACTCGATGCAATATCGTTCATTTGACTTTACTTTCAAAGTTCATGAATTTGGCCAATTTTCAATTAAATAACTGCTTAAATAGCTAGCCGTTTGATTAACCGGCTAATTTAACCATTTGGCTGCGACATATGTATGTATGTTTGTTCCTTTGTGGCACTTAAGATCAAAATTTTTATGGGTCTTTCGATTTATCTTGATCTTGCAAGTTTCACTGAACACATGACATTAATCAAAATTCTATACCTATGGCGACTACTAAAAACAATAAAATGAAAGTCACAAACTTGTCATGTGGGGTATCGTTGAATAGGAATTGAAAAATAATTATTAGATTGGTCTTTCCATTTTTCATTTAATAACCATTTAGGATCTTTGACAATATAAAGTTAGTTAACAACCATCCACTCTCGCCAAAATTTGTCACGTTTTACGTCGAACAAATAATTCCGATTATTAAACTAAAAAGCCAAAAATAAAGAAGACGTATCTACCTACAAAAACTAAAATTTCGAATGCTATTAAAAACTGAAAAGTTAATATAATAGGACCACGCTTAGTTCGAATCAACTGACAGTGGTAGAAAATATAAAATGTGGATATGGCAATATCTATTGGATAATCTGTCCTTGTCAGTCATTGTCCATTATTATTTAGGCGATCCGCACACTGGAACGCAGCACCGTACAGTTGTGCGTGACGTGCGTTAGTGCGTGACATAAAGTTATTCCAGCTGTCATCGGTTTCTATGGAAATTACTTATAGTCGACCACACTGACAACGCATCCACGCGCGTTCGTGCGGATCCGTCGTTTTTTTTCTTTGACACATTTGACACGGGCTGCGGGTCAGATAAGTTTTTGGCGCTGTAATTTCTACATAAAAAGGCGTCAAATAGGCCGCTGCTGTGAAATGAGGTCTCCAGGATTGTCAAATAGGTATTCCGTTACTCAGTTCTCAAATTATTTTTCGCCCAAATAATATAATTTTATGAAAAGTTTATAAAAATTTGGAGAATTCCTAACTTTTTTATTGTATATAAAACAATATAAAAATTACACATATTTCCAAATTTCGCCAGAATGAATGCTGCGCTCCAATGTACCAATCGCCTCAACAATATTTTTCTAGTCAGTCAAATTCTTTGTTATGACTTTTATGAATGACGTTCTATGACGGATAAAAGACATGGCATTAGTTGCCATACAGCATAGCCTCCTTCAGATAAAGGAGGCTATGCATACAGAGATATATTTTTTTAAAGCGATTCGGACTTAGCGTGGTCCTACTTATAGCAAGCAGATTGATGTAGGTATACAATGCATAATTTTATTTTAATTAAGACTTGAAAGCAGGCGGGACCCATTCTACATTTCTATAACACATCACACCGTAAGTAGGCTACCTATAATACGATATACCTGTGTTGTATGTAGAAGATATTCCATGGGATAGGGTCATGAGATGTATGCAGACACTTTACATTTCGGATTTGACTGTTTGTCTGAGCTGATCGGATTTTGATGAAGTTTTCACAGTTTGTTAGCTTAGGATCCAACTTAAATCCAAGGTCTAATCCTGTTCAGGTATAGCATGTAGGTGCAGGTGGGTAGCACCGTAGATACTGCTTGACCTTTCCGTAGTACTAGCATTCATACACTAAAGAGGTCATTTAAAATAGTCTCATTCATAAAAAAACTAGGTACTTAAAGGCGGACGAAAATGCGAACAAAAACAAGAACAAGATGGATCTTGTTTAATTGGTAAATGTATGTACCTCAATTCTCCTCTCCACCAATTTATTTCAACTTAAGTAGTTTTTGTATAATTTCGGTGGAAAGGCAATGTTCTTAAAAATAAATTCACGCAGTATGAGAAATGAACTCAAGGTCATTTCGTAGATAATGTAATCGTGTTTATTTTTTTCATTTACAGATTTTTCAGTTTCAGTAGTAATTGTTAAAATTAAAAGACCACAATCAGGGACACATTAGAGGTGGAGGGGGGATGAGTACCATTATCTGTCAGATTATCAAAGTTTCCGACAAATTCTAATGTTTTTTTAAGGTTTTACTCTGGATTAAATATTAAATTAAATATCTTTATAGATCTTTATTTCTTTCACAATTTTTTACCTTAAATATACTGTCGTTGGAGCCTCCTTTTAAGCTAAAAGCCTGTGGTAGGAGGCTCCGCTCTTCCTATGGTAATTATAGAGGTAGGTACAGGTGAGTTTTTTCTATTTAACAATAATACAATATATGTATATATACATATATATATATCTATGTATGGTATATATAAAAATATATAAGGCACATTATGTAAAAATAAGTAAACTGCGCGTGTGTGTGTGTGTGTATGTGTGTTTGTGTGTGTTCTTAATTGTGTATCATGAAATATTATTAAACGGTACGCTCCAATAAAGATTCGGTCTCTTCATAAGTTTTACTATGTAGCCATTTCGTCAGTATGTTTTTGCAATCACTGTACTGTAAATAAAATTTCTTTGTTTATTTTATTATAAAGATACGCCGACTGAAATACAAATTGGTGACTGGCAAAAGTAGTTTTTGGTGCTGAACCCTGTAATACTACGTCTTTCCTTCTTTTGTTCAAAAGAGTGGGGTCATATCTGAGTGATCTGTGGGTTTTTAATCACGGCCGTGTCATCGGCATACGACAGGATTTTAGCGTTTTCAATGTTCATGTTGCAAAGGTCATTTATGTAAATAAGAAAAAGAGTTGGTCCTAGAACGCTTCCCTAAGGCACACCGTAAGACACGCCCGCCCCGTCACTGAGGAAACCATTACTGTCGCAACCATGCAGTTTTACTTTCTGTATTCTTTCCGACAGATAGTTTTTAAAAAGATCAAGTGGAACACCTCGAATTCCAATGTTTTCCAGTTTGTGTACGAGGATAGGAACAGAGACGGTATCGAATGCTTTTTTCAGATCAAGGAAAACCGCCAGACATTTATTTTTATTATCAAGTTGTTCTGTGACAATAGAGCTTAGCTCAGAAACAGCATCTTCTGTCGACTTTCCTCGTCTGAAACCAAATTGAGCAGATGATAGTAAATTGAATTTTTTCAAATAATTCAGCAATCTTACATTTAGAGCCTTTCCCAAAATTTTTGAAAGAGCAGTTAGAACCGAAATAGGTCTGTAATTGTTAATATCGTCCCTGTCCCCACCCTTGTGAACTGGTGTTATAAACGATTGTTTTAGATGGGCAGGAAATATACCTTTATCAAAGCACAAGTTTATCAGGTGAGTAATTATAGGTACAATTTTACTACACGCTAGTTTTAGAAATAATGTGGGGATATTATCCCAGCCAGGGGCACTATCTGACTTCAAGTTCATCAATATATCTTTCACCTCATCATAATCTGTGTGCAGCAGAGCAAATGAATTTTGACTTTTTTGTAAACCAGGTAAGATGGTATCACTTGTGTTTGTTGTTGCTACAGGTTGAATTTTATTAGCCAATTCCTTACCTATATTTACAAAGTAATTATTTATGTAATTCGCTGATTCGCAAGGCGAAGATTTAATATTAAGTAGATCTGTGTTTGAAGTGTGTGCTTTGCTAGAATTTGTTATATATTTTATGTTTTTCCACAATAATTTGTTGTTATTTAACGAGTTATAATAAATTGCAATGGGGTTCTCACATTGATATATTGGCGAAAAGGCTAAGTTCTGCAGCATATGCTGTAAAGAAGATACGGGGTATTTCTGACGAGACTATAGCAATATTAGTTTACTTTAGTTATTTCTACTGTATTATGGCCTATGGCATACTGCTGTGGGGACACGCTGCCGCCTGGCACAATGTATTTGTATTGCAGAAAAGGGCTATTCGCGCGATTTATTCATTGAGACCTAGAACTCCACTAAGAGATAAATTCAGGAATATTGATATAATGACAATTCCGTCACAATATATATATATATATATATTTATATACAAACTTAATGTATGTTCATAAAAATTTACACTTATTTAAGAAGAATAGTGATAGTTATGTAGGGTAGGGGTAAGATAGTGGTAGGGTAGGGGTAAGGTAGCGGTAGGGTAGGGATAGGATAGAGTAGGGTGGGAGCGACTACCTATCATATGCAGCATGTGTGATGCACGCTCACTTAAAAGTCTGTCTGGCGGTGGCGTGGGGGCGGGTCGCTCTTTTCCCTCAAATATGGTTGAATTGGACGATGGCTGGGCCCTGTGTTATACTCGTGAACGGGTGCTGCCTTGGTGGACTGGCTTACTCTTGCTGTAGTTTTAGGTGGTTTTTCTTCATTATACTAGACATACCTATACAATATATCGAACGCGGTCCGGCTCTACCTGGCATTGTCGAGCACGGTCCGGTCGTGGTTGGCGTGGGGTGGGTTTGCTGCGGCCGTAGGGTGGTCAACGTGTCACTGTGTTTCCTTCCTAGTTTCCTACTCCCCTCCTTTTTGACGATTGAAAGAGATATTTAATGTCCTAATCAATAAAGAAATTTTTAATTTTTTTTAAAGTGGAGACTATTGGATCTCTTCCATACAGAACCTTTAAAAAATGTATAAAGTTATGGGCTTCAACACATTTATTCCTTAAGTAATTCTAAGCATTTCTAGCGCAGGCCCCGAGAAAAAAAATGATGCCAGGGGCGAGGAGGGTAGAAAGGAATTCCACTCACAATATTTAAAAAAAACTGTAAGTTTCCCGCTGGCTACTAAAGCAAGTTTAGTATCATTTTCGTTTAAAATGAAGATGTAGAATTTATTGCCTGTATTTATTTTAATAATTTTCATAGTAATATTTTGAATTAATCGTATTAAAATAAAAAATCAACATATGTTTTAATGCTTTGAGAGCTAATAACTTTTAAACAACAAAAAAATATAACAAACAAAAAATACTCTAATAAAGCGTATTTTATGCCGATTCAAAAAATATAAACTCTAAGAACCTCTTACAACTAAAAGTTGGTCAAAAATATTCTGTAACCTCGCGGTGGTGACAATTCCCTCTAAGTTAGAGATATTTCAACTCAGTTGTTCGCGCGGCCCTATGTGTGGGTGAACCTTAATACCAGGTATTAAGGTTCACCCACACATAGGGCCGCGCGCACAACTGAGTTGAAATATCTATACAAATTGGTCTGTATTATCATACCACTATGGTAAGCAAAAAGATTGGAAAGTTAGCGACCTTCTTGCTATAACCATGAAGGTCGCTAACATTCCAATCTCTTTAATGGTAAGTTTGATTTCATTTTCATATAAATAGACGATGCGGAATTAATTTCTGGTATTTATGTTTATTATGTATATATTGGCCGTGTGGTGTCCGGCAGAGTAGAATAACACCAACTCCTTACACTCATGGGTGTCGTACAAGGCGACTAATGTTTTCGAGGCAAAAGATCAAGGGTCTCCGTAGTCTGTAAAATGTGCAGCAGCATTTTCCATTGTTATATTTAAACACTGCGGTCTCCAACCCGCCTGCCAAGCGTGGAGATTATGGCAATGACCTCCCCTTTCGTGGGTGAGGCCCTAAGTCCTGCAGTGGACTGTTGCGGGCTGTGATGATGATTTATGTTTATCATAAATATCTAACTTTTTAATAGCTCAAAACAGAACAAAAAGAAAATACTTTAATAAAGTATTCGAATCAACCACCATCTATAAAAAGTTAGTATATATGTCAATATATCAATCTATATCTTCGACTGGTGGCGACTCGGGCTAGGAGGTAGACTACGGCCTACCTCATTAGCCATCGGAGCTTCTGACAGTACGATAATACCAATCAATATACATATACGACACCTCATGTCAATGAGCTGAAAACTTGAACCTAAGTATGTATATTTAAATATTTTTAAATAATTGTGACAATTTCTGGCACAGAGAATAAATTCTTTTCGAAAATTTTCGTTTAAAGTAGTTGCAAAGATTTGTACATTCTGCAAGTAAGTAAGTAAGTTACGGGCATACACTTGCAATATCTGGCAAATCAGATCAATAACAGGTACAAATTATTTTTTCTATAGTCCACCAACAAGAGGAACGACTTCCTATGTATCCAATTGCAAAGTGATCCAAGAACACCGAGTCCTTGTCATTAATAAGTCTTGTCCGGGTCAGTAGTAGTCGTCCTACTGCAAAACCTTCTTAATCTTCTATTGAATCCACAAGTCATTAAGTGGTGGACTTTAAAAAGAAAGACCTAGGAGTTAATGGAGGCAGCCGAATGCCTCCATTGAAACGGAAAGGTTGAAACCACTAATGAGAACCCTCCAGGACGCCTTCTGCAGAAGAAATCAACCTCTGCATTTCTCGACCTGCAGAGACCATTTGACAGTGGATCCAAATCTGTACCGGAGGCGAACATTAGAATTATCCAGGTCATGTATACCAATTCTGAGGCCGTAACTCGCTCCAATGAGCAGTTTTCCGATAGGTATGTAAAGCATTCCTAACCACTCACTAGATGGCGCCGCGACAATTTTGGTGATTGATAATCGCTTGAAATAGGTTCATAGCAAAGAGGATATAAACACTGGGTACGTTGTATTGGATAATATTGTATTTGTTAACAGTTTTCAACAATTTTAGAGGTTAAATAAAAATGGCCGTGAATGTGCCGTGTAGTGTCCGGCAGAGTAGAATAGCACCAACCCCTTACACTCATGGGTGTCGTATAAGGCGACTAATGTTTTCGAGGCAAAAGATCAAGAGTCTCCGTAGTCTGGAAAATGGGCAGCAGCATTTTCCATTGTTATATTTAAACACTGCGATCTCCAACCCACCTGCCAAGCGTGGAGATTACGGCAATAACCTCCCTTTTGTGGGAGAGGCCCTAAGTCCTGCAGTGGACTGTTATGGGCTGTGATAATGATGATGATGATGAATAAAAATGGAATATAGTGCCAACTTATATAAATATTTCTTTGTACATTTCGTTCAACCTTTATCAGTTATGTTTATATTAATAAACATTTTATTTTTAAGTTTAGTATTAGTTGGCTGCGATTTCATACTGCCACCTCACTTTTTAATCTGTATGATTAAAAAGTGAGGTGGCAGTCATTTCATGCTGCCAACTAATACTAAACTTAAAAATAAAATGTTTATTAATATAAAGTTAAAGGTTGAGCGAAATGTAAAAAGAAACATTTATAGAAGTTGGCACTATGTTCCATTATTATTACAACCTCTAAAATGGTTGAAAACTATTGACAAATACAATATTATCCAATACAACGTTCCCAGTGTTTATATCCTGTTTGCTAAGAACCTATTTCAAGCGATTATCAATTAGTGAGTGGTTAGGAATGCTTTAGATACCTATTGAAAAATTGCTCATTGGAAAACTCCTTATTGCCGTAGCTATTCACCAGAGTTCAGTCCATTGTCTGTACTTCTATTGCATTATACTCGATGTTCCCTTAGCTGAAATTCCGGACACACTATATTTTATGACTCTTGAAATACGCTAATTATTTCGCACTTGCGAGCAGGCTTAGACAGGATCTTGAGACCAGGGTAAAAATGTGGAAGAAAGTGCTAGAAAACTAAAACAGAGTAACATGCATGTAGCGCGGATCTTAAAACCATCCGTACAAGGAACGATGCTGTCAATAAAACAGATAAATTGAGGTTCATCGGCTCCGAGGTCTAGTTCCGTATCTCTGAAACTTCAGCCAAATCCCCTGTGACACTAAAATCTCGATCAAGCTCCCTTAAGCTTACATACAAGAGCATAATATTAGGCCTGTGATTAGGCCTCTATGACTGCCACGCTGACGAAGTACTTCCAAGAAAATGTTGCGAGAGCTTACGACGAAGACCGCAAGCTGGCTCGGCTGCGAGCAGGCCGAAAAAGTGGTAAAGCGAACCCTGAAAGCCGGGGTATCCCGTTAGGTATTGATTTATGGTTGAAGCCTGCATTATCGTACTCAAAAGCTCTGATGGCGAACGATGTATACCGCCTCCTTGCGAGACTCGCCAACACTGCGAAGTTACAGATTTTAGTTTTCAACTCCTTGTATATTAAAGGTAGTTAGAATATGTAAACTCGTAAGCGAGAGGTACCGGGTCCGAACCCCACTGCGGCCATGTACCAAAGACTCTTTTCTTAACTTGTGTACATTAGTGGAATGCGAACCGATGCTCTTACGGTGAGGGCAAACATCGTGAAGCATCCTGCTAGGAGGTTAATTGTGTAACCATGATCCAATCTGGTCAGGTTCCTCTGGTTTTATTGTGATTTGTTAAAACACTATGAAAATGATTACCATAAATACCGCTCCCGACCCGTGGTACCGCTACCGCACCCACATTGAATTCTGCATCTTATCATCACAGCCCATTACAATCCACTGCAGGACTAAGGGCCTTTCCTACGAAAGGGGACATTATTGCCAAAATTTCCACGCTTGGCAGGCGGGTTGGAGATCGCAGTGTTATAAATATAACAATGGAAAACGCTGCTGCCCATTTTCCAGCCTACGGAGATTCTTAGATCTTTTGCCTCGGAAACATTGGTCGCCTTGTACGACACCCACGAGTGTAAGGGGTTGGTGCTATTCTACTCTGCCGGACACCACACGGCCACCGGACACCACACTGCATCTTCTACTTATACGAAAATGATACAGACCTTTCTATACTAGATTGATAAATTTATTTAGACCAATTTGTAAGATAGGTAAATCGTCTACTTGCGGAATGTGTCACAACCGCAAGTTCACTGAATTGTTTCATCCTAACTATTTGTAGTAAGAGTTTCTTGAAGTTTATATTGTTAGAATCGGCATGAAACATGGCTAGGCTATTTTTATTTATTATTTTTTTCTGCATATAGGGTGAGGTGTCGAACAGTGACCCACAAAAAAGTTAAACAATCATAACTCATAAGTTTGTCAATATCATGAAATATTTTGTGGTCTAGTCAATGCGTAATATATCTGACTCTCATTTTGTATATAAGTAAATGGAAAAAGATTTATAGATAAAATGATAATGCAGATTTTTTGAAAGATGGGAAATGGCTCATTGTGTCCACCTCGTGGCACACATTGAACCAGGTTGGTCTACAGCAAACCGGGGAGTACACAGTGAGCCCGACGAATGAGATCACTATTATTAACGTTTCCTCGTTGTAGTTATTAGCATGGTAGATAAATCAGATAATAATACATTCTTTATAAATGTGTATACAGTTAGTTTTATTTACCAAAATAACTGTGAAGACTATAAATCAACATAAATCAATAACAACATAACTTAACCTATTTTCTAATTACAGTCATTGATGATATATTTTAAGGTTGTATTATTTAAATAGTCAACTAGCTACACTAGAGTTCTTTAGATCTATAATAAGACTGAATGGTTATTTAAAAAAAAATTAAAATCTTTGTATGGCAACTTATGCCAAGTTTTTTATCCGTCATAGAACGAAGTCATAACAAACAATTTGATTTCTGGAGGTATGTTTATTTTCATGAGTTATGAAAAATATTTTTGAATACTTTGCAAAGAATTAAAAAGGAAGAGCGGAAAATAATTTTTATCATGATAAATAATTTAGACAAAAGTTCAAGCTAATAGTGACCAATTAACTGAATGTTTACAAGAAGGACTGAGAAGGAGTAACAAGGAAAGATTATCCCCAGATTATTGCCATATACACACTTTATAATGTTTACTGCTGTTAGTCAATACGGACGTATCGTGGTCCTATTATATTTTAGGCGTCTACCGACAGTGGTGGTGTGGTAGGGTAGGGGTATCCCCTACAAAAATTGATGTAGAAAAAAGTAAGTGATGGAGTAGGGATTCGATCCACTGGTGGAGCCTTGCAGTGGATATTAGTGACTTGAGGGGGGTTGGGTACGGATAGAGCACGGTTAGGGCGCGGATAGAGGTAGGATATGTAGGAGTGGGATAGAGGTAGAGTTCACTAAATTAAAACCACGCGAACGAAGACGCGCCGTCCAGCCAATTCATGTACCTATTCAAGAAGACTGACGGCAGTAGCCTGATATTGCCTACTCGCATTTTTTAAATGGAATCATTCTAAAAAAATAACCGGTAGCTGATTTATATGAATATTAAAGGTAAAATAATTAAGAAAAGCAGAATTTTGATGTTGTACACAGTGGAGCGGTGGCTCACTGTTCATGCCGGTGTAGTGGGTCACTGTGTACCACACACACCTCTACTGATATTAAATTCATCAAAAAATTAATCATCAAAGTAGGACTCATGAATGTACGACCAAACAATGCAAAGATATTCAGTACAGAAATAGAAAAAAACATTACTTTTAAAAGATGCAGTATAAGGTTGAAAACCAAAAAATTACTACTTAGGATTTTCCGTGTTTTTACGCCGAAAATCCCAAAAAGCCCTGAGACGCGGGCGTTCTACACTGGAGCTCGCTACCAACTGGAAAGCAAGAAGAGCGGTAAAAACCAAGTACGATTACGCATAATGCACGATCTGGCAACGTTGTTTTATGGTGGTACTAATGGTGGCTAACTGTGTACTACTGGTTCACTGTCCGACATCTCACCCTACGCGTTATTAGCTCTCAAAGCAGTAAAAACATTTGATTACTATTTACTTTATTCCGATTTATTAAAAAAATTACTACCTATGAAAATAATTAAAATAAATACCAGAAATTAATTCTGCATCCTCTATTTATATGGAAATGATACCAAACTTACCATAGTAGCCTGATAATACGGACCAATTTGTAAGACAGGTAAATCGCCTCAGAGGGAATTGTCACCACCGTGAGGTTAGAGAATTTTATTAACCAACTTTTAGTAGAAAGAGGTTCTTGAAATTTACATTGTTAGAATCGGCATAAAATACGCTTTATTAGAGTATTTTTGTTTGTTATTTTTCTGTTGTTTAAGAGCTAATAACGCTCACAAAGCTAAAAAAATTGTTAACTTTTTTCTTTTATGCGATTTATTCAAAATATTACTATGAAATAGATTAAAATAAATACAGGCAATGAATTCTACATCTTCATTTTGTACGAAAATGATACCAAACTTGCTATAGTACCCAGCGGGAAACATACCATTTTTTTTAAATATGGTGAGCAAAGGGGTCCTTTCTACCCCCCTCGCCCCTGGCAGCATTTTTTTTCTTGGGGCTCGCGCTAGAAATGCTTGGAATTACTTAAGGAATAAATGTGGAGAAGCCAAGAGCTCTATAAAAATTTTAAGTGACCAGTAGTGCCCCTACTAAAACAGACATTTAGAAAATCAGTCATTTTGGGAAAAGGTATTTTTGGTATTTGATCAATATGAGATCAGTACAAAATAGGAATCGGCCCTTTTCCCAGAAACAAACAATGTTTGTTTGAATTCTGTGCCTAGGGGAGGGGAACTTTGAAAACCATCCAGGACTCTGGGAATATCTGTGCCTAAAATCAAAACTAGGTTTCTCTAACAATTTGTCTAGCTTAGACTATTAATCATGGAAAAAGCCAGGTTTTTATCCATGCGATTTATCTAGTATTTTCTAGCTTCCTTTTCTGACGTTCGGACATTTTCTTTTCCCATTTCCCATTATATCCATAGATATAGATAGCGCCATCTAGCTAGAGCGAAAGTGTAACTGAAGCGCGTCTACCATAAATGCAAGAAGCATTATTTAAAAAATAATTCTACGTCTATGGCTTAAACGGATTTGGTTCGACATTAAGAAAGTCCGGTACAAACCATCCGACCAAATTCGATGGTATATATGATCGACTCACAGACTTAAAGGCCCGCGCTATACTATCCGTTTTCATCCGAACCGGAACGGAAGGTGCAAATTCAATGTAAATGGTATAAATTGTACCATATTAGACTTATCCGTTCCGTTAAGAATGACCAGTACGAAAGCTGGTTCGCAATGGTAAGAAAGAGGCGTGGTTTACATAGTTTTGTCGCATATAACTCCACACAGCCCGTTCCGTTTTGATTTCCGTTAGGAGTACTTTTTATCTGATTTAGGGTAATTTAGGTCTTGAGCGAGTACGTTAGTGGGTATGACTTAGCAATTGTCAAACGTGTGTCAAACAATAGTAACTACACATACACGTGTGCATAATAAGGGCTTCACACAAGCGCTTCAAATCTGTATCTGTTTATTTCGATTTCAGCGCTACCCTCCATCTCGACAGGTATATCATCAAAGGGGCCTTGAAAAACAAAAATTTCGAGCTACCTGATACCGCTCATTCATTTATTGCAGTCAAATCCTAGGGCAACTTTATTCCTTTACTATAAACTAATATTCTCTACAAAAACGGGTAATTTTTAACTCAGTTACGGCAATTTACTTGTTCGACTGGCGGCAACACTACAAACCGAAAGATCTGAGCAATAGCGACTGTGAACGGACTGAATTAATTAATGAGAAGTTTTCCAGTAGGTATTGATAATTGGTTTTAAAAAGCATCAATAGATGGCGCTCCTACAATTTTGGTAATCTTTTTTTAATCTGTATGATGGTGGCAGTGATTTCATGCAGCCAACTAATACTAAACTCAAAAATAAAATGTTTATTAATATAAACATAACTGTTAAAGGTTGAACGAAGTGTAAAAGAAATATTTATAGAAGTTGGCACTATGTTCCATTATAATTACAACCTCTAAAATGGTTGAAAACTATTGACAAATACAATATTATCCAATACAACGTACCCAGTGTTTATATCCTGTTTGCTAAGAACCTATTTTAAGCGATTATCAATTACCAAAATTGTCGGGGCGCCATCTAGTGAGTGGTTAGGAATGCTTTAGATACCTATTGGAAAACTGCTGATTATAAGAAAAGAATGAAAACGTTGAGTGTGTCGTAGTGCGCCCGTTTTCGTTCTAATTCTTACCGGAACAGGTCAAAACGTGGTGTGTGATGGGGGCCAAAGCTAACAGCATAGATAATGAGCAGTTTCCCAATAGGTATCGAAAGCATTCCTAACCACTCCCTAGATGGCGCCCCGACAATTTTGGTAATGAGCAGTTTTCCAATAGGTATCTAAAGCATTCCTAACCACTCCCTAGATGGAGCCTCGACAATTTTGGTAATTGATAACCGCTTGAAATAGGTTCTTAGCAAACAGGATATAAACACTGGTTAATATTGTTTTTATCAATAGTTTTTAACCATTTTAGAGGTTGTAATAAATTATTACAAACAAAGCAAACACCAATTGGTCTGAGTCAATTCGATTTATGGACACTAGGATCAAGAATGGAGACATTACAAATCACAGATAATATGAAAGGTTTGTATTAAAATACATTTCGTTGAACCTTTTGGTAAAAAATTACCACAATTGCGCCATCTATTGATGCTTTTTGAAACCAATTGACAATACCTACTGGAAAACTCCTCATTGATTATCGCTTGAAATAAGTTCTTAGCAAAGAGGATATGAACACTGGGTACGTTATATTGGATAATATTATATTTATCAACAGTTTTCAACCATTTTAGAGGTTGTAATAAATTATTACTTCATAGCCTCCTTCATCTTACAAGCCATGCTGTAGCACGGAACGGTAACGTCGCTGTGAACCGTTTACTCATTGTTTACATGACAATGTGCGGGATAATTATGTATTTTATGACAATAAATGAAAAATATGTTGATAAAACTTTAAATTAACGCGTTTGTATGGATCATCTACGAAAATTGGATAAATACGATTTATGAAAAACAACCCTTTACCATTTTTTTTTGTTAGTTTTTTACTTATTTCATAAATCATATTCTGTTTTATAATCGTAATCTTTCTCTAACAGATGCAAAGGCGTTGTTGCATTTGAAAAATGCAAGTAAAATTATGATTAAACCTTAAAAATGGGAAAGAAGCTGTGCCAATGTTTAGCTTTCCAAAAGATGTAATTCTATTAAACAAATGGACTTTTGCTATTTCCCAAGCATTTTGGAGTCCCACCGAAAGATCTTTTGTGTGTAGCAAACATTTTCGCACTGTAAAGGTTATCACAACTACTTTAAACCATGATCTTTGATTATCCACGATGATGGAAGCGTTGAAAAAGTAGGTAGGTAAGTAAGGCAATAAGTAAGTAGTTAGTTTTTATATACTTAGGTACTTACATAATACTGTTTAAAATGTATTATACCTAATATTTAATAAATTGGACAATATTTTGGCTGGTATAAATTATTTTATTTCATAATAGCTTTTGACCGCGACTGCGTCAGCATAAAATTCGGCTATAACGTTCCGGATCCGTTCTCGCGGGAATCATATTAAATATCGTAATAAATTATAGCATATCGCCTCTTTGCTTCGACAACGTGACATGTCGAAAAAAATCATTATTTTTTAATTAATTTTTTAAAACCGCCGAGACCGATTTTATTTTCGCCAATAACACGGTATCTTTAACCGAATATTGGCGAAGTTATGAGTGAAAGAAACAGCGCAACTGTGTTATATCGCGATGTCACTTTGTCTCATACTTCGGAGTAGTTTATTTCAACAACATAACAATACAGCTGTCACTGCGCACGCGACCTGCAAGGTGCTCTTGGTTTTCAAGGAAAACGTGATATTACGATGATATTACGGTTTGGTTGCAAAGGCATGCTTAAATTTAGTTTTAATATTTTCTTCTATAACGTCATATTGTATATTAACACAGTGTTGTTAATAATCTTGAGTGGATTGTGAATTGGGACAAATCATCATATCACCCTGTTGCCGAAAGAATTTCAATTTTGCTTTGTGTTATCTAAGGATGCAACATTGTTAGTGATGAAATTTTTTGCCATTCAAAAAACTAGTTCTTGATACTTGCTGATGTTCAGTTTTTTTCAGAAAAAAATCATACATATTTTAATGTGTAATATTCCTAAATATAACGTTGTTTATAGCAAAACAAATTATTATTATTACTTGTTTTTTTCAGATGGTATCGCGAACTAAACGACTTTTACAACTTGCAAAGGTATTGAGAAGAAGCCTTCAAATGAGCTCTGGCACCATTAGCAAACGTCCATTGTTAAACGCGGGTGTACAGTTCTTACCTCGTCGAAAGGGCGAAAAATTTAAAAGGACACGGGATGGTGGAATAGAGAGATACAGTAAGCAGTGAGGGACGAAAAGGCATGTTTCAAGATATGGTAGCGAAGTAATTGTGCTTTGGATATGGAGGTGTACTTAGGAGCATAGCGCCGAGTAAAAAAGATTGTGGCAAAGGCGCGGTCGGCTCAGCTGGCTCTGCTTTAACACGCACTAAACACAGTAGAGGGGCAGAATCTTATCTACATGCTGGCAAAGTCGCGAAGTCAAGCCGGTTTAAGTGTGACGAAGTATGTTGCCATAAAGAACCAGGACGGAGTATTGCTCATAGTGTCAAGTCGATTAAAGACCGTTGGTGCACCCATTTTAAAGAACTATCCAACAAGGCCAAGAAGTATGAGCCACAACAGCTTCCCGAAAACCTTGGTATGATAACCCCGACTAATGAAATGATGAAATGGAGAGGCCACTCTGGCCCCTCCATTTCAGACCAGGTCAGACAGAGACCCGGGGCGTACTCCTGCTCTCTGAACTATTCAACATGTATTGCGTATTGACGGGGCTTATACCTGACGCGTGGCGCGTAAACATTATTACGCCTATCCATAAAGGAAAGGGCAGTGTACAGGAGTGCGGCTATTATATGTAGAGGTATCAAACTTATGAGCCATACAATGAAGCTATTCGAATTTCATAGACCAAAGACTCCGCCAGAAATGCCAATACAGGTTCAGGCCGGGCTGATGCATCACCATGAACAAATTGTCGCCCTATGAATTCTCCACTGGCCCACTGCAGGCCCACTGCAGTTGAAATCAATAATAAATAAAAAAAATATTGTGCCAAGAAACAAGTTAAAGCAGTATAGAAGCCCTGGAAGTGTGTGTTAGTTAAAACTGTGTTACAGACTCCAGGGTCTTCCCTTAATGAACAAAATCAACCTCTGCATTTTGCATTTCTCGATCTGCAGAGGGCTTTTGACAGTGTTCCTCGAGAGGTAATTTGGTGGGCGCTAAGGTCCAAGGCTTTACCCGAAACGTAAAGCCGACAAAACCATTGTATACCATACTAATACCTTCCTGATTATCGTAGGTGTTCACCAGGGTTCTGTCCTTAGCGGTTTCCAGGTATGCATTGTGCTGAATGCCCTCTCTGCCGAAATTCCGGACATGCTTTCATGGCAGATGACATCGCATTGGTTAGCAATTATACGCAGGATCTTGAGACCAGGGTAAATACGTGAAAGACAGTGCTACAAAACGGGGGTTTAAAGCTAAAAGTCATCAAAACATAGTACATGGCTAGCCGAAGCACGAATCTTGAAATCTACATACAGAACAAAGAGATCAATTCAACTAACTCGGATCCGTGCTGCACGAGTCCATAGAAATCTCTTCCGATGTCAAGTCCCACGCTCACAGCAGTCACCTGCAATCATAAAATCCCTATCAAGCTTAAGGAGCTTCAACTTTTGAACTATTACACCCCCGGTTTGATAAGAATACCATTAGACATGTGAGCAAACCCGGGAGCGTCGCTGCCCGAGCGGTTGAGTATCCGCTTCGTAAGCGAGAGGTACCGAGTTCGAATCCCGCTGCTCCATGTACCAATAAATATTAGTTGAATTCTAACCGATGCTCATACGTTGAGGAAAAACATCGTGATGAAACCTGCAAATTCAGGCAACTGAATTTGTAACCATGATCCAATCTGGTTTGGTTCCGTCAGACGTCAGGTGATAGTCGCTTCACTGTAGTTCCTGACCGCCAAATCCTGGATCACAACTGGGGCATTAACGCCAAAAGATAATTATTATTAATTAATTATTATTAGACCTGTGATATGACTATGACTGCGGGACATGGCCAGCGCTTACAACGCACATCCGCGAACTCCAGGCCAATGAAATATAAATACTGCGATTGATGTGGGGCGTTACACGACTAGATTGAGTATGTAACGAGTACATTTGTCGTAGCCTTAGCGTGAGGGACGTTGCAGATAATATCGAAGAAGCTCACCTTCGCTGGTTTGGTCACGTCCTGCGTAAACCTCAGGCCTACTAGATAACGATACCTTTTGTTAAAAACTAAAATGTTTTAAAGGTTTAATAATGCTCTCCTGTAAAATTGAATTTTTCGAGATAACACGTTATTGAAGCAAGAGGCGATATGTGTTATTCAGGGCTATATGCTACGTAACTGCCAAATTTGATTAAAATCCATTCAGTATTTTTTGCGTGAAGGAGTAACAAACATCCATTACGTACAAGACGAAACACACATTATATTTCGCATTTAAAATATTAGGATAATACAATCGCAAGTAAGTAGATAGGTTAATAGTACAGGAATCTATTTAATTTCATATTATCTAACTAATGTACATTATTTATATACTTTATCACTTAAATAACTAATAACATTAAACGACAACGACCGCCACGATAGTTTTACAGTGATTTTCAGGTCCATTAAAATTTAAAAATGCGACGTTGTGAAGCTTTAGCGCATGGCTTGTAAGATGAAGGAGGCTATGCGCCAGTCACATCGGAGCCAACGCTCCAACCCTTCAGGTATTGCTATTGTTTTGATGTTCCGATGGTCAACAATCTATCCGTCAGTTACTTAATTATACATTACCGCAATGTATTTCTTTAATCATATTAGCGTTTATAGTAACCCTTCTTATCAAGCAAAAAAGTGAAATGGAAATAGACTATTGCTGTACAATAATTATTTTTGACTGTAGTTGGTCACATTATTTCCAGAGTTCTTTCTATGTGACGGGATTCCTGACGTGTAAACTATAGTTGCTTACCTTTTAGTTGTCGAGACCTAAGTCGTGCGTAATAAAAATGAACATAATGTCGTGGTACAAGAAAATTATGACACTGTCATAATGGGCTTCTTAGATCTCGACAACTATCATCTTGGCGTTAATGTTACGGTTGTGCTCTCAGATCATCATTACCGTGGGGCATTGCCATCTGGCCTTCGTTACCCTACTACCAGGGGAACTTGACCAGGTTGGATCATCACCTGAATATGCAGGTTTCATCACAATGTTTTATTCTCCACGTACGAGCATCGGGTAGTGTTCAACTATTATACATAATCTAGAAAAGAGTCATTGGTACATGGCGGCAGTAGGATTCGAACCCCATACCTTTCGCTTACTAGTGGGATACCTTTACCACCAGACCATCAACGCACCGTCTCGGCAACAATTATACATTTTTAATAAATAAATTGAACAGGATATGATGAATTTTGTACCTAATTGTACCAGTTGAAAATGCCAACCACATCCAACCAGTGGCTCTATTTTTAAACCACTTGCACGACGATTTTTCCTATCTATAAACAGATTGCCTCGAGTCATTCGGTTTTCAATTTTGATTTTCGGCATGAAAATTTCTATATTTTAACGTAGCCGTAACCAAATTAGAATTACCCGTTATGTAGAGAATATCAGTATTTATTGAAAAGGAATGGAATTGATGTAGGACTTGACTACGTTCAATGAATGAGGGAGCTCGAAATTGTTGTACTATGGCACCTTTGATTGTAGTCCTGTCTACCAACGTACTCGCTCAAGACCTAAATTACAATAAATCAGGTAAAAAGTACTCGTAACGGCCGCTCTACCGGATCAAAAAAAATAATGGGGGAACTTTTTTATTCACGTCCACAGTTAAACAAAACTTTATATTTTCGACTGTTTAGTGTGAGTGATAGTGGCTGACTGAGTAAATTTCTCTCCGGATTCAAACCGGAGTGCATGTAGTCGCTAGCACGAATGTTTTTCCATTTGTTCAGATACATGAAGTCCAAGTCACGACCGGTCTAGTGTAACACAATAATATTATAAACGCCATATTATGGCGTTTTAAGCTTGACTGAGGCAGAGGCGACCTGTCAATTGTGGCGCTACTTCTGCGCCGGAAGCATATAGTATTCTGTGACAGAATTCGAATGCTACCAACAATGCTCCATGGATAATAAGAAACGTGGCGAAAAAAGAAACTAACATGTCATGATGTAAAATGATGTATTGTAAAATTAGAATTATGACGTTTCGGAAAAAGACCTAGCGCTCTTCTTCATGAAATTATGGTTCTTGTCAAATGTATCAACATTTTACGTAGTAGACGTTGGCATCAAAGTTAGACATTATTAACCGACAAATTTTTTATGGCGTACAGTAACGAAGGCGGCTTATTAAGGTTATAGACTACTTAATAGCGTCGAGTTATATTTATAATAATAATAGCATTTATTTCAGATAATTACATCCATATCAAAATAACAAAAAAATAAAATACAAAATTACATTATCACTTAACATTAAACAATGTTGTTTACTGAAGTAAGTAGGCACATATTCGTACATCATCACATCACATATTCGTATTTACAAGTCATCTACATAGTTATGTCATTACAGTAGGTATAACTATTTAAACGATGTTACTGTTCTTGCACCGGTGCAGATCAAGCCATTGGCTGACAATAGGGTTACTCATGTCCTCACATACCCGCTCCAGTATAACATTTTTCGCATTCTTCAACCTTTCCCAGCAAGAGGCTGTTCTCTGTCTCAAAATAGCGAAAAAATCAGGAACGCCAGCATCGGAAAACATAGCTTTTGCACTACAGAAACGAGGAAGTTTCAATAAAATACGAAAGGCGTCTTTATATTGTACGCGAAGCACGTTAATGGACCGTTTTGTGTACTTTGTCCACATACTACAACTATAAAAGCATTGACAGAATGCCTTGAACAAAGTAACTTTTACGTCTTCGGTGCATCGCGCAAATCCACGTGCAAGCATGTTACATCGGATTGCTAGTGCCTTTCGCTCGCGTTCGATGTCAATATCATCGGACAGCGTGTCCGTGAGAATATGCCCAAGGTACCTAAAATTATCGACCACCCGCACCACAGACCCATTTAAGTACACAGGTGGCACCGTCTCCGGACCTCTTCCAGCTCTGAAAACTAAAAGTTCGGTTTTTGACGCGTTGTATTTCAAACCGTGCCTTCTTTAATATGATTCACATATTCCAAGAAGTTTCCGAATGCCGTTTATTGAGGGGCTGAGAAGAACCATATCGTCCGCGTAGTTCACATTGTTAACACACACGTTACCAATGTGGCAACCGACCCTGGAGCCTCTCATTTCCTCAATAAGGCCATTTACGTAGAGGTTGAAGAGGTCCGGAGAAGTGGGCCCTCCCTGGCGCACGCCGCACTCTAGTCTATATTCACTAGAGAGTTTCCGTACCAGTACCTAAACAAATCTACAATTTCAGTCTTAGTGTCAGAGTGCGATAACTTTTCCCACAGTTTGTCGTAGTTAACAAGGTCAAACGCACGGCTGAGGGCTAAAAAACAGGCATATACTGATGTGTTTGTATTAACATAATAGTTCACCGCATATTTTACACTAAGAATTGCAGACTCTGTCGAGAAACCGGCACGGAATCCAAATTGAGCGTCATCAATTCGAATGCTCTTCAAGAGGTGGGGTTGTAGAACCCTTTCAAGAAACTTGCCAACAATGGTACCCAATGATATTGGTCTATAGTTGTTGAGACCCGATAGATCCCCCGTTTTGTTCTTCACTATAGGAACTAGTACCGTACGCATCAAGTCGTGTGGCAGGTAACTATACTCTAACCATAAATAACACAGTATCGACAGAACACGGTAGAACATATTTCCTCTACATAGTTTATTAATGCCAGTAAAATAAATTTAATGTACTGATTTTTCATATTCATCTTACCGGAACGAATGAAAACTGCTAGTATAGTTTACCGTTTGTGTACCTATTCTGTAGGTACCTTGGTTTAAATAGCAGAGGCATTATCATGAGCTCTTATAGCAAGACCTAAACAGAACTGCTCTGCTTAGAATGAGACAAGCTTATGTGATACGTATAGCGCTGTCTCGTTCTAAGCAAGGCAGTTTTATTTAGGTCCTGCTAAAAGAGTTCATGGTAAGCCCCCAGGGTACCGATTCTGGTGTGCAATGCAGTTGTTATTATGTTGCAATGTAACTGTGATGTTACTATATCTACGTCGAGGTATCGAGTCAGTTCCAGCATCATCCCAGTTAAATTGCAGTAAAGTCATTGCTCGATCTTTGACACGTTTTCGTTGACAGAATTGAATGCAGTTTGACAACAAAGAAAGGTGAAACTTAATAATTTACTTATTTATTTATTTATTGGAGTACCAACAGCCATATAAAACCATAATGCAACGATAGTACCAGAAAACGAATTGTGGGAAAGTTCGAACTCATTAAAGTTGCAACTCAACATCTGTCATTTGAATAACAATCACACGTTTGAGATGCTATGCAATTGTAATGTTACTGCAACTGAGACGATTTCCGTACCAGAATCGAAGCCCAGGTGATACTTATTAAATAAGCCGCCTGACTGCATCGGTGTCGGATCGTCTGTAGTGCTTTTATTTTGCGCTGACAATACCGTTGCCATAGCAACACTCGGTGTCAGTCAAGTCAAATTTATTCAGTCAATTTTGTAACGATCGAGGAGCGGTGAACATCGAAGAGAGGTCGTGGAGGATTTTTACCATCTAGCCACCATCGCCGTTCGCCAATTACACCATGGCTGATACCGAAAAGGCGCCGCAGCCGCAGCCGCAACAACAACAGCAACCCCAAGATCAACAAGCCCAACCGCCACAAGCTAAAGCGGCTAAACAAAAACAGGTCATTGGTAAGTGCCGCTACGCCATCTTAGTTTTCGCGTGCTCCGGCATTATGATATTGAAAGCACATGGTCGCTAATATTTCTAATTACGTCTAATATAATAACTTTATAGTCTTAAACTGCGCGATTATGCTACTAAACCCGAAATATTTTGTACTTGTTGACGTGCTATCCGTAAAACTCTATTTATTGATTTTATGCTGACCCATGCCCGGCAAGCATTATGCTATGACGTATGTCGTACCTTTGTATTGTACCCATGCACCAAAAATCAATACCTGACTATGACCTAGATGCAGATTTCCTGGAATATGCGCCGTTATCCGCCATTTCTGCTTGCGCTCTTTTTGTCGAAAACTTGTCTGCCTATTCAGCAAATTTTTGTACTTCGATATGCAGATACCTATTACACAGCCTTATTTTTTGGTAAATCCATGAAATCGTTTTTTTTTCTTAGTACCGACTAATGAAAAAAAAAACAGTAGGTACTTAAAGAAAATTTTGAATTGCCCTTTTTGTATCCTCTAACCTATATTTTCATTAAAGTTCTATTATTTTGCTATAATATATATATATATGAGATGATATTTTACCAGCTGTATAAATATAGCTATTTGTAGATGATGTGAATATTTCCTTACATATATGCAATGCAAAACAATAAAGTTTGGGTAGAACTTAAATAATTTGTCTGGGAATCTAATGGATCACAAATTTACTAGCAACTCCAGCAGTTGTACTTTTAGTGTAATTCTCATAATAGCAGCGAATGTATTCTGGAAAAAACTTAAGATGAAATATTTGCACTGTCGAAGAAGTAAAACTTTCTAAACCATAGTACCAAGTTGTGTCTAGAAATTTAAGGATCTATGGACAAATAAACCCTCCAGATTTCTTAAACAGTAATATAGTAACAGTTATCCAAATTAAAATAACTTTCAATAACTAATGCTAAGATATTTTCTAGGTAAATGATTGATCCTCTTAATCTTTCAAAGATTGTATTTATTTATAGGGTGAATGAATGAAAAATTCTTTATTGCTTGTACATAGAATAAAACAAAAACAGAGGAAAAAAAGAGAAGCAACCAGCGGCCTCTTAAAGCGATTTCTTCCAGGCAACCTTAGGGTGCATGTAGATGTCATATCTAAGAGATGATTCTCTTCTTTTGTATAAAATTGCACAACCTTTATTTCACTACTTACCAATGTAACTTTTGAATAATGATTAACATGGTTATAATTTTGATTGGTATTATTGTCTAGAGGGGTAGAGATTAGAATCAAAATTAAATGTCAATCCTTTCATTTGTATCCTACTTCAAAGGCAACTTGTGATATATAGTAAAAGAGAATAAATAAAAAATTGCAATGTTTTTTCAGCTGAGAAGGTTTCCGGAACCGTGAAATGGTTCAACGTGAAGAGTGGATATGGTTTTATCAACAGGTAAAAAAAGAAAGAGAATTGGGATTTATCTTTTCTTTTTCCATTTTTGGATAGTCATTGTAACACATCAATGTGCTGTCTACAGGAATGACACCAAGGAGGATGTGTTTGTTCACCAAACTGCAATTGTCCGGAACAACCCTCGCAAGGCTGTGCGCTCGGTCGGTGACGGGGAGGCGGTGGAGTTTGCCGTGGTGGCCGGGGAAAAAGGCTATGAAGCTGCTGGAGTGACCGGACCCGGCGGTGAGCCAGTTAAAGGCTCGCCTTACGCAGCTGACAAGCGTCGCGGCTTCCATCGTCAGTGAGTAGTAGTACAACTTCCGACTTGATCTGCTGCCTATAAATACATTTGAAATGAATTGTATTGTAATACATTTTTTGATTAGGTATTACCCCCGTCAAAGCGGCGGACGTGGCGGTGAAGGCGTTCCACGTAGAGGTGGATTGGGACGTCGCGGGCCCCCGTCCAACCAGGGGGGCGCGCAAGGGGATGAGGGTCAGGAGGGGGGCGGAGCACCACCACAACGCAGGTAACGTATCCTAATCAATGTTCTAGGATAGCACTGCCCCACAGTCTTGTTCATTTAAGGTGTGATTCCGCAGACGACGGCAGAACGCGGACGGCAGCGACAGTGCCGCCGAACAGCAGTGACAGACGCAGCTACACTACCGGTTTCTCATTTATTTCCTTTAATATTGTTTCCGTAGATGGCGACAGTATCGTTTGACGCTGCGGTCGAGCGTCAGCTGCAGGCGGTAGTAGTGCCGCCGATTGGAATTCAATAACACATAACTAAACTAACTTAACCAAAGAAGAGAAATGCATTTTAATCATTAATTAATAACTTCCTTCACGTTTGCATTTCAAGTTACGACATATGGCTTTTCTGGTTTTTAAACGCCATTGTGCTGTTCAATAAACTGCAGCAGCATTGTCTCTGCCGCCTGTGGGCTGCCGTCGTCTGCGGAATCACACCATATTCGTTATTTTATGTATTATATTACATATTCTAATATTAAGAAAGGATCTGTTTGTACACACTGAACCAATTTTTTTTTAAATCTTAGAGCTTTTTGATCTTGGTATTTTCCACCAAAACATCACCTTCTCATCACCATCATCATTTATTGACGGGCAGAGTACAAAATGGTTCATGCATGCAGATGAAGTTGCAAGAAATAGCTAGTTTTTATTTTTGTTTTATGACTGGTCCTTTGCAGATTTTTTCTGCATCTGACTGTACAGTCAGTGGCAAAAGTATGGAAAAATTTTAGTACTTGTCTTTTTTTGACAAATCAAAGCCAACAACAAGATATTCAAAAAAATTAATATGACATTGTACTAAAATGCGCATGTATGTGTATCAATGTTGTTTCTGTGTTATTATTTATTATTATTATTTGTATTGTGTCTATTGCTGCAGACAGTACAACACTTTTTTCGTTATCCTCTTATCATACCTTCACAATCATGATGGACTAGTATAACACTGGTAGTAAATTTGATAGATGTAAAATGTTGTCATGTTAAAGCTTGGTAGGCGTCCGTAAGCATTTGGTCTGTTTGTGCGTTTTCAGCTTCTTCCGTCGCAACTTCCGCGGCGGACGCCGTGGCAGCGGCGCGGGTCCGATGAACCGTGGCGGCGGCTACCGGCGCATGCGCCCTCGCAACTTCCAGGGCCAGCCCGGGCAGCCGCCCGCGCCTGGCACCAACCAGCCGCCGCGCCAGAACGGCCAGGATGGCGACGCCCCGGCCACGTCGACTTCGCCGCAGCCACCGCAACAGCAGAAGCCTAAGAACAACACCAAACCTGCGGGCACCACCATCGAGACTACCACCAATGAGAGCCAGGCCTAAGAGCCGGCCCCTAACCATGTGGCACGACCCGTAGTGCATGTTTATTCTAGTAGTGCCACATGTCCATCTTGTTTGTCTTGTCTGTTGACTAAAGAGTGTTTCGTTTCAATGTTACAGACAGATATGTAATAAGATCTTTGTACTTCTAAAGATAATTTTGACATCTTGATTGAACATATTGCAGGGGAGTTAGTGATGGAACTGCATGGTATCATGGATCTAAGATGTGATATTTTTATTCTATTATACATAATAGTATTGTTTAATGTTTGGATTTTAAACTTTTAGTTGTGTACCATTGGATTGTGATTTTATATATTGATAAATGAAGTTCAATATGGTAAATTAATTATTATTGTAAGCAAATCAACTAACTGTGCAATGAAATTCAGAAATAATATATTTTTAGTTGCGAAGTGATATGCAGGTTCCAATAATGCCCCAAGTGAATCATGTATTTAAGCCTGAAATTATTGTTATTGATACATTCTTGCATACCAACTCTGTTAATTTTATCTAATTGCAGTACATATAGTAATGTGTCTTAAAGCAAATTAAAACTTCTTTTTACCTGTGTGAAAACTGCTGGTTTTATTTTTGAATCTAAATAAGCGAAGGTAATTGTTGTTTTGATCCGACTGGAGGATAATTCTCGGACACAGGAACAACAGACAACCCTGAGATGTGACGTCATCGTAAAATCAATACTGAACGCAGTAGTGGGCGGTTTGTTTGGTAGGGGGAAGGGGTGTTACGCAGATAAAGGACTACATATGACACAGCGGCCGGGCCGATCTAGGAAGCATCTAGACGGTTTATGCTAATCCTTAGTAGACTTGGGACATTAGAAAGTTGATTGAAATCAAGTTAGCAAAATGATTTTGAATAATGAAGCCATCGGTCCATCTTTTAGCCACATACAGTGACGTCCCTTTTTCTACTATTCAATCAATTTTGCTTGTTGTTTTCGATCACTCCACAGACTAGACACAAATATTCCCTGTTCGCTCACTCTACAATTATAATAAATCTTGCTATCCCGTTTTTTCATCTATTGGAATAAGTGGTTGGAAAATGACGATTCTCGCGCTGTGACATCTCAAATTCGACATTTTCTCTAGCCAATAAAATGTATTATGACATCACTGAAATTGACCTTTGACAATATACGCTGAGAAAATATTATTTGACTGTAATAGGCATTTTAATGTCATTATTAATGGAGATGTGATTAGAAAAAATGTCGATTTCGAGATGTCACAGCGCGAGAATTAGGCCCCTGGATTGTCTTTGCATCGGTAAGTAATTTCGTTCGTGGTCGCAGCGATCGGGAATCAATTTTAGAAATTGTGACAAAAATATACATCGCAATAGTGTGAATTTGCAGTAATTGAAAAGCTTTACCTTAAACAACATGCCATTAAAGATAGATTTAAAATTATTGGCTAAATAAGTACGAAAATATTTTGATGCTAACAGGGTCAGATTTAGTACCTACCTATTAATTGTATAGAATTTTAATAATCAAATCTTGTAAAAAGCGGTCCACAATTTTATATGTACCTACTTATTAATTAAGGTTTCATATCAATAATGTACCTAAATGACATTTTAAATGTTTTGACATTTTGTGAAACAATTTAACGTTTTTTTACATTTATTTGTTTTTCTAGGATTCCTAAAGACCAGACATGGTGATTGATGTCTGGGTTGCAAATTAGAAGTGCTGCGTTGTTAACATTTTGAAGAACAAGATAATAAGTAGATGCAAGTCCCGGTGCACCATCATTATAGGACTTTTTGCTGAAAATAAAGAATATGCTGCCTGTTTAATATACTAATGTACGTGTCCTTTTCATTATTATTTTTTTCGTGACTATGTCCTCTAGGGGCATCTTATTCAATTTATTGTGAAGTCACATTGGCCAACCTGTATATAATGAAGATACTTTTAACGATAAATAAGTAGGTAGCTACTTAGTTTAGAAGTTATGTGGCAACAAATAAATATTTATACCGGTCAAAATCATCAAAACCCTCCTTTTTGCAAAAGCAAGCACTGCTGATTCACGGTATGTAGGATCGAGAGATCAAAAAGACGGTGGTAGGTATCAGGGCGTGGGGTTGATTCACTAGACACCTTACCTCTTATTATTATGAAAATACTAAATTATAAGGAAAAGTTTAAAAAAATTACGAAGTTCGGAGTGAAATATCGCTCAGTTAGTGTTTGTGTTCGTTACGAGTAGAAATTCGTAGCAAAATATAACTTATCTGCAGATGGGCTGCCTTGTTCCGTCCCTGCATTTGCATTAGTGTGTGTGTTATAGAGATGTGTGACATTTTGTCTCGTATTAAAACTCGGTATGTACTCTCTGCTCCTGTAGATAAATTTTTTCTCTATGGATCACTTATAATTTCCCAAGTTGCTTGAGCAACGCTTGACTTTTCCAATTTCAAAATACAAAAAAAGGTTATATGTTCGACTGTTTGGTGGTCCATTTTTAAGCATGTCCACCTATGTCCACCGATGATTTCTTCGTAAATTGTGGACCGATTATGAAACTTGTTTTATTAAAAAGGGTTTACACTTGAGGTGGTCTCATTTTATAAGTAGATCAGGATCTTATGATGAATAGCCTGTGAAATCGAGGGCAATCCTTGCAAATTTTAGGCACATATGGTGTGCTTGTTACGTTATCATGTCTAACTCAGGTGTTCGCTTCAGGGTGTCATCATCTGTTGCGGCTGTTTTGATAAAGCCATATAACTCTTACAATTAATTTACAACTTAACAATTAAGAGATTTTTAACTATTATACATATATTTATAGTATGTTAGGTATATAGTATTATAGTTTATGGTATAGTATATTTATGTGGTATATAGTATTCAACATTATAGTTATATTTAAATTTGCACAAAACTCGATATTGCTACCACCGCTCGTTAAATAGCTAATTTCGGACTATCCAAGGTAAGGTTAGCTGGAAGAAATCCCATTGTGGGATAAGCCCGCCTTTGCAATGTATATTTATTTTCTTTTGTTATTGTTCTTAATGTAGTTATACGCAATAAAGAGTTTACATACATACATGCAAGAGTTAGGGAATAGCACTGCAATATCGGCAGGAACTAGGTATGAAAGGGTAGGTATGGGTACCTTCCTGAGGTGATTTTCATCACACACATCACATTGGTCTGAATGACCAATTACAACGGCATTTGTATATGTATTGCGTCCATATTTTAAACTTGCTTGTGTGCGTTAATGCGATAGTGGGGCGCGTCATTTTTCGCGAATTATTATTTTAATCCTTAAGTAATTCCAAACCCCTCTTTACCTTAATTTATATTTACTTAAATATTATGTATGACACTGCACTCGTTAGATCACTACACACACAATTATTATATTATATTTAATTTAATATAGCTTCTTCGTCCGTACCTCACTCGGCAGGGCTCACTGAAAACCAGCGCTTCGGTTTCGCCGGAGCTTTATGCTGAGTGGGGTCCCTTTTGCACACATCACCACACCACAACACACCCATGCATATGCAACGTCACTGTGTAGCAATAATATTTAAAAAAAGAACTGTGTTTTTTAATAGTATATTCTTTTTATTGTTAATTTCTTTTTTACTCGTTACTTTGTATATTTTATTTTGTGGTGTTGTTTTTTTGTGCAATAATTGTATTCTATTCTATTCTATTCTAAACTAGGAAATCAAGAGCAACCCTCGGAAATTGTAAGCTCGCAGGTGTGTTTGTTAGGTTGTCATGTTATTCAGGTGTTCAATTCAGGGTGTTATCATGGATGCTTCTGTGCTATGATGAAGCTACAGAACAACTCCTTAACGAATAGGAGTTGGGGGCTGCAATTTGTTAACAAGAAATACTTCGTATTATCTAGAGTTAGGTACTCGTATTGTATGTTAGGCATATTTTATACTTTTGTGATTGAAGGCGGTTTTTTTTTATTTTATTACCGAGCAATTCTCTCCAGACAGATGCGGGGGCGTCTTCACGCCCCCGACAGACTGATCGGACGTCCGACCAAAGTCGGCTCGCCCACGCGAGTAAGAGTCAATTGTCTAGCTGCCTCTTAGATCCGGCCCGTAGTAGTAGTGTAACATGGCTTCGCCGCCACATCGTCACTGAATAATTATATCGCAGCTAGATGGTTAATACAGCCTATTAATTGAAGGATATCTTTTCAAGCAAATATTTGGTTACATCCTCACGGCGTAAGCCGTTTACTCTCGCATCCGAATCGACAACATGTCAATCAGCATGTCTCCTTCAGCGGGCGGGACGTCTTTTCCGAATTTTTCCCGCCATGTCTAGTCTCTACGGTGAGTATGGTTTGCAAAAGCAACTCGTTAGATACAAATATATAAAAGTAGTAACGGAATATTAAAATTAAAAGGTTTACTTTACATCTTTGAAGCAGCGAGTAAGGTTGGGGTGGGGGGAAAGGGTTGTATATTAGAATTTGAAACGGGGAACAAGGTGGGGAAAAGGGAAATTTAGGGAGGGGGGTGGTTTTCCCACGCATTCGGCTTACACAACATATTACCAAACTAGCACAGGCGAGCTTCTTCAATCTTATCTTAGTAATGCTGCGCATCTACCGCAGAATTTTAGTTTTGCAGGCGGGCTTCGTCAGCAGCAGCTGCAGAGATGGACATCGGAGTGGATATCTCCGGAATCGTACAGCACGGATCCGATGTTCTTAAGTACAGAAGTAGGTACTTGAATTTATCTACCAACCATGTGTCCACGTCGTCAAGTAGGCTATCCCAACAAACTTTTAAGCTTCACTTTCAGAAAGGGCTTTAAGTACAGGTGTATTAGCTAGTTCAGTAAAATGAAAGTCAAAGTCAAAACATCAATGTTGCTTTGTAAGTAGAGTTCATTAATCAATTTTAACCAAATTCTATAACAAGTCCAAGTAGGTAAAGGTCTCGTAGCGCCTCCAATGCAATAGCTAGCAAGATACTTACTTACTTATTTACAATGATTGATGTGAATATAATTCAGGCGCTTTAAAAAAGTAATAAATTACAATAATAACACCTCAATAATAATACATCTGGATTTATAATACCAGTTGTAGTCTCAACCAAAGGCCTCGTCTCAATTTCTCTTCGCGACCACCTGAAGAGGTTTGGACGTGGTTGAGACTGCTTGACTGGCCAGTATAGCGATGCCCCAACGGGCGGTTTTGCTGGGTTAGGTACCTACACCCGGACTGTCAGCCGCTTTTGGAGATTCCTATCTCTCGCGCCTTGACCCTCGGCCGTTTGGTCTTCTCTGCCGAGGGGTTGTTACCAATCCTCCGACACAGCACATAGGCTATTCTTAATTTATCCCGAAATTAAATGTGTATTCGAGCTAGACGCGCCGCAGTATCCGTATCGTACCGGATGTTACGGCCCGTGCAGGGCGATTCCTACGACTGCGACTCTGGCTAGTTTACATGTTGTAAGCTAGTATGCGAGTCAGCCTGCCCACGGTACCACTGCTGCACCGTATGTATCTATTATAGCTGGTTTACATTTTGCATAAGTATGCTGACCTGACAGTAGGCAGCTGCTCGTATTATTTACTCGCATGCCAGTAGCTGGGCTGCTGTTCACATGATTCGAAACGCTGTACTATCTCATGCGAGTTGGTGCGATGTCGAGTAAATGAAACGAGACGAAGCCACACACAAAAACCGCTCGCAACTGCATGGCGAAACTATTATGCCAAACGCGTCTATGATGCCACGAGCTGCTGCCATGTGCGAGCTACTGTCAGGCAATCCAAAGAGCCCAAACAAGATGGATTTAACTTGTTGTGTTTATTGGTTCTTATGGCCACCTTACGTCATCATTATCAGACCTTGAGTGTCACCTAGGGTAGGTACTCATCAAGACCATTCAAAATAGTCCAAACACGATAAAGTTATCCTGGTGCGTTTATTAGCTCCACCATTAGACCAGCTCCAGGCACAATATTAATGCATTGTCTTCAAGGTACAGATTAGGTACAGTGGAGCGACTGCCATCTAACCTCCATGACTCTGTTAAAAGGGGAATCTGACCAGATAGAATCTCGGTTACACATCCAGTCGGTTGTGCAGGTTTCATCACGATGTTTTACCTCATCGTAAGAGCATCGTCAGTAAAAGTCATTGGTACGTGTCGGCACTGGGGTTCGAACTCGGACACACTAATGGTTGCCTAGTTGGTCTGACTTCGATACCCTTTCGTCAGTTTTATGTCTAGAAATAAATAATCTGTAGACTCACTTGTCAAAACCATAAAATGTATCAAAACACCAACTTCTCAAGGTCAAACTCCAAACGAATTTCCTATAACGTGTACCGTTGTATAAAAAATCGATCTCAATTTGGATTACTTGCCAATAAAAATATAGGTATATGCAAAAGTCGTTACATTTTACTGAATTACCTTTTTGTTAAGAGGACCGGCAGAAATGTATGAACCCCAGCCTTTATGACCAATAACGTTGAGCGATATGTCGTTTCGAAAGGTCAAAAGGTTTTTCATATTCTACAACTTCTACAACGACGACAACTCTTAAATCGCTCTTGGAAAAAGTTATAGCCAAATTATTTTTACTTTAACGATTTTGTTGTCGACTTGGATGCCCCGGTGTTAAAATGACGGTAGCGAAATGTAGGCTGAATACCTAAATATGTCATTATCAAATTCAAAATTCAAACTTTCCAGTTTATGTTTGTGATTGTATAGGTATGTATGTAATTATTTTCCCGCTAAACAGAATATTCTTTTAAATTGTTGTAATTTGTGTTTGTGAATGTTTTTTTTCCTGTTTGAAGCAAATAAATAGATAAATGTGAAAGTAGTGAAGTGAAATTCACGCCGCTTGATATACTTAACGCGTAGGTACAACAGAACTGACTTGCAGCTTACTTCCATGAATGTTGACAAAATTAAAACTACGAAATTTTAACATGAACATATGAGTGTAGATAAAATGGTGTATGCGAATGCATATAATTAGGTATTAAAACACTAGTGTCAAACTATTATCATGGTTACATGAAACTACTATCATAAACACTCGTGTTCTAGTGGTTTTTTTATACGCCAGTTGCATAAACTAATAATATTGACATAATTAAACCGTATTTTTTGCGCGTCTCTGACAGATTTATGCTCTGGTTTATTTTATTTATGCTACCTTTGAGCTTGATCGGGGTATTTGGGTATTAGGGTCGCAGGTAACTGCTTTAAGTTACCGCCATTTGGCCCAAGCTGCAGAGATACGGGACTTGACATCGGAGCCGATATTAAATGCAGTTTCAGTTTGATTGGCCATAACTTGTTTTCTACAGCGATTCGAGAGTGGTCACCATAGTAAAAGTTGTAGAAAATTAAAAAGCCTTTGCTTTACATATCGGTCAACGTTAATGGGAATATAGGCTGAATTTTCCTGTACAATGTTAATTTTAATTGACCGATTCGAGAGTTGTCGCCGTAGTAAAAATGAATATTGTTTTCTAATGATCTACCTTTCAACTCTATTCGTCTTTATTGGCCATATAGGCTGAGTTGTCCGGTCCTACTATGATTTATTGTTTTCATGATAATATTTAATAGGTAAGCTTCCAACTACCAACAACGTCCAAATCGCCAAATAGACAATTATAAATACAAAGAAAATCGAAAACAATTCACCGCTACTCCGCTAAATTAGATGTCGTGTAATCTTCGAGCGTGCGAACATGCAATAACTTTGTCTTCAGACTGAAGAAATAAGGTAGGTAGGTACCTACCACGGACCTGGGTACCTTATTTTATAGTATTTTTACTCGCAAGCGTGTTAGAAAATGTCGTACGCGCACGCTCACCTTGCTCGAATGTTTTCCGTAGGGGACTACATTGTTTCATTTGCCACGCTGTGTTGCCAAGGTCCTGACAAATCTCTCACGCCTCATCCACGTTCGTCAGTTACTCATATTACTTTAAAATACTTATTTTCGATTTTCTCGTGAGGCTCTGTCCTAATAGCAACGGTCGTGCCACCATGGTCGTACGACCGACGTCCGACGAATAGGAGATGCGCCTGATAAGTAAGTCTTGGCCTTCCTCTAAGCTTCCAACACTTTCATTCACTTCTCCACTTAAGACGGGTGGATAATTACTGTATTAGTGTAACATGGGAGTGTTTCACTGTTGAAAAAATGAGAAAGAAAAATTATGTAGATCCTATGCTCCAATCCTATGATTATTAGGGATCCATCCTCGTAATATCATATTCGTTAATCTCCTCTCAATCAACCTCACTACATGATCAAACCAACTCAGCAGTCCTTTCTATCCTATTTAGTCACAGATCTTCTTTCACTCCAGCACACTCACTTGTAATGCACCTTCTAGTTTAACCTCCAATGCAAAAAGAGGGATGTTATAAGTTTAAATTGAAGTGTGACTCCTACAATCTGTGTGATCTGTGTCTGGCTGTGAAAATAATAGTAATTTGCACTGAGTTACTTTTTGATGCTTTATGTTAGATTGACAGAAATTCAGATTGACAGAATGTTAGATTGATAGAATGTTAGCAGAATGTCAGAGTAACAGAATGCCAGATTAGCAGAATACCGGAATAGCCTAACTTTACTACAGCCTGGATGTTTTTCCCATTCAGTAATCAGTGTTATACAAGAGGGTGTGACTCAACGGGAACGAAAGAAGCGGATGCACCAATTTAGATGCGGTTGTCGTTTAACCGCGATGGTTATTTTCTTAGCCTTGTTTCGTATATTAGTTTAGTAGTTCGGGAAATATTTGAGTAGGTTTAGTTATTAATTTGATAATTTTGACATCAGATCCTGTTGGATCAAGGTAATTTTATGCGCAAGGATTACCTTTCTTAAGCAGGTAGGTACCTTACCGAATACAAGATAGGTTTATAACACATCATTGTTTACAGTGCGTCATTTATTTGTAATTGGTCCGAGTAAGTACTTATACTTTTCAACATAGCGACCTGCGATCTTTACCAGGTCGTTGGTCCACCTTGTAGGAGGCCTACCCACGCTGCGTTTTCCGGTATGTGGTCGCCACTCGAGAACTTTACTTTCGAGCTTTGTGCCTGCCCACTACCACTTTAGCCTGGCAATCCTTAGGGCCATGTCGGTGACCTTGGTTCGCTTGCGGATCTCCTGATTCGATCGCGCAACGAGACTTCAAGCATAGCCCTTTCCATCGCCCTTTGGGTAACAGTGAGCTTTCTTATAAGGCCCATAGTGAGCGGCCACGTTTCAGTTCCGTAGGTCATCACCGGCAACAAACATTGCTCAAAGACTTTCGTCTTGATACACTGCGGTAATTAGAACGAGTATATATGGCGTAACTTCCCGAACGCTGCCCAACCGAGTTGGATTCTTCGATTGACCTCTTTCTCGAAATTGTCCTAGGTGTAACTGTTACTGAAGTAGGCACAACATGGACACGCGTCAATCTTTTATGCCTTAAACGAGGCTTGTATGCACAAGCACTAAGCTAGTACGTAATAATATGACCAACTCACATAAGCTTGTTTGCCACCTTAGTGGTATAAAAAAAAAGGTAGGTACTATATACAAAATACGAACATTATAGCTTCGTAGCAGGTACCTACCCACGTCGGAAGTCTACCTTGTGTTTTGATTGAAAATTGTGTTCGTTAATGGCGGCTACAAACGACACTGCGGCAAGGCTGATCTAGGAAGGAGCTAGACAGTTGAAACTAACACTTACATAGTATAAAACATAGAAAATAACGAAAGTAGTTTCATTGTTTTCTATGGTGTAAAACAAAGTGGCTTACGAATGTGCGGGCGAGTCGACCTTGGTCGGACGTCCGACCACGACCCCCGCATCCGAAAGCGAGTTCGTTTTATACTACTTACGGTAATGATTAGTAGCAACTGTATGGTAGAATGGAATTACTTGGGGATGTCGTGGGGTTATATTGATCACTTACTTTTCTCTATAAATGAAGTGTTCTATTCATAAACGAATCACGCCATACATGTGACAACCCTGATAAGTAGCAATGCTGTATACATCAGCCATCTTTAGATTTAGATAATTGAGTACCTAATCAATGTAACCCCAGCACATAAAAGTCACCCCAATTGACTAACTACCTCCTAGATCGTTCCTGCCGCAGTGTCGTCAGTAGAGTGCATTAATCGGAACTCGATTCGATGCTACCTTGCACTCGGTGAGCAGTGACCCTTAAAAATGATTGTCGATTGTGGTGGAGTGATGGCCGGAGCCGGCCCGCGGCGAGCGCGCACTCCGACTCAGTACCGCGGAATCGCGACGCGCCGCCAGCCGACCAGCGCAGGCGCAAGTAATACCTCGCGTTCGAATGTTACGTACCTACCCGACCGCTACCTGCTGGCAGTGAATACAGTTTATAATTAATACCGCACGGGGAGTAATCGAAAACTTAAGTGAGTACGACAATTATTCCACCCTATCAGTAAAATCGAAAAATTTGTGTTCCTATTAAAAAAACCGAATAGGTATTAAATTATTACCGTGCTTAGTACGGGCTGGTACTGTAATTGAATAATAGATATTTCGAAAAAAGCAATCAAGTAAGTGCTCAGAATTAAGCAATAAGTGTGTAGTAGTAACAAAGTAAAAAATTAACACCTAATTAGTTTGATTCAGAGATTGTTATCGATATAGGTATACCATTGTCAGTTTCGATGGTGGCTCGGCTGGTTCACACGCTGGCTGTCCCTCATTTAATTAAAGGTACCTAACTAACAAAGATTTGTTTTGACTATAGGTTTGACTGTATCTAACGGCCAGACGAAAGTGGCCATGAACGAGAATCTTCCGTTTCGACATTAAATTTCGTTTCGAAAGTCATCCAACGACCTTTATTTTTATTCGTCGAATGAGCTAAATTCCTAATAGATATGGAGAGGTACCTCGGTAGGGAGAAGCTTTCTTTCAACCATGTTTAGGTCTAGATAGGTTGGTTTCCCAATTACGTAACTAAAATAACTAACTGGATGCATGCAATGAACCACTTTCTAAAAATGCAAGTAGGCAAATATCGACCTTCGATGTAGGTACCTACGATGTCTGCGAAGGACTGCGTTTATTTACAAACTGAAATTGTCTTATTTGTCTTATATATATAATACGCTTACTTACATTGCAATTTGGATGACGGTAATTAGAAACTGATTTTGTAAGAAACTTCGTGCAAGCAATGCATCACAAAAACACAGAAAACATAAGGTATATTTTTTATCATGATCTAGGGGATCATCTTATCCTACTACACCTATTATAAACCAGCTGGCCCGCCGCAACTTTGTCCCCGTTGATTTCTACTCTTACCCTACCCCTACTCTATGCTACCCATGCCCTACTACTACCCTATAATCTACCCCGACCCTACACCTACCATACACGTAGGTACCCTACAAAAGTACCGGTCAAAATTAAGAAATGTCTACAAATCCGTTTTTTTTCTTGAAAACGCGATCACTACGCTAACTACTGGGTTCAATTGTATTTTCAAACCATCCAGGGATCAAGTATACCTACACACAAAATTACACCCAAACGGTCTAGCCATTTAGGAGGAGTAAGGTGACAAACACACGTACAGAATAATTATATACCTATAAAAAGAGAAAAAGAAGAAACGAACATTTTAAAGAGTGGCTGTTTGTTACTCTTATCTCGCAGAAATACTAAACTGATATTGTTGATATGTTGCAGACAGTTGAAGTGTTGAACGTAGTCATGAAATTTAATGTGATTCAAAGAGTTATATCCCAGTTTTGTTACTAGTTAACTACTCTATAGACTGGAAAATGGGCAGAGAGAGCTTTCCATTGTTATATTTATAACACTGCGATCTCCAATCCGCCTGCCGAGCGTGGAGAATATGGCAATAACCTCCCCTTTCGTGGGAGAGGACCTAAGTTCTGCAGTGGACTGGTATGGGCTGTGTTGATGAACAAAGGCAGTTAGGTATCTACGCTCTGCAGTCCGGTAATGTACGTTCCGGTCCAGTAGCTGCTGAGATGATAATCTGTGATTTTAGCTCTCTTTACCAGCATAACTTGATTTTCACACACATAAAAATAATCCAGAAACTTTTAATTTAAAAACATAATGTTAAATTTTAAAAATTAAAACAAACTTTTATTATTGGTTTTTGCCTGCTGGCGTTTATCTACAATAAGATAGACATTAAATAAAAGACGAGTATGTCCAGCTATAATAAATAAGATGTTTCGTACAGTTGAAGCTCCGATGGCTGATCTTCAAGCTGCTTTATTTATCTCGTACGCCTCGAACACGTCGAGCGGCGCGAGGCCACGGCCAATATTATTAAAGGAACCTTTAAAAAAAGTAAGACTTTTTACTTATGGCACCTTTGCTTGTAGCTGTTGTTAATAAAAAACCTATAATTTTTCCTGAATTCCTTCTTTTATCAACCTACACTTTTTCTAAAAGTCAAGTCCTTACTATGTATGGAAAAGGAAAAATACTACAGATACCAAATAACAACGAGTGAATCTCGTCTTAACTTAAATCTATAGACCAAAAGAAATGACAATTGCAGAGGAATTTAATCGAGGTCGTGTTTGTGGAAACGTGGAATCCGGTGTAAACATAAACATGGTAGATAAAACAGCACGCAAAACTTTACTTGTGCGAATGCCTATTGTAGAGGTGGGTGGCATCTCGGGAATTTAACTGGAAGTTACTGAAAAATTCCATTAAAGCAAAAAATGTTCAGGCACAGGTATAGGCCGAGAGATATACCTACCTATAGCAGCCTAATTTATTAATTGACCAAACTAAACTGGATCCTGCCGCGCCCAGGCTTTGAAGATAACTCTGTAGTGCTTACTTACATAAAATAGCCAAGTCAGCTGCTCAGTATGTCATGTAAACATCTGGTTCTTCCCTTGCATCCGCGACGGACGCCATTTGCTGCTGGTTCGGGCTCTTGGTGAGCCCAGTCACGAACTTGAGCCGTTCGTGTATCCTCGCCGTCATGGACTTGACTGTCGTCTTTTTACGGGTGAAATCCGCTAACTGAAATCAGATGATATTTGTGAAATGAATTGCCTCAAAGGACAGTAAAATATAACTGAAACATGCGATTAACACAAGTTCGATCCCATACTTTTCCCAAATGGTGTGAGAGTAAGATAGATAAGTATACCTCCTAATCATAAGCTCATAACAGTCTATTACTAATTAGTCACTCGTTACGTGAGGCTCCTCCGATCTAATGAAGTACTTGCAAATGTCTAAAGTTACCCTTATTACGGAGGTAACGTAAGGTACGACACCCTCGAGTCGGGTTCGACCAACCTCGACTCGAGTCGGTACTACTACTCTATCTTACACCATACGGCTACACTAATCCTCTCTCCTAACAAAAAATAAACTTTAAGCCCGTGTCTAAATCGAGATATATATCTGCGTATTCTTTGTTTAATAATTTGGTTGAACTTTGAGGTGAGGCGCTTTTTTAAATGTGGTGCTGTAAAAGGTTGTCATTCTGTATATGGTTAGAGATCTCCGTCTTGTTCTTTAAACGCCCTCATTTGAACCCCACTGTCGCTATGTACCAAATACTCTTTCATGAGTTATGATACTCGTACGGTGAGAGGTATCCTGCATATTCAGGCGACTGAATGTGTAACCATGATCCAATAAGGTCTGGTTTCATTTTTAAGAGTCACGGAGGTCAGATGACAATCGTTCCACTGTAATTACCAGATCTGCCAAATCGTGGATCATGGTCAAGGCGGACGCCGGGCCCTTGCGTACGAGATCACAACCGGGACATTAACGCCAAGATGACCTCATTACCCTCAAGACCCCTAGCGTTGGAAACTCGGTCACCCACCGATCTTCATTACGATAAAATATATTTTATTTTATTTTCTCATGATCTTTTGACAAACATTTATGAGATGGTAAACTCTCATCGTTCAAAATCTTTGTTTCTTAATCCTTGTCCAAAATAGAGACTATTCTCGTATACGTCTAAATCTTTGGTAGAATATTCTCCATTCTCGGACTCGATGGCAGTGAATCTGTGTTATCTGTTTATTATATCAATTTTCTATTTCAGTCTTAGTTCAATAGATTAGACATGTCAATCTTCGATACTTGACAATTGGATAGGATGTTAGTTGTTAGGTGCTCGGTCGATTGTACATGGTACAGGTGGTTTCTGCAGATAAATATTTAATTATTAATTCCACCAGTAAAAAATAAAAGTCTCGACTCCATAGTATGCCTAACTCTACGCCATGCGGGAGTGAGAGTGTATGTACTATAATGAGTTCTTGGCTAAAAATGTTTTTCTTCCTTGTTTCGATAATTGCTACTGACTACTGATGATTATTACTGCCACTTGTGGTATAATAAGTTCCAAATATTTTTTTTTACTTATCAGGAGCATTCCAAAGAGCCCAAAAACAGTCGAGTTTTTTTGTTGCGTTCAGTAGTTCATAAGGCCACCTTCAGTCATCATTAATCTGACTTTGAATATCACCTAGGAGTATCGCTCTCTTTAAGATCGACGACGTTTAGACCGACAGACATTCATTAGTTCCTATGATCACATTCCAACTCCATCATCAGACCAGCTCCATAGTACCACATGAATGCATTGTCATCCAAGTTATATAGATATACCAAAGTTCAGCTCAATTAAACACTAAGAAGTTGGTCAAATTAGGGTTGCAAGATTTGCCCCGAACATACATACAAACAAACAAACATTGCAAGTTAAATAAAAGCTTGTAAAAAGGAGTCCTTAACTGATCTATTTACTTATTGTGGGTATTACACATCTGATTTGCCAGATTTTTTACTTAGGATTGATTGTAGGAACAATCAATAATTCCGGGTAATCAACCCGCGCGTTGATTTAATTATTTATTTAGTCAGTCTCATAACGAAGATGGTGTGCTCGTATCATAGGCTGGTAATGACGATGGCGTTGATGTGAACAAGTGAACAGTGGAATAAGCAAAGCTACAAATAGATAGATCCCCGCGATTTGAATGGGGGAGTTAGAGTTCAATGTAATGAAACCAAGATGGAACCACTTCCCTTGTCGATCGATGTCGTATGTCTTCAATTCGACTTACACATGCAAGGATCCGTACCGTTCCGATTGCGCGCGGATATATACACATGGCTAAGTACATCTAAGAATTAATTATTGATTGTATACTACACAATGGTTTCAAAAGAATATGGGTATTAGTAATTGCTTTTCACTCAGCTTTATTGATATGACATAACACTTTTCGTGTTTCTACGTGTGAATAAATGAGATCGTACGTATTTTATTGAGCCATGTGGTGTTCAGCACCAACGGATGATGATGCACCAATGGATACTAGGATGATGCACATAATGGAGACTTCCGTAGACCAGAAATTTTCAATATTCTTGGACTATTTACCTAGGTATTTACGATTTTTAGCCCTTCCCGGCGTGTAAGGAGTGTAGTCTTGGAGGCGGCTCTTTTCTAATAATATATTTTCGTAATAGTATCCTTATTATTATTACAAATGGTTTTATAATTTTATCTATATTCCAAAACACAATTTATTTGAAGTCTAAATGAATATTGTACGTAAACCGAGGGGATACGATAAGTAGGTTATTAAATTTTATCTTTATGAGGTATAGGCACGTGCTCTTTCCAACTCGCGTAAAAACTATTGTTTTGCGGTAGATACGAACAGTTACCTATGCAATCCAGCTCGACCGCAACATTTCAATTGCGTGCAGCTGTTTTTTCTGATTGTTTTGATTTATTTGCTAGTCAACCGCTGATGTCTATCAAGCATGGTGAGTGAAACAGACACTAATGTGGAGAACGTCAAATGCTCTCGAGCTCGAGCTCGAGCTTTGAGGACTAAGCACACCTAAAGCTCTATCGTTTTCAGTAGGTCACTGGCCTACCTGATCAACCTTAAAACTGGAACTCGACTAAGCAATATTTGTTGCTTAGTGACAGAATTGTGGTAGGTACCCATAATTACCTATTCATTCGGTCTGCAAACTAAACAAGGTTAGCACAGTCGCTTCTTCTGTTACCTTATACATGCAGGGTGCGATTTCCGCTGTCACTTAGGTACAATGCAATAGCATAAGTACATGACCACTTTAAGAATCATATTCCTTTGCGCTACTGTGCAGTTATGAATTAATTTTTTTTTATATATAAAAGTACCCTGGGGTAAAGGACGAGTCTTTTGGGAAAAGGGACAGCTAATTCTCCGTTCTTTTAGTAAACTAATTTTGGCTAAAGATGCCCCAAAGACCCTCAATGTTGCTGTAACAGCAAAATAAGTTTTTCTAGAATAGTAATGGAATTAGGTTCTTGTACTGTATACATACAATCTACAACAAATACGATTTACTACAGTACTGTAGTACCTATCGAACCACGTGATGCATCTTATCAGTCTGCCTTGATCATATAGCGGAAACCGTCCGACTTTATTACGATTGCGACCATGTTGCGACCCTATTAAGAAATCGTCTTTTTCCGGCTAACCGTGGAGCATGCATGTAATCAGCACCACAACACATTAAACAATCTCCTACTAGGTGAGTAAGTTTACCTAATTTACAAAAACTAAACATTATGATGGCGGTCAAAAGGCTGGCAAAAATTCAATATACTTAGTAAATAAAGTTGTTAAAAAACTAAAAACTCCGACTGAGTATAAAAACTGAAAAGTTACAAACAAGCCGAATGTTGTCAGTAAATGGGTGTATACAATGCAAATGATGGTTTAATTTAAACTTGAAAGCAGTCGGGCCCCATTTTCATATATTATGTATGTGGACATGGATGCCTGCATTCAAAATATACACCTATGCTGCGTTTGGTTCCCTAAAGGTCCCATTTTTTTGTTTTGCATAAATATCTCGAAAACAGTGCGTCCTACGGGAATATAATTTATGCCTAAATTACAGCCTATAAAATGCTGTACAAATTTTTCTTCAAACCCTTTTTCGAATTCGTAACTGATACACACTCTCGGTTTTGGCGGTAGGCAAAATACCCTTTTCTTAGGGAATCGTATGAAAAATATAGTACAGAATTAAATAAATAGAAAAATATTGTACTTTACATGTAGGTAGGTAGTCCACTACTCAAAATAAGTTCTCGAATAAAATTTTTTTTCATAACAAGCTTATATTGCGCTACTCATCAAGACGGTCCAAAGAGCCCAAACACAATGGGGTTATCTTATTGACCACCTTCCGACTCCATCATCATACCAGCTCCATGGTACCATATTTATACGTATACTAAATTTCAGCTGAATCTGATACCAACAAATTTTGGCTTTTTACGTGCGGCGACTCCTATCCGACCCGCACAACCCATTAGGAAAAACCGACGCGTCTTACTCTGTTTTTATTTTTTTTATATACCATATGGATCCCTCTATGAACCTTCCAAAAACATGTAGAAAACAATTTTGCGCTCCTTTGGATACATTGACTAACGGCCAGTAGCATAAACATGTACCTACATTAAACATTTCTAACCCTTGAAAATTGCCCGATCAATTCTTACCAATATTTTGTATGGAAATCGAACCACGGTTCAATGTTTTGTGGCACTTTACTCACTTAATTTTATGTAGGTGATAAACTTGCGAAAGCGAATGCCAGGCAATGCAAATTTTAGAATAATGTGGCTTATGCAATGAGTAGTTTTCCAGTAGGTATTGTCAGCTGGTTTTAAAAAGCTAATAGATGACAAAAATACCAGAATTGTAGAAGCCTACAATTCTGTTTTTTTTTAATCTGTATGATTTTGGCAGTGATATCATGCAGCCATCTAATATTAAACCTAAAAATAAAATGTTTATTAATATAAACATAACTTTTAAAGGTTGAACGAAATGTACAAAGACATATATTTTTATGAATAGGCACTATGGTTCATTTTATTACAACCTCTAAAATGGTTGAAACTATTGATAAATACAATATTATCCAATACAACGTACCCAGTGTTTATATCCCTTTTGCTAAGAACCATTTTCAAGCGATTATCAAATACCAAAATTGTCAGGCCGCCATCTAGTGAGTAGTTATATGCTTTAGATACCTATTGGAAAACTCCTCATTGCCATGTGACCGCGTGTGCGATATTGAATAATGAGTAAATTAAAATTGGTACCTACCTCCAGATTATCGAGGGCATCTTCTAAGAGTTCGTTACTGCCCGACGACGAGCTGGAGACCTGTGATTTTTAAAGGTTTAATGTAGTAGGTTAGGTACTCGTACATGTACACTCAGCTACAGTATGGGCGGACCGCTCCAACATATATTTTCTACACTTTCTACTAAAGACTTCAACTCAAATTCCTGTCACCGGACAGGATGCCTGTCCGGGTGTTGGGCGGGGGCCACCGGTATGTCAGTGACCGGCTTTAGCCTGGACAAAAAGCGACAACATTTGAATCGGGAGTTTGTGATAATGGACTCGCAAAAATACATACCGGAATGAGGGACGTCCGTCTCACGGTTTCGATTTCTACGCCGTCCGTTTGCGGTGCTCTGAACAACGGCTTGATGCATAGCCGGTTGTCTTCGTTGGCGTTGAATATGAAGAAGGAGTACGTCTTGGGCGGCAGGCACTTGATGAGGAAGTGGACCAAAGCTAACGTAGCGCAGAGCAGTGTAGCGCCAACCGCCACCATCGGCATGTACCCCAGTCGCTCCACATCCTCCTCGCAACCGGATTTACGCTCGTCGAACCTGCGTGTATCATATAAACATAGACAGCCTTCAATGGCATGTTTTATTTGGCTTCATAACTGTTATATTTTTTTTACTAAATGTGAATGGCGATTTATATTGAACTGAACTTAAATACAGGGTATCGAATATTATAGTCATTATGTCTGATGATGAAGATGATGTGTCAGTTTCTCTAAATTCACATAATATAATGATAATTCCAAATTGTGGAAATAAAGTCGTTAATGATGAACACAGCCGAGCTCACGAGGGGTAAAGCAAAAATATATGAGTAAAAAGGCCCATGCTGCGAATGCACTTGGAACGTAGAGATAATAGTGTTCCCATGTCTACATTTCATGAAACTACATTAATTGACCACCAGGTGCGCGTCATTGATAATTGATATTCAAATTTCAAACCAACTACTCGATGATATGAGGGCCTTTCCCGTTAGTCTCGAAAATGAGACGTTGCTGCAACGGTGCACTTGGACACACCCTTAGGCCGAATGTCCACTGGCGCGGTGCAGTGCACTGCGCGGCGCACTGCGCGGTGCCACGTCACGGTGACAATAAAGAAAACGGTGGTGTTGTTCTGGTTTTACAAATTAGGCAACGTTTGCACGAGAGATTTGCAAGAGATTTTAAGTTAGGCAACGTTTGCATGAGAGCTTTTACGACGCTTTTACGCGTGTTATTTTAAACGACTTGCATAAATATGTATGTATGAAGAAGCCATAGAGATTTGTTAGAACCGTAGCAACTAGAACAATGTAGTCTCTGTCTACCACTACGGGAGAATTTTTTTTTATTTTTATTTTTATTTTTATTCATTTATTTCAGGCAACTAGGCCCATATTTATAAATACACAAACAACATAAATACAAAATAAACTGATACAAAATACAGACAAAGATAAAACCTATACCTACATACAAATTATTATAAAAGGTAAACTAATATATAAAAATATAATTTAATAATATCTTAAAAAAATAGCTGTCACTTAATGTCGTTCGGCGGCACCGGAAATTCTGGGTCGCCCACGGAATCGCCGGTACACCACACCCTTCGGCCAATATTCTTCCCTCATGAAGAAATCCAAATCTGAAAGATCGGAGAAAGGCGTGACAGTATGAATGTATGTCTGTCATTTAAAGAATTTTTTTGAAAGAATGATCTATCGATCGATAACAATTATGAACGTGACTGTATCTACACCAGAAGTCAGCGGGGCGTCGTCTCAGTGCGGGGGGCGAACTGCGACAGTTGGAAACTGAATTTGACATTAAAAAATGTTACACTACGTCATCTACGTTTTCCACTATCTATAGCGTCTACCAAATTAGAGTAGTGTAACATTTTTTTTGTCAAATTTAGTTGTCCACTGAGATAGCCAATAGCCTCGCTGGTCTTCGCCGGTCACCAGATGCATGAAGTATGATGAGAGTGTGCATAAAATTTAAAGCTTTAATTTCATAACTCGGAAACAATTACTCTTAGAAAACTAGTTTCTTGAACGAAATTATAATAGAACCACGATAAGTCCGTATTGACTGACAATAGTAAAAATTATATGGTAATGATTTGCATATAATCTGTCCTTGTCAGTCCTTCTTGTAAACATTCAGTTACTTGGTCACCATTAGCTTGAACTTGCACTTATAGTTTGTCTAAATTATTAATAATGCTGAAAATTATCCACTTCCTTTTTAATTGTTTTGCCCATTATTTAATCATATTTTTTTTAACTCACGAAAATAAACAATTCTACAGAAATTAAATTGTTTATTGAATGACGTTTAATAACTTGCCATACAGTTATTTTTTGTGAATAAGCGATTCGGACTTAGCGTGGTCCTATTACACAGTACCTACTCGTCAATATCTATCTTTTATATTCTGGAACAAGTCTTCTAACAGCAAACGTTTCAGAGCTATTTCAATTTTATGTTTGATAGTTGTCATCCAAAATGTAGAGCTCAACGAGCACTATCATTTCTCTTTAGGAACTAGTGTTCTAGAAGTAATAGTTTCAGAGTTATTACAGTCTTAAGTTTGACAGCTGCCATCCGAACTGTAGATCTCGACGAGTACCAGCATTTCTTTTTAGAAACTTGTGATCTAGAACCAAACATGCCTTATTTATAATTCGGGATAAACGGAGAAATAATCACGAAAGCGAAACAACTACGTTAATGTTACAGAATCACAAAAAGGAGAGGAGCTTACGCACCAGCGCGGCAGTCAAAGTTTCTTTGACAAGGTCGAATTCCTATTTCATTCATACGCGATAAATCTGTACTAAAAAAAGATGACAGATATTTGTGTGTCAACTGTGTCACATAAGGAGGAAAGATTCGAACTATTGGTTTAAAGAAACAGTCAAGTGTGACGTCTCATGGTGACATCTGCTGACATCGTGCCGCGCACTGCACGATGGGGCCAAATTGAAAGTTTTGCCCCATCATGCAGTTATCAAATTGCTCGGCGTGTAACAAGTTTTGCCACATCGTGCAGTGCGCCGCGCGGCGCACTGCATGAGTGTGTCTTCAAGCTTCAATGTGTCTTAGCGCTTAGGCGTAGATTATACACTGAGATAATAATACTAACAATAATATATTTATTTCAGGCTATTAGAACCCATATACATTATTACAAGCAATAGCTTATTATAAAATTACAAAAATATAAAATAATAATTTAGTCAATAGACATGTCAACTTAGAAAATTAGTTTAACAATAATTGAAGCTTAAAAGAAAAGCTCACAGGTCACATATCAGCCACAAACATTATTTCTTGTTTAAATCATGGTGTACGGAAATCCATTGTCGAAAAATAGAGCAATTCATACTCTCGGACATCGCGATTAAAATACAGTTTTTGGACGAACGAATACGGTTCCAGAAACCAGCCACACGTAAGCGTATAATCGCAAAAAAAGTCGGGTACCCTGGCCTCGGCAAACATACTCGACGCACTACAGAATCTAGGTAGTTTCATTAGAATGAGGAATGCGTCATTATACAGCACTCTAATCGTTCGCTGATTGCTTTTGATCATGGACTTACTACCCAAATAGTAAGTCCATGCTTTTGATTGATTTGCTGAAGATCGTCAAAAGCTGACATGTATAGAGGCATAGACAATATGCCCTAAACAATGTCACCTTAACTGAATCTAAACCTCGCAAACCTACGCGCGAGCATATTGCAACGTATAGCCAGGGCCCTTCGCTCCCGTTCTATGTCCTCGTCGTCACGAAGAGTCTCCGTCACAATGTGGCCCAGGTACCGGAATCGCACCACCCTAGTCACTAAAGCCCCATCTATTGTCACCGGCGGGACCCGCTCCAGACCTCCACCAGACTTGAACACCTTCAAAACGGTTTTTTTTGTATTATATACTAAGCCATGCTCACAGGCATAGCGCTCGCATATACCCAATAACTTTCTTAAACCGTTTATCGAGGGGCTGAGGAGAACCAAATCGTCCGCGTAGCTGAGGTTGTTCACACATGTGGAACCAAAGTGGCAGCCAATCCTGGTGCTCCTCAGCTCCTCGATTAGACCGTTCACGTAGATGTTAAAGAGGTCCAGGGAAGTCAGGCCTTCTTGACGAACTTCACATTTTAGTCTATAATCACTAGAGTTGGAGTTGCCCCATCTCACATTATTTATTTGATTCTCATACCAGTACCTCAACAACTCTACTATCTGTAGTGGGAGCGTAGTCTTACTTAGTTTATCCCATAGCAGGCTGTAATTGACTAAGTCGAAAGCTCGGCTGAGGTCTAAAAAGCAATTGTAGACTGTGAGTGTAGTAGTTTACAGTATTTTTCAAGCTAAATATAGCCGAGTCTGTTGAGAGACCGGTACGAAAACCATATTACACACTATGCTCAAATTTCGCTTTAGGTATTACTAAAATCATCGATATTTGTCGGTTTGCTCTGTTAATGATCTAAACTTTTTGTTGCTTTCCAGAATTTTGTGAAATTTTTATCTGCCTGATGTGAAGCTATAATATTCATTTTAATTTGTTCCTCGTTATTTTGACACCATTTCAAAGTGTTTTTGAATTTTTTGCGACTGTTAATCATCATCATCATCATCACAGCCCATAACAGTCCACTGCAGGACTTCGGGCCTCTCCCACGAAAGGGGAGGTCATTGCCATAATCTCCACGCTTGGCAGGCGGGTTGGAGATCGCAGTGCAGTTGATGTAAATCTACCCAGAAAGATGCTGCTGCCCACCTTTCGGATTTGTCCCTTAGTCGCCTCTTACGACACCCACGGGAAGAGATGGGGTGGTGCTATTCTTTGAGGTGGCGGCACCACACACCACGTTAATCATGTTTAGGTATATTTCACCGTTACTAGGCCTACCACAAACGTTCCAGGTTTCATAATACATCCGAGCTACCGTATGACTTTTCTTACCATGATAATTCCGGCCCAACACTGTTGGGCCCCGTTTCTTCCGTGCACCATGATTTAATTTTAAACTACTCTTTGCAGCGGTTTGTAAAATTCTTATAATAAATTCTTATAAAAAATAAAGCTGTTCTATGACATTTACACAATCATGTTTATCGTTAATACTAGGAACAGGGACTTTGATATTACTCAAACCACCGTTACACAATTCACCATGGGCATTAATTTCGGTTACATTTTTATAGCCCCATTTTATACCATACAGAGGGTTTGGGTTCTGAGAGTGCATCTGTTTGTTCACTACTGCATCAATTTTACAAGTCACTATGATCCGTAGGTGATCCGACCAGTAAACACTATTATCCACCTTCCCAGAAACAACAGAGTCGCGCGCTGCTTTTGTTGCAACACAATGATCCAACCAACGACAGTTGTTATGGCGAATTTCGCTTATGAACGTGTACGTGTTATTCGGGAGTAATTCTTTGTCTACTATGTACATGGAGTTCTCATCGCATGACTGCAGCTCATTCCAGAATCTGGTATCGGGGTGCGCATTGTAGTCCCCTGATATATTATATCAAGCGTCGGTGTTCAGAGGTTGCGTTATGTTGTCAACTCAGAACTGTATGAATTGCGTTGGTGAGGCAGTTTGTGTTGCGTCGGCACGCGCATTAGAAATTAATTCAATTTCGAGTTGATAGCATAACGAAACGTGCGCCGAAGCTTGATATAATCCGCCTTCTGTTATCACCTTCTGTCCATCATTTGTTAAGGTTTTCTCAGGGTCCATATTTTTGGTACAAATTTTTTTTATACAATTAATTTGTTTCAAATAACGTTCTATTGGTAATCATCACAGCGTTTAATATTATTTTGCCGTAATTCTTACAAAATTTTGTTTTATCGAATAATCGTTATATCGAATTGTTATACCGAATCTACACTATCATCTAGGCGAAAAACCGTCGGGCAAATTCCCAACAAGTTGATATGCACGTCCTCAATATGTAAAAAAGCCACCCGTAGCTATGGAGATTTTGGTGGGGGCGGGGGGCACAAATGATAATTTTTTTAGGTTTTTTGTTTTTTACATTTAATTTGTTTTCTCTTTATTGAAAGTACCTAAGAACCTTTTACCTAAAAGAAAACAAACAAAAAGAATTCTAAGTAGCGAAAATCCCTAAACCGATTATATACTCAAAGATTAAACCTTTAGATTTAACCAAACAATGGTATGTATAATACTTATATGTTACGAAATTCGACGAAATAAGTGTTTAGATGAAGTGATGACTAGGTAAAAAATTTTTGATGATACCTTTTCAACGAAACAATATTAAACGAATAGGGTAAAGTCTCCTCCCACAAGGTGGACCCACGACCTGGTAAAGGTCGAAAGCAAAGGGCCGGCCTTTGTGGACATCACTAAACTTACTCAAATTTTACCATTTTGCCAAATTGTCTCAATACGAAAATGATCTCGACAAAAGTAAGTAGGTATAGGTTCTGTTTATTCGACCATTCTACAAACGGATCTTAGCACGTTTAAGAGTCCTTCAAGACTCAGGAAAAGAGTAACCAAGAAAGGGGTACCAGTCGGGGATCCCGCAGTTCTTGATGCCGTCGCAGACTGCGCCGCTGGTGAAGCAGTAATTCTCGTGGCGCAGCACACATAGGGTCTCGTTGATTCTGTCGCAACGCGAGGTATTTATTCGACGAGCTGCCGTCGCCGTCACCTCGTACTGATGCGCCTGGTATAGAGAAGCATAGAAAACATATAAACGTAAAAATATAATAAGCATGGTTGTCTAAGTCCCAGGTCCACTGCTGGACAAAAGGCCTCTCCCAAGCTTCTTCCCCTTCGGTACTCCTCTTAACCAAGCGGTACATCCCGGCTTAGCGGCCAACGGTAAGGTCCCTATACGTCGCCGCTTATAAATCGGACAGTAAATGCGTAGGTACGTGTCGTGTCCGCATAGTCACCGCGTAGCAACCGGGCAGAAAACGTGCAGCAGCCTGTGCGGGTGCGACATGATCACTGCGGGTGCGAAAGTGCGCGATATAATAAAATACCTCAGCTATCTGTCATTGTGACAAATCGTGCAGAAATCATGTACCAAAAATTTTTCCTTTTATAACATTCCTGCTGCGCTATGGGTTCAAGTAATCAATAGCTCGGAATATTCAGGGTATTTCCGATAAAGGTGGTAATTGAGTACCTATGCAAGTGGACTGTTTGATTTTATGCACAAATACTGTAAAGAAGCATTCACTAGTGGCTTTCAGGATCATTTTGTAACACATTCGAGAGACTCCAAGGCTAGACACTGTCTTGCAGACTTACCAAGTCTTCACCATGAGCATTCTCACTCAGAATGTGTAATCCTTCACAAGGAGACGTAAATACATAGGATTTGTGCTTTTTATGAGTCGACAACGATAAATTGCTGTTACAGCATATATATGAGCATTTAAGTCGAAAATATAATTCGAAAATTATTAAAACATAGGCAGCTCAACAAGTCTGTATGTGCTCTAAATCTGAGCCAGCCAGGGCCCACTCTTTGAATCTACTTGCATAGATCTTATTAAGCATTTTTAATGGCTTATTATTAATGTGAAGAAACCCAGAATAATACTCCACGACTCTCTGAATGGCTCCATCAATACAAGGACAATTATTTATAATATTAGGTAAACTAACGTTCATGTCCGCGTTGATGCTGCTATTGCTCACGAATCGGAACCGCATCCGGCCCGCCACGCTCACCATGAAGTAGCGCGAGAACACGGCGGAGGAGGAGGCGGCCTCTTCGCACAGATTAATACAAGATTTCTTCTTCAAAACAGTGAAACAGTTTGGATTGTAATAACAATTGAATGCCAACGTGGTCGGAAACCTTATGACTATTAGTAGATATATGTTTTGCATACTCTCTGTTACTATTTCAACGATACATTCATAATCAATTTCCAATAGGTTACGAAATACCTGGGAAAGGAAGGTGGATTTAGAAGCCTTATATTTGGTATCGTTATTATATTAAATTAATTTTTATACAGATTAATACTTACTAGAGTTATAGTATCGGACATTCCCATGCCATACGACACGTCGTACCGCAAGTGCTCGGAGAGGGCGCACACCGAACTGACGTCTAACGGCTTGTACAGCAGCATGAAGCCCTGAGCCTTCACCGTGCCTATCATTGCGACGAGACTAATCAATATAAACAACAATGTTACATTTAACTTACGCATTACATTATATTTTAAACTAAGCAATCGGTAAATAAATTATAGCTACAAATGTGAATTAAGTGATTGATTATATCCGTCTGGTATGTTAGGTAACAAAAACACATAATCTGCATGGCCGCGTCTGACGTAAGCTGGTATTGAAGTGTTTAATGCGAGCTCATCATTTATAGATGGCTCACCCCGGGAAAGGCGCGATGGCAGCGCGCTGCTGCGACGCCGTCGACGGCTATGGCTACAGGAAAGACTTCCGCACGGCGCTACCACAGTTCCTTGCAGTTAGCGTTAAGAATTTGGTATTACTAGGTAAGTAGAACATCATTACGCCCAAATAAATTGTGACATTATTCCGTATAACTAAGTTTTTGATGGGTTACAGGAAACATAGTTGACTTTGGATTTCGCTGTGTTAAGTTCCTCGCATTAACGCAGATGTTGCCGCATTGCGCCATCTTACATGCATCATGGTTCATGGTCAACTACTTACATATCTTTCAATGACGCTCTAAAACATTTACTTCATATCTGTTTACAATGTCCATTATGAAAACGTGCTTATGGTGTTATTTTTTCCTTGTACATACATTCAAAAGTAATACATTTTGTGTAACTTTTTATCACTTCGCTGACTAGGTACATCTAGCTAATGTTTCGTTTTCCTTCAAAAGAAAACAACGATTTATAGAGGTTTACTTATGGGTAAACCCCTAACGCAATGTAGATACAAGGAAGAATAGATAAGGTTTTTACATTGCCATTTATCTACAGTTTAATGATGGTTTCTTTGTAATCAATTTTCTAAATAGGTTATTCCATTTTATAATTTTCATATTTTCACCTGCTACTGTGCTGTAAGTTCGGTAGTAAAACTAAGTGTCCATTATGCATTGTTACAGGTTACGGAATGACTATAGGTTTCCCGACAATTCTCATACCAGCTGTTAAAGATCCGAAGGAAGGTGAAGTGTTACACTTAGGAGATTCAGAATTATCATGGTTGAGTGAGTATGTATGCATTATTTTGTTTTATAGATTTCAATATCAGCCAATTGTAGAACGGGTCGGCTCTATAGACGGGTTGTAACGATGTTTTATTTTGTATTACTAGATGTCAAACAGGCGTAATGCAACCTAAGCAGTTTTATGCCATTTACATAGTGACATACGGAAATATTTTGTTCACTTTAACCCTCGATCGTGCCAATTAGTAAATGAGTTTTGGTCCCTCAGAGGATTCCAACTTATCGTACAAAGGACATAAGAGGTCAATGGAGGTAACCTATTATGCGATAACTGCACGGCAAAGGGGAGGTAGCTCAACAAGCATTACAAAGAGGTACAGCCGGTGGCTTCTCGGAATCAAGGACTTGTGCCACCGATAACGCCCGAGGAAGTCGAGATGGCTTTTCACCGCTTGAAAAACCGGAAAGCTTTCGGGCCCGATGCAGTCCCTATTGAGACGTGGAAATCGATGGGCTCTCGTGGCGTGAGCATTCTTACCGACCTTTATAATCATATCTTACAACCAATGTAGGCTATCTATAATTAATCCATTCTACAAGGGTAAGAGCTCGGTGCAGGAGTGCACTAACTATTGCGGTATAAGGCGCTGTCCTAATTGGCAACGGTCGTACGACCATGGTCGTGCGGGTGGTTTTGAGGTCTCCTATTGGTCGGGCGACGTTCGTCGTACGACCGTGGTCGCGTGGTGCGCCTAAAGGTGACGTCTCACCTTTGGTGCTCTTCGAACGCATTGTTGACTCGCGGATGCGACGTGAGTGTACAATCTCGGAGTGTCAGTATGGGTTTTGGCTGGGTTTTGGGACCATGTACCGCGATTTCGATTCCTTATTCTGAGTTAGGACTGCAGTTTGTGACACTAACCCGTTCTCTATTATCGTTGGGGTACATCAGGGCTCTGTGCTCTGCCCACTTCTGCTCAATGTGACATTAGACGTACTGTCAGACAGCATCGAAGACTACCATGAGGTACTTCTCTGGATGCTCTTGTATGCTACCGATATCAGTCTCATTAATTTGTGACCCTAAAACTCCGGTAAACCTGAAGGGATAGGCCATGCATTTGACTATTGCTACCAGAGCAACGTGGCCGGGGGTTTAAACGTATGGTGATATCGCTGGTGGCAAGGCCCATAGGTAGCGATGACGTAAATATAAACAAGTAACATAAATAAATTAAAAAACCTTCGCGCGTTACGTTTCAGGCTCGATCAGCTACATCGTGGTGCCGCTGGGGTGTATGCTATCCGGGGTGCTGACGACGCCAATAGGTCGTCGCCGCGCTATGCAGGTGGTGAACGTGCCTTTTCTGGTGGCGTGGCTTATCTTCCACTTCGCAGCATCCACGTGGCATCTCTACGCAGCCCTGATCTTAACCGGACTGACGGGAGGACTGCTAGAAGCGCCGGTGAGTTGATACCCAAAGAAGCACATCCGGTCTCACCTGATGGAAAGTGTTTTTACAATTCAACTTTGAGGAATAACCTTATTCGCCTTATCAATGTGTATCTGGTAACCTCGGGCGCGTTCTGGCTCTGCCTGGCTTTGTCGGGTGCGGTCCAACTGTGTCATCGCCGGCGTGGGACGCGTGTGCTCCGGCTCGTGGGCGCCCAGCATGTCACTGTTTGTTTCCTTCCTACTTCCCTATTACTATCCCACTTGACGATTGTAAGAGATATATAATTTCCTACTCAATAAGCTTTTTTTAAATTTTTGGGGATTGAACTCTTGGCTTACGATGCCGATCTACTAGCCATTACCTAGGTAATCGACGCTCAATACGATTATCTTTAATAATACGTAAGGGTTAAAATCCAATAGTTTGCGTCCTGCGGCTGACCTAATGTGATAATGTGTGGTTATTTGTGGGTGTGTGTTTCACATACGCGCGCGCCGATTCCTATAATCAGCCATGTGATGATATGACACAGCACTTCGCAGAGCCGTGAGAACTTATTATTGGTCAATGGAAACAAAACTCACTTGAAGAAGCTCGTATACCTGAACACAGTGTTTATAAATAAGTGCCTACTTAGGTAGGTGGGTAGTTAACCGAAATAATTGTGTCTCCGGTGAATAATAATAGCGCAGTTAGGAATTTTATAACAAAAGAAATCCACGTCGAAATATACCTTAATTTCCAAGATGCGTATGGTCATTGTAAGTATGAAGGTTACATCGTAATTATATAAAAACAGACCGTATTTTTTGGGGCTTACCGACAAAATAAAAAACTTGCATTGCAGTAAACATATCATCAGCAGTATACATGTGTGCCCAGCCCAACCATTCTTCTCACAAGTCCGGAGAGGGCAAAATAAGTACGATGTTTCTTAAACACTTAATACTTGTAACAAATATCTTTACAATTTTAGCATTTCCCTCAAGATTATTTTTCTCGTTATTGCCATCATCATCATCACAGCCCATAACAGTCCACTACAGGACTTTGGGCCTCTCCCGCAAAAGGGGAGGTTATTGCCATAATCTCCACGCTTGGCAGGCGGGTTGGAGATCGCAGTGTTGCAAACATAACAATGAAAAACGCTGCTGCCCATTTTCCAGTTTATGGAGACTAGATATTTTGCCTCTAAGCGTTAGTCGCCTTGTACGACACCCACGAGTGTAAGGGGTTGGTGCTATTCTACTCTACCGGTCACCACACGGCTTAACTTTTGCGGAATGGTAACGGAGGTTACCACCTGCCCAGTCTCCCGTTCGCTCAAAGATCTATTTGAAGCCTCAGACAGTGCCGCCCGCGTCTCTCAGGTGTGGACTGGAAAAATATAAACAAAACAACCTATTTTATCATTGACACGATAAGAAGAAGAACGGAGGTTTATTTTCGTCATAATACAACGCGCGAGCATCGCTGAACTGAACTGAAATATACAGGGTGTCCTTACGCTCTGGAAAAAGCTGAATACTACTTATAGAGTAGGGCATTTAAACTTTTTTTTTTTCTTTATTACATGGCAATCTGTTGCATCAACAATAGGCCACTTCTCTGGTTATTAAATTGTTTTCCTCTTATTTCAGTCAGAGAATCGTTAATTGTTATTGCCATACAAGGTCCGATACTCAAAACGATGGATTCTCGAATGTACAGATTCTGATGTTTATTTTGTAATGAAACTTGAGTAAAATTGTTGACCTCTCACTCTAAATTGCTATGCTGATAATGTTAGGTACATACAAACTAACAATGGGTAAATTTCTCATGGTACCTTTACCTACCCGATAAGCACCTCTTTTGCAGTAGAAGATGGATAATTGACGATGTTGTTTTAAAAATAGTTTAATCATAAAATAAGCGCGTCGAGCGCAGTCGGTCAATAAGTCGTTTGTATTTCCATCAAGTACTTACAATCGTGACTTGACTGATCTTTTCAAGAACTACTTGTATAATAAAGGTCCACCACAGTCTATACATTAACACATAACTACCTACTTAATACAATGAAACCATTCTACAATGTTTGAAGACAAATTGTTCAAACAAGTCAATGTTTTGATAGCTAATTACTACAAAAAATTTAATGACAGGTAAGGTACTGAAAATATAGATTCATTCGAAACATTTGTATTTGTATGAAGGTATATTGGCACTGTATGTAAAAAAGTCGAAATAATATAAATTAGTACTTTTTACAAGCTTTTATTTAACTTGAACTGTTCGTATGTAAGCTGTCCGTTAAAATTTGTTAACAATTTTTCGACTATTTGTTGATTTGGTATTTGGTTGATTGAAATTTGATATACATATTGTTACGTGTTGTTTGCGTAGGTATATATATAAAAATTAAACAAATGTTCTACGTAAATAAAGCAATATAATCACTGAGAAGAAACAAAGTAAATACTATGAACTAAAATACTACTTTCCATGCAATAACTTACAAACTACACTAAGGTCTACTTAAAACTAAGAAAAGAAGGGCGCCAGGAGAGTTTTTATTTTTGTTCGGAACTCTGCCTAAACCTCGGGTCTAGCTCAGCTTAGCCGGGATGTAAATCTTTAGATTCTTAAAATGCTTTTTCTCCAAATTATAAAAGGGCGTGTCGTTAGGCTAAAACGAAGATGCAAGTTGTACATCACTTTAAATTTATCTTGCGAGAATAATTATTTTTCTTTTATGCCACATAATACATGCCCTCTCCCTCGATTAAAAATATATGTCCTTAGTACATATATTTTTACAGAATAACATTAAACTTTATCATTTGAAATATACGGTTTCAAATCTTTTGCATGCCATGTTCCTATATCTTTTCCGTAGCAATTATTAAGTCGATAAACATTTGAACCCTTAATTTCCGTAATGATCGACTTTTGATATTTCGGTGCTAATTTAGCCATAAACTTATTCGCAGCGTTCGAAAGATATTTGGTTTTTCGCCACACTATATCCCCGATTGTAAATTTTGCCGGTCTACGTTTCAAATCATAAGGAATGCGACTAGTGTTATGACTTTCTCTCAATTTCTGGCAAACGTTGTCAAATATGAGGTGCCTGTTCGTTTGCCACTTAAGATATTCCTGCATATCATATGTAGGGCAATTTTGATCGGTTATTATGTCCGCAGAGTAGTTCGCGTTACTAACTGTTATTTCCCTTCCGTAAAATAAAAACGCCGGTGTATAGCCGGTGGTTTCATGAATGGCCGTCCGTATAGCATAGCCAATTTCATGTAGATGCAAGTCCCACTCATTATGTTTCTTTGACTGAATATATGTCGAAATCATAGTTCCAATGACTCTATTAACCCGTTCTGTGGGGTTACTCTGTGGATGATAGTGTGGTGTAAACCACAAGTTGATCCTATACTTTGATGCTAGTTCCCTAAATAAATGACCATCAAATTGTTTCCCATTGTCACAAATTATGGTTTTTGGAGCTCCAAATAGCGAGAACTGATTTTGAAGTATTTCACAAATCTTGTCTGCTTTGCCCGTTCTCAGCGGGAATAACAAAGAAAATTTGCTAAAACAGCACGTAATAACTAACAGCATAGTGTTACATTTTTTACTTTTAGGAAAAGGACCCATTAGGTCAAGTGCTATTAATTGCCAAGGCCCCGTTACGTCTCTATGTTGTCCCATTTTCCCAAATGGTAGTTGTTGGGATGGTTTAAATTTGGCACAAACCTCACAACTTACAACGTACTGTTTTACATCATCGACAAGCTTCGGCCAATAGTAATACTGTTTAACCCTATAAAGTGTTTTCCGTATACCAAAATGTCCTGAATTAACGTTGTCATGACAGTCACGCAAAACTTCTTTCCTTAACGTTTCCGGCACAAAGAGTTTCCAATCATACGATTTATCGGGAAATTGCTTCATCGATATTTTTGGTATAACCATTAAATTTAAGGGTGTTGTCTTGGAGGATTTAAGTGAAATCGGAGCAATTTCTGATGGGAAACCCAAGGTTATTTCGAGAGACGATCTTGATAATAATCAAAGTAAAATCCTATCGGATTTAACTGAAGAAATAAAATCCGTTGTGGGCACAGGGTTGGGCAGAACTCATGTTCTTAAACATATTATAGATACGGGCGATAGCCCACCGATTAATCAAAAACAGTATAATTTTTCGCCCACTGTCAGGAAGGAGATAGAAAAGGAGCTTGACGACATGCTAGAGAAGGATGTTGTAGAACCTTCATATAGTTCATGGTGTTCGCCTGTTTTAATTGTAAAGAAACCAAATGGAGATAATCGTTTGTGTCTTGATAGTAGGCAATTGAACAAAGTAACGAAGAGGGATACTTATCCGTTACCTAGGGTATCTGCAATCATAGATAATCTTCGCAATGCTCATTACTTATCTACGATTGATTTGAAATCGGCATTTTGGCAAATCGAACTGGTAGACAGTAGTAAAGAGAAAACGGCATTCGCAGTACCAGGTCGTGGCCTTTTCCACTTCAAAGTGATGCCATTCGGTCTAGTTAATGCATCTCAATCACAGCAAAGACTTATGGACATTTTATTTCACGAACTTGATGGAAAAGTATGGGCATATTTGGATGACATTGTCATTTGTTCTGTAGACTTTGAAGAGCACATAAATATTTTGAGAAAGGTAATGTCGATACTTAAACAGGCGGGTTTAACTATAAATGTTGATAAGTGCAAGTTTGCCAGATCAAATCTCAGGTTTCTAGGTTACATTATTGACAAGGACGGTTTAAGAACTGATCCTGACAAGGTGTCGGCTATTCTAAATTTTCCAAAACCTAAGAATATTACAGAACTCAAACGGTTTGTGGGTATTGCTAGTTGGTATCGTAGATTTGTTAGAGATTTTTCGCTTGTAGCAGCTCCATTACATAACCTCACAAAAGGAAAGAGGCACAAGAAATTCGTTTGGACAGATGAAGCTGAAAAGGCATTTACGAAACTTAAGACCTTGCTTACTTCAACACCGGTCATGTTGTGTCCTGATTATTCAAAGCCATTCATCATTCAGTGTGATGCCTCTAGTGTAGGAATTGGTGCGGTGCTATGCCAAAATTTTGATGGAGTTGATCAGGCAGTGTCATTTCTAAGTCGCAAATTATCGGATAGGGAAAGAAAGTTTTCAACCTCAGAACGAGAACTATTAAGCGTAGTCTATGCAATTGAAAAATTTAGACCTTATATTGATGGGGTCCATTTTACAGTAGTGACGGATCATAGTGCCTTGCAATGGCTACATAAAATGAAGGATCCGCACGGTAGATTAGCAAGATGGGCAATGAAATTGCAACAATTTAGCTTCAACATAATACACAGACCTGGGAAGAGTAATATAGTACCGGATGCTTTGTCGAGATGTGTCAATGAAATGCAAGACTTAAATTTAATTGACATTTTAGACAAATATAAAGACGGATGGTATATGAATAAAATAGATGATATACTTCAGGGAAAGGAGAGAGATACAAGATGGGCAACTAGCAATAACCTGTTATATAAAAATTAAACAAATGTTCTACGTAAATAAAGCAATATAATCACTGAGAAGAAACAAAGTAAATACTATGAACTAAAATACTACTTTCCATGCAATAACTTACAAACTACACTAAGGTCTACTTAAAACTAAGAAAAGAAGGGCGCCAGGAGAGTTTTTATTTTTGTTCGGAACTCTGCCTAAACCTCGGGTCTAGCTCAGCTTAGCCGGGATGTAAATCTTTAGATTCTTAAAATGCTTTTTCTCCAAATTATAAAAGGGCGTGTCGTTAGGCTACAACGAAGATGCAAGTTGTACATCACTTTAAATTTATCTTGCGAGAATAATTATTTTTCTTTTATGCCACATAATAATATGTAACTTGGATGACATGCATTAATATTGTACCATGGAGCTGGGCTGATCATGGAATCGGAAGGTGGTCAACTAAGAACCTATTGAACGCAATAAGATAATCTCATCGTTTAGGCTCTTTGGGGTGGTCTTGATGAGTAGGTACTATACCGCGCGATAAAAACTTGTTATGAAACAATATTTTTTTTTGAGGTGAGGCCAACAATATTATCATTTGAGAACTTATTGATAGGTTGTTTTAGAAGTTGTTTGTCAAGTACAAATAATTTAATTCCGTCCAAACATCAAATTTTTTTTGTGAGTAGGTACCTATTTGTTTGAACATAATAAACACTGTTTAGATACGTTGGAACTATGCTGTCGGACCATGCAAAGGTTAGTTACACGTTACGGTGAATAAGTAATAAGGTCAATATGGCTCGAATTTACGCATTCCACCGTAGACCGTTCCATAGCATACCAACGTGGCGGCCTCCGCGAGCCTGCAATGATGATGACATTAACGCCTAATGAGAGCCGCAAACAGCGAGCGCAATTATGAGGCTCGGTTGGCGTTGATGGTGCTAAGAGCATGAGGTGCCAAGTTAAAGGAAATCAAATGCCTACTCTCGTAAAAACTAATAAGTATATAGGTAAGTAAGGAGTAAAAGAAGGTTTCAAGTAGGATGTAGTATGTCACGGTATCGGGCACTTGTCCTCGTAAAAATCAATGACAATTCACATCGCGGCCTACTTTTCCGTTGTTGCAATGCACCGAGCGTGCACCATCCGCGGCGTGGTGATTGTGACACTGCGCCGTGCAAGTGTGCGTGAATGAAGGGCCGACAATCTTGTCTACCATTGCACACACTGGCATCATGCAAATGCTACAACTTAATCACAATAAATACATAAGAAGACTGGCGGTAGCTTAGGATGGTTTAGTAGTTTGGTCCAGAGTGAACTATCAATCTTCGAGTCTGCCAGAACACTACATGGAAAGCGGTTCTCGCGCTGTGACATCTCAAATTCGACATTTTCCCAAGCCAAAAAGCTGTATTATTACGTCACTGAAATTAATCTTTGACAATATACGACTGTCGAAGATAGTTGAATAAATATTTTTTGGCTGCAATTGACAATTCAATTCATTATAAATGGAGAGAGAAATAGAGAAAAAATTTCGAATTCAAAAGCACTTCTTTATCTTTGCTCCATCCACCTTGCATGCTAGCTTATTCACTCTGACCTTGAAGAGTCCAGGTTGTGCTGTTCTGGGAACAGATGGCCACTACTGACGTTAATCGGCTACAGGTCCTGACGTACGTGGCCGAGGTGACGCAGCCGCACCTGCGCGGCGCCCTCTCCGCCACCAGCTCTCTGTGCATCATCCTCGGAGTCTTCATGCAGTTCCTCTTCGGAATATTCATGTACTGGCGCACCATTGCACTAGTCAACATATCTTTCGCGGTACGTTGTTTCATTGGTGCCTAGTATGTTCACGATGCGGGGTGGGCCCTGTAACAGGTGCAATTTTAAACGATGACTCCACAGCGTGTTTGTAGTTATCTTGACCTGATCTTAATGCTCCAAAGTGATTGAACTCAGAGAAGTGGAAATTTAAAGTTACAATCTATAATCAATGAATTTCGTCATCGCGAAATTCTTAGTTATCGGTTATTAGATGTCTTGGTACCGGACATTTTCTTCGTACTGGGACAATTTTTTTTCTGTGCTGGGACCAAAGAGATTTTTATGTTGGTACTACGTAAATGATCGTAATGTCAATATTAAGTATTCCGACTGAACACGACGGTCAGCAGGTACATTGCTGGCTCGATTAATTTTGTTTGAAAATAATAATAAATTTAATTTTCATTTTATTAAATTGAAACACGTGGACTTCATCACTGATTAGTTAAAGGGTCTACATTATAATTTATTGCTCCTGTTACAGGGCACACCCTGTATCTTTACAGATGTTACCTACCTAGTTGGTAAGTTCTCATACGGTGCTTACAAATGTTTAAAAGTACCTATTGTAAGATATGTACGTAAGTACAGCGATAAAAGCCTTAATGAGAATTGACGTGTCTCTCTCTTTTAAAGGTTCTTTCGGTGGTGACGCTTTGTTTCGTTCCCGAGTCTCCGCACTGGCTGGTTGACAAGCGAAGGCTCGATGAAGCGAGGAAGGTAAGCACTGCGTGGTTAGTGGTTATGTACATTAATGGTCTAAGTTATTATACACATACTACATAACGAAGTCCCCCGCCGCGTCAGTTTGTCTGTTCCACATTTCCAACGCAATTAACTCCGAAAATCGAAAACCAAATTCTAAAATTATCGTAAACCGACTTCGAAAATTCTATACTAATAGGAAGCTACATTCTTCCCGAGTATCCTAGGGCACTTAAAGTCGAATATTATAGCTTAAATTTTCAAAAACAGTTCATTAGTTTCAAAGATTACCCCCCAAATACAAACTAACAAACATACTAACTTTACGTCTTAATAATATTTATAGAGAATCTATACTATAGACTAGTATAATATTGAAGTATATACTGGGACCTACTTACCTACTTCTAAGTTCACCACATTAGTAGAGCGTCAACCCGGAGCTTGGCAGGCGAGTTGGATATCGCAGTTTTGAAAATACACAACAGAAAACGCTGCTACCCAAACCCTTCTGGGGGGCTCTCACGCTGTGACCTATCAAATTCTACACTTCTGTAGCTAAAAAACTCTATTAAAACGCAACTGAAATTTATCTTGGACAGTATACGACAGTCGAAGATAGTTGCGTAAATATTTTTTGGCTGCAATAGACATTTCAATGTAATTATAAATGGAGATATGTGGCTAGAAAAAATTTCGAATTCAAAACCACTTCTTTATCTTTGCTCCATCCACCTTGCATGCTAACCTATGCTTATGCTAATGCACTATGCTTGAACCTGGTCTGAGGTCCTAGCTAGTGCATAAATTTTTATTAAATAAACAAATATTAGTCGCCTTGTACGAGAGAGACCCGTAAGTTGAGAGGGTTGACGTTTGGCGCTATTCTACTCTACGATACCATAAGGCTAATTCAAAGTTCTAGCTGAAATATATCATTTCATGTAAGATCATCCGTTTCATACATTTTGGTAGAATTCGTTTCAATTTTGTATTAAACCGCTGATGTTTTCGCTATTCCAGAGTAGGTGTACAAATTATTGTTGTTAGGTATCACGAGAACATAATATGCATATGATACCCTTTTGTATTATCAATTTGAGGTCACCTTGTATATAATATGACTAGGCATGTTTCAAGCATAGTCCACTCGGGTATTGCGGTTTTTCTAATTGTGTAGTCAAATACGCCGATTGTAGACTGTAATGTTTTCCTTTTAGGTAAACCCAGTACTACTTATTTACATACTAAAAAGCTGTTTTGTTTGGTCACTGGGTTTGGCCCGCATGGAATTTTAAATTATGTACCTATGCCTATAGATTCTTGCCATTTCTAGGATAATAAATCAGACAGCTCAAGAATAACTTATAGAAATAGCGGTGCTACTCACCGCCTTATCTATTTCTGCCGGCAAGCAACAATGCTTGCATTGTTGTGTTCCGGTTTGAAGGATAAGTTAGCCAGTGAAATTACAGACATGAGGCATTTCATCTTAGTACTCACAGTGACAACGCATCTGCATTTTGTTACTTGCAACCTAAATGTATGAATTATAGATGTTATGTGCGATAGTTGCCACTTAACATCTGGGCTGTATACTCGTTTATCGCTGAGTAGCATAAAAAAACCTTACGAGTATAAATTGAATGTGCTAAAATTAAGTTCCATGAAGGAGCGTAGAGAACGTGAAATCTTTCATAATCATAAATGGGTTCTATGATCTGCATAATTTTCAAGAGTTGTTTGAGCGGATATAAACCCACACATAAGAGGACACAGGATAAAGGCAAATCAGATGCTTAACTGCCTGCCTGATTGAATCCTACTAATATTATAAATGCGTAAATTTGTACGGAAGGATGTAAATTAGGATGTGCTGTGATTGTGTTTGTTTTATTTATAAATGTAAGTAGCTTGCCCTTCGGAAATCGTTTGAGTCCCAAACATGGGAATGCATGACGGGGCATACAAAGACACACACCAAAACTATAGGTTTTAACCATCGAATTATTAAGTTTACCAGCTATATCCAACAGTGGACTCTTTCACGCCGGCGTTGTTGATAATTATGATTTATTGCAGTAATTCAGTTTTATTGTATAATCAAGTACATTGATGGTAGCAGTACAAGACACCCCGTAAAGGCACAGCAATATAGAGAGAGGCTATATAAATATAATTGGAACTTAGGTATTTTACAATGCACTTATTACTTAAGTATATATATATATATATATATATATATATATATATGTCGTCGCGTGAAGGAAAGGGGTGTATCAGGATCATTGTCATCAGGGTGGTGATATCAGTATTAGGTCGTATTCGTCCAGATAAATTAAAGAAAAGTTTCACATTTACTCCACTGTATTTATTCCATTTCATTTTTGCACATCACTTATAATTTCACTAGAATTCAGAGCGGTATTACAAATGTAGGCAGTTGAGGTAATTTACTTTCTTATTTCAAAGGTGATTTTAAAATTACTTTATTTTTAAACGTAAATAACACTTTCTATTAACGAACTTCAAACGTAAACAAACGAAATGTGGAGACAGTTTCAAGACGCGTCACTCCTCGGCGGCGGTCGCGCCAAGAATGGCCGCCACTCGGCCCGAGTCGTGCCGTCGAGACTCTGTCAGCACGCCCCACCAGAGGGCGCACTCCCACTTCCGTTTTCATCGTCATGAGTCCGTACTATTGACCACACGAGTCCATACTATTGACCGTGATCCGTCATATATATATATATATATATTTAGGTAAACTATATTATATCTAGTATTATTGCTTACAGAGCCTGCAATGGTTAAGAGGATGGGAAGATTCTGAAGCCGTGGACAAGGAATTAAAGGACATTCAAGCCCTTTTCAAGCAGAAAGCAAGTAAGAAAAAGTCATATAAAAATTGTCAAAAGCTAATACCGGTAAAGCAGCATTTTATCGCTCGATTGTCGGTATCCAGTAGGTACAGTGAAGAGCATAAGTGCATTACCACTTTAAGAAAATTTTCCTTTGCCACTACATCAACATTCGCGGTAATTGGTGCACCTTTAGCTAAAATCAGGTTGCTAAAAGAAGTCCCTTATCCCCAAAGGACCCTTTACTCCAGGGTATTATTGATATAATAAATAAACATTTAATTCATTGATGCTATAAAAACTGATCAACAACTGCACTCTAATGCAAAGGAATATGATTCTTAAGGTGGTCATGTACTTATGCTCTTGCACTGTACCTACCCGCAAACTGTGTAACTTTTACAGCAAACAACAACGAGGATGAACAATCAAACTTGCAGTCCATAAAGGAAGTTGTTTCGACGTATTTAGACAGAAGCTTCATGCATCCCTTTCTGTTGATCACGTTCAGTTTTTTCGTTGGTCATTTCAGCGGCATGACCACACTTCAAGTGAGTACCTACATTAATTTTTTTTACTTAGTTGGTGAACTGAAGACTCGTCTCGATAAAGTTACTTAATTATATTCTGTCAAAAAAGTACCGGGAACCAATAATTTAATTCTCTTTCCAAATGCAATTTAAACAATTATTTTGGTCGCTCAGTTGGCACAATTGTTTTCCATCACAGTCTCGGGTCAAATAATGGTGCGGATTTTGAGTATAATCCACCTCTCCCCTATATCGTGGGCATCCACGATATTATCGTCACGTTACAAATTTCTTAAAGCGCCCAATCACAGTGATTTCACATTTAGTGCTTTGCAAGAAACTACTAATGCTCAAATGCACTAAACTTAGGCGACGCTTATGGTGACGCAAGGTGACGCCTTAAGTTATTAAGAGTCATGAAATTAAGAGTAGCTTAGCGAGATACCAGAGATTAGAGATTAGGTGACTGCTTATCATCAGGCGGGCCGTTAGCTTTTTTGTCCCCTTAGAGGTATAAAAAAAACAGGATTTTAATTAAAGTTGAGGTTATGAAATATGTAACTTGGATCTATAAACTAACTATGAGTGCACCGCCCTGCGCAGACGTATGCAGTGTCCATATTCCAAATGCTGGAGGCGCCGATAGACAAGTACTACGCGACGCTGGTTCTGGGCGTGGTCCAGCTCAGTGGGACCGTGGTGTGCGTGTTGCTGGTCTACCGCACCGGGAAGCGCCCCCTGACCCTATTCTCGACGGCCGGCGCAGGCGTCTGCTGTGTCCTAGTAGCTTGCTACCAGGCCTACATCAAATCGGCAAGTTGATACCTACACTTTTCTTTAAAGAAAGCATCATTATCATCGTCCTAGCGCTTATCCCGGCCTCTGCTTTCCTACCCACTTTTCTCTACTTCGCCCGGTTTTCAGCATCCTCGCGTCATAAGCCGTTGGCTCTCGCATCAGACTCAGCGATGTCAATCATTTTATTTTATAGAAAAAAGTCAGGTATTTTATTGCCATCTCACCTGATGTTATGTGCAGATGCAGTCTACGATGGCGCATACCTGTCTATTAAACTCCTACTGATAGATAAATACACTCTTTATTGCACACAAAATTACAAAAAAAAAGAATATTAACCCTTTAACCGCCAAGGTCGGATATATCCGACAAAAATGTTCGTGCTCATTTCGCCAAGGACGGATATTTACGACCAAATACCACTACTCGGTTAATATGCCTTTTTGTTTGATAGCACTGTATTATATTAAAATTATGTTCATAATTTGGTAAATAGTTGATGAAGTAATCATATACAATTGATTACACTTTAGTTTCTTAATTAGAAGACTTAAAAATAATGTCTAAAGTTGAATAAATTACTGATAGTATTATTCGAAAAGTGTATTGGTGTCCAGCGCCAGTGACGGAAAAATCCGACAATAAGGATGGGACATAAGCAATGATTTACTGGTAGAAAAATCCACATAAATTAAATTATTTCTGTTTATACTTACTAATTTATAATAAAACAAATAAAGCAAATGTTACTCTATAGTAAACACATTTATTTCTATAAATAAATGTGTTTATTTTGTTTTATTTATAATAAATAAAGCTTAAAAATGTCAGTGACTGAATCGACAATTCCCATCCCTAGTCTGCATGTTTAGAAACTAATGTTGCTAGTACACCCAGCGCCACGGACGGAAAAAGACGACCGCTTCTGACGTCATGAACGAGTGCCGCCTTCTGGATTTTTCCATTGGTGTTGTGCTTATGCGTGTTATTATTATGTTCGTGTTATCGATTAATGTGATTAAACATGATTACAGCTGAAGAATTAATACGTATTCTGGAAGGTGATCTGTAGTTAAATATCATTAGAATCTGTCAAGGTTCGATTCGGTAAACTGATATTAATATTGTTGAAATAAGTATAATCATGTTTGTTAAAAAACTGACCAATGTTGTTTGTTAACTATTGCATTTAGATAAAGAATACTCTATAGGACTGCATTGAAAAATAAGAATAACGAAATTCTGTTCATGACCAATTTTATTGTGCGGAAATAAATATCTGTAAACGCTTTTTGTTTCATTGTGTTACCAAAATACCTGCTAATATTAGAAATAAAATTACAAAGTAACGTTTTCTATCTACTGTCTGTTACGATATTTAGATGAAATTGTAAGCGTTTGAAGGGGAATTACCCATATCGATATACTATTGAACATCACTATTTGTTGTAGGTATTTATTTTTCGTTTTACTGTTCGTGGCGCTGAGGGCACGCCAACTGATTCTAAGCGTGGCGGTTAAAGGGGTTAAACTTCTTAAACAGGTTTCAAACAATATGGGCAAAGGCGCCTTATCGCAACAAGTGATCTCTTCCAGACAACCATTGTATAAAAAAGAAAAGATAAACATGAGTCATACATTGTTTTATTATAAGTCTACAATAAGTAAAAGAATACTATATCTACAAAATTATAGTGTGGAAGTCCAACTTTGCGGCGCTCTGTGAGTGTTACGTTTTCACGCTCTACGCAAGGCGGTAGACGACAACCTGAGGGAAGGCGTAGAGACGCAGTCGCCGTATAAAGCTGGTATTAATGTACTTACTTAAAGGCTCATGGCTCACATGACACCAAGATTTGGTATGCCCAGCGACGGTTGATGGTAAGCCGTTTCCTATGCCTATGAACGACGTCAATGCCAGGGGTATCACTCCCGTTGTGTTTTAAAAGTGGACGTCAATGAATAGATGTTTTATTTGGTTTAAACGTTGCAATATTACCTACTTTTAGTTATAAGTGCATTTTAAAATTCATACAAGACACAGACTCGTGCTTATCTTTGTCCTTACAATAAACTACATATAAACACATCATACACAGTACCTACCTACACACCTCTTTTGCCTCTTCCACACTCATTCATACATCATTTCATGCATTTAAGCCGGTTGAAAGTATTCCAGATATGCCCTTTTTAGAGGAGGTCGTTTTATGTTCATTCATTTATGGTCGTCCGAGCTATCTCAGCATAAGAGGTATGCTGAGATACCTTGGACGACCAATGCTAGTCACCGCAATATTCTTCAGCTTATAACAAACTCTTTACACTTTTTTGGTGGCGACAAGCTGCTTGATAGTAACCAGTGATCGCTGTCTATGGACATTCACGGCTACATTCCTCATTTTATTACCTAGTGTGACCTCGCACATACCCAACATTCACTTCTTTAGTCATTTGGGCCTTTTGTGAAACAGCTTGGCTACTCACTCCGTCACAATAATTTCTTATTATGTCTCCATTTCAGCACGATGTTCTAGTCTCATCGAATGATACAACAACAAACGGAGCTACAGAAAATGCACCGTTAGTAAGTATTACTTGTGAAAAGGGCAAATCATTTTTCTTTATAGACCTGTAGACATTCTCCAGGACAAACTGAAAGGGGACGTCTGAAGTATTTATTTATTTATTGGAGTACCAACAGCTATATAAAACATAATAAGTAATATATTAGAATCAATAAGCCAATTACAGGTCCTCGCTAGTAGCAAAAAGTATGAATTCATATTAGTACTTACATACCCCCTGAGCTAAGAGATACTCCCTCGGTTGGAGTAAATCTAAGAAACACGATTAGGATCACTTTGTTATCCGTCCGTACGTCCGGCTGTCTGTCTTAATATCAAATACTGCTGAAATTAATATCATGTCATGTAGCACAATATAAGGAAAAAATCCGAAAACTGTAAATTTGTAGTTAGAACACAAAAAAAATAGTCTACCAACTTATAAGCTGTAGTTGGATTAGGAAAAAATTCATACAAGTTATATAATGGCTCTCCAGACGTTTTGGTTGCTCAACTGTAAGTCTGAAAGCATTTGAATAATAATAAATAAATAAATATCGGTGCTAGGTGCATTTTTAACTTTGTAATTTGTTTATAGCCCTCTTTGCATGCATATTGACGGAACCCTACACACGTGGCCCGACACGTCTTGGTCCGTTATTTAAATACAGGTTTAATAGTGACTATCAGACAATATTTACAGTCTGGATACGGACAAGAAAATATATCTTTCTCCTTCAAATATCACACTTAATAATCCCATTGTCTTTTCGACAGGTGAATCCTTACTCCTGGATACCAACTACTCTCCTCTTGTTATTAGCTCTGATCACTCATACGGGAATACGGTTGCTGCCTTGGATTTTAATTGGAGAGGTAAGTCTTGAGACTCTTGGTTCAGTACCTATAGTGCAAATAGAATAGCATTAACCCCTTACACTCGCGGGTGTCATACAAGACGACTAACGTTTTTGAGGCAAAATATCTAGTCCCCGTATGCTGGAATATGGATCTCCAACTCGCCTGGCCAAGCGTGGAGATTATAATTATAACCGCCTCTCTCCTGGGGCTTTATGTCCTGCAGTGGACTGTTATAGGCTGTGATAATGATGATGAGTGCAAGTTTCACTGATCTCTCATAAGGATCTCAAACATACCATGTTCGTAGTAACACGGAAACTATTTATAAGCCAGCTACTTCGAAGTTGTCGTGCACCGGGAGTCTCGTAGAAACCTATATGAATCGAAGAAGTTAGATTAACTAATAAAATCAAAAGGAAAAGATTTTGTTAAATAGGCGCAGCAGTTTTGTATACGAATATATTCCTGATCGTTCGGATCTCTCATTCAACTAGGCTGCGGCGGGATCCTATTATTTTTCCGGGATCAAATCGGCTTAGTAGCTTCCTATTAGTATTACAATTTATAAAATCGGTTCAGTAGTTTCGGTAAGTACGAGGCTGGACTAAATATTTGAACATTTTTCAGGTTTTCAGCGCCAAAACTCGCGCAACGGGGTCCGGGATCGCCGGCGGCACGGGATATATCCTCGGCTTCCTCACCAACAAGCTTTACATCACAATGGTCCACGAACTGTCCATCATCGGCACCTACGGACTCTACGGGATCGTCTGGTGAGTATTCTCTTAATCAGTATACATCGCATCCATCACATATCAAGTCAACATCTCTGTCCCAATGACCCCAATCCCCTGGGAAAGCCCCCAGAAGTAAGTAAGTACTTAGGTAACAGATTAATTTATTTTTCAGTTTCGTCGGCTGTATCGTATTTTATTACTATTTGCCTGAGACCGAAGGAAAGAAGTTGAATGATATTGAGAATCATTTTGCCGGTATAAGGAATATGGGCAACAAAGTATATCGCTCAAAGGTTGGTATTAAAAATCAATTTAAAAGTAAGATTTTTCGAAAATGTATTTAAGCTATTTTCAAAACATATTACAACTTCCCCGGTGCCAACTCTCTGGACCAGATACCGTAGTCGTACGATGTGTATTGAGAATCAATTAATTATACCACTTAGTCATAATAAACATTTCTTGCGTACCTACTGTTCAGCTATCTCATCATACAAAACGCAATTTCTTGTGTTCAAATTGAGTATGGTATTCTTGCAGAGAATAAACAAACCCACCGAAATGGAGAAAAGGAAAGAGATGCAGGGAAATGTGAACCACTCATTCGAAGGGGACGCCGCGGTCAGCTCGAAGCTGTAAAGTCGTGGAAGAATCCGCTTGAAGATCTTACCCCTTAGTGGTTAATGGCAATGGGGTCACTGACAACGATATTATTTTGGTGGCCATTTGACGAATATTGATTCTCGGTACCCCACCTTCGGTAGTTGCGCTGGTGGAGACGTGAGACTTGGGCTAATTCACGAAGCCACTCAGCTGCTCGTATGATGTATGATAAGAACCTACCAACTTATTGACTCAAACTTACAATAATCAATATAACCTAGTAAGAGGAGACATTTCGGTGCACAAATGGAGGCATGGGGTGGAAAACTAAAGACTACGGCTTCATATGTTCTTCAATTTGTGTATCGCTCTATAATTTGGGAAAAAGCGAATAATATTAAGTACTCGTACCAACCTACTTACGCAATAAATGTGCTCGGACAGACAAACTCAGGGGACGTTGTATCTATGTATGTAATATAAGTAGTGATGATTAACATGTACACAGTTTAGGTTAATGTATTATTTGTATTGTCTGTGATATCCGATGTATTCACATGGTGCTCCTTCGCATCTTAAGGCTCATTCACGCCAGGGTTAGTAAAGCATTAATGTCCACACTTCCAAATGGATTAGTATCTAAAGATACTTTAGGTACTAATCCATTTGGCTTGTTTCGTTTATCCACCCTAAAAGAGCCACCCTAAGGTGGATACTCGGAAACGCGTGTCCATCTATCCGCCCTGAACGGGGTGGATAACCGGAATTCATATAATATATCTTTCTTCCGATTTTCTCCCCTGCCTATGTAGAGTCACTTACAGAAACATACACAAATCCGGTAAAGTTTTTGGAATGCGTGCAAAAAAACGCACAGTTCTTCGCTAATACGTATACTGCAGCACAACAATTTAGAAAATAATTGCAAATATACATTAAAAGGGACGAATCAATCTAAGATACACAACTACGTCTACTCAATAATGAAATCAGTGTTGGTCATTTTCTGGACATATTGCAAAATTTATAAAATACTATCAGCCCCGCCTCAGTTTCGCATGGGTGTAGTCTTTATTATTTATTTTTAGTTAGTAGAGAAGTAATAATTATGTTTGTAGAGTGAAAAAGTTATTTTTAGAAATACAGAATGCAAGTTTTTATATAATAGATAATTTTATTCAAACTGTGTACTTGGAGTAAAAAGTCGGAAGAACAATCAGATGTGAATTCCGGTTATCCACCCCGTTCAGGGTGGATAGATGGGCACGCGTTTCTGATTATCCACCTTAGGGTGCCTGTTTAGGATGGATAAACGGAACAAGCCATCCATTTCGATTTAAATTAGCATTGCAAGTAGGTAAATATATAATTGTGATAATAAAGAATTTTGATATGCGAGCGTGATGTAAAATGTATTTAAATTAAGCTAAAATTAACCTCATAATCGCACCCATTACATATGGACTGCCAAATCAGGTAGGTAATTTTAATGTGTATTATAGATACAATGAATATATACCATGTTCACGTACCAAGCCAGAAATTTATTTTTATAACATAATGGGGTATAAATTAAGTTAAAAGTTATACATAGTTTTAAATGTTTCGAAATAAAGTTTATATACTTACCTAGATGTGAAGTATTTGATTTTACACATTCTCATTCTCCAGGCTCCATTGGTCAATCCGAATACCTTACTCCAAATCCCAGTAATTGCTAATCAACAATACCTACTTCTTATCGAGTCGATGGACTAAACTCTGACTTACACTTTACAAAATACCTTTCGAAAATAATATAGCTACTAGCCCCAAACAAAACGGGTTGGTTGCAAAAATATCAATAACATATATAACCAGAAGCTGTCTCGTCCGGTCCGGGTGGAGTATTCGAATCATCGAATAATAGGTATATTATCTTTTTGTGTCATAAATCGAATGGGGGTTTCCTTAAAATGTAGTCCTTCGCTTTATTAGACAATTATGATCACATTATGGCAATGATTAGATATTGGACCTTTGCAAGGGACATGTTATTGTGAACGATCTTTAAAATTCGACTCGATATTTTCAATACTCTTTTCAAAATTCAGAATAAATACAGTAGCAACCCTAGTGAGATGGCAAGTTTACGTCATAATTTCGAAGACGACGGGAGTGGACCTTCTCATTGGCGTATCTAGGGCTATTTTCCAGGGGGGCTCTGGCCCCTGAGGTGGCCGATGAAGCCGAGTCAATCGCCAATGTTCAGCCAGTGAGCACCCCATCCTGGGGTGGGCACGGCCCACCCGCCCCCCCCTCTTCCTACGCCTATGCCTTCTGTTAGTTCTCTATTTTGTGCTGCGGGGACCGATTTTGATCCTTTACAAATATGGAGCGGAGGGACCCTCACCCATAGGTCATAACCGTAATGCTGCTGGTTCATAGACCACTTTTGGCCAGTCTTGTCTCAAAACATAAATGTCATAGTAAAAACGTTTGTAGTTGCATACAATTTATTCAAAGGCATGACAATCTACGTTTGTATGTATTGTAAAATGCAGTAACAAAGACAGTCTACGTTCTCATTGAGTTTCTCATCTGTGGTTCTCAGGAAAAAAATCGGCAGCTGCTGAGCTGATAATCTTTGATTCTTGCACTCTTTAGCAGCACTACTTCATTTTCATATAAGTACATGAAACAAATTCAGAAACATTATAATAAAAACAGTATGAAGTACATAATTACCTTAACCTTTTAAAACAAAATTTTATTAGGTAGGTAATCTAAGGGTAGCTCACTTTTACTTTGTAACGTTTGCGTGCCAGCATTTATTACTAAAGTCTAGACTTAGGTTATATTGTGACAGGTCCAACTAATTTATTCCGCCAGTGATTTATGATGAAGAGATAAGCTCCTAACTCTACTAATCTTACATTTTGCCTAGAAAGTATGGCTTGGCAGTTTCATAGAACGATTAGGGCTGATGTCGTAGGGCGAACCAAGATAGCATGAAGAATCAGCTGAACATTCTTTCTGACAGAGCTTCATCTATAAAACGACCAAGCTATAAAGTACAGTAGAGATTAAAGCCTACCTGACTTCATTTTATTTCATTTATATAGACCTTCAAATTATATAACCAAGTTGACTTTAATATCCCGGTTGTACTCTCGCGCACGAGAGTCTTGGCTTCACCTTGACCATGATCCAGGATCTAGCAGATTAGATAATTGCAGTGGAGCGACTGCCATCTGACCATCGTAACCCTGCTACTAGGGAAACTTGACCAGATAGGCTCATGATTACACATTCAGTCGCCTGAATGTGCAGGTTTCATCACGATGTTTTCCCTCACCGCAAGAGCATCGGTTAGCTTTGCAACTAATGTACATAAACCAGAAAAGAATGATTGGTACATGGTCGCCGTGGGATTTGAACCAGGTACCTTTCGCTTACGAGTCAGATACATTAACCACTCGGCCACCGACAATCCAAAGCGATAAAAAGATGAAACGTTTTCTGAACCGAAAAATGCTTGTTGTGAGATGTTAATATTTATGCTTTCCATTCTAGTATTACCTTTTTAAAATCATTGTTTTGTGCGTTATTAAAAATGCTATTGCTATTTCTACCTATAAAATACTTTCAAGTTTTAATTTAAGTAAAATTTGCATGATATACCTACATATTTCCGTAGGTCTTCGTAGGTCACATCAATCTGCTTGTTATAAACTTATTAGTTTTTAATAGCAGTCAAAGTTTTAAGGTTTTGTACTACTTTATTTGCGAGATGGCGCCCTATTAAAAGTTGTTAGTTATCACGAGCAGATACATACTCCTTGGTACTTAAAGTCACCCTATATAAAATTAAACTTATGTGTAGAGAGCACTTCCCGAAGAGCCAGAATGCTAAAATTTAGTATGCTGGCTAGAAAGAAGTAGGGCAACCATTCCATACTCACTTTAAAAATATATGAAATCCCACCAAAAACAATGTGTGCACCACAGAAATGAAACAAAAACAGAATCCATGTGTCTTAAGTCATGAGGGAAGCATAGAAATGGCCGCCATTTTATATGTCTGCGTAATTTTAGGGTTGCCATATACATGATCCATTTTGCCTTCTTTATGTATTATGTTAGCAATACAACTTTACAATAATAAATAAATAAAAATTATTAATTTCTGATTGTAATTATTTATTTAAAAATTCTTAAGTAATGAAATATGTTGATATGAGGAGTCTCCCCGAGTACGCTCCATACAAATGAAGTTTGATCATATTTTCAATATTGCGCTATCAAAATCAATGAAATTTTGTAGACGTGATCCAGAAACTAATATCGATGCTTGTGGTATAATAAATATATCAATTCAAAGTTACATGAGATTCAAGATTTCTATAGAAATATTTAACACTTTGTGTTGTCACTTCATGATGGAACTCCATTATTATGAATTAAATCACTTTTTGTACACTAGTTCCACTTTATTATATAATTTTTATTAAATTGCAACCGGTTTCGAATTACTCATCTTCAGGCAATTACTTTATATTTTGATTACAAGCTATATGTAGGTACCGACAAATAATAATTTAAAGTTGATGTGGGTACCGACAGTATACAATAATGTTAGGATGTCACAGTGCAGAGAAATGTACAGTATGTCAACATAATACAAATTACAAGTAGTCAAAATTTTTAAGGTATGTCAATTGTTATACATTTAAGTAAATGGCAAAAAATATAAATTATATCGAAGGTATGTCATTTAAAATAATTTAAAATAGGTGATGTCGATAAGGAAATTTGGTCATTAATTATATTATCTTTCTTCATTCTGTTCACTTCTATAGCTTCTAGTCCATCTAGTCTACGTCCTTTCCCAGCTATATGAAGGTATTTTATGCCATTATCTGGGTTAAAAATATGGTTTTCTTTATTAAGGTGTTCCGCAAAGGTCGAGGTTTGTGTATTTTTTCTCCAGCTAGCTATATGTTCTTTGATTCTTGTTTTAAACTTCCTTCCTGTTTGACCTATGTATATTTTAGCACACGTGTCACATGTCAGACTATAAATTCCACTTTGATTTTCAATGGGTATTTTATCCTTATTGTTGCAAATCAAGGACCCCAGCGATTTTATGCTATAAAATGCAGTGTTTTGCTGATCGCTATTGCAAATTTTCCTCAATTTGTGTGTGATAGGTCCAACATAGGGAATTGTTGCCCATCTTTTTGTAGGTTTGTTAATTTCTAAAGCCGCGGGTGCCAACATTTTCCTAGTTATTACTCTTTGCTTGCGTATGAGAATATTGTTTATTAGTTTTTTGGAGTAGCCATTGTTTATTGCTATCCGTTCTATAGTTTTCAACTCCTTAGTAAAGTTTTCTCGACTCATTGGTACACTTAATAATCTATGGATAAACGCGTGGAAAGCCGCATGTTTATGACTGTCTGGATGCCGGGATGTGGCGTGTATAATATTATCGCTATATGTCTCTTTACGATATATTTTATATTCATGTTGATCGTTCGTGATGTCTATTGTAATGTCAAGAAAATTAATGGTTTTTCCACCAATTTCCATCGTCAGTTGAATATTAGGGTTCAAGGAATTCATAAAATCTAATACACTGTTTAGGTCGTTATCATTTCCAGTCCACAGACACAATATATCATCGACATATCTGTACCAATATTGTATGTGTTCACGGAATCTCGAATTTAAAATTTCTTTTTCAAAATTGTCCATGTAAATGTCAGCGCATAGAGGAGACAAAGGGCTACCCATTGCTAAACCTTCCATTTGCTTGTATGTTTGTTTGTTCCATATAAAATAATTTTGATCTAGACAAATTTTGATGGCTGCCTCTAAGTCTATTATTTTTTGTGCTTCAAGTTTGGATTGGCATAGGTTTTCATTTATTATTTGAAGGCATTCTTTGACTGGTACACTTGTGAACAAATTCTTTACATCGAAGGACACTAATTTCGCCTGTTGTGAAACTTTAATATGGCTTATTTTTTCTATTAAATCTACACTATTTTTAATTGTGTGTGTAGGTTTATACGATGTCAAGCTTTTGTATAGTTTATTTACTGTTTTTGCTAGTTTATATGCTGGAGCGCCTGTGTATGAAACTACTGGTCGAATTGGTTGGTTTTCTTTATGCAGTTTATAATATCCATGTAAACGAGGAGGCCTGGGGTTCATCTCTGTCAAGTATGGTGCTCTGAATGCATTGAGAATGCTTTCGGTGGAAGTTACCAGGTTTCGGACTTCGCTGTTATATCTTTCAGTCGGGTCCTTTTTCAGCGCCTGAAATTGTCCCGATTCTAAGAAATTTTGAACTTTTTCCTTATATTCATCCACTTTGGCAATGATTACCGTATTACCCTTATCAGCTTTTGTAACTATTAGGTTGTTTTCCACGATCTTCCTTCTTATATTACTTATAACTTTCTCTTCTTTAGATTTTTCTTGTTTGTAGGTGTTGATTTTGTGTAGATGTAGTGAACAAGCTTGTTGAGACCGTTGATCCCCAATTGTGGCAACTGCAAGGTCGGCTGCTAAACCGTCTATATCCTGTTGTGTTAGTTTTGTACTAGGGCAATATTTGAGCCCTTTTTCCAATATATTGTTCTCTGTGGCATTAAATATTACGCTTGTCCTATTCTGCAACTTCGTATAGAACTGATGTACATCGCTGTCGACCATTTGAGTGTTTTGTTCCTTTTTGAGTTTATTCAATTTTTTCGTCTGGTTAAGAAATATTTTGTGTATAATTATGTTGACTTCATCCCTGACAGTGTTCTGTAGTACCTCGAATTCTAATGCATGCAGTCTAGCACCTAATTCAATATGGATTATTTTTAGGTGTACTCCTATGTTATCTCTTTGTTTGTATAAGTAATGCAATTCACCTTCCAACCATTTTCGTTTACATTTGTCCATAAGAAGTTTCACGCTATGTCTCGTCGATTTAAACTTTATATTAATATAAGATGGGATTAGTCCATTTCTCTTGCACTGTGTATTGAACCAGATGTGTTGGTTCTTCTTCCTTAATTTTACTTTGAGAATTTTGAACAACACTAAAAGTTCAGCTGTGCTTGCTGCTTTTAAATATTTAACACTTTGTGTTGTCACTTCATGATGGAACTCCATTATTATGAATTAAATCACTTTTTGTACACTAGTTCCACTTTATTATATAATTTTTATTAAATTGCAACCGGTTTCGAATTACTCATCTTCAGGCAATTACTTTATATTTTGATTACAAGCTATATGTAGGTACCGACAAATAATAATTTAAAGTTGATGTGGGTACCGACAGTATACAATAATGTTAGGATGTCACAGTGCAGAGAAATGTACAGTATGTCAACATAATACAAATTACAAGTAGTCAAAATTTTTAAGGTATGTCAATTGTTATACATTTAAGTAAATGGCAAAAAATATAAATTATATCGAAGGTATGTCATTTAAAATAATTTAAAATAGGTGATGTCGATAAGGAAATTTGGTCATTAATTATATTATCTTTCTTCATTCTGTTCACTTCTATAGCTTCTAGTCCATCTAGTCTACGTCCTTTCCCAGCTATATGAAGGTATTTTATGCCATTATCTGGGTTAAAAATATGGTTTTCTTTATTAAGGTGTTCCGCAAAGGTCGAGGTTTGTGTATTTTTTCTCCAGCTAGCTATATGTTCTTTGATTCTTGTTTTAAACTTCCTTCCTGTTTGACCTATGTATATTTTAGCACACGTGTCACATGTCAGACTATAAATTCCACTTTGATTTTCAATGGGTATTTTATCCTTATTGTTGCAAATCAAGGACCCCAGCGATTTTATGCTATAAAATGCAGTGTTTTGCTGATCGCTATTGCAAATTTTCCTCAATTTGTGTGTGATAGGTCCAACATAGGGAATTGTTGCCCATCTTTTTGTAGGTTTGTTAATTTCTAAAGCCGCGGGTGCCAACATTTTCCTAGTTATTACTCTTTGCTTGCGTATGAGAATATTGTTTATTAGTTTTTTGGAGTAGCCATAGGATAAAATACCCATTGAAAATCAAAGTGGAATTTATAGTCTGACATGTGACACGTGTGCTAAAATATACATAGGTCAAACAGGAAGGAAGTTTAAAACAAGAATCAAAGAACATATAGCTAGCTGGAGAAAAAATACACAAACCTCGACCTTTGCGGAACACCTTAATAAAGAAAACCATATTTTTAACCCAGATAATGGCATAAAATACCTTCATATAGCTGGGAAAGGACGTAGACTAGATGGACTAGAAGCTATAGAAGTGAACAGAATGAAGAAAGATAATATAATTAATGACCAAATTTCCTTATCGACATCACCTATTTTAAATTATTTTAAATGACATACCTTCGATATAATTTATATTTTTTGCCATTTACTTAAATGTATAACAATTGACATACCTTAAAAATTTTGACTACTTGTAATTTGTATTATGTTGACATACTGTACATTTCTCTGCACTGTGACATCCTAACATTATTGTATACTGTCGGTACCCACATCAACTTTAAATTATTATTTGTCGGTACCTACATATAGCTTGTAATCAAAATATAAAGTAATTGCCTGAAGATGAGTAATTCGAAACCGGTTGCAATTTAATAAAAATTATATAATAAAGTGGAACTAGTGTACAAAAAGTGATTTAATTCATTTCTATAGAAATTAAAAATCTGTGTACTTTGAAAATATGATCAAACTACGTTTGTATGGAGCGCGCTTGTGGGAAACTAGCCTTAAGGCTACATACACTACAATGCTCGTAAGTAGGTATAAAAATTTAAGGCGAGGACGGCACGGAATTAAAATCCGTACCCCTCCCGTATGCCTGCCGTACCCCTACCGTACCCGTCACGTACCCTCCCCGCTCTTCACTTAACCACACCGTATGCCTGCCGTACACCTCCCGTGGCCCTGTCGAATCCCTTCCGCAGCACTCCCGTACCACTCCTATAGGCCTACCGTAACCCTACCGTATGCCTGACGTACCCCTCCCATAGGCCTACCGTAACCCTATCGCATGCCTGCCGTACCCCTACCGTATCCTTCCCACAGCCCTGCCGTAAGCCTGCCGTTTCCTTCCCGTACCCCCACCGTAGCCTTATCGTGCTCCCATAATCCGTGACGTACTCCTCTCGCAACCCTCCCCTAGGTCTACCGTAACCCTGCCGTACCTCTCCCGTAGCCCTGCCGTACGCCTGCCGTTTCTCACCCGTATTTCGTACCTTAGCCTTGTCGTACCCCTGCCGGACCCGTATCCTGCATTATTTTCTTATTCTGCTATCCGATGCGGGTCCAAATACATCAAATTATTTAAAAAAAATAGCTATTCAGGTCATTTACCCGTTTTGGAAAGGCGTACGGAACCAAGCATCGTAGCCCCTTCGCGGTTGTTATAAAATCCACGTCATCAAAATGTGCACTGCCCACGGTACTCGCAGTTGATGGGTTCCAATTGGTTTCTCTTCTACAGTTTCGTATAATTAGAAACCAATCATCTTTACGGTTTTTATTTCTAGGAAACCTATTAATATAATATAACCCGGTTAAAATAAAATCGGGATCGAAAATAATAAGGGCTCCGCAGAAAGCGGTGTTATATTATTTATTTATAAAACTACTACTTTGCTAACATCATAGCAGTACGTAGGGTAGACTATAATTATAATCATTCAAGTTCTTTTCAGATACGATAGGTAATCAAAATTCGGAACCTGATCTGAGTCACAAATTTAATAAAGAACTCCCCACTTTTAGGGAATTTTCCCAAAAACAGGTAGCCACATCGTTGTACTTTTGTTCGAAATTTGCACCAAAGTAAATAAAACATTAATAAAAAAAGTAGCACGAATCATAATTACTTACGCGTGGTAGGTAATTCCTCCTGCCTTGTTACATTTTTTCCAGTAACTTTTACACGATTTCACTACACATGACGGCATTTTAAAATATTTTTCGTCGAGGAAAAATATGTCCGAACGCTACGAAATGGCGGTGCGTTGTAAGACCCGATGAGTGTATGTCATGTACAACAAAGGAGATTGTCACACCCTGCATGCACCACATCTCTTTAGGGTAACATGGATTCTGTTTTTGTTTCATTTCTGTGGTGTGCACCTCATTCTTACGGGGTGTCGCATTCGATGACACCTAAAAAGCCTTCCCGGCTATATGCACTCCCAAGGCAGAATGTAGCTGGTAGGCGCCTAGGTCTCTCTTGCTAGTCCAACCGGCCGGCGCGCTGGTACACATGAATGTTCTCTGCCCTCCCTCGGTAGTCCGGAGGGTGCCATATACCATTTTCGGTAGCCGCAGAAAAAACACTTTTTATCCTACCGTTTATAAACGTTCCGTCGACGTGGGTAAAAAGAAACGATATTCGTAGAGGAATTTCGTTGTGTTTATGGTAACGTGCAAGGTTCATAAAACAAGCATTTTACTCGTATCATCTTTTATTGTAAAAGGTGGTGGCACCTCGGGAATATAATAAGTTTTTCTATGTTGGAGAATCTTAAATTCCATCAAGTCTTTTCTACGTCGAGGTCCGTGGTATAGAGAATATAGAGAAAAAATATAGAGATACACCTAAAGCTAGCTACCTTTATCAATTGTCCATGGTAATGTAAACTGAATTTCGCCGCGCCCAGGCTGTCAAGATAACTCTGCAGTACCTAACTATACTTGCATGAGGTAGCCAAGTCATGCTGCTCAGTATGTTAAATGTTCACCCGCTGCTGGCTCGGGCTGAACAGCGAGTTCTTGGTGCGCCCTGTCACGGACTTGAGCCGTTCGTGTATCCTCGCCGTCATGGACTTGACTGTCGTTTTTCTCACTGACTGCAATCAAATGACATATTGTTTTCGTATTTGTGACGTGAATTGTACTAAAAGGACTGCAAAATATACCTGAATAATACGATTTATCACCCAATGTTATTCCAAATGATGAGGTGTGCTAGTAGAGAAGACAGTTGTTAGGTACATCCGAGTCCGTAACAGTTACTTATTACAGTCACTCGTCACGTGAGCCTTTTCCAAACCCTAAATATCTCCTCCAATCTGCATATTTTCTGGATTACGGAGGTCTTCGCTAAGGCATCAGTTGTCTCGTACGACAGCGTGGGGAAAGGGGGGTTGTGTTTGTGGTCGTGTGTTAAGATTATGACATGTAGCATGTGTGCTTACTTAGTCTCGACTGTACGCTTACTAAGGTGTACCTACCTGACTGCCTCTGTCACCAACGGATCTCTGTAACGATAAAAGATAAGTATTTTAAGGTACTGGCGGTAAACATCATCATCTTTTCATCATCCCACTAGGTGGTACAACATGTCTCTTTCTTGCATTGCACATCTTCATTTACACAATCCATCCTCTCAATCTTTTTCTTAGATCGGCTTCCCTTGTAATTTGACTTTCATCGCTATTTTTTTATTTAACACTTTATTGCACCTTTATAAAACAGAATGAAATGTCATACATATTAATGACACAATAGACACTACTTACGTCCTTGATGGCGTTACATTTTAAAGTTCCCCCTAAATGTGTACTGGGATACTGATGGGACTTTTCAGAAGTCAAAGATGGCTTTGTCTTGTTCGCGGTGAGCGATGAAGCATTCGTCGTCGTCCTAGCGCTTATCCCGGCCTCTGCCAGGGTCCGCTTTCCTACTTAATCTTCTCCAATTCGCCCGGTCTACGGCATCCTCTCGTCGTAAGCCGTTGGCTCTCGCATTCGACTCAGCGATGGCAAGGTGAGCCATGAAGCATTGTCATGATGCAATAGGATGCGACTTCTTGGTCGTTTTTTCCTAACCTTTTCAAAGACACTGGGCAAACAAATGGTGGTGTATCACACAGCATATCTTTTGTTCTTTAAGTGGGACCGTGCAGACAGGTTTGACCCGTCCGGGAGACAAAAAACGCAAGTTTATTTTTGACAACCCTTCTCGCTTGTCCCAATTTTGTTAGTTTGCTGTCGCCTTGGAACACCTTTATTGGCAGCACACTTTGTCACTGGCTCGACTCCGCGACTTTGCCAACTTGTAGACGAGCTTCTGCTCTCCAATAGTATCCAGCACTTTTGCTACCATCATTTTAGATCGTCGCTTTGTTCCTAAATACACCTTCTTGCGATGATTTTTTTAAAGGTGTTTTGGTTTTTAATGTGCAGCTATTACCATCCGCCCCGCATAATCCTTTGAGATCAGCCGGTTCGCCAGAGCCTCGTCCGTCTGTTAGCATGGGACCACGGGCAGGAGAGGTTGGCTTAGGCTCATAAGATGTTTGTTGGTTAGGTCTCCCTTATTTTTTAATTTCTGTCTAAATACCGAACTATGCCATTATCTGTGGATGGAGGCTGAGTAAAAAGTACGGAACTATGGAATTATTTTCCCGCCAGACAGAACATATTTTATGATTGTTTATGTTTGTGCTTTGTTTATTTTTTTTGTTTAAATATAAATATGAAAATAGTGAAGTAAATATCACGCCACTTGATATCCTCGACGCAGTAACAGAAATGCGACTCGCAGCTTACTTCCAGCAAAGTTATAGGTATAAAATATTAACATTAAAATATGAGTGTAGATAAAATTGTGACTGCAACTACATAGAGTTGTATAAACTACAATTACAGGCTTCTGAAAGATTGTAATGGACTGACAATCTTAAAACTCAACTTCTTACAGAAAAGAGTTACAGTCTTAAAGAGTAGTTGTAGAAGTCGGAATGTTGTATGGTGATGTTTTATTTTTCACTTTACGGTCAATATCACGGTAATTTGCTACTTTTAACTATTACTGTATTTATTATGTAAATGTCTGTTATTTGATTGTGGTTGCATAAGCTTATGTGACATTTTTGCTTGTAGACTTCCTACACCGTATAGCTTATCCGATTGTCTCCTGGAAGACTGGTAGGTAATGCAATTTTAGGTTAGTCCGCCATTGTACTGTTTGTGTATGAAGTATAAATAAATAAATATCGCTATAATTCTGGTTCTGAAGTATCGGAAGTCGGAGCAGGCTAGTAGGGATATGCCATTTAAGGCGACCACCAAATTCGCAGAACAAGTGCCCAGTTTTTGTTCTGTTGACCTTCAGTCCCACCTCTCCAGTTTATATACAAATACGGGCTTAAAGCCGATCCCTGGTGTAGAACTACCGCCACCTGAACATGTCGGTTACTCTGGCTTCGGACCGGACGTGAGTGCTTGGTCTATCATACTCGAATTGCAAATATGGCGTCCGCTGTCTCTTATCCAGGCATAAACCCGAAGTGGTTCTGTAATACCTTACTTTCCTCTCTAATATCGCTGTAACTTTCAAACAAAAATTTATAGGGTGTGACGTGAGCTTTATTCCCTTTAAATAATAATCATCTTGGCGTTAATGTCCCAGTTATGCTCTCGTGCACGAGGGTCCGGGTTAGCTTTGACCATGGTCCAAGATTTGACAGATCATTTAATTACACATTCAGTTGCCTGAATATGCAGGTTTCATCACGATGTTTTCCCTTACCGTAAGGGCATCGGTTAATGTTCAACTAATGTACATAACTCAGAAAAGATTCATTGGTACATGGGGGCAGTGGGATTTTAACCCGGTAAGTCCCGGTAACACCCTTATTTTTAAAGATGGGCATCAGCGAACTGTTACACAATTCATCAGAGATCACCTTTTCTTGAAGAACAAAGTCTTGTCACTTTTAGGCCTTCTATACTTACTACATTTTCCACACATACACCTTAAAGACAATATTTTGCGGCGTATTACTCGGCGATGATAAACTTGCGAAAGCGACTAGCATGCATTGCATTGCGTATTTTGGAATACCTATTGCGTATTTTGGTGGGCTATTAAACAATAAACTAAATAAACTGGTACCTACCTCCAAATTATCAAGTGTATCTTCTCCGAGTACTTTACTGCCCGAAGTCGAGCTGGAGCCCTGTGATTTTGAAAATGTTAATGCGGTAACACTCGTAGGTACAGCTACATGTACAGTCAGCTACAGTATGGACGGACACCGCTAGCATATATTTTCTACACTTTCTTATAAAGACCAAATCCCTCATCAAAGATCAAATCCCTGTCACAGGGCAGATGCCTGTAATATGACTGTTCGGTTGTCGGATAGGGGCCGGTATGTCAGTGTCTGCCTTTAGTAATGCTAAAGAGAAAAACATTTTAATCTAGAGACTGATAATTAACGCACAACAATACACACCGGAATGAGGGACGTCCGTCTCGCGGTTTCAATTTCCAGGCCATTCATATTCGGTGCTCTGAACAGCGGCTTGATGCATAGCCGGTTGTCTTCGTTTTCGTTGAATATGAAGAAGGAGTACACATTGGGCGGCAGACACTTGATAAGGAAGTGGCACAGACCTAACGTGGCGCAGATCAGAGCAGCGCCAACCGCCACCACCGGCATGTACCCCAGTCGCTCCCCTTTGCCCCATTCGCAAATGGATTTGCGCTCGTCGAACCTGTGTATCGTTATCAGTGAACTTAATTACGAACTCTCGAAGATTATAATCATAACCAACGACGATGAAGATAATGTGTCAGTTTCTTTTAATTCACAAATAATGGAAATTCTAAATGCCACCTTAAATAAATTAAACTATATTCGTTAACTTATTACGCGAACGTACTGTCAACGAACTAATGTTAGTACGCATGAGATTCCTGAGAAAGAGTCAACGATAAAGGGTACCAGTCGGGGATCCCGCAGTTCTTGATGCCGTCACAGACCGCGCCGCTGGTGAAGCAGTAGTTCTCGCGGCGCAGCACACACATTGTCTCGTTGATTCTGTTGCATTGCGAATCATTTATTCGGCGAGCTGCCGTCGCTGTCACCTCGTACTGATGCGCCTGGCGTTGAGAAGCATTAGTCATTTTTTTTTCTTTTAAGCCGCTGGTCCACTGCTGGACAAAAGCCTTCCCCAAGCCATCTTCATCTCGTGGAGGATTACCTATTCCGTCATTCCAACTTTTGCCAGTACGCTTTCGGTGATCTTCTTCCTCTAAGCGACAAATTCCGGCTCACTGGCAAACGGCTATTTTTTTTGTGTTTTGGCTTTTTCATGTGGCGACTATCATCTGACCCGTACAACCCCTCAAGAAAAATAGGGTTCGACAGAGCCTCATCCGTCTGTCAGCAGGGCCGCATGCAGGTAAGGTTGTCTCGGGCCCAGAGAACAGTGTAAGGGTAATCCCACATTAGCCTTCGGTACAACGATGCGAGAAATGTGTCCTGCCTTTTTTAGTTCTATTTACAGAGTTACTAAGCATTTGTAACTGAAATATATGTATTCTAGTAGGTAAACTAACGTTGATGTCAGCGTTGATGCTGCTGTTGCTCACGAATCGGAACCGTAGGCGGCCCGCCACGCTGACCATGAAGTAGTGAGAGAAGATGTTGCGGCCGGCGATCTCTTCACACAGATTAAAACAAGACGTCTTCTTCAAAACAGTGAAACAGTTTGGATTGTAATAACAGTTGAACCCCAACGCGGTCGGATATCTTATAACTATTAGTAGATATACATGTTGTATAGTTTCTGTTGCTATTTCAACTATACATTCATAGTCGATTTCCATTAAGTTACGAAATACCTGGGAAAGGAAGCTGGATTCAGTAGCGTACTATTTTGTATTATTATTATGTTTAATACATTTTTATACATATTGATACTTACTAGAGTTATAGTATCGGACATTCCCATGCCATAAGACACGTCGTACCTCAAGTGCTCAGAGAGGGCGCACAACGAACTGACGTCTATCGGCCGGTACAACAGCATGAGACCCTTACCGCCCTTCACCGGGCATATTATTGCTATGGGACTAATAAATATCAGTAACAAAATTACTTTCAACTTAAGCATTATATTATATTTTAAACTAGGTAATTGGTAATCAAATTTTGGCGACAAAAGTGAATTGCCTATATCCGTCTGTTATGTTTGGTAACTAAAACATTTAATCTGTATGGCCGCGTCTGACGTAAGCTTATAATGAAGTGTTTATTGCGATGTCGCGTAGTTCATCCCGAGAAAGTTGCGATTGGGTCGCGAGTCGTCTCTGCGGGAGGCAGTTGCGGGCCTATAGGAGTTGCCCGGGCATCTTCTCACCCATGCAATCTGCCTGGCCGGTTATTGTATTACTTATCTTTGTTTGCAGCTGGGGTTTGGTCAATCTACGACTTGGTTGGTGGAGAAGGAGGGGTGGTAGATGATCTTGCTAGTACCTTCCGACGGTGTGGTTGTCTTTCGGGTGGGACGGGCGTGGACAGGGGCAATCCCGCGGAGGTGGTCATAATGCCCGTTCTCGGCGCGGTCGAAGCCAGACTCCTGACGAAATCCTCTACCAATGGAATACGCAGGTCGTGCGCAATAACGTTCTTGCGGGTGTAGAATCCTGCTCCAACAATGACACGTAGGTTTCTGCTGTCTTTTTTGGCGGTGGGTGAGTAACTCATGTACCAGTCGGGAACAGCGTAGAGCAAGCATGGTAGTGTAAATTATTCGTTTAGTACGTAGAGACTGGCGGGACTGCAACACCGGGCGTAATATCGGGCGAACAGCTGGCGCTGACAGACTGGTTATCCGCCTAGGGCGCCACGCGCAACGCACTGTCCAAAAATCTCAGCCTCATCTAAAATTTGTCCAAGTTTTAGCCACAAATAATTGTTTGGGTATGTAATTTAGGTAAAATAAAATGGTGGCCAAAACTTTTAAACTTCTTTTTTGTATCAATTGTGTATTTATATGTATAACAATGGTGTATCAATTTTGACATGTAACAATGGTTATCAATGAATAAACTAAACAAAATTAACTAACTTTAAGAAGCCCGAGATTTCTGGACAAGGACCATGGCCGTATATCACACGAGTATTTTTGTGGGATCTAATCTCTTTTTCTAAGTTTACTATCGTCAATCCCGGCTCCTGCCAGGGTCTACTTTCCTACTGTTTCTTTTTCACTTGGCCCGATCTTGGGCATCTTCGCGTCGTAAGTCGGGTCTCGCATTCGAATTCGTCGATGTCAATCCCATCCTTTTTTTCTCCATCCGGAGACCTGATACCGACAGGCACGAAAAATTCAATATTTTAATGGATGACCTGATGACTCTGATTTTCCTTATTTTTGAACCGTTCACTTTCGGTGTTGCAAAATGTAATTAAAAAAAAACAAATTCCCACAATACGATGGTCACAAAGGACTTATGACAGTGGTGTGAATCATAGAGCTGGGGTTTGCTTAAATTGGTAATAGCAGCTCAGAAGAAGAAAAAATATATTTATATTCTACAAGCGTAAATGCAAAATGTGAATCCGTCTCAATGAATAGAGATCTAGACCTTTGCTAATAACTCATCATCATATTAGCCAGAAGACGCTCACTGCTGGGCATAGGCCCCCTCCAGAGATCTCCACAAAGGCCAGTCCTATGCTTTCCGCATCCAGCTGGTAACTGCGATCCTTACCAGGTCGTCGGTCCACCTTGTAAGAGGCCTACCCACGTTGCGTCTTGAGGTACGTGGTCGCCAATCGAGAACTTTACTGTCTCATCGGCTATCTGTTCTTCGAGCTATGTGCCCGCCCACTGCCACTTCAGTCTGGCAATCCTTAGAGCTATGTCGGTGACCTTGGTTCGCTTGTGGATCTCCTCATTTCTGATTCGAACGCGCAAAGCAACTCCGAGCATAGCTCTTTTCATTGCTCTTTGGGTAATAGTGAGCTATCTTATAATTTCTTATACGACTTCAAGTGGAGTGCCTCCAACTGTCACTGGAGTAGGCATAACATGGACATTCGACATAATTTTCGTCTTGTCCATGTTCATTTTAAGACCTACTTCTTGAGAGGCACTACAGAGGTCATCGAGCATTTTGCCCAAGTATTCCAGGGTTTCAGCCATGACTACTATATCGTCAGCAAATCTGAGGAGTGGAATGCGTTGCCTGCGAGTGTGTTCCCTGATCAATATAATCTGGATGCCTTCAAGGCTAGAGTGCATAGGCTGTTCCTAGACAGGCATGCTCCATCATAGACCGCATCGTCACTTACCACCAGGTGAGGTGGCGGTCAAATGCCTGGCAAGTAAAGTAATAAAAAAAAAAAAAAAAAAAGAGGTGAGTGAGGTACTCGCCGTTAATATTGATGCCAAGTCCGTCCCAGTCCAGAAGCCTAAAGATATCCTCCAGTGCAGCGGAGAACAACTTCGGTGATATGACATCACCTTGTCTAACACGTCGCTGCAGCTGAATAGGTTCAGTGGTCTTGTCCTGGAGACGAACTGACATAGTGGCGTTTTCGTACAAACACTTCAGTGCTTCGATATATCGATAGTCAATTTGGCACCGCTGTAGAGACTGGAGCACCGCCCAAGTTTCAATCGAATCGAAGGCTTTCTCATTGTCCACAAACGCCAAGCATTATGGCCGGTTATACTCTTCGGTCTAACCCATGTCTAACCTAACCTGTCGCAGCCATGGACTTACTACCCAAAGGGACTGCGCACTGCTTTGACTAAAACCGGGCAGAGCGAGAGTCACCATCAATAGTCCTGTGTCCCTTTCTAGTGTTGCCACCATTGTTGATGCAAATTCCAAATTACTTTTATTATTTGGCGCGGACACCGATATAGTTTATATAGTTAATTAATATAGTTAATTTAAGTGATGTAATGTGAGTGTTGTAGGATAAATCGTTACCGAACTCTTTTATCTGTTTTGTTGAACAAAAAGTCGTAGGTTAATAATTATGTCAACTCGACGTTTGTCGGAGAAACGTTCAGTAGATCAAAAGGTATTTTCACAACTACTTTTCGGATTGTACGGATTACCTCATAATAATACCAAATTCACGGTAAATATATTTCTTCAATAATGGCAACACCAAACATGACACTTGTCAATTTAGAATGACGGTGATTATGCCAATAACATTGTGTTTACGAAAACAGCTTATACACATGGGTCAGCAGCGATATTGGTCTGAAGTTCTTCAAGAGAGCCTTATCACCTGTGCCATGCTTCCGGCGTTTTTCCCTCGAGGATGACGGAATTGAACTGCTTCTGAAGGGTCTTAAGCACAGGTTTGCCACCAGCTTTCAAAAGCTCAGCCGTAATTTCATCATCCCCAGGCGCCTTATTGTACTTAAGCTGTTTGAGAGCCATACTAATCTCGTACAGGCTGATGTCCGGGATATCTTCGGTGTAGTGTCGGGTCAACTTGGCTCTGGGGTCTTTTGCCAAACTGATAACAAGTGTCCGTGTTGTCGTGTATAACTGTCCATAGATTGCAGAGTCATTCCGCGTCTTTCTTCGAAGAGTTTATTTATTTATTTATTTATTTCACAGTCTTACAGCAATGTACATTTGTTTACAATCAGATACAGATAAAAGTGGGTTTAGTTGAGGGTATCGTCAGAGATTTTGTTTGTTCTGTTTGTACGGCAGGCTTAATAAAACTTTGACCCAACCGTATAGACAGTTTCCACGAACCTGTTATTATAGTCGTCGACGTTGACGCACTCTCCTAGGCACTCGAAGCGATTTTGTAATTCGAGTTGAAAGCTCTCGGGGTTTTGGATTTGGATGGGTATAGGCCGGAGCGTGGACCTCATCAATCTTGATCTTTCCAACTGGGGATTAATATTCAATATGCCTCTTACCAAGCGGTGATCACTGCCAATTTTAACGCTGTTGATCACCGAGACACCGATGAAGTCAATCTCATTTTTTGTGGCACCATCGGGACTAACCCACGTCCATCTGCGATGATCCGGCTTCCTGAAAAATGAGTTCATCATAAAGAGTCCCTCCTTCTCCATAAAGCCGGCCAGCATCTGGCCACGGGCGTTCCGACTTCCAACTCCAAATTGCCCCACTCTCAACTCGTCGCCGCTTTGAATCCCCAGTTTCGCGTTGAAATCCCCCATGACAACGGTGTAATGTGTCTTGGAGGTGTCTTGTAGGTGTTCACCAGGGTTCAGTTGTTCCGTCCTGGAGGTCTTTTGAATTGCTCTTTTGAAACGGTTTTAATTTTGATTATCGGCATGAAAAGTCAATATCAAGGAGCGTCCCTGGTGGAAGGGAAGATATCCCGATGGTTTTCCTGTTTTTATCAGAATGTTACCTACCTAAACCACACAGGTCGTATATACTATGAAAGATTGTTTATGATTCCATGTTTCATATAATAGGACCACGCTTAGTCCGAATCAACTGACAGTGGTAGAAAATATAAAACGTGGATATGGCAATATCTATTGGATAATCTGTCCTTGTCAGTCATTGTCCATTATTATTTAGGCGACCCGCACACTGGAACGCAGCACCGTACAGTTGTGCGTGACGTGCGTTAGTGCGTGTCATAAAGTTATTTGAGCTGTCATCGGCTTCTATGGAAATAACTCATAGTCGAACACACTGAAAACGCATCCACGCGCTGTCGTGCGGATCCGTCGTTTTTTTTCTTTGACACATTTGACACGGGCTGCGGGTCAGATAAGTTTTTGGTGCTGTACTTTCTACATAAAAAGGCGTCAAATAGGCTGTGAAGTGAGGTCTCCAGGATTGTCAAATAGGTATTCCGTTACTCAGTTCTCAAATTATTTTTCGCCTAAATAATATAATTTTATGAAAAGATTAACAATTTGGAGAATTCCTAAATATTTTATTGGATAGGTATAAAACAATATAAAAATTACACATATTTCCAAATTTCGCCAAAATGAATGCTGCGCTCCAATGTGCCAATCGCCTCAACAATATTTTTCAAATCAGTCAAATTCTTTGTTATGACTTTTATGAACGACGTTCTATGACGGATAAAAGACATGGCATTAGTTGCCATACAGAGACTTTTTTTTTTTTTTTAGAAGCGGTTCGGAACTAGCGTGGTCCTACTATAACAAACTACATTGATTTTGTCCAAATGCGTTTATGATGTTATCATTGTTATACATTAACCATGATAACAACGATAATATGTCATCTTTCAAATTCTACATGTACTCTTTCTCTAATCTGAAAACGAAGCACGGAGTATAATAAGCGATTAAATGAATAACTTGAATTGAAGTTCCATTTACATTCCATTCCCTCCCAAGAAGTATGATATCCTGAATTTAATTAATATGTTTACGTTGATATCAGTGCACAACTATATTTACTATTTTATCCAAGCAAGAGGCTGCAGCGCACTTATAACATGTGGACCTACAGGACATCGGAAAAATGTAGATGAATGGCGGGACCTTATACGCCATACTACGTGTACTCTTTCTCTAATCATTCAGACGAAGCACCTCGTATAATTTTAATCAAACTTCACTTTGGGTAAGTTTGTTTACTCGCTAATTATAGCGTTTAATAATTTTAATGCTAGGGTACTTCTCAAGATTCACCCTTAACTTATTCCTCATGATCCCCTATCTATTTTATGCTACAAATACCTACTTATAATTATTCAAAAGTTTATGAGGATGGACATTTTGTTGAGTAAGTACTCATCTCGCAAAACTACTGAACATATTTTGAAGATATTTTACCCTGTTGTAGCAGAATACCATCTGTAATGTGGTTCAGTTATAGCAAAAACAACTATTATCATTTCACTTATGTTACAGTAGGTAGGTTATGAATAGGTACGGTGTCAAGGTCTACATAATAAACAAACAACAAACACCTCTATTATTCACAAATGCATTAATTAACTGAGTCTATCATAAAATAAATGTAGTTGCGTAAAATTTATTAAATGGCATTTTATTCCTCGTTGGTTTGTGTTGTAAAATGTAGTAACAAAGACTGTCTACGTTCTAATGAATAAAAATCTGCAGTCCGGTATTCGCAGTCGCTACTGCAGCACTGGCAGCTGCTGAGCAGAGCATATTTAGTTTTAGCACACTTTAGTAGCACGACTGGATTTCCATACACATGAAAATAGACCAGAAACATTTAATTTATTAACATGTAATTTCACGTATCTCACAATTAATACTTTATACTAATACGAGAACGTCCAGCTCTACATAATAAATCAGATTATTAGTAGAGTTGGAAGCACTGATATCTGATTTTCAATCGACTCCAATCATCCCAATCAACAAGTTACATGATTAATGACGTCCTATGAAGGTGATGCTTAAAACAATGTCATTTTACAAAATATATTGAACCGTCGCGCGTCGGTGTTGCGGGATATATCTGACGTCACTTAAGGCGTCTAAAATGCACCCAATACGTAGTCAGAATAAACATGTTGTCATTTTGGTCGTCGAAATTCGAGTAAAATATCCTAAAAACGCCCTTTTCTGGATGGAGGATGAAAATATTCATAGTGTAAATTTGATAAAGGCCAAGGGTTCTAAAATGCTTCGTTGTTCGTACCTACTTACCATCGGTGAAACACGATAACGACACCAAATAAAATATAAATTAGACCAAGTACAAATTAACGATAGATGAGGCGTCATCGCAAAGAAAGGTCTTTGAAATCATATAGGAAATTTTACAATGATATCAATGAGTACCTATATTTTTATGCTAAATGATAGGCAAACAGGCAAGCGAAGAACCTGATGGAAAGTGGTCACCGTCGTTTCAGCTCGGACATCAGCAACACCAGGTGCGTCAGGTACCTCTCGCTTACTTAACATTATTTTGTGTTTTATGACGTTCATAAGTTTTGTAAACCTAAATTGAATAAAAATTATTTGACTTGACTTAACTTACGAGTCGGATACCCTAACCGCTACTCCACCGACGATCTTTAAAGGATCCCATGTAATAATTCGAAAAAAGTACTACCTCTGGGAGTTCGTTCCACATTCGAATAGTACAAGCGAAAAACGTTCATTAAATCGTCGCGTGGACACCAACAAAGAGTCTACGTAATGTGGGGTAAAGGTCTAAGTTAAATTATTTGATTGATTTGGAACACCAACAGTTAAAGTATCAATTATTTGTATTAAGGTAAACAGAGCAATTAAATACCTAGGCGTTAGCAGATCGGAAATTAGTTTCTAATATATCCGCTACATTTCTTACCCGCCGTGATGACTTACGGTACTGAAACGTGGCCGCTCACTGTGGGCTTTATAAGAAAGCTCACTGTTATCCAAAAGGCAATGGAAAGAGCTATGCTTGGAGTTTCTTCGCGCGATCGAATCATAAATGAGGAGATCCGCAAGCGAACCAAGGTCACCGACATAGCTCTAAGGATTGCCAGACTGAAGTGGCAGTGGGCAGGGCAAATAGCTCGAAGAACAGATGGCCGACGGGGCAGTAAAGTTCTCGAGTGGCGACCACGTACCGGAAGACGCAGCGTGGGTAGGCCTCTTACAAGGTAGACCGACGACCTGGTAAGGATTGCAGGTACCAGCTGGAAGCGGAAAGCACAGGACCGGCCTTTGTGGAGATCTCTGGTGGAGGCCTATGCCCAGCAGTGGGCGTCTTCTGGCTGATATGATGATGATGATGATACCCGCTACATGGCGCTGCAAGTCATTTGCATTTCGCGCGCCTAATCATGACCTTCTCTTGCGCGTTTCAGTATCAGTCGGTATTACTTCTCGGCCGTTTGGCAAAGATCAAAGTTTAGTCAGTAGTATCTGTTCTTCCCAGCTTCATATCTGGAAATTCTTTCACCAGTGAGAAACCAGTTTAAGAAACTAATTTTTGTAATCCGCTGGGATGTTACGAGCTCGCTCCACTAGTGGCACGGCTTGCCTTAGCATTACAGTTCAGTCCATCCGTTAGGTATCGGCCCACATTAAACTACCAATAATGCAATAAAACTGAAATGAAGGCGTCGTTAACATTAACATCGATAATCGTCGTAGTATGACGTCATCGAACATCGTAGAGTGATGTTATCGAACGTCTTAGTATGGCATTCGAAAATAATGTTTAATTCGTGACATTTGTCACGTGTTTCATGACGTTAAAACTGACCATAAATAGACGTCATTAATGACATGTCTTTGTTGATTGGGATTTAGCTCGAACGGCTCGAACACGGCGGAGTGGCGCGAAGCCATTAAACTATTAACATTATAACACTAACACTACATACCTACTATCATTATAACACTAAGCACAGTAAAGAGATGGTGCACATGATTAGAGGCACCTTTGAAAAATGTATGACTATAGGTAGGTATACTTACGTCACCCAAACTCGAACCTACTAAGTAACTGTTGTTACTAATTAACCAGGTATTTTTCGTCAATTCCTTCTTATATTAATTATTTCTGGCAGTTAATGTAGGTAGGGACCTAAAAATTTGTTTGAGTTATTTTCTAGAGAAAGTAAACCCTGATCAAGAATAGAGGCGAGTTATAAAGCCGTCTTCAAGAACAGTTTCTCAAAAATTCACATAGATGTTGCGCTTTAAACTTCATATCACCAGATTATTTGATGAAAGGCTGAAGGCTTATGAGTCTCATCCTCGTCTCCATCATACGGGAGTTTAGTATAGGTACTCGGTTTTCCGCAAACTCTCAAAGTAACCTAAGCTCTTGGTAGACCGTGGTGAGCATTCGCAGGGGAATTTTATCGAGGACATGTAGGACATGTTGGCCGTGCGGTGTCCGGCAGAGTAGAATAGCACCAACCCCTTACACTCATGGGTGTCGTACAAGGCGACTAATATTTTCGAGGCAAAAGATCAAGAGTCTCCGTAGTCTGGAAAATGGGCAGCAGCATTTTCCATTGTTATATTTAAACACTGCGATCTCCAACCCGCCTGCCAAGCGGTGAGATTATGGTAATAACCTCCCCTTTCGTGAGAGAGGCCCTAAGTCCTGCAGTGGACTGTTACGGGCTGTGATGATGATGTAGGTACCTATGCTTTTTGTAGAATCGTGCAAGGTTGTTGAGTCGTGCCAATGCCTGAGACATATTGTGGAGGTGGGTGGCACCTCGGGAGTATAAGGGATATGTTCGAGATTCCCAAATTCCATCAAATATAAAGTCTTGCCTACGACTTGTCGCTGTTAATGTACACTGGATTTTGGCGCGCCCTGGATGTAAAGATAATTCTGTAGTGCTTACATGAAATAGCTAAGTCTGGTGCTCATTACGTTAGATGTTCATCCCGTACTTTCCCGTACTTTCGCGACGGACGCCATCCGCTGCTGGTTCGAGCTGAATAGCGGGCGCCCAGTCACGGACTTGAGGCGTTCCTGTATCTTCACCGTCATGGATTTGACCGACGTCTTTTTACGGGACACATCCGCTAACTGCAATCAGATGGCGTATTTAATTCGTTCGAAAAAAAATTGCGATTGATGGTAGGTCTGCTTGTCACTGCAACAAAAAAAAATGAAAAGAAGGTGTTATGTTAAGTTATGACTTGTAAGTAGGTATTTGTCATTAGTGATATCTACCAGTAAAAGGTCATAGGATGATTTCAAGCTAATTCGCGTAGGTACTCACAAGGTTGTCATTCTCGCACTTGTCTACAAGCGCTACTAAACTAAGAAGTATGGTCGAAAGAATATAGGCCTTCGTATTCAAAGCGAAGTGTTTTGTTAGAGCTTCGGTGTAGACTTACCTGTATTTCTTCGGCTGTATGTTTACTTAGCCGTACCTCTCTGCCCATAGCGTTAGAAACTCTGTCACCAACGGATCGCTGTAACAATAAAATATATTCTAAGGTACTGGCATCAAACAACAGTGAGCTAATTAGGTAACTTAATATTTTGTTTCATTAAGGAGGGATACTAAAACAATCATTCATTTATTGCCTGTCTGACAACATAACATCATCAGAACATTTTGACTATCTTCAGTCGAATAAGATGGGTGATAATAACGTAACTGTAGTATCACTGTGACTTTTCACGAAGGAACTGTGTTACAAAATCACGCCATAACTTAAAAGACCACGATATTAAGGACCGTAAAGGGGCGTCAGTGTCATCAGTAGTTTCCCTATCGGGGGCATGTTATGACAGAAAGGCGCAGTCCTAATTGGTTGCCAATTAGTACAGTGTCTAATGAATATGACTTAAAAGTATACAAACATGCATATAAAAACTAATGACGTTATTTATCACCCATCTCTAGCACTTATTCGAGTAAAGCTAGTCAAAAACCGGTCCTATTACCAAATTAATCAGAAAATAAGGCTATTTAAAACGTACCTACTCTCTGGCCCTTGTTAATCTATAAACATAAGTAACTAAGTATGAAAATAGAACCACCGTTTTGTGGCACCTTACTCGGCGGTGATAAACTTGCGAAAGTTAATGTCAGGCATTGCGAATTTTGGAATATTGGAATATATATATTTTCATGTGGCCGCGTCTATTTACTGAATATTAACTTGCGTTTATTAACTGAATAAACTGGTACCTACCTCCAGAATAACGAGTGTATCTTCTAGGAGTTCGTTACTGGCCGACGACGAACTGGAGCCCTGTGATTTTGAAAATTTTAATGTAGTAAATAACCTACCACAGGTTCAGCTACTTAGGTCCATGTAGTCAGCTGCAGTATAGTAAGGAGAGGCCGGCCCAAGAAGCGATGGCTCGACGTCGTCGGACTCACCGCTTAGGATGCCGAAGACCGAGCAAAGTGGACTAAGGAAAGCAGGAAGGTGGACCCCGGGCCCCCACGAGTTGTGCGGGAGCGCAACCGGGATTTAACGCCACAGTGCTCATTTGGTCTATCTACCATTAGTTACACACCAACATAAGAGTTTTTTGAACAATCAATAAAAAAAGTTGTTTCTAGGTTTGACGATCTCTCTCAATACATCAGTTACCTATAAATGGATTGTTATAATTTTCATCTACGGTGATAATGAATTATACCTACTTTACTTTAAGTTTTATGTGGAGATACACCAAAAATGCACAAAATATATTGCGAATGTTTACATAGAACACCTTCCTTGCTATCTGTCATAACTAGCATTTTACAACATTTAACAGCATTTTTCGGTTGAGCGCCTGTGGTTTTTGCATAATAAGTCTGCTGATTTAAGTCTGAAAATTTTTTTGGGCCTTTATGGTACAAAAGTCATTTAAAGCTCTGTATATATATTATATGGTTTAAACTTAAACGCCCACATATTATATACTTTAAACGTATGTAAATAGTTACATATGTTTAAAGTAGATACGTGACTTTGTGAGAACTTTGTTTTACACTCTTTATCCTAAAACACAGATATGACGAGAACTCATATTACAAACATAGAAATAATTCATAATTTAATATTTAAATGTCCGTAGTAGATTTAAAATGGTCTGAAATACATCGCGGATAAGACTGAAGAGGCTCACCTGCTCTGGTTTGGTCAGATGCTGCCTAAGCCTCAAGTAGGAAAACGTGAGGAAAATGTGGTTAAACTGCCGTTGGCAGGAAAGAGATCCCGTGGGACCATTATGCCATTATGCCGTTAGGCATTACGGAGCAAGGATATCATAGACAGGGCGAAGTGGACAAAGAGTAGGAGACGCTGGCAGAGCCTTAATTGACCGCTCGGATGATGCTGATCAAGATTGCCTGAATTAAAAGTATATTACAGTAAGTAGATGTTTAAGCATGAACCGTATGTATTTGTAATAAAGAACTAAAAAAACGTCCAGCTAAGTGTCAAATAAAATAAAAATATATTTTTAACTGCCGTAATTTCTTGCTAACTTACTGCCTTATCTACGCATAGTAGCGCATAGCTCAGTCAGCAAGAATATTTTTCATAAAATGTTGCAGATATGACACTTCTAGAAGTTAACGGTTAACGATAGATAGAACTGACAGAGTCAGAGAGAACTTGTACAGCAAAATTCGACGAATACGATGGTGGTTTTAGTGCAGATATGACAGTTTGCAAATATGACGTGGTTTTGCTGATGCGTGGGGTGATATTATGCGGAAAACCCTACATTTTGCGGAAGTGCCACTTTTGTTTTTTTATATCTAGTTTTACCAGTGGCGTAGCATAGGTCACTAGCACCCGGTGCGGATTCCAAATTTGCCGCCCTCTTATTTTTGTAATCCATTATAAAAAATTTGGGGCATGGTAAAAAGAGTAGATACTTTTATTGATTAACACTAACCTGAAAAGTGTCATTCTAACCTCAACTCCTCAACTCAAAGATTAAAATTTTACTTTTCTAGTCTTCCTTTCAGCAAAGTTTTTGATCACACTTTCAATATCGATTGCATCAGTGAGGTCTTGTTCAATCGACAATATAGCTAGATTAGTTAATCTCAGCGTACTCATTGTAGATCGCAAATAATTCTTTATCAACTTCAGTTTCGAAAAGCTCCTTTCACAACTAGCATTACTTATAGCAGTTGTCAAAAATATTCTGAGCATTATGAAAATGTTAGGCACGGAGATTTCGAGCTTAGATTCGATAATGAACTTCAATAATTCAAGTGGACCTACATTAGCTTTGCCTAATTTATCAAGATCTCCAGTAGCAATGGCAAAACTTCGAAGTCGCCCTCGCTCAAGTTCAAACTCCTCCTTGTCAATGTCGGTAGCATGGTCAAGGTTACATTTTCCAGTTACATCCAGTAGTTTTGCTGGTGTAAGGAAGGAAAATTTCACAGAAATAATTTTTTTTTTTTTTCTAACTGCCACCTCCGCCAGGGGAACCTGACTAGATTGGATAATGGTTACAAATTCCGTTGCCTGAATTTGCAGGTTTCATCACGATGTTATCCCTCACCGTAAGAGCATCGATTCGTATTCAACTAAGGGACAGGTCTACAAAACTTTTATTAGTCCTGTTCTCGTACATGGCAGCGAGACTCGGCCTCTACTACAGCGACACAAGCAGGAGTTGCGAGTCCCGCAAAGATCGTGCGCGGAACGCCCACATCGCAGGTAAGCTACAAGAGTGCCGCCTTCGATGGTACGGCCACGTCTTGCGCAGATCGGCAAATTATGTGGGGAGCAGATGTCTGGCCATGCCGCCCCCGCCAGGTACGGGAAGGAGAGGCCGGCCCAAGAAGCGATGGCTGGCGGTCGTTAAAAGCAGGACGGTGCACCAAGTACGGGCAGCAGCGTTCACCTGTGTACCTATATTATGATGCCGTTCTATTGAGGAGGCTCATGTTCAGTAGTAGACTCGTTTTGGCTAATGATGATGATGAATGTGATGACCTTTCGGCCGTTATGTTCGATTTTTAACACATTGACAAGGTGGCCAATAACTATGCCTCTTACGGCTAGTAACTGTAAAAAAATTGCCAATAACTATATTTGTATTATTCAGTTTTAAAATTAAATGTTAAATTAGAGTTTGATTATTTCAGAAAATAAACACTATTTTATGACGAGAAATGTATTTAATTTTAAACCTGTGTAGTTTTAGAACAGTCTCTAACATAGAAAACAAAATTAAACCACAACAATGAAAATGTCTTAAATGGCTAATAATATGTCTAATGAACCCAAATGAATTTAATTTGATGTCTTTGAATATTAATTAAAGCTCTTTATTGATGGCTTTGATACCGCAAAAATAACCTCGTTAATGTCTTTAGCATGACAAGGAATACCTAACGAATTGATTTCACATTCGTTGGCATTAAGTACATAAAATCCTGCATTTATTATTACCAATATTATAAATGTAAAAGTTTGTTGGAATGGATGTCCAAGTGGATGTTTGAATGTTAAGTACGCTTTGACGCAAATGCGTCAAAGTCTCGTACAATGTGGGACATAAATCAAACGCTGGACTTAGCCAAAATTAGCTCACCATTCTAATTAGTGTTTAAAAATTTTGTGACACTTTTTTTGGTTATACGGCAGACAAACAGGCCAGCGGGCCACCTGATAGAAAGTGGTTACCGCCTCCTATAGACAGACATAAGCAACACCAGGGGAGTGAAGCATTTTTTGTTGTTTTAGGAGAAAAAGTTTTAAATTATTCTATACCAAAAGAATCAAAATAAGTCTTAATAAAACGACATTTTAAATAATTTTCCGGTAAATTTAGTCAATAGACCGTGGTGACAATTATTTTCTATTAAAGACACTAACTCAAATCCCTGTCATCGGGCAGGATGCTTGTAAGATGCCTGTCCGGCAGTCGTATAGGGGTCGGTATATCAGTGTCCGCCTTTAGCCATGCCAAAGAGCGAAAATATTTGAATCTAGAGACTGTGATAATAATAATTGACCCACAACAATACACACCGGAATTATGGACGTCCGCCTCACGGTTTCGATTTCCAGGCTGTCCATATGCGGTGCTCTGAACAACGGCTTGATGCATAGCCGGTTGTCTTCATTGGCGTTGAATATGAAGAAGGATAACGTCTTGGGCGGCAGGCACTTGATGAGGAAGTGGCACATGGCAAACCCGGCGCAGAGAAATGCAGCGCAAACCGCCAGCACCGGCATGTACCCCAGTCGCTCCACATCCATATCGCACGCGGATTTGCGCTCGTCGAACCTGTGTGTACCATAGCACTGGCTGGTAGCTATGTCTTATTTGACTCGCCCATGAGTATAGGTAATGTTTATTTTACTAAACATAAACATTGAAGAAGAGATGTGACCGTCATCAGTGAACGTAATTACGGCTGACGAAGTCGATTATTATTGTTATTACGTGTCAGATTCTAGATCAAACATTTTACAAGTGTGTACAGTTAGACAAAGTTAATGTAGGTATGAATGAAAGGTACCTATTTAGCAGCAACGATGTATTTGAACGCCACCTTCTTCCACTATCGGTTTAGTTTTTTTCTGAATATTTGTAAGCTAAGTCTCAATACTTAGCATTTGGAATCAAAGAAAATATAGCGACTGTGTTGAAGCCACTGGGAACTAGAACGTCGCGCCCCTCGAAATAGTCTCAATACGAAAATGACCTGCCTCGACAAAAGGTCTTCTGTTTATTCGACCCTACGATCTACAAACTGAACTTAGTACATTTAAGGGTCTTAAAATGAGTAAACAACAAAAGGTACCAGTCGGCCATCCCGCAGTTCTTGATGCCGTCGCATTCCGCGCCGCTGGTAAAGCAGTACTTTTCGTGACGCAGCACACATAGGGTCTCGTTCATTAGGTTGCATTCTTTGTCTGTTATCAGTCGGCGAGCTGCCGTCGCCGTCACCTCGTACTGATTCGCCTGGCACAGCATAAGCATCGAAAAATTATTGTAAACATAAGCATTGTCATCTTAGCAGCAGGTCCACAACTGGACAGGTCTCCTCAAAGCCTTTATGACCTACTCTGCACTTGCCAGCCAGTCGCACCGTTCGATTCAACTAGACCGATATTCGCGATCTTCTTCACCCTAGCGGTAAATCCCATCGGCTCGTCAGTATTTATCTTCCAGCCAGGGTCCGCTCTTCTACTAATCCTTACTTAAATTTTTTAATCCTTACGGCGATTGCCATCTGATCCACACAACCCGGGAAAAGAGGAGAAAGCCTCGTCCGTAGAAGTCCGCGGGTAGGTGAAGTTGCCTTAGGCCCAGAGGATGATGGTAGTTCCCCATAACCCCCCTTTTCGGTACCTACTACGAAAGCATGTGTCCTGCGCATTGCTACTTCAGTTCTGTAACTGTTCTGTTCCACGGCTCTCTGAGTGGCTCCATCAAAACAAGGCTCATGATTTATAACCCGACGAAAAAAGAGGAGTGTTATAAGTGTGACATGTGTATCTGTGTGGCATTATGTATCAGTCTGTGGCATCGTAGCTTTCGAACGGATGGACTGACTTAGATGAGGTTTTGACTATTTAAAACAGCATAATCGAAATGGTTCTTAGCTTTGTTTTATTGAAATCGATTCTGTAATTTAGAAAATATTTGAGTTTAAGAAAACTTGGTCGGAGATTATCCGACTACTTCTGTCGTTTAGGTTATTATATCGAATAAAATTAAAAGTAGACTAACGTTCATGTCTGCGTTGATGCTGCTATTGCTCACAAATCGGAACCGCATCCGGCCCGCCACGCTGACCATGAAGTAGTGCGAGAGCACGGCGGAGGAGGAGGCGGCCTCTTCGCACAGATTAATACAAGACGTCTTCTTCAAAACAGTGAAACAGTTTGGATTGTAATGACAATTGAACGCCAACGTGGTCGGAAACCTTATAACTATCAGTAGAAATACATTTTTTCTATTCTCTGTTACTATTTCAACGATACATTCATAGTCGATTTCCAGTAAGTTACGAAATACCTGGAAAAGAAAGTTGAATTTAGAAGCCTATTATATGGTATCGTTAAAGTATACTTCATCATTATACAGATTAATACTTACTAGAGTTATAGTATCGGAAAGTCCCATGCCAAACGACACGTCGTACCTCAAGTGCTCGGACAGGGCGCAGACCGAACTGACGTCTAACGGCCGGTGCAGCAGCATAACGCCTTTGTCCTTCACCGGCCTAATTATTGCTATGGGACTAATAAATATCAGTATCAAAATTTCTTTCAACTTATGCATTACATTATATTTTAAACTAAGTAATCGATAATTAAATTATGGCGACAAATGTGAATTGATTATACCCGTCTGTTAGGTAACAAAAACATGAAATCTGCATGGCCGCGTCTGACGTAAGCGTACTTAGTAGATCCCTAGGAAGATGATGGGTCCCTAGAAAGGCGCGATGGTAGTGCGCTGCGGTTATAGGGAAGACTGCCGCACGGCGCGGCGGCGTTGCCACAGTTCTTTGCAGTAGCATTAAGTATTTGATATTACTAGGCAAGTTGAAAATAATTACGACCAAATAAATGGTGATATTGTTCAGTACTATCAACTTCTTTACGTGGTACCTACAAGAAACATAGTTCATTCTACGGTTTCGTGCAAGTCGGTGCTATTTACTCAAATGTTTTTAAATATTATCTGAACTTTTAACACATCATATTATTATAAATGACAGAAGTAGTACTTTTTGAAGATTTACGTATTGAAGGTCTTATTCAGAAAAATACCTTACAGTAAGTTTGAAACATTCATTAGTTAAAACACTAACTATGAAAAAGGGTAAATTAAAAACTTTGTCTAATGAGGAAGGTTTAGGTGCATAATTTTTTCATATTTTATGTTGGTAGTTTGTATGACAAGAGACTCCTTAAAAGCCGGGGTGGGCCTGGGATTATTTTGCTCTTTTGCTTGAGTATATTAAATCCTTGCGTGATAAATATAAAAATAACATATTTTGTTGAATAAGCGAGCGTAGCGCGCTCGAAAGTTTTACAAATTACCCCAAATCGCGTAAGTATTCTGAAGAATACTTACGCGATTTCAATAAAAATAACGTAAAATCAGTAAATGGACTATGTATATAGTGTATAATAAAATTAACTTCGCAAACAATTAATTAATGAGCGAGCGAGCTCTATTTCTAACATTTTACCTATCAAAAGTTTCCACGATTAACTTAATAACAGTCAAATTCGAAGATCGTGACGGCGTGTGGGCAAAACGGTTTTATTATGAGCCAGGTCCATCTGACACGTTGAGGAATGAACGGAGTAAGAAGTTTCTTAAGTCTTATAACCTCACCGATAGTGCTGAAAATGTTGTAAGTACATGAGATCAAGATTTTTCTCATTTTTGCCATTGGTGCATTTTTTATACAATTTCAATGAATTTCTTGATATTTATGATTATTGATACGGCGGTAGCTACGCCCCTGCTTCTGGAAGAAGGTATTAATCACGGCTAAGTCAGCGGCCAGAGAGGTTTGAAGAATTTTTTCTCCCTCACTGTTTCGCTGGCCGTAGCCAAAGCCCCCGTGCACCCGACCGAACTCCTCGCTTCTCTGGCCCACATGGCCGTTGAGGTCCGCACCAACTACAATCTGTTTGGAGGATCGTGTACGTCGCATGGTGTCCTCGAAGCTTTTCCAGAAGGTAGTCTTTTCGGCATCGGCACAATCGGACTGAGGAGCATAGGCGCTGATGAGGTTATAAGTTGATCCTTCTGTTCACCACCAATATGCCGATCCGGAATTCGTCGCACACCACAATAGCGACCCCATTTCTCCCTTCTGCCGACCCCGTGTAACTTGTACAAGCTTGTACCCCTGCCCGATTTCCCTAGACTTGGAGCCACGCCACCTCGTCTCCTGCAGGAATGCCACTTGAACGCGGCGCCTGTGCAACAAGTCGGCCAGCTCTCGAGACCGATCAGTCAGAGAGCCAATGTTAAGCGTGGCGAAGCGGAGCTTTCTACTACTAGGCGCTAACTTCTTTAACCCTGCCCGCGCGTGACAGGGTAGCCCTAGCCCACTTATCGCAAGTGTAGGGCGATATCCCTGCACGTCGTTCAGCGGCGACGCCCTAGCATGGTGTTGGTTTCTAGTAGCGGATCTTTTCATAACCATTTCTTGTGGTGTTTTGGCTTTTTATGTGCAGCGACTACCATCCGGCCCGCACAACCCGTTAGGAAAAAGCCGGTTCGCCAGAGCCTCGTTCGTCAGTCAGCAGGTGACGTTGGGTTGGGCCATAGCCTCCTTCATCTACTGAAGGAGGCTATGGTTGGGCCCATGGGATGGTGGTTGGACCCCGTGACCCCTCTGTCTGTGTCTCTCTACATGTCGTGCGATATTGAGCGACAATGCTTCTTGCGGCGGCCTCTCTCTTCTGCCGTGCCTTGCGGCAGGCGGACTTTCCTACCGTGTACGGGTCGATTGAGATGCGGCTTCAAATCGTGTATCGCGTGAAGCTTACTGTAGCTAAACTGACAAACTTACGATCTTACAATACATGATAGCGTGGTCTTGCCCCAAGTGATTGGATATAAGTTCCGCTCGTGTGCGCAGTCGGCGTGAGGGGGCTGGGGCGCGAGGCCGACTTTTGCCGCTTTTGTCAAACGTTCGCTCATATATCGTGTTAGACTTGTACTATCGCACTAATTTTCATCTTATTATGTAGATTATTAAGTCGTTAGCCAGGCAGTAGAGTATCCATCTCGTAAGCGAGAGGTACCGCGTTCGAATCCCGCTGCGGCCATGTACCAATGACTCTTTTCTGAGTTATGTACATTAGTTGAAATCTAACTGATGCTCTTACGGTGAGGGAAAACATCGTGATGAAACCTGCAAATTCAGGCAACTGAATTTGTAACCATTGTCCAATCTAGTCAGGTTCTTTTGGTAGCCTGGCAGCAGGGTCACGGAGGTCAGACGGTAGTCGCTCCACTGTAATTACCTGATCGCCAAATCCTGGATCATGGTCAAGGCAGACCCCGGGCCTCGTTCGCGTGAGCACAACCGGGACATTAACGCCAATATGTTTTTTTATATACAGGTGTCCTTACGCTCTGGACAAAGCCGAATAATCAACGATTTTAATTTTATCACTCAGGAGCAGACTGTATGGAGTTGCATGGTCTAAGAAGTATCCTAAACATTGCAAACTCTTTTATACACACAGCTTAAATTAAATTAAATAATAAAAATTGTATTGTAACTTGACAATAATTTTAAGATGTGACATAACGTCACTGGCTTTCATGTGTCATGTCATGAATGTCAATAATTAATTCTAGATAAATTAATACGTGTTGTCGTGATACAGTATGTTGAAATTGTAGCCGATTAAGTTTTTTAACAATTTAATTTGTTAAAAAAATGGTGATATGGTTTTTTGTCTAATTAAAGAAAGACCTATTTTACGATACTGCTGAGTAGCAGTTTTAAATAGGGTTTCATTATTTGTCCAGAGGCTAAGGTGTATAGATTATTAAGTATACTTTTAATTAAACTCAGAGACTTTACTAAAAGAAAAAAGGTAATGCTCCATGTAGCTCTCTACATTATGACGTATTGCGATATTGGGTAATACGTGATACTACCTGGAGAGGTTTTCCATGGAGAGTACAACATGGAGTTCTTCGAGAAAGAGGGGAAAAGGTTTTTACGGGGTCGGCAACGCGAGGGTGATGTCTCTGGTATTGCAAACATCCATAGGCTGCGGTGACTGCTTTCCATCAGGCAGGCCTTAAGCTAGTTTGCCATCATAGTAACATAAAAAATTGTCATGGAGTAATAAAAATACTAAGAAAATAAGTTGCATAAAGGTCGACCAGGGACTTAGGTTACTTTGACAGGTTGCGGAAGAATAAGTATACCGCTAGTATACCTGTACCTCGACATCATTAAATAGCCTAAAGCATTTACCACCGTCTTCGTCATTGTATACCTTCTAAAATGTGTCGGCTTAAACAGGAAAATGGAGGAATAACTGTTGTGACAATGTCACTACGAAAGCGTCAAAATATGTTCATAGAAATTCAAGGACTAAAACAGTATCAATCGGTTCAATGTAATTTTAATACTTTTGTCGATAATAGACTTCTTTTAAGGAAGGGTTTACTGCTTCATTTCGAATGTCATATGCCCGATGGCTGGTACCCCAAAGTCTGTAGCACCGACGTACCTACACAATTTCGACAAGTAATTATATTATCATCGTGAGGAATATCGCGAATAAGGGCAAGGGGCTCGCCTGCGCTGGTAATTATTTATTTATTTAGGACAACCGATAAGACTTACACTAACAAAAGTTATAGCATCTTATACGTGGGGATAAGGTGCCTGAACCTGCCGGTATCAGGAAAGAGACCCCGTGGGCGGCTCAAGAACCTATGAATTGCCATCGCTGAGTCGGATGCGAAAGCCAATGGCTTACGACGCGAGGATGGCGTAGACTGGGCGAAGTGGAGAATAATTCTTTTTTATACCACTAAGGCGGCAAACAAGCTTACGGTCCGCCTGATGGTAAGCAGTCACCATATATAGGAAAGCGGACCCTGGCAGAGTCCGGGATAAGCGCTATGACAATGATGAATAAATGTTTAAAGAAAAATTGATATTTTATTATATAATAGGACCACGCTTAGTCCGAATCAACTGACAGTGGTAGAAAATATAAAATGCGGATATGGCAATATCTATTGGATAATCTGTCCTTGTCAGTCATTGTCCATTATTATTTAGGCGATCCGCACACTGGAACGCAGCACCGTACAGTTGTGCGTGACGTGTGTTAGTGCGTGACATAAAGTTATTTGAGCGGTCATCGGTTTCTATGGAAATTACTCATAGTCGAACACACTGAAAACGCATCGACGCGTGTTCGTGCGGCTCCGTCGTTTTTTTTCTTTGACACATTTCACAGGGGCTGCGGGTCAGATAAGTTTTTGGCGCTGTACTTTCCACATAAAAAGGCGTCAAATAGGCCGCTGCTGTGAAGTGAGGTCTCCAGGATTGTCAAATAGGTATTCCGTTACTCAGTTCTCTAATTACACCGGCACACAAAAAAAAAAAAATTGTCTGTACACCGGGCGCCACCTATCTACGGGCATGTTTTTCGACCCGCTGAATACGAATTTTAAGTCAGTTTAGGCCGTCCAGCCTTCAATTTTGAGTAAATTGCAAAAAACCACAAAAAATAGCGAAAATACGATGTTTTGGCAAGAAAAAAAATTTTGACATCTAAGGCAAGCATAATTTTTATGTATTTTGATCTGTTAAATACTAATTTCAATCGTACTTTAATCATAAACTTATTTAATTCGAAAAAAATTATAAAATATCCTTAAAAATTGCAAAAATCGTAAAAAATTTGGATTTGGTACAAAAAATTTTGTGAACCCGGATTAACAAAGATTTTCATGTAATTTAATCTGCTTGATCTGATTCTGCAATAATGGCCCATAGTCCCTCCAAACATTCATAAAATTGCAAAAAATTCATAAAATAGCAGAAAATTGCTGCTGAAAAAATTGAAAAAAATCTTTTAATCACAATTAAACAAATTTTTTGTATTTTTTATTTACAAGATACAAGTAATTAACATCCAAGAATGTACACAAATTGGATTTTCAACTGTTTTTCGAGGATCATCGAACATCAAATTTTCGCTATTTTTTGGGGTTTTTTGCAATTTACTCAAAATTGAAGGCTGGACGGCCTAAACTGACTTAAAATTCGTATTCAGCGGGTCGAAAAACATGCCCGTAGATAGGTGGCGCCCGGTGTACAGACAATTTTTTTTTTTTTTGTGGGCCGGTGTTATTTTTCGCTTAAATAATATAATTTTATGAAAAGATTATAACAATTTGGAGAATTCCTAAATTTTTTATTGTATATAAAACAACATAAAAATTACACATAATTCCAAATTTCGCCAGAATGAATGCTACGCTCCAATGTGCCAATCGCCTCAACAATATTTTTCAAATCAGTCAAATTCTTTGTTATGACTTATATGAATGACGTTCTATGATGGATAAAAAACATGGCATTAGTTGCCATACAGTTTTTTTTTTTTAAGCGATTCTGACTTAGCGTGGTCCTACTATATCACTAAAAATGTCGATTTTAGTTTTATTATAATTATTTTTATTAAGAAAATTAAGCGCTCTTGTGATTAGAAAGAACTCGATTGTTGTTTAATTTAATTACGTAAAGAATGTAAATGTAATTCAAGTTCATACAGCTTAGCACAATGGCATTTAATTTTCCAAAAAAAAAAGTTTTGGCATTTGAGGGACAACGATACTAAAATTACGGTAGTTGTCGTTGTCGGTAGATAATATTTGATGGACAACGGGAATGAACCACGTTCATGCATTCCTGTCAATTGCTGTCAATCAAATTCCAATTTATCTCCAGATTCTTATATAAAATATAATTATAATTAAATAAAACGAAATGCCTTATTTTATTCGTAGCAGCGAAAGAAAAATTATATCGTGTATAAATACGTATTTAGAAGAGTAAGGCCGAGGGACTTGAATCGTTACCATTAAATAATATTGGAAAAGTGGTGTCCGAAATGACTAGTAAGGAGAACATTTTGATACCTTTTTGTTCTTCATTCTGAATCAGATCGAACGATACTACGGTAATATTTATTATTTACTCAACGTTTTATTCAATAATAAATATATCGATATGTAAAAATGTACGATCACATCACTGTCCATCTGACATTCTTATAGCGTCATATGAATTTGATGACAGACTATACTACTTCTGGTGTTGCTGACAGGTCACCTGTCGCTGGTCAAGCTTTACCTACGTTCTAACCAGCGGCCCTCCCAGGCATTACAAAAATACAGCTTTCGTTGAGATTTACTTCCTTTGATAAAATTGCATTAGTCTTTACAGTTGTTCACGTGACAAACACTTCTAATCTTTAAATTTACCAATGCAAGTGATTTTGTATTGTATTGGATAAGGTGCTTAAATACGGCAAATATTCTGATTACATTTTATTAAATTTTTATTGTGTAAATGCTAACAATAATTCTGTAAGAGGCTTTATACCTACCTAAGTACAACCAACTCTAGTTATCCTAATAAAATGGAACTCTGACAATAGCATACGACGAAAGAGTATAAAATATTGAATGCAAATAAATGCTGGTGAAAAAAATATAGAGAGCTTGGTTTGCAAAGGCCAAGAGTGCGGTGAAAATTTTACATTTATAATTTCATCTGCTAAAGTATCAAATTTATCCTCATTAACAACCATGAACCTAATAAAAAATATTAAACTAAAAACGACCTTCATTAAGCTCATTAATAAATTGAAGTCCAGCCATGTAAGTGTGGTAGGCCCCGTGATCCGAGGTATCGAACTCCTCAGGCTTAGCCGGCTTCAGCAACTTCGATTTCCAGTCCAAACTTATATCGATGGCTTTCTGCGAAACAAATTGTAATACAAGCTTAAAATAATTTTAAAAATACAGTTTTTCGCATTGATTTCCCCGACATCTATCTCTCTGGGGGAATTAACGTACACCTCATTTAAAGACACCCGTAATATCGACGATTCATAATTTCAACTTAAACTGCGTTTAATTTTTTTTCTAGTATATACATGATTTAATTAAACTTTAAATTCCTGACGGGTGGAGTCGGGCTGGGGGTATTTCTCCACAACCGATTGCATTTGAAACCCCGAATGCAACTACCAAAAGGAACAATGACAGGACGCCATATGTAACAGTTCAAGTACAACAAGATAAAATCCAACAACTCGCACAGTTACTGGTGAGTGGACTTCCCCTCACCAGTATCTGCATTGCGTCTGGTCCTATATATAAGCCCCTTGAACTTGATAGGGACTTCAGGGTCGCAAGTGACTGCCGTGAGTTTTCGCTACATAATCCAGCCATGAACCGTAGGTGTCCGCTGGCCGATAGTAAGTTACCTACCCTTTGCACCAGGTAGGCTGAGGGTGAGCAGCAAAAAAATGTTACCCGTGCTACATTCACTATGTCATGTTATTTGATGAAAATAATATCACACCTGTTTCTGTTTCTCGAAGATGTTGTCGCGATATTCCTTCAGCTCTTTACGTGCCTCTGTTGTCTCTTTCATGGTCCTTTCGTACCTGAGAGATAAAAATGCGTTAATTAAAATTGTTGACTATCATCGGTCATCATCATCATATCAGCCGAAAGACGCCCACTGCTGGGCACAGGCCTCCCCTAGAGATCTCCACAAAAGTCGGTCCTATGCCTTCCGTATCCAGCTGGTACCTGCGATTTTTATCTATCTACCTATTGGTAACTATCGGAACCTACCTTTTATAAATATGATAAATTTATAATAAATTAGATTCTTTAAAACCTTTGGTATTCAAATTGAAAATTAACAAAGCAAAATATTTTTAATATCAGTTAAACTAACTTTATTGGAAAGATAATGAAATACCATTTATGTTGATATACAGGTTCACCTTAGCCTCTGGACAAACAATGAAACCCTGTTTAAGACTGCTACTCAGCAGTATCATAAAATAAGTTTTTCTTTAATTATATAAAACACAAATCTATTTTTTCTAACAAACTAAATTGTAACTTAATCGGCAACAATTACAACATACTGTATTACGACAACACGTATTAATTTATCTAGAATTAATTAAAGACAGTGACGTTTTGTCACACTTCAAATGAGGAGTTTTCCAATAGGTATCTAAAGCATTCCTAACCACTCACTAGATGGCGTCCCGACAATTTTGGTAATTGAAAAGCGCTTGAAATAGGTTCTTAGCAAACAGGATATAAACACTGGGTACGTTGTATTGGATAATATTGTATTTGTCAATAGTTTTCATCCATTTTAGAGGTTGTAATAATAATGGAACATAGTGCCAACTTCTATAAATATTTATTTTTACATTTCGTTCAACCTTTAACAGTTATGTTTATATTAATAAACATTTTATTTTTAAGTTAAGTATTAGTTGGCAGCATGAAATCACTGCCACCATCATACAGATTCAAAAACGATTACCAAAATTGTAGGAGCGCCATCTATTTATGCTTTTTGAAACCAACTATCAATACCTACTGGAAAACTCCTCATTATTGTCAAATTACAATACAATTTATTTTATTTTATTTAAGCTGTCAACTGGCGTGGAGTTCAAATGCAATTCAAAAGAGTTTGCAATGTTCAGTATAGTTCCAGGACCATGCAACCTATATACAGGCTGCTTCTGAGTGATAAATTTACAATCGTTGATTTTTCGGTAAATACTGGACTGATTTAGTATCCTTTGTAGTTTTGTTTATTAAATACCATACTCAGTTGAGTCTGCTACTGGCACGTAAATAACCCAACCAGGGACTCTATTTTGGAATCGCTCGTGTCGATTGTAACGGTTTTTAAATTTTGATTTGAAGCGAGTGACGTCAAATATTCACCCTCCTGGACGTCAAATTTTTACACACTTTTCGCTAATTAAACAGTACATTTTTGTATCCTGTCAGCAAGAAAAATAAGCTAAAAAAGTTTCTATCAAAACCGTTGTTCTGTTAGGGTTAGGTTTCGAGGAGCGAAACGAAGAGCTTGTTAGTTGTTATGAACCACCGCGCACCGAACCGACTGTGCCCAGTGCTCAGGCGCGGATCCAGGATTTGGTTGAGAGGGGGGGGCAAAAGTCAAAATTATAGGTAAGTATTCTCTACTCAATGAGCGAGTACTCAAGTAAAAAAAATTTGCCCTTTTTAGTGGGGTGAACAATTAATGAATGAGCGAGTGGAGCGAGCTCGGATATCTTAGGTTTTAAAATCTGGGGAGAACAACGGATGTGTAAGCGAGCGGATCTAGCTTGAAATTTTTTACGATTGAGTTCTTAAAAGCTGGAATGAATTGATTGAATGAGCCAGCGGAGTGTGGTTGTAATTTGTGATATTTTGGTTTATAAAAGCTTGAGATGATCATTAAATTAATGAGCGAGCGAAGCGAGCTCGCTAATTTAGACATTTTTGGTCTTAACAGCAATGGGTGATTCTCACTATAGTAATTTCAGGAAATCAATGAATGAGTAACCGCAACGAGCTAGATAAGTGATTAGAAAAGTCTCTGAAACCCAGTAGCGTGCATTTCATAAAGACAAAAAGACACTGCCTATCCTACCATTCTGTTCTGATCACAATATTATAAAATTTATATAATGGGTACCTAATTGCTACTCTACTAGTTAATAAACAAAGCAGCTTAATCAGTCAAATCGAATGTCGGTGCTTGATTTATCGTATTTTCAACCTGTGTTGACCACCACCGCCACCTACCGAAAATTGGTAGTAGGTACCTATGTAATGTATCGTTGCTTGATACCGAATCAAATCCGATACTAGCGCCGCTATGGGCGCGTAACGGGAAAGACACAAACTATTTGTGCCTTAATGTACATGTGTGCATTGTTGTTTATTTATCCTCATTAGTATGCATTCCTATAAATACGTGAAACACTATGCCACAAATTACGCACGCAATCGCACAGGGTAGGTAATGTCTTTTCAGACGAAAAATCTCGACAGTGACCGAAGTTTTCCGGACCAGAGTTATTAGTTGGATAATGTAACTATTTTAAAAAGTAGATTGCTAAAGTGTTGCGCAGATTTAAATTACTACCTTTACCTTTGTGTCGTATTGTATTATTTTTATGCTTTAATTGAAAATACTGAGTTGCGGTTCGCCCGGCATTTCTTTTCGGATTCGTTTTTATTTATTTATAAAAGCAGTTATCTATCAGTGTGAAAAATGGATAACAATAACTGTGAAAGTTGTTTAGGTGGTGTTTGTATAGATAAAATAAGAAATAACGTATTTTTTTTATATTGTGTGTTATAACAGCAATGTGCTCTATACAAAAGTAACTTAGGGGAAATTAATGAATGAGCGACCGCAACGACCTTAGTGAAAGGTTATAAAAGTAACTGAACCCAATGAATGAGCGAGCGAAATTAGCTCGATATTTTTAATATTAAAGCTAGGGTGAGCAATAAATTACGAACGAGCTCGAAATGTTTGACATTTTGACTTAGGTGCTGTGATGATGTGTGATGCTGTTCGTAATAAAAAAAATTAAAATTATTGAATGAGCAATCGGAGCGCGCTCGAAACTTTTAACATTATGGTTCTTAAAAGCTGGGGACGTAGTTAAAATGAATATTTGGTTTAAAATGATTTGTGAATAGTACGACAAAACTGAAGGCAATGAATGAGCGAGCGATGAGAGCTCGAAATTTTTGACATATCTGTTCTAAAAAGTTAAAGTGATTTTAATTGAGCGAGCGAAATTCTAATTTTTGGCCATTTGGCTCATAAAACCGTAGGCGATTGCGAGTTAGAGTCGGGGCTGAGGGAGGGCAATTGCACCCATTGCCCCCCTAGATCCGCACCTGCCATTGCTACCTCGGAAAGAAATCTATAATTTTTCGGAGTACTTAGCATTTTAAACACTACCGCGTATAATTACTACACAATATAATTACCAATTAAAAATTAATTTCACAATGTATCATATAAAATCCGAATCAAGAATTGCAGCTCTATTATTAATATACCTATGACATCAATTTTAGGACTGCCTAAATATATCCCCACAGAAAATAATCTAATGGAGTTAGATAGCATAATCTCCATTCAAAATTTGTTTGAATGGTTTTGACTTTTGGTATAATAAATACGCAGCGGCCACATGGCCGAGTATTTAAACATAAATGGCATTTAATTAGCTGTCCATTAAAGCTAGTATTAATTATATTAAATGTGTATTTGTTATATTTCAATTTTAAATAAAAGGTTTAAAAAACATACTTTATTAGAGTACTATTCTACACTCCTGAAAGCCCCTTTCTTACTAGTGACAATTGATTAAGGTGCAATGAATGAAATCTAATAAGTAAGCGGGAGCATCGGTGGCCTAACCGCTAGCGGGTCGGACTCGTTTATATATAGGTATAATTACTTGTTGCCTACACCTACTCTACCCTACACCTACCTACCCTTTTTTTCTTGCGTATAAACCACACCTGCATTATACCGAACATAACAGATAACCCTGTATTTATAAACTCAGCCTTAACAGCCTTGAGGGACTATTTTTGAACCGCTCGCCTCGAGTCGAACGGTTTTCAACTTTTATTTCGGCATAAAAAGTTAAATATTTCCGCATGGCACAGATTTTTCCTATTTTGATCCGTTATCTTCCGATGCCAATGTAATCTTTAAAATATTGCATTTTTCATGCCGAAAATCAAAATGGAAAACCGGTTGAGACGAGCGATGGAGCGGGTGACTTCCTTCCTCACGCCTTCCTCAATGATAGACTTTTCCCCTCTTGTTTCTATTAACTCCTTACGTACCGTACAGCTCACTACATGCCGTCTGCCCATCTCGTGGAGGGACGCGGCGGTACGTGGTGGTCGTCACGCGAGCCCTGAACGTTATATTAAGTAATACTAAAACTTAAAAAATCTTACTTATAATAAATCAGGCTATGGGCTAGCATATGTATAGGATTATTGATGGAAACGCGTAACTCTCCAACATCGCGAAGGCATTCCGGCAAAATGTGGGCGAAGCTTCCCCACAAGTAGTCAGTGATCTCGCGTGTCAATGTGCCTATAAAGCAAATATTAGTTCAATAATGTCTATTTGTTACCGGTAAATCATTAAAGCTTAGTTGAGAACAGAGCAAATTGGAGATTGCTACAGAACCAGAGGGCTAGGTCCTCTTAATTATAATTAATTGATTAAATTATTAAAATTGGTTTTTAACTCGACAGAATTAAACCGTCTCTCGTCTTCCATTTTTTTGGAACGGCCTGTCGACCACTTGATTTGATATATAATAATCTTACACTACTATAATTTGGTAGACACTATAGCCAGTGGCCAACATAGATAACGTAGGTAGTCTAGAATTATTTAATGTCAAATTCTGTTACCAACTAAACTAGACAATACCCCGCTGGTGGGGTCCATAGAATGTCTTGCCAGATTCACTCTACACTACTAAATCATGGCCATTGGTAAGGTGGGCACAGCTTCTTAGTCGAATAAAATTGGTACTTAAGCAAATTAATTATTTAATTCGGAGGTAAATGCTACCTCCGAATTAAATTCGAATTATATCTAGCACCATCCAGAGTTAGCGGCTAATCTTGAGTTAATTATTTAAAACTTTAGCCCTATTAATGTTAAACAACTATAAACTCTGGGTTAATGAAGTCAAAAACGACATGTCATGTCAAATCTGGCATAAAGGAGGAAAGGAATACCTATATAAACCACTGGGGGCGAGAGAGAGCAGTAAACTTAACATACACCATTCGTTCCTAACTTGGGTTAGATGACTCTGGATTAATTTCTACTGGTAGTTAAGAGTTAAAAATTCCAAAGATTTAACCAAGAGTTTTGGTACAATTGGTTTTAAAAGCATAAAAAAGTCATGTCCCGGTCGAGCTCTCGAGAACGAGGGCCCGGGGTCCGCCTCGACCATGATCCAGGATTTGGCGATCAGGTAATTACAGTGGAGCGACTACCATCTGACCTCTGTGTACCTGCTACCTGACCAGATTGGATCATGGATACAAATTCAGTTGTCTGAATTTGCAGGTTTCATCACGATGTTTTCCCTCACCGTAAAAGCTTCGGTTAGTATTCAACTAATGTACATAACTCAGAAAAGAGTCGTTGGTACATGGCCGCAGCGGGATTCAAAATCGGTACCTCTCGCATACGAGTTGAGTACTCAACCGCCCGTCTACCGAAGTCTTAGAAGTATCATTAATGGAATTAAGTACCTAAGTCTTCATGGTAATTTATATAGAATATACCTAGTCTTGCCATAAATATGTAATAAAGGAAAAAAATATTTTTCTAAAGCAAATAACATTTATTACTTTTACAATGTGTTACTTTAATACGTAAATATAAAATAATTTAAAATATAAAAAACATATTTGAAGTGGTCTCCATTGGCTGCAATACAGACCTTTAAACGTTGAGGCCAGTTATCAATACGAGTAGAAGCACGCACTCTTTCCATGGGAAAATTCTTCACTGCCAATCGTACGGATTGTTTTAGGGACTCCAAATTATCATGGCGTTTAGAGCAAGCCGTACTCTCTAAAACTGACTATAAATCATAATCCAGCGGATTAAGATCGGGACTAGACGACGGCCAGTCTTCAGCTCTGATGAAGTCGGAAAAGTTCGAGCTTTGTGACCCGGCGCCGAGTCTTGCTGGAAGGATCATTCTTGGTTATTGAACATGGTGTTGTTAAGGGGCCTAACTACCTTCTCAAGAATGGTATCTTGATACACTTGTGCCGATGTTTTGTTACCTTTTTCACAAAAGTATGGCTCAGTCACGCCTTCATAGCTAACACCCCACCAAACCATCACTGAAGTCAGCCCACGTTGCACTCTGTCCACTAATTGGGAAGCTTTCTTAGAGCTTTGAGCATAAATATAATACGGTCATTTTGTTTGTTAAAATGTTGCTCAATTGTAAAAATTTTCTCATCCGTAAACAAAATTTTTCTGTGACCTCCCTTTGCGTACCGCTTCAGTAGTTGTTTCGATTTTACTTTTTTTAATTATCAGTTAAGAAATGACCAGTTCGTCTCTTATAGGCTGCAAGTCCTAAGTCATCTTTTAAAATACGCGACATGGTTCTATTTGCTATCTTCATCTCCCGAGATAAAATCTTTTGCTTTCGGACATGATTTCTTCGAATTCTTTCCCTTACTGCTTTTACCACCTTTTTCGTACAAACACTACGTGGACGGCCAGATCTTTTTCTGTCACAAACAGAGGAGGTCTCACTGTACCTATTAATAGCCCGGTACACAAACATTTGACTAATACAAAGCGTATGGAGAGTTATAAAAGTTGCATTTGGCTCCATACCTACTTTATGTAATGCAATCACAGCGATCTCTTTATTACCCCACTCCATTTTAATATCGCAAAATATTGTACAATGTATTGGCGCCAAAATAAGAAAAGACAATGAAAAATCATATAAAAATGACAGATTTCACATTCAAATATAATATTTTGTTTAATTTTAATTATAACAGTATTTATGGCCTAAATAAATAAATAAATACCTTTAATATCGACCGGATCAGTAGCAGGTAAAATTTCTATATCATTTGCATCTTTCAGTTCTAGACGGCACGCATCTGTGATCTTCTCAGAATGTCCACAATCCTTAGTAGTTTTAACTAGTAGATCATACTCATTCAGTTTATAAGTACTAGTGCATGGAGCGCATTGGTACGTTTTCTCTCCGTCTATGTACTTGAAACGACCTTGGTCATCATAATAATATTTGTCCAGCTCTTTCACCTACAAATGTTGTTAATCAATCTCATTAATATCATCAATAAAAAAATATTCTAATAAGTACCTAAACATCGTCATCCTCATCATCCTAGCGGTAATTCCCGGTTCAGCGGCTAGCGGTAAGACGCTCCAAATTGGCTGGAGCTAACCAACTGTCAGTTGCAGACGATACTAATCCTTACAAAGTACATAATATAGTCGCTTTTGGAATTATTCGGATACGCGGGCGAGGTGACCTTGGTCGGACGTCCGACCACGTCCCCCGAACGTAATCGCGACTTTAATTTATACTGCGTAAGGATTAGTATCAACTGCAACTGGCGGTTGATCGGCTCCAGCAAAAACGGAACGTCTGTTACTAAGTTAAACATACTAGCCAGGGTCAGCTCTTCTACTAGGAAAGCGCTTTCAGATTTACTGAAAACGGCGGGAAAAAGTTTGTTTTATAACTAAATTATTTGTCGGTACCTACATATAGCTTGTAATCAAAATATAAAGTAATTGCCTGAAGATGAGTAATTCGAAACCGGTTGCAATTTAATAAAAATTATATAATAAAGTGGAACTAGTGTACAAAAAGTGATTTAATTCATAACTAAATCAGTCTAAAGTTGTCTTGTAATATGTGTGCAATAAAGAGTTTTTACTTTTTACTTACTAAATCGGTGTTGTTACCGACTTTTTCTCCCTCTTTCTTTCTCTCCCGCTGATGTTAGTTCAAATTTGATAAGAACTGCCTCTTACTATATTGTTGTGTATGTATTTAGAATTATATATACTTACCACTTTTTCACTTCCATCGCATGTTAGGTGAAATTGTTTTCGGCCGTGTTCGAAAGAATAGATTTGATGACCAAACTCATCTATCATGTAAGTGCCTTTCATGTCCTTGTATAAAATTCTATTAGATCCTGTGATAAAACTTTTTGATTTAGTTCAAATTCCTTATTGGTGACCTTATTTTGAGTTATATACCTAGATATACTTTCTGTAATACGTGTAATTACCCCGAATGGCGAAATAACTTAACAGTACTTTGCAGGCTACTAGATACTGCTTAAAGTTCTTTCTTCTTTGGATTTCTATATTCATTCCAATCCTATTCCAAGTATCCAATTTTGATCCAGGAAGGTCCAAACATCTGTTTGGGTTATAGAAATATTATTTAATATTTAAGTAGCTTTGTACGTAAATGGTTCTGCTCTCGCGCACGATAGCCCGCGGTCCGCCTTGACCATTATCCAAGGTTTGGCATATCAGGTAATTACAGTGATTTGACCGGCGAAACCAAATTTGTCCGCATTCTGAGCGAACTTCTACATAACAGGCGATTTCAAGTTAGCTTTCTGTCAGACAGAAGTAGGTGGCGCTCTCAAAAAAACGGTTTACCATAAGGAAATGTTCTTGCTCCCACACTTTTTATTATCTACACAAATGACCAGCCACGACCGCCAAACACTACCAGCTTAATGTACGCCGTTGACCTCGCTTTTACCTTGTAGGGTGGGACATTTGAGGAAGTGGAATCCTGCCTCTCAGAGGCACTGGATTCCTTGGACACCTACTACGAGAGGAATGCGTTGAAACCAAATCCGTTCAAAACACAATCTTGCGTTTTCCGTCTTCGCAATAGTTTAGCCCAACGCACTTCAAGTATATCATGGTGTGGTGTACCAATTACACACAATAGCCACCCAAAGTACCTAGGGGTAACTTTACACCGGGCACTGACATACAAATCTCACTGCGAAAACACCAAGCAGAAAGTCAGTGACGTACTCGACGGGTATCATCGAAATGGGGAGCTACCTCGAAGATACTCCGTACAACTGGTCTTGCTTTGTGCTTCTCAGCCGGAGAATTCGCTCGCCCAGTCTGGCAAAAGTCGGCCCACGCGAAGCTAGTGGATACGGTTTTCAACGAAACAAGCTGAAAAATTACAGGCTGCTTCAAACCCACACGGTTAAGATGTTGTATCCACTGGCAGGTATTGCTCCTTCGTGCGTAGGGAAGTGGCGGGCGCTGTGGAGAAGCACAAGCAATAATCTGGCTAAAAACACCCTCTCCACAACTCTATCCAGCTCCTTAACGTTTGAGGAGTCGTAAAAGTTTCCTCGCTACTGCAAATGCTACTGGCGATGCTCGGAAAGCCAGAGCAAGTCTGTGGCGAGAGGAATACGCTCATCAATCATTTGTCCCACCCAAGGAGAATCTGCCACATGGGTATGAATTGCCCAGGCCAGTTTAGAAGTCGCTGAACAGTTTGCGTGCCCAGGTCGGCAGATCTAAAGAAAACTTGTGCAGATGGGGGTACATCAACACCACGGAAAGCGTCTGCGAGTGTGGAGCCTCGCCGCAGAAAATCATTGAAACGATAAGAAGAAGAAGTGGAGCGACTGCCATCTAACCATGAACATAACTCAGAAAATAGTCATTGGTACATGGCCGCAGTGAGATTCGAACCCGGTACGCCCGAACCCGCGTACGAGTCGGATACCCTAACCACTCGGCCACCGACGCCCCAATATTTAATTAAAGGTGTAGGTGTAGTAAGTAGGTGTTGTAGTGCACCCGTAATCTGATGGTGGAAATACTCACTTATATTTATTATATATCTTGGATTGGTTTAGCAAATTCCTTTTTTCCTTTTTAAGATCATTTACTGTTTTTTCAATAAAGGCGTAATCTCTAAATCTTGACTCCCAATACAGCACCTCATCATCCAGCCGATTGATGACATGTGATTCTTGATTGAGATGAATATTGTCTCTAATCGTTTCTATACATTTATCTACCTGCAAGAATACGTCCTTTAGTACTGGTACTGGTCAAACTAGTCTAACAAAAGGGTAGGCCCTTTGTGTTTCCAAATTAATGAAGTACTCGCAGGTGGACGTGGACCTATGATACCTTCGGTAGGTACCTATGTCAACTTGTTCAAGAAACATCCTTTTATTACAAACTTAATTTAACAAACTGTAATATTTAACATACAGACTTAGTTGGAACAACACTTATTTTATGTTACGTGTCGCTCCGCTTTACAAAAGCCGCGATACAAAAATGGACCTATTTAATGAGCAATACATTCCACTTTGATTTGGTCTCACGCTTTTTGCTTCTGAATTTAGTAACTGAATTTAGGCATGTGTAATAAGCGCATTAGTGCTACAATTTCAAAATATTACATCGACCGAGGTAGGTACCTATTCTAGTTCCAAAGAAGAGCACAAACCTCGGCCAGGTCCTCGGTGCGCCTGCGCTCACGGCGCGCGATCACGGTGCGCTCCTTGTTTTTGTCGTACATCTCGCCCAGCAACTTGCTCAGGGAATCGTCGCGCTCCTCTTGGCGCTTGCGCAGGTTATAGCGCGCGCGCATCATTATTTCTTCGAGACTCGCTCTGATGCGGGGGACCTAAAATAATAATAGAAGCTAAAAAACCGCCAAGTACACGTTCAAATTGCACACAAATTAGGTCGCGCCAGGCCACCCAGGTTACGCCAAGTAGGTACTCGTTATAGATATTTAGCTTATCATCTCAGAGGTGGCAGCAGTACTGACATCTTGCTACGGTCTGTCTCAACTAGATATGTAACGGATATCCGGCCACTATCCGGTATCCGGCCTATCCGGCCATAATTTACTATCCGGCCGGATACCGAATAGTAAAAAATGTATGAAAGCCCATAAAAGTGATTTTGCTCATCGGAAATATATGCCCTTCTGTAGCAGTTGAGTAAAAAGTCGTATCAAAACGTTTAAAAACCATAGATATTAATCAAAGAACTATTGATTATGTCGGCATCGGCACCTATTCTACTCGTATCGTTCATTTGGTAGATTAGCAAAAAAATTTAATAGTTTTCTGGTCTCTTCTTTTTGCACTATGCCTTTTCCATTAGCTGGTGTCAGTTCTCCTTGTCTGCTCCCTCCATTTCTTTCTATTTTGAGCAGTAGCAGCGACAATCATATTGTCCTTCAGGTCCCGTTGGTCCGCCGTCAGCCAGGTGGTGTCTTCCGTGCAGCGAGTCGTCGTCGCCAAATTTAGGGCTACTTGCACTAAGGTGATCTTTGGGCGGCGGAGCACATGCTCACACCATCGCATTGAGCGTTCTTAAATTTTCTCGGGCATAGGTGTGACTTTGTAACTTCCACGAGTGTGGACATTACGTACTTTGCCCAACAGGGTGACACCCGCTGATCAGCATAAATACGCGTTTCTGTCGTGTGTAGTTTAGACAAGTGCTGTTTAGTATTATAATGTACTTAGTGTAATAATTTAAAGTCAATCAAGATATATATTGATATTAAAGATATAAAAAAATATTATCCTGGATTAAAATATGAATTTCTTTATATGTAGAGGTAGTATACGATGTCGTTTATCCCCTACGATGCTGTGGGCTAATGTGTAAGCCCGTATTTTAAAACTATCAATCCGTATAAGGGCGGAAGAATTGTTTAGTTCAATTTTCAAATTATTCACATTAAAAGAAAACTTTAAATTACATAAACACATGCAGTCGTATAAAGTCCCACGCCACGATTACAGCTTGTACAAACTTGTTCAGAGACCTGTAAATATCCGGCCGCCGGATATCCGGCTATCCGGCTAGGAGACTGGCCGGATATCCGGTATCCGGTCAAACAACTATCCGTTTCATCTCTAGTCTCAACCCTTTCCATTTCATTTTCCATCGATGTACAAATGGAGAAATCAAATCAAAAATTTTTGGTGATTTGTAGACCGTTTTATGTGGTTATTTGCTTACAAAACAAACTAAACTAATTCACATATGCTCTTTTATTTTACAATTTTTCTGTGCGATTAATTAATTAATTTAACTATTTATTGCACATAATAAAGAAATACAGAGGGATATAACCACAAAACATTAACAGTTTGTTTACTTAAATGGAAAATTGGTTTGAAACAATAATTTTGTAAGTAGGGTAATTTATCAAAACCCCTTTAAATTTGTTACTTGAAAGATAATGCAGGTTTAATAGAATGAAACTTACTTCCTTTCCCAAAGCCAACGATAAATAACTATGAGAGAACTCCAGTAAATTAGTTTTTCTTGACAATGAAATATCAATATATTTATAAGCGAATTGCACAACTTGGCCATGTGTCTCGAACCGATGGACCTCAGCTATTGTGCTCCTAAACCTTTCCATGAAAGTGTTGTATACATTCTTTATATCATTAAACCCTTGCTCTTCTTCTAGCGTCTCACAAGGCAAGTACTGGGTACAAAATAGTTCATATTTTTGGATGTGAACAGTGTAGCACTCCTCTAACTTACTCAGCAATAAATCTCTATGAACTACTGAGAGGAACCTTTCGGCTTCTAGAACGGCATCATCCAGTACTTCTTGCCAAAACATAACAAAATTATTAATCACAACCTTTATTTCTCCACAATACTTGTGTATAGACCCATCAACCGTTTGTATGTTTGCAAGCGCTGACACATATCCATAAAGTTGTGGGGACACATTTTCGGCTAAAATTATGTAATAACTATCAGACTCGATACGACGCAGTCGTCTGATGAATCGCTTAAAATTGAATTTCATTTTTACTAATTTCACAAAATATGTTCAATTAATATAAAAGCCAATCCAAGTGGACCATTACACGCTAGTGATGATGATGATGATAAGTGATATCAACCAAACCAACGGTGGGATGTTAATATTTATAATAATATCTCGAGTTCAAAATGTTCCCAAAACGCAATAGAAATTTTTGCCTGATTTTCCCTTTCTATATTTTTATTTTAAACATATTTTCAATAGTGACATTCCAGAGAGAAAACATATTGATTTTTCTCTTTGGCGAAAACAAAACAAAGTAGGCACAACAAAATCTCAATGGAGTCATTACTCCATAGAGAATTTATAGTTTCTCGTTAGTAGGTAATAGACCGTCTTGTTGTAGTCATTATTTTGTCCTGCCTTTTTCCCATTTTGGACCTACATTTCTTTTCTTGTTTGTACTTTGCCACATTGCGGAAAAACGAGTAGGTACACTTAATTTATTTTAATGGCAATAATAAACTATGTAGAAGAAATATAACTCGACGCTATTGCGTATTCATAACCTTAATTAGCCGCCTTGTACACATAGAGAAAAAATTTTAGGTAGCTACAGAAGCAGAGAGTACATACCGAGTTTCAATTCGAGACAAAATGTAACACATCTCTATAACGCACACACAAAAATGAAAAGGCAGGGACGGAACAAGGCAGCCCATCTACACATAAGTTAAATTTTGCTACGAATTTCTACTCGTAACGAACATAAACAAATCTGACTTGTGGGTATATTTCGCTCCGAACAATTTTTTTAGACTTGTCCTAAATGACAATTTAATATTGTTATTATAATAAAAGGTAAGGTATCTAGTGGATTAAACCCACGCCCTGATACCTAACAACGTCTTTTTGATCTCTCGATCCTACATACCGTGAATCGGCAGTGCTTGCTTTTGCAAAAAGGAGGGTTATGATATTGACCGGTATCAATGTTTATTTGTTGCCTCATAACTTCTCAACTAAGTAGGTATCTACTTACTTATCGATAGAAGCGTCTTCATTTGCCACAGGTTGGCCTATGTGACTTTACAATAAATTGGATATGATGCCCTCTAGAGGACATCGTCATGAACAAAAAAAATTAATGTACATAAATATACTAAGCAGCCAGCATATTCTTTATTTTCCTCCGGTCAAGCTTTATATTTTTCCTAGGTCAAATTTCTTTGGTCCTATGTCGTTGAGTACAATACTTATGCCATTAGAACGTGCCACTCCGTAGCTCCCTCTACGCTCTATAGGTTTGTAGCGATGGTAGAAGTCAAGGATTTTATTTATTTTATTTTATTTTATTTATTTATTCAGGAAACAAACAGTCGTTTAACAATATTACATGCAATTTAATTTCACTAACAGACCTACAGTTCCATATAAAATTAAACAAGTTTTACTATAACTAGTCGAGCAGAAAGAGACTATTGCACGAATACGACACAACATTGCTAGCAACACTTAAAGTTTAAACATCGTAATTCAGTATGAAGGTATAGTAGGACCACGCCAAGTCCGAATCGCTTTTAAATAAAATAAAAAAAAATCTCTGTATGGCAACTAATGCCATGTCTTTTATCCGTCATAGAACGTCATTCATAAAAGTCATAACAAAGAATTTGACTGCTTTGAAAAATATTGTTGAGGCGATTGGCACATTGGAGCGCAGCATTCATTCTGGCGAAATTTGGAAATATGTGTAATTATATAATTATACATATTTCCATACTATTATATAATAGGACCACGCTTAGTCCGAATCAACTGACAGTGGTAGAAAATATAAAATGTGGATATGGCAATATCTATTGGATAATCTGTCCTTGTCAGTCATAGTCCATTATATTATTTAGGCGATCCGCACACTGGAACGCAGCACCGTACAGTTGTGCGTGACGTGCGTTAGTGCGTGACATAAAGTTATTTGAACTGTCATCGGTTTCTATGGAAATTACTCATAGTCGAACACACTGCAACATTTGACACGGGCTACGGGTCAGATAAGTTTTTAGCGCTGTACTTTCTACATAAAAAGGCCGCTGCTGTGAAGTCATGTCTCCAGGATTGTCAAATAGGTATTCCGCTACTCAGTTCTCAAATTATTTTTCGCCTAAATAATATAATTTTATGAAAAGATGCATCTGGATAAGTGCATGAACCTCCATGACGCTCAGTTTGGTTTTAGGTCTGAATCGTCCACTGAAAGTGCTATCATGGCCCTCAAGCGGTCAGATACTATACAGACCGTAGCACGCCAGTGTACGCGTGCTTTTTAGATCTCTCGAAGGCCTTCGATTTGGTGTCTTATCCGGTTTTGTGGAACAAGTTGGAGAGGATGCATCTTCCGTCTGAGCTTATAGGTATATTTAGGTATTAGTATAAGAACGAGGTTAATTATGTACGGTGGGCGGGGAAGCGCTCGGATGAGTACAGGCTGGAGTGCGGCGTGAGGCAGGGGGGGCTGACGTCTCCGAAGCTCTTCAACATGTACATGGACCACCTGATTCGCGGGCTCAGCAGCATGCATGCGGGATGCTCTATAGATGGCGTCAATGTCAACAGCATTAGCTACGCGGATGATATGGTGCTGCTGAGCCCGTCGGTCAGTGCGCTCAGAAAGCTGCTGCAAGTGTGCGAAACTTATGCCGAAACCCATGGGTTGCTTTACAACACCAAAAAGAGTGAACTCTTAGTCTTCGCCGCAGGCAGTAACTCTCCCAATGACGACCTGGACATAGAGAGGGAACGTAGAGCGCTGGCTGTCCGAAGTAATATCGCCCGCAGGTTTGCTCGATGTATAGAAGACGTAAAAATCAACCTGTTTAAGGCGTACTGTCAAACTGTCAATCATTTTATGCGAGCAGCCTGTGGGTGACATATACGCAGAAGACATACAGCGCGCTACGAGTCCAGTATAATAACGCGTTCAGGATGCTGTTGGGGCTGCCGCGCTTCTGTAGTGCTTCCGCCATGTTTGCCGCGGCGCTCACTGACGGGTTTATAGATATTTTATAGATATTTCACAAATTTTTCACTAAAAGTTATTGTGAACTACATCAGTTCTTTTAATTTCTTTTTAAACTGCGAGATACTTAAAAAAATACGTCACTGCTTAGATTATTCTTGTGATAGTAAAAGGATCGTCTGAAGTAGGTATTTTTGGCATAATTCGTATTAAATGGTACCAACCAATACCAATACCAACGTTTAAATTAATCGTTTAATTATCGGTTACACTATTGATCAAATCGTTAAAAAACATAATGTTAAAATGAAATTTAATCAATTAATTAGCAAATAACGCCTGTTAATTGATACTGGAACTCGCTTGAACTAACAAAACACAAATAACGTTTTTGATAGATTCCACTTTGTGACAACTAAATTAATAATTACTGATCTAGATTTATAACCGGCGACTTCTGAATCGACGTTCGACGTTTTCTCGAGACATAGCTCAGTCTATCTGGGGTGCGTCTGTCAGCTGCGGAAGACGGAATAAGTATTGAGAGGGGTATATTTCAGAGCGGTTGACTGAGTTCACTTTGGTTTTGCCTATTCCTTAATCCGCTGAGTACTTTGCTTGATAAGACAGGGACAGGTTTTCAGGTCGGAGAGGAGGACCTAAACTCGCTCAACTTTTCTACATGGACGATCTCATGTTGTTTGCGCCTAATGTCCAGAGATTGGCGAAGTTACTGAAAGTTACTGAGGATTTCAGTGGCTCGGTTTGGAGTTTGATTTGGATAAGTCTGCGGTCGTCCATGTAGATAGAGGTCGAGTACGAGAGGCAGCTGTCGACGCCTTTTTTGGGCGCTTGACGAGGGTGATGCAAAGCTACCTGTCCGGCCCCAACAAGGTCAAGGCATTTAATGGCTGGGTTCTGCCCGTTCAATTTACACCTTTGGCGGGCTCAGATGGTCTCAGACCGAATTAGACGCTCTGGTTAGGAAAGTCCGCAAAACATTGACACTCCATAGGATGCACCTCAGGTCGTCATTGATAAGGTTGTATGTCACGCGCAAGAGCGGTGGTAGTGGGCTGCTCAGTGCGAAGGCCTTGCACAACCGGAAGATATGCAACCTCCGTAACTACTTCATGGCGATATCGTGCTAATTTCTCATAATTATGTTTTATTTACATGAGTGTAAATTTCGGACAAAAATTATAAAGAAAAGGAAAGTTTCCCTAATAGTGGGGAATTCTTTATTTGTTGCATTTGTGACTCAGTTAGTTAAATCAGGTTCCTATATATTCAGGATTACGTATCTCAACTTACTATCAGAACTTACTGCAAAAAATATATTTATAATCAATTTATACCACATGTAAGCACGACGGAAGATTTACCTGAAAGCCGACCCTGAGATAAACGCTAGGACGATGATGATGAATTTATGGGATGATTTTACCCATACTTTATTGCTTACTTACTCTACCAATGTACGATACGTACTACTATGATGTCCGAACCCGCACCAGGAATCCGAATCCAGAGTCAGAATCCGAATCCGGAATCTGGAATCCGGAATCCATGGGATCAATCGGCGCACACGCTTCCTCGATTGAAGCCATCCATTCGCCTCCCGTGTGCTCCACGGGCTGCGACCAGATATTCCGCCAAAAGGCGACCATATCTGCATCACTAGATCTCTGGCCTGTGGTGATTATTATATTATTAACATAACCGAATTAAACGTAATGATTAATAATTGATTGGCTTTGGTTTAATTTAGAAACAACATCTGGTGGGGAATAATCACTTCTTTTCCGAAAATCCCAACTCTGATGAATTCATTTGCCTAGTGGGGATTTTTAGAAAAAAGTTACAATCATCACTGGTGGGGATTAGTCGGTGGAGATTTTTGGAATAATGCAAAACAACGTTGTTTCAAAAATTGCAAAGTGCGAAACGGATCGACACTATGCTCCCAACTCCTCATTCATTTCGTTCATTTTGACCAATACTGATATCGGCGGTACGAACTCTGTGACGTAATTCCTGGACGTGATTCCGGATTTGGAATCCGAATTCGGAATCCGTGCTCGTGATCCCCCGTGGTACTGACAGACGGACGAGTGAGGCACTGGCGAATCGGTGTGTTCCTATAGGATTGTGCGGATCCAGTGGTAGACGTCACAAGTAAAAAGCCAAAACACCGTATAACATATGACAGGTTAGTTCGAATACAAAACTCGACAAGGCTAGGGCATCCCCCCATAATGACGCGCAAGAGGGTCGCCCTAATGTATTTATTCTTGAACATACTCCTACTGTATTTTTAGAACGCTACAATCGCGACATGCTGAAAACTTATGGCGCGAAAGTAGTACTTAGTACTTGTAGTTGTAGTGCTCATTAGTCAATTGTTAAAATTGGCAACTCCGCTAAATAAATTGCACGAAAGTATAAGGCGCGCTTCGACCGTTTCAATGAAACTGACCTACTGATTGTTACTGCTGCTGCTACTAATACTTTTGTTACTGCTACTAATACTTTTGTTACTGCTACTGCTACTGATTGTTACTGCTACTGCTATTGTTGCTGCTGACCTACTGACTGTGGCTGAAGTTGACATTGTCAGTCAAATTTAGTTCGACTTTCAGCCGGGCGCAAAGTCTCGTGGCCTCAGTCTACCTACATATTATAAAACAAAGTCCCATGCCGCGTCAGTCTTCAATTTTCTGTATGTCTCTTCGCAATAAATTAAAAAAACTATTGAATGGATTTTCATGTGTTTTTCACCATTTGACAGATTCATGAGGAAGGTTTACATTTTTTGTTAAGGTGTGCGAAGCCGCGGCGGGTCGTTAGTGTTGTTCGAGAGGACGAGGGCCCGGGGTCCGCCTTGCCCATGATCCAGGATTTGGCGATCAGGTAATTACAGTGGAGCGACTACCATCTGACCTCCGTGACCCTGTTACCAGAGAAACCTGACCAGATTGGATCATGGTAACAAATTCAGTTACCTCAATTTCCAGGTTTCATCCACAGAAATTAATCAAAAACAGAATCCTTGTCTCCTAAATCATGAATGACACATGCAAATGGCCGCCATTTTATGTGTGCGTGATTTGGGGATGCCATAGACATAATCCATTTTGCTCTCTTTACAAATGTATGTATTAGGTTAGCAACACAACTTAACAATTATAAAAAAACAAAAAAAAACATTTCAGACTTTTAATTATAATTAGCAAGTGGAGGATAAGGTGGTGATGTGATGTTGTGACTACGGGAAAAAGACGTGTAGGTAATTCGGATTCCGGATATGGATTCCGGCCTCGGATTCCATTCCGGATTCGGATCCAAAACTAGAAATTGAATTCGGAATCAGTAACTGGAATTCGAAACCGAAATTCGAATCCGGAATGCGAATCTGGACGCCGAAATAGTAGTTTTAGTTTTTTTAATTTATCTATCTCTATCTATACTCCGTAACCAAGTCGCCGCTGGTTCAAAGAATACGGCACTTGTCATACAATTGTACGAAAAACATCGCTTTTTCTCTAAACTGGCGGGAGTGTTTTTGATCTTTACAAAGAGCAAAATGGATGATGAATGATGAAATCACGCAAACATAAAATGGCGGCCATTTGCATGCTTCATTCATGATTTAGGAGACAAGGATTCTGTTTTTATTTCATTTCTGTGGATAAAACCTGCAAATTGAGGTAACTGAATTTGTAACCATTATCCAATCTGGTCAGGTTCCCCTGATAGCCTGGCAGCAGAGCCACGGAGGTCAGATGGTAGTCGCTCCACTGTAATTACCTGATCGCCGAATCCTGGATCATGAGCAAGGCAACCCCGGGCCCTCGTCTTCGAGAACATATCCTGGACATTAACGCTAAGATATAAAAAATTTACTTAAACCTTCCTCATGAATCTGTCAAATGGTGAAAAACACATGAAAATCCATTCAATAGGTTTTTTAATTTATCGCGAAGAGACAGACAGAAGATTGAAAGACTGACGCGGCATGGGACTTTGTTTTATAATATGTAGGTAGAGTGAGACCACGAGACTTTGCGCCTGGCCATAGCCTCCTTCATTGAAGGAGGCTATGGCCTGGCTGAAAGTCAAACTAAATTTGACTGACTATGTCAAGTTCAGCCACAGTCAGTAGGTCAGTAGCAAAAATAGCAGTAGGAGTAGCAATCAGTAGCAGTAACAACAGTATTAGTAGCAGTAGCAGTAACAACAGTAGCAGTAATAATCAGTAGGTCAGTTTCATTGAAACGGTCGAAGCGCGCCTTTCACTTTTACAATTTATTTATTTTAGCGGAGTGGCCAATTTTAACAATTGACTAATGAACACTACAACTACAAGTACTAAGTACTACTTTCGCGCTATAAGTTTTCAGCATATCGCGATTGTAGCGTTCTAAAAATATAGTACGAGTATGTTCAAGAATAAATACATTAGGCGATCCTCCTGCGCGTCATAATGGAAGGATGCCCTAGCCTTGTCGAGTTTTGTTTTCGAACTGACCTGTCATATGTTATACGGTCTTTTGGCTTTTTACTAGTGACGACTACCACTGGATCCGCACAATCCTATAGGAACACGCCGATTCGCCAGTGCCTCGCTTATCCGTCTGTCAGTACCACGGGGGATCACGAGCACAATGTGAGAATGGCCTCCTAAGATCCATAATTCCATCCTCGTTCACATGACACAAAGCATAAGGTATCGATATAAGGTATTAGTGATCCCTATTGACGCTTTTTGTAACCTAAATGTTATTTTATTAAATTAAGCATTTATATTTTAATACTCATTATTTGAGAATGTCAATATTTCGAGTAGTTGGCAAAGATGACTTACTGATGGATTGTGTATACTGTGGTTGACAACGAACAAGGACTAATAATAGATTGATTTTTTGACATGACTGGCTCAAAATAACCCGGAATCTAAAACCATAAAGCCAATGATTAAAAACCAAAAAACGACGGGCGCGTAAAGGTACGCGTCGACTAGTCCGCACGAGCCGTACGCGCCGCACGCATCGCATTTTGGGTTGCTTTGTACAGACGCGGATCTAGGATTTAGTTGAGGGGGGCAAAAGTCAAAATCATAGGTATCTTCTAATTATAGGTATTCTCTGAGCGAGCGTCATGAGTTTAAAAAAGATGCCTTTTTAGTGGGGTAAACGCGAGCGAAGCAACTCGGAAATTTTAGGTTTTAATACCTGGGGGAGAACAACAAATGTGTGAGCGAGCTCGAAATTTTTGCCATTTTGTGTCTCAAAAGCTTTAGTGATGCAATGAATGAGAGACCGGAGTGACCTTAACAATTTTTACGTTTGAGAAGTTAAAAGCTGAAGTGAATTGAATGAATGAGCGAGCGGAGTGAGCTTGTGATATTTTGGGTTATTAAAGCTTGAGGTGATCATGAAAATAATGAGCGAGCGAAGCGAACTCGCTATTTTAAACATTTTTGGTCTTAACAGCAATGGGTGATCATCACAATAGTAATTTACGGAAATCAATGAATGAGTAACCGCTACGACCTAGGTGAATGATAAGAAAAGTATCTGAAACCGAGCGAATGAGCGAGCGAAGCGACCTCGAAATTTGGATATTTTGGGTTTTAACAGCAATGGGTGATCCTTACAAAAGTAACTTAGGGAAATTAATGAATAAGCGACCGAAACGAGCTTGGTGTAAGGTTAAAAAAGTAAAGGGTCGGTCGATTCGATATTTCGGGTCTTAAACCGTTCATAAAACCGTAGGCGATTGTGAGTCAGAGTCGGGGCTAAGGGAGGGGCAATTGCACCCATTTATCCCCCCCCCCCCCCCGCACCTAGCTTTGTATGAGGTTGTATAGGAGTGCGTTCATGACGGTGATAACGATTAGGTCGGCACCTTCATTGCATGACAATATAAATATGCAACTTAGATTTGAAATTCGTAGTTAAAAATAACTTATCTGCAGATAGGCTGCCATGTTTTGTCTCTGCATTTGCCTTAGTGTGTGTGTTATAGAGATGTGTGACATTTGGTCTCGAACTGAAACTCGGTATATACTGTCTCTGCTTCTGTAGTGAATTGTTTTTTCTATGCAGTGTACCTACATTCTCAATAGGTCGAGGCTCCATTTATGTTCTATGTTCAATATATTTGCTCAATGTCATACAAAGAGTTAGTTCAGTAAAAAAATATGATGATAAATTTAAATATCATCATCTTGGCGATGGCTCGAAATCCGCGTTCCTGCTTTTGTTTGTCTTAGTCCACTTTGCTCGGTCTTCGGCAACCTTAGTGGTGAGTTTGTTGGCACTCATGTCACTTTTTACGACGTCCAGCCACCGCTTCTTGGACCATCCTCTCCTTCTCGTGCCTGGCGGGGGTGGCGGGGGTGGCATGGCCAGGCATCTGATCCCCAAATAATTTGCCGGTCGAAGGCGCCACTCTTGCAGCTTATCTACGATATCACGGACATGAAGACTACCGCGGAGGTGGGCGTTTCGCACGTGATATTTGCGGGAAACCCCACAAATCCACCACAGCATTTTCATTTCCGTGACTCGCAACTCTTGCTTGTGTCGCTCTAGTATAGGCTCGCTGCCGTATAACAGAACAGGTCTAATAATGGCCTTGTAGACCTGTCTTTTAAGCTTCATCGGCATCTTGGGGTCACAAATGACAGCCGCTATCTCCCGCCATTTGGGCCCTCCCGGAAATTGAGGCTTTGACGTCGCTGTCGATGTCACCAGTTGCGCTTAATACCGACCCCAGGTATTTGGCCTGATCCGTTTGGTTGCCCTCCTCTTCACCTATGCGAACGGGCAGGAGGTCTGTACTGTTGCAGGCCATGTACTCTGTCTTCGCCATATTTATCTTCCGTCGTGCTTCATTCTCCTTCTAATTTTCCACCCGTTGGACAAGTCGCTCTTTGTCAGAGTCTGTCAACGCGATCATCAGCATTCATGAGTAGCCACGGAGGTACCTCATGATAGTTTCGGATGCCATCTGACAGTACGTCTAATATCACGTTGAACAGAAGTGGGCTGAGCACAGAGCCCTGGTGTACCCCAACGGTAAAAAGGAACTGGTTGGTGCCGTCAACAGCCTACATGTCTCGGATAATGTCAATATAGGCCTCAGGTACTGACTTGGACCGCAATGCCCACCAGATTATCTCACGAGGGACACAGTCAAAGGCCTTCTGCATGTTCAGAAACAGGGAATACAGGGGCGTGTTCCTAGATCTGTATCCCTCTATGAGAGTTCTCATGGCAAATACGGGGTTCATGGTCCCACAACCCGACAATTTTTCAATCTGGTGCCCACAGCACAGTTCCGCCATTGCACTACCCGCCGTGGTCTGAGTACTCATCCCCACTACGTAGACCCCCAGTTGGTACAGTGGTTCCTTTGGACTATGACATGGGATCGTTCAAGAGGTATATTAAAGGTCGCTTCAGAAGTGGTTACGGTGGTGACCACTTTCCATCAGGTGGCCCGGTTGCCTGTTTGTCTGCCGTATACTTAACATTAAAAAAAAACCGGCCGAAACCCATACTGACACTCCGAGATTGTACACTCCCATCGGATCCGAGAGTCACAATGCGTGTGAAACATCACCTTCATACGGCGGTTGTTGGTGCACGCACCTCTATTGACGGTGAATGCATCTCTTTATGATACATATTCAGTAGCTTGTGGAAATACGAGCGCCATCTCCCCTCTGTCGCGTGGTCGTCACATAACAGGTTACCTTGAGGGTCATTTACGCAGTGACAAATGGAAATATCCTGTGCCGCTTTGACCCTCGATATCCCCAGCACCGTCCTTGCCGCCCGTGCGACAGCTGCCTGAGTTCTGTCCCAGAGTTGTTGGACGGGTTCACCGTCCGTCGCAACCACCACCGTCGCGTCTTTATTACCATATTTGTGTGCAATAAACTATTAAATAAATTAATTAATTAATAAGGTCGTTGACAGCAGCGGCGAACTCATGGGACTTGGTTTCTTCAAGCAGTATTTGCCTCGGGGCTTCACGCGCAGTTACATCACAAGAATACCCAGTATTGGGCAGTGAGACTCTCCGGGTATGACTTCACAGGTGGCCACTTTACCAATATTGTCTATGCGAGTGAGAAAGTAATGGATTTGGGTGACAATCCTCCCACTCTTGTAGGTGATCAGATGCTCGGATTTATTTTGGAAAAACGTCACCACGGCCAGATCGGCAGCCATACGCGTCAGGAGAATTTCTTCCCAAAACCGGCTCCCAAAACCAAAACCGAAATTAATACAGCCAAACTCCTCATACTTCTCACCCACATGACAGTTCAGATCGCCACCCACAACAATACCATGCGACAACGGAACGTTACGTAGGTAGTACTTCCCCGATTTGTTCCCAAAACATCCCCTTGGCCGCGTCGCTACAACCAACCTGAGGAGCGTAGGCGTTTATCAAATTGGTCGCGACCAATTCGATAAGCATCCACAACAACAAAGGTTAACGTCCAAGACGCAGTCCCAAAACTTTTAAGAGAGCTCCACCCCCACCCCGTTTTCCCCACTGAGAGAGCCAGCGTATATTGGATTATAGCCGTTCCCTATGTTACCTGGTCTCTCTGGTAGATACGCCACGGCCACCTTACGCCTGGCGAGTACGTTGGCCAACTCACGAGCACGCCCGGTCAGCGTGCCAAGGTTCCAACTAGCAAAGCGGAGTTTTCTTTGGGCTAACTTCTTTAACCGGGTCCACCCTAGGCCCGGTAGCCCTAATCCATTTAACATAGAGGTAGGGCGATCCCTCTGCTCGTCGTTTCGCGACGACGCCCTATCAGTGTCGGGTTTCTGTACTTGGCCTTCTGTTGTTTTGCGGTGTTATGGTTTTTATGAGCTACGACTACCATCCGACCCACACAACCCGTTAGGGAATAGCAGTTTCGCCAGAGCCTCATCACTGGGGAACTGCGGGCAAAAAAAGTTGGCTTGGGTTCATGAGATGGTGATTGGGCTCCATACCCACAATCAAACACACAATATAATGTCATTAACAGGTGCGCAAAATTAACACAAACATAAGTTAAGCTTGACCATCGACAATGGTGACCCGTCAATGTGGCGCTAGTTCTGCGTTTTATGTAGCAACACCGGAAGTAGTATAATCTGTCGTCAAACTCATATGACGCTATAAGAATGTCAGATGGACAGTGATGTAATCGTACATTTTTTCGTATCGATATATTTTTTATTGAATAAAACGTCGAGTAATTTATAAATATTACCTATTTATGTTCCCGTATACATACATCCTATCATACTAAAGTACGCTCCACATGTTCGCCGAAACTTCCGGCGAAACTTTTGCCGGGACTTTGGTCGGCCTCTACATTCTCGCCTATTAGGGATGTGGTGGGTGTCAAAACGCGTCGACATTATATCGATTCATCGGTGTAACATCGCTAATCTGCTGTAAACAGGGTAACAGGGGTGATAGCACCTGCTCTACTGTAATTACTTGATCTACTAATATCCTGGATCATGGTCAAGAGTACCCCGAACCTGTTACGGGAAAAAGCGCTAGGAATGTAAATATAAAATCGATCGAATCGAGACGACAACAAACAATCTCTACTTAGTCTATGAATTAAGCGCGCTCCACATGTGGACAGTTCCGCGGGAACACGAGAATGTAGAGGGAGTATTCGTGTAGTCCCGTGCATGTTTGGCATGTCTCGCCTATTTCATAGACTAAGTAGAGATAGTTTGTTGTCGTCTCAATTCGATCGATTTTATATTTATATTTCTAGCGTTTTTTCCCGTAACAGGTTCGGGGTACACTTGACCATGATCCAGGATATTAGTAGATCAAGTAATTACAGTAGAGGAACTGCCATCACCTCTGTGACCCTGTTTACAGTAGATTACCGATATTACACCGATTAATCGATAAAATGTCGCGCGTTTTGACACCACCACATCCCTAATAGGCGAGAATGTAGAGGTTCGACCTAAGTCCCGGCAAAAGTTTCGCCGGAAGTTTCGGCGAACATGTGGAGCGCGCTATAGGCGAGACATGTCAAACATGCACGGGACTACACGAATATAGGCGAATACTCCCTCTACATTCTCGTGTTCCCGCGAAACTTTCCACATGTGGAGCGCGCTTTACGCAACTAATAAAAAAATTTGATAAAATAGCTTAAATATCACTTCTTATTATTGATAAAATACATGAAGCTTATAATATGCCCAAAAAAGCACGTAGACTATAATTAATTAGGAAAAAAAATCCGCAAGAACGCAGACGCAAGACGCATACGCAAATGCGAGCAAAATCTAGTACTGCACATATAGGTTCATAACATCATGCCTGTCTTATCTAAGAAATATCTGAGAAGTTAAGGTGGTTCGTCACCTATACTACATTTATCTTACCATTCTTTCATTCGTTAGACCGTGTAATTATATTACGGTTTATACTCTTCGTAAATGTATCGATATTAGTACCACCACCTTAGTGGTATAAAAATAAATTCTTCTCCACTTGGGCGAAGGCCCAGTCTACGCCATCCTCGCGTCGTAAGCCATTGGCTTTCGCATCCGACTCAGCGATGGCAATCCATGGGTTCTTGAGCCGCCCAGGGTTCCTTTTCAGATACCGGCAGGTTCAGTATCCCTGGGGTTTACGCAACACGTGACCATATTTTTAGCTATAAGATGCTATAACTTTTGTTAGTGTTAGTCTTGTTGGTTGTCTTAAATAAATAAATAAATAAGTACCAGCGCAGGCGAGATCCTCGCCCTTATTCGCGGTATCACTTGTCGAAATTGTGTAGGTACATCGGTGCTATAGACTTTGGGGTTCCAGCCATCGGGCACATGACATTCGAAATGAAGCAGTAAACCCTTTCTTTTCTGGTTATCGACAAAAAAATTAAAATTACATTGAACCGATCGATATCGATACTTTTTTTAGTCTTTGAATCCCTATGAACTTATTTTCACGCTTTCGTAGTGACATTGTCACAATAGTTATTCCTCCATTTTCCTGTTTAAACCGACTAATTTTAGAAGGTATACAATGACGACGACGGTGGTAAATGCATTAGGCTATTTAAGGATGTCGAGATACATTTTCTTTTTTTCGTCTATTATTGCCAGTAAAATAACTTTAGTATACTCATTTTTCCGCAACCTGTCAAAGTAACCTAAGTCCCTGGTCAACCATATGTACAGTACCACAAAAAGAGTACACCACAATAGACTTTTATCTACTCCTACTCTGAGGGCTTACCATGAACTCTTATAGCAGGAACTAAACAGAATTGCTTTCGGTTTGAACGAGACAAGCTTATTTATTTATTTAATATTACAGAAAGTACACAGCATTACAGCGAGCCAAAGCACTGTGCACAACATTCAAATTTATCATAATGGTTTGTTTACAAATACTTTCATGTATCACAATTTTCACAAAATCTTAAAATAAATTTACAAACAACACAGAAACGGTCCGCAAACAAGTCGCAGTCCGACGCCGAGCTGAGAAGACCATTCAGCAGGATGCGTGACTTTACCAAAGGCGAATTACTATGGGCCACCGTGCGACAACTGTCCTCAGCCAGCAACCGGATACGATTGCTACGGAACCGCGTGTACTTATTAGGTACGAACAATGAGCAGATGCGTGATACGAGATCAGGACAGTCAAGTTCACTACGTAAAATTTTACAAAAGATCAGCATTAAATTAAAATTCCGGCGTACCTCCAAGGAATTAAAGCCCAATGCCCCCAGAAGATATTTTGTAGGATATAGAAATGGGTAATACCTATATCGTTTTTTAAACAAAAAACGTAAGAATGCCTTTTGTACTTTTTCTAATAAAAGTCTGTATGAACTTGGACCCCACACGACCGCCCCTTATGTGACACGTATAGCGCTGTCTCGTTCTAAGCAGGGTCTTTCTGTTTAGGTCCTGCTATAAGAGTTCATGGTAAGGCCCCTGTTGTCAGGACGCCACTATCTATTCAAACTTGCCAAAATCGCTTACTGTAAATTACTTGGTAACACAGAACAATATTTTGGATTGAAATATTTTTGTTCCGCTGTGCCAGAGCGCTCTACGTTAAATACCTACATACATACAAAACACGCAAGTTTATTTAATACTTCCAGCTTTCGCTTCTCGCCTTCTTGGCGACTCATTGTGAGCTGAGCTTTAATTTATAATCGAGACCAGAGACCACAAAAATGTTGAATCGATATCACAGAAAAAAAAAGTCGAGGTGGCAACTCTAGCAAGAGATAACAACACAGCGAGGCATTGCATGCGATGCGTGACGTGAGTTGAATAGAATAGACGTGAACGATTGAATGACAGTTTAAGATTTTTAAAAAATTGTACCAAATATTGTTATTGTCCATAAAATATTTTTACATTTTTTATTCTTATACGAAAGAAAACATAACAGAAAATTGAAAAAATAAGTGCAAAAATAACAATTCGAACTATCAGTGACAGTCACGTTTGTTTATTGGTTAACATCCGCCATTTTGTTCTGTCGTTTGTTTAGTGACTGGGTCTCTTTCCAGTGGTGCTATACAATTTTCCAAAAAATATATATTGTGAATTTACCAGTGGTGTACAATGTTTTTGTTAGAAACGTTGTTCATAAAGGATCTAAATTAAAACCTGTGACTTGTCACTTTGACATCGGTAACTATAACTCTACCTATGTGCCGGATGTGTCCTACAATCGTTTAGGGCGACTACGTGCCACCTTGAGTGGTGTACGTGTCCCGATACCTATGCTGCCAAGATTATGAGTGGCAACGGGAATCAGGTGCCGTTGGCGCCGAGTCAGCGCGGGCCCGGGTCGTATCCTTTTTTATTTTCAACTTTACTTTACTTTTATTACTATATTTACGTAATGTAAGCCATTTCAGCATCTGTAGTGCCGCAAGTCGCGAATAGTTGCAAAGTATTTTAACTAAGTTTTGAAAAACTTTGCCGTTTATTCGGTAATCTATGAAGAAAGAAGTCTCCTAGTGTCACTGCCATCATTTACTGGAACTGGTTGAAAACTTCAGGTAATGACTTAGATAGACAGAAGACACCATCATTGTTATTGTTACAGGTTTCTCTTTCTTTGGCTAATCTTTCTGTTTCTGTTTTGGCTAATCATATCACATTTTGTCAATGATTGAAACTGATAATGTGTTTTTCAAGTAGCTTATTAAAAATGTTTACTTTTTATCATCATAATCTTCAAAGAAAGTTTTAGTAAATTCCCAGAAGTCCTATATTGGCTGGAGGGTTTGAACATTTGTGCACCGTTGCCTCAAACCAATAATTATAAATTAGATATTATGATTAGAATCAATTGATTTCCGAAGATAGTGTGGCCAAGTGGACAAATGGAGATTATATTATTATGTATTAAGATCTCTAAATCAATACAGTTTGGATGTAAGTATGTGGATTAATTAATTTATATTATTGTATAGTTTTACCTTAATCAAAACACATGGTCCCAGTCTTAATCTTAAACATTTTTAGATATTATAAATGAATGATTATAATAGAAGTATTCATTCAAAATGTCTTAGCACGAAAGCTACTAAAGAATTCCATCCATTTTTGCCCTTTTTGGGCAACCCTTCTCCACAATGGACCCACTGTCAACCTCGGTTCATTATCCCGGTCTCTTTTCCTTGACTGCTCTTTCCATCTCTTCAATATCAATCTGTGGCTGCTCTATTGCTTCTTGTTATCTCGAATCAAAGGGCCAGCACACTTCTGATTTACTAGTATATTTTTAACTTCATATTCTGAATTTGCTTTATTGCTCTCTTATGTTCTGATAAGTGCCTATTCTTATAAACAGCAGTGGTGGAGGGGTTAGATATATTTGTACTTAGCAAACAATGTTATCTAAGGTAAATGGGGTGTATTGTAAGACTTTAACCGAAACCTATCAATTATACCAAATGTAATAAATACTTAACAAAGGTTGACATTTTAAGTGACTAGGCTAATAGGTAAATAGATGCTACACTACTATCATAATTATGTTTATCAATCATTAAGCTAATTTCCATTGATGTAATGAGTAGTTTTTTAGATAAATAATTAGTAACAAACAGTTAAAATCACAAATTTTTCCCGTATTAACTAAAGTTAAATATAAAAAATTTACCCTACATGATGCAGTTCCAAAAACCCTGGTAGGTACTAGGTAGATAGGCTTGTCTTGGAATGTCTTACAGGCAGTTCACTGACCAGAACATTTTAAGCAACTGTTATGTGGTGTATCTTCAACATTTCAGTCTCCAACCCAACCTAAATTGAGAACTGTCTAATTTTTTTATGGACTTTGACCCAACGTTGTAACTCCTCAGGATCTACAGCAGCGATCTCACACAGGGCCTGAGTTTTGACACTCGGGCACACCCGAGGATAAGCTTAACGGTTGTAGCAGTAGGAAAGATGTGAGTCAGCGCAAAACAAAATAGGCATGGTAGTACCCGAAATCTGGGGAATACTCACCACGGACTCACTAGGTAAGTAATTAAATTATGTTGCCAATAATAACTGTCTTATTGCCGCGAATTGAAAATGTTAATCGTAGGTACGTAAAGCACATGGATGCTGGCGTATTTAAAATTACTTAGAGTCCCGCGGTTTTCCCTCTTATTCAGACCGAAACTGCTAACATTGAATTATCCCAAGGGATCCTGTTTCTTTTCCGGGACATAAAGTATCCTATGATACTCGGTCGACGAGAATGTCGCTTTTTATAACCTACAGAAAGCATTTTCGAAATCGCTTCTATAGTAGTTTTAGTATCAGAGTTTATCTCTTGAGACAGGATGGTATCCATTAAGCTTCAGTTGAAGATGCATCAATCGCTTATGCCTCAGTCGATTGGAACCATCATTGAAGTGAGTCGTGTCGCATAAAATAATAACTATTGCTGTCTCTGTTCAAAACGTAAGATACAAAGACAGAGAGACTAAAACACAATTGTCAATTGGCATCGATGACTGTCAATGCACCGCGTAAATATTGATTCAATCACGTAAAAATATTTACGTGATTGACAAACGCAATTGATCGTTTGCGCTATCTTTATGAAATTTTGTCGACGGAGCGGCAACGTCGCGCTCGCGTCGCTGGATGCAGCCTTCAAGACGCCTGCCGTACCGCATATCGTAGCTACGCCAGGACGTCATGACGCGTGAACACGTGTTTATTTTTTTTAAATTACGAGAACGTCTGCGAAATTTGTTCATATAGTAGAAAGTAGTATATGGAAAGTAGGTTTACTCTATTGAATGCAGTATCTTGATTCACTGTTTATATATATTTTTATAAGTATGTAGGTTTAAGTGAATGATGCGCCCAATCTGCATGGCGTATTTTGCTTGGTAGAGCGTCTATGATTGTCACAAGATTAAAGCACAAATAAAATACATAAAAAAGCTACACCTCGGTGGCTCGGCCAATAGATATTTCGACTACGGTGCGGCAAGATCGTTCGCTCACCTTATACACATCTGTTTAACGATAAGCAGTGCGTGCGTACCTATCACCTAGGCGGGTTTTATAATAATAACAATATGTTATCGCCAACATAGGTCGATTGTCGCTATACGTACACTAACGTGGCGCATACAATCGATAGCCCCTTTTAGGCTCGCCTTATTGCACCTACCACGTGAGCCTTATAGCGGAAATAGTAACTTATTTAAAAGCATAAAAATCTTTTAATGAATTCAGATCCAAATTTCTAAGACAAGAGTTTTCGTGATATAAACTCACTAATGGCATTACAATCCCATGGTTTTTTGTTAGCTTCCGTTATTTCTTGCCATGAGACGACGACACCAACTCCGAGGTAGGTAGGCATACTGTCGACGGAGGTGTAGTTTCATAGAAGATTCTTAAATGTGCACTTGGTGTAGACCTTTTTGTTTTGTTGCATGTCTTACGCATAGCACACGTGTTTATTGTTGTAGAAATAGTGGGAACGGCTTCGAATGTTCAGATACTAGAAAAAATCTCCTTTTCATGGCAGTCTATACCTACACTATGGCTTCGCAGTCATAAAGTAGGTATAAACTGCCATAGCACAGCCGGGCTGACGAAGCACGTCCTCAAACTTCACGCCAACAAAATGAAAATGCTGCAGTGGATGTGCAGCGTTACACGGCTCGATCGAGTGCGTAACAAGTACGCCAATGGCAGACTTGGCGTGAGGGACATTTCGGTCACGTGCTACGTAAGCCCCAGATGCGTGTGCAACAGGTGTCTAAACCTGCCGGTATCAGGAAAGAGATCCCGCGGGAGGCCCAGGAAGCGATTGACATCGCTAAGTCTGCCTACTACGCGGATGCTGAAGACCGGGCGAACTGGAAAAAAAATCGGAAAGCGTATTCTGACATAAGCCGGAATAGACGCTAAGACGCTAGCTTCTAATGATTTTCTTACAGGCGCAATATAATCGTCGTCTTCGGCGACAACGAATGTATTAATAAGCCAAAATTATGTCTCCGTCGTTCTAAGGTGTTGTCACAAATGAATGATTGACAAGTACGCCTAGAACGCGTAGACAGAATACACTACGCTTTGAAACTACTCTTCCGTGGATAGTAGGTCTTACCACCAGGCGAGCCGTACCTACGCTTGTTGAACCCCTAGTATTCAGTTTAAATATATTCATATTACTTTAGTGGAAAATATAGCATAATTAAAACAAAATCTAAGACAGCTTTTGAGACACTGGAAAAGTATAATGTACGTGCTTAGTGTAGTTCCCATATCGATTATTTATTTTTGTTTTATTACCGGTCGCGACCATTGGTTTTTCGCGAAAATATTCTAATTAGCGATTACAGTTACTCGGCCGGTACGATGGTAATGACAGAGATCAAACCATACTGTCCATTTTTTACCGAAGTTTCAAATGGTACTATGAGGCGCGGCTTGAAAGAAAGCTGTTTATTTATCAACAGTTAATTTATTTAATGGATTTAAATTCTTTTAAGTTTTTAATTATCGGACCCCAATGTTTCAATCTAACTGTGTATTTGTTAATTCGGCCCGCGCAAACCAAACCATGCACAGGCGTTGTTCTTGAGGTCTTTGGAGCGATAATAATTGAAACTCTCGAGAGATCGTAATTTAGATCGCAGATACCAGGTGCGGATGGCACAGGACCGACCTTTGTGGAGATCTCTGGGGTCTTCCGGCTGACATGATGATGATGATGACTTATTGACCGAACGAAGCTTACGACACAATTGAGACTATTGGTTAAACTTTTTGGGATTGATCTTTTTATACAAACAACTATCCATTCATAGATCTAATGATGATAGCAAAGAGCAATATACGAGTACCTAGCACGGTCACCTAGCCATTATTTGACTAATAAGTTTTACTAAAGTGAAACATAGAATTGAAGAATTCAGATTTCGATGTAAATATCATCAGATTACCTGATATTTCTAATATTTAAAAGAAATACCGTCACGGGGTGCCAATCGGCACCAGAAACTTCAACCAGTTTCCTAATATGTATTTGATTTTGGCTTGTTGATTATTTATTTGATTTTGGACAATTGATTTATTGTTTTGATGATTGTTTTAGGAAATGTAAATGGCATGGCTCCATAATAATTTTGATTGCGTTTCATTACGCGCTTTGTTCAATGCACGGCGAAATAGTAACGATGGTCATTATTATATTGGGTTTCAATTTGGTGAATATTGAACGCTAAAATTGATATTTACTTAGTGAGTTACTGGTCATAGGTATTGTTTTCCATATTATCTAAATAATGAGACAACTTTTTCATCAGTTTTTGTATTATTTTATATACCGGGAGCGCAAAAGAACTGAGCCAAACTTATTTAGCTGCAAGCTATTTTGTATCCTAATGATTGAATTTCAGCTCTGTGTAAATCATTATGTAGCAAATGGTGGCGACCTGAGTAAAGCTCCAAGTTTCTTGTCGATATGGATCAAGTAACTTCTAAAATTACAAGGGCCTATCAATCGCGCTGTCATGTAGCCCAAGCCAAATTACTAAAATAAGAAATGATAACCACCGCTCGAAAAGTATCCTTTACCCATGACTTTTTAAAGGTTTTACAAGATCCGTCAGGACAATATTTGCAATTTATTACATTTCTATAGTAAAAATGTCTGTACTTTTGCGCCGTCCGTTGTTTTCCCATCCAGGTTAACAGCTAGCAGATTTTGTTTAACACCGTAACCTGGACCATGGCTACAGATTTTTTTTTTTATAACTACTCAAATGCACAGCGAAGTAATTGTTTTTTTTTTGCTTGCGAAATTAAATGTTTTTGTGATATAGGTATTTCGTCGAAAGGTGCCCAATTAAGTGGAAGCCAAACTATGTCATTAGATATACGATACACGTTTTGGCCAGTTACTATATCGCAGTGCGAAGGAAATTACAGGATTTCTAATAACAACTACCATGCTGTTTAATATGATAAACGTTTCACGCTGATAGTCTCAATCAAGTCGATCCAGTGCTTTTGAAGGCCCAGGGGAAAGGGACCTGGCGCGATTTTTGCGCTGCAACATTTCGAATTCAACTTTATCTGTAAGACAAATATTATGGGGGTTCGAGTTCGATACTGAATTTATTTTTCCATTCTTTAATTCGTTTTAGTGTTTTCTAATTGAATAATGGAACTCTTAGTAAATAGTGCAAAATGGATTTCTATTGGTTAATGATTTATAATAAAGCAATGAAATCGAAAAAAAATAACATATTGCCGCTAGATGGCGATGTTTTGTGATCTCATTATTATTCTTTTTCATTGCTTTGTTTTATATTATTAACATGTAGGAATCCATTTCACGCTCATTTGGATACATTTACTATCGGCCAATTGCACAAACATACATTAAAAACGTCAAACCTTTGAAAGAATGGATAAATAAGCTTACTAAAAATTTGTACAAAAAATGTTCCCCCTTAACATGCGCTTGCTACATTTAGCTGAATACAGTCCTCTAAATTCCGAAACAAAAAGTGTGAGAGCACGATAATGTGGAATATATTCCACATTATTATTGTTATCTAGCACTCACTTTTGTATCGCAGATTAGGATACGCATCGCTCTGCTTTTCAAAAAGCGTGATAAAAAGGTTTACGGTCTTATTTTGTGAGCAATACGTCCCAATTTGATTTGCTCTCACGCTTTTTGCTTTTGAATTTAGACGACTAAATTTAGCCAAATGTAATAAGCGCATAACAATGACACTGAAAGGGATCTATTTAATAGGAAGATACTTGTGAGTGATTTTTTGGTTCAATAGAGATTGCAATAATTTGTGACAAGAGTCACAATGTCGAGCAATAATCCTGGTATCTACTTTTATGTCAGTCGGTAGGCGCAACAGGAAAGCGGAACACCTGATGAAAACTGGTCACCACTGCCTAAGGATTGAAATTTTAGATTTTTAGCGTGCCGTTTTCCTGCAGTACTTATTAAAAGTTAAAAATCTTCTTTATGATATTGATGGTTTGTTGATTATTTAAACTTATAAGTATAATTATAACGGGGTGGACCCCGCATCACTGTACGGTCCCTACACCCTTTCATATGTTGCAAAGTAACAAATTGTAATGGAAATTGTTGTACCAACTGGTTGGCTTAACTAATAGTAGTTGATAACGGTGACAATTTTGCCATCACCATGCAATGCGATAATGTTTAGAAAATATTTATCATTCATAGAGGTTCATAAGAGTTAATCATCAACATAAAATAATCCGTAAAGTCAAGCAGCCATTTGACATTGTTTAAATTAATATTTAATCAGTTGGACAGATGTTGACATTCGTAAACTCTACCATTCCAATTTTATATTTTCCACGGAGTTCCAGCATTCGACTATTAGGCTGATTTACACGTATTAAGTTGGCAAGTAGTTATCGAAATTTTAAGCCACTTAATGCATGTAAACAACGACAACAAAGACAGACATGATTTATTTTGACATAACAAAAATCCATAAGCGTTTACATATTAAGGTAATTTTAGAACACTTCAATGCTAAACTAAAACAAAGTAGGTACAAACTCATAAATACAATAAATCATGGACCAATGTGATGCCAAAAAAGACCCCAGTTCAAGATAAGCTACAGCAAGTGCTGCAGCGCTGATCTTGACCTGCATGAAGCACACAGCATAAATAAAATAAATGCAATTAAATTAAAGTATACGTGAAAACAAAAAGGACAAGTTACCGTGCAACTAAATAAAAAGTTGTATTTTATCTATTTTTCGAGTTAATTGGTAGGCGTGGCTGCAAAATTTTGGCTGAAAGGTTGCGTTTTAGGGACTACCACAACTGTTTCCTTTTTTTAAAATATATTTTTGATATCATATCCCGAATCTAAAACCTCATTTATTATGGATTTTACCACAGAGTTACAGACGTGAATGTGCCGTTGGTACTCCATATTGGGCTAACTAAAGCCTAAGAGTTATTAAGTGCATTTCACGTATAAATACTTCGTTAAAATTCATTTTCTATAGAGTAAGAATCTGTTATTGGCTTTCTGTTATTTACGAATATCTGATGTAATAGTTTCAAGAGCCGTTGATTCTAATATCAATAAAAAAAATTAAGGCTGATTTATGGAGATACGTGTACGCCTTTAAGTCACTTAAATATTTAGTTATCTACTTAACAACTAAATATGTGTAAATCAATCTTTACTGGCTGTTCATATAAGTGCGTTGGGTGACTTTCAACACTTTATCATATAACACCTGCCTATGCCTTAAAGGCATCCAGATTATATTGATCAGGGAACACACTCGCAGGCAACGCGTTCTATTCCTTGGCCGTACGTATTATAAAAGTCGAGCCAAAGCGGCTCGTGCGAAAAGCTAGAAGATCCACGACATAAGGATGAAACGCTCGCCCAGATTCAGACATCCCTAGAGATGACCCAAAAAGTATCACTCGATCCCAGGTTGGAGAACCGAAATATCCTGGAATTCCCCTTCTGTGTTCTTTATACAAATTGCATAGATGGGGAATTTCAGGATGTTTCGGTTCTCTCCCACCTGGGATCGAGTGGTGTTTTTTTTGGGTCATGTCTGTACTGTTTAGTAATCATACAAGCCGTACAAGCTGGTTTTCAGGATATTTTCCAGGACTTCCAGGATATTTCGGTTCTTCCACCTGTGGTCGAGTTGGCCATCTCTAGTTGTCTGAATACATTAGTGCAAAAATCGTTTAGTAATTATAAATTTCCGTGGTTGGTATGAAAGCCACTGTATCTTTCTTGTATTAATTAGGCCTCATGAACCTTTCCCCAGAAATTTCTTAATTTGCAAAATGAAACTTCATGGAACACTTTTGCTTTCAGATTTTCAAACGCTCGAACGACGATTATTTTATTTGGTATTTCCAATTATGGATTACATGTTAGTATTGGTACGTCACAAATGCGATTAGTTGCTTTCGCTGTGTTGCATATCAAATCACAGTACACTATAGTACGCGACATCGTCAAACGTCAGCTAACTAAATGAAATACAATTCCATATGATTTTGATGATTATTTAGGTAAATTAATAGTCTAATTAGCCCATCACGTCACCATTTACGTCGATCTGTTAGCGTTTTATATTGTTATTCATATTAGAGTGCCACACACTTATCTGATCCGGTGGCCAAAACTAGAACTAAGTGACGCCATTTTGAATTGTCATGTGTATGTCAACAACAGCGACGCTGCAGATAAGTTTGATGAATATGAATCATAACAAGAAACGCTAATGTGGTCGTTTTATACACCCAGGTCTCTGCTACTCGTCGATGTCTACCATACCAAGTAGGTACTTAATGCGCTTGAAGGAGGTTGGAGGCTTGAAGCGGAATCAGAGCTGCTGCGCGCCATGCGACTACACGAGGCATGCGAGAATATTCTTGTATTTGCTACGTAAGGCGGTTCGACACTCATACTAAATTCCCCTCGACATTCTTTCATTCGTTTGAGTTTTTGTAATTGTATTATGGTTTATACTCTTAACAAATGTATTAAATGGTGCGCAAAATGGGTTTCTATATGTCAATGATTAATAATAATGCAGTTAAATCGAAAAAAGCACAAGTCGCCGCTAGATGGCGTCGTTTTGAGATTTCATTATTTTTCTTTTGCATTGTTTTATTTTATATTATTAACATATAGAAATCTATTTTACGCACAATTGGACATATTTACTAACGGCCAATTGCACAAACTTACATCAAAAACATCAAACCCTTGATTGAATGACGATCAAACGTTACATAAAATTTATATGAAAATCGTACCGCCCTAACATATGCTTTATCACCCCATGCCCGCATTTTCTAACTCAGTGCCTATTTCTACCAGAGATAGTAGTTTATGCAACTTGCAAATAAAAGGGGTATTAACACTCGTGTCATACTATTATTATACTCGGCTATGCGGCGTATAATAAACAGACACTCGTGTGTTAATACCTAATTATATGCAGTTGCATATTTTCAACTCGCGCAACTACTTTTAAGCGGTTCTTTCGCACCTTGCATGCGGACGCTAACGACCAATGTAAACGGTTCCCCGCGTGCGGGTCCTATGGCATGCGTTACAGAAATCTCCCGTACCCCGCATACGGGCGCTAACGACCAATGAAAATGCGCCTTTAGAACTGTAATAACTCGGAAACGATTGGTCCTACAACACTAGTTCCTAAAGTAATATGATAGTACTCATCGAGATCTACATTTCGGATGACAGTTTTAAGTTTGACAGCTGTCATTCGAAATGTAGATCTCAACGAGTACTATCATTTCTTTTTAAACTTTTACTCGATTTTTTAATATGTGTAGTGCAGGCCGGCTATGAAACATATCTTTTGGCAAGTTTGAAATAAGACAAACTAGAGTAGGTAGTTATGGCAATATCGATTGGATATTTTTGATAATCTGTCCTTGTCAGTCCTTGTGCGCTCACAAAGGGATTCGGTACGAGTAAGGTACGAGAAACACATTTTTATTAACTATTGGATTTTTTTTGTAGGAAAGTACGTATTTTAATTAAAATAAACTACCTCGACTAATGTCATTTTGGAAAAAATCTCTATTTAAGTACCTAGTGCATGGTAAGTGTAGGATGGCAGCGCCAGCGCTGGTTTGGTTCGGTGCTGCGTAAGCCCTAGAGATAAGTGGGAAACAGGTGTCTAAACCTGCCGGTATCAGGAAAGGGATCACGCGGGAGTCCCGAGAAGCGATGGATTGACATCGTTGAGGCGGATGCGAAGGTAGGATTGTGCTTTTTTTGTATTAGTCACCTTTTATCATAGAGAAAATATTTACTAACGTAATAGAGCAGCCATCACAAACAAAAATTTTGTACCAACCTGAGGTGCGGGGGGAGGCTGCTAAGTCATAGAATGACCGATGAAATGTTATCATTTTCTTTATTTTTGGCCCTCGAATGGTTCGTACCGTTTTTAATGCACAAGATGGCGTTTTTTTTAATTTCCAAGCCACTGTCAGATTGGTCCGCGTCGCGCAATGTCTCAGAACTGACTGCGGCCACTGTTGTCCATGGACCGCAAAGCGTGGTTCAAAGAAAATACTTGCGGTGTCTCCTCTATTACGTTAGTAAATATTTTCTCTATGCCTTTTATGTACGATGTTAGGACGAAGACAATAGGGACCAATTTATAATATACTACATACAAATAAATTTATTGTAATTAGGGATGCAACGATACGGCTATTACGATACCAATACGAATGACGAATACATCGTAATGGCCAAATACGATAACGAATTACGATACGAATGCATTACGATATTTGTTTAATACCTTTTTGATGAATTTATTGGAAGCTTTGTTGTATGTTATTATTGTAAGACTAAGTAAAGTAAAAGTATACAAAAAGTTATGCATTTTTAAACAATATATTTATTATTTTATCAATTTTCATCATTAACTTATATTTTAATTTTTTAAATTGTTACTATTTGTTACATTTACTGACTATTATATAATTTGCGAAGCGTTCAGAAATTGACGCATTATGCGTTTCGTTTCACCCGAAACAGTAAAAATATAAAAATTAAAATTTTTGAAATAAATGTATCGTAAAAATAGCGTATCGTAATATTTACGATAACGAATGATCGTAAAGGTTTACGATAATCGCCGATATACGATTATCGTATCGGTATCGTTGCATCCCTAATTGTAATCAAAAATACTTATGTTGTTACACGTTTCCAGTACATCAACTAGCTTTACAGATAAATGGAAAGGTTACTACGGCCTCCACACTAGGGCAGGCCTGTATCGTGGGGCCAGATTGTATCTGAGGATTATTGTATGATTAGGTAAAACTATACTGTAGGGGGCAACATAATTTAATTGTGGGTACAATTCAAGAATAAAAAAATATTTAAAACAATAGAAGAAATATAAATAAGTACTTTAAATAAGATTATGGTGTGTGTGTTTGCGTGCGTGCGCTCAAACACGTACATAAACTAAATAAAACAATTTTTTCGTGTTAAAGTTACTTTAATTACATTAATAAGAATAATCAAACTGAAAGGTAGTTAGAAAAATATAACGTATCTTCTAACATACAAATAACGAATACCTTACAAACATTAACAATATCAGTACAATGACTGGTAAGAGAACAGCAAACAATAAAACGCTATTAACCTCCAATAAGTATAATCAAACTGAAAAGTAGTTAAAAAAGTATTACGTATCTTCTAACATACAAAAAACGAATAACTTACATTCACCATATAAGTACAATGACTGGTAAGGAGACAGCAAACAATAATAACATGACGCTGGAAGTTCATTCACTTTTAAGAAAATAACCATTAACCTTTAAGCGAGCGGCCACACAGAAAAGACGTAAGACGTAAACACATCGCAAACGCGGCGCCCGTTCAATTTACTTTCATATAAAATGTATAGAAACGTCGCGACGCAAAACATACAGCAAAGACAGGGCGCGGACGCGTCACAGACACGACTTAAAACATACAGAAAGGACGGGGCACGGGCGAGACAGGGGGTGCAGGCGGAGCGCGGGGAGCCGGGCCTCGCACGCAGCGCTTGCTGTCTTTGTCTTTCCTACGCTCTTGACTGGTCCGCAACGGCGCCGCGTCCGTGCTCTGTCTTTTCTGTATGTTTTAACTCGCGTCCGCGTCCCGTCTGCGTCTTTTCTGTGTGGCCGCTCGCCAATAAGTATAATCAAAATGAAAGGTAGTTAGAAGAGTATTAGGTACCTATCTTCTAACATACAAAAAACGAATAACTTACATTCACAATATAAATACAATGACTGGTAAGGAAACAGCAAACAATAATGACATGAAGCTGGAAGTTCATTCACTTTTAAGAAAATATACGCCATTAACCTCCAATAAGTATAATCAAAATGAAAGGTAGTTAGAAAAGTATTGCGTATTTTCTAACATACAAAAAACTAATAACTTACTAACATTAACAATCTAAGTACAATAACTAGGTAAGGACACAGCAAACAATAATAACATTAAGCTGGAAGTTCATTCACCTTTAAGAAACTATACGCCATTAACCTTTAATAACATAATTCAAGTGATACAGTTAAAATAATATTGAAATATCTATCTACACATATAATAAAACTGTAAAAGGGCGATGAGGAAATAGTAATAGAATAAAAGGTTGGGTAGAACCAGATATAAAGCTTGACCTCTTCGTAGTACTTTTACTAGCTTTCATACATTATGGAGGTCATTTATATGGTCGCTCGGGAAAAAGGTAAACTGCCCTAAAACTATTTCCATGCGGACGAAGTCGCGGGCAAAAGCTAGTCGGTAATAAGTATCAAGAAGTTATGCCTCACATGTACATTTACATTTCAGGATTTCTTGTAAACAGTTATTTGGCCACTATTAGCTTGAACTCTCGAATGCGAGAAATCGAAATTATTAATCATGCTGAATTTTATCCCCTCACTTCCTATTTAATTATTTTGCCCATAACTCAAGAAAATCAACTATCTTACGGAAATCAAATTGATTGTTATGACTTATTAATGACATGCTATGACGTTTATAAAACTTTGCATAAGTTGCGAAACAAAGATTTGTATTATATTTTTTGTAAAAAGCGAAGCTAACTTATCTTACTCTTATTCTAGATGATTTATTGCATTAATTTTTTTTTCGTAGACTTAACTAAGACAACCTACTTTTCATTTCGGAAAAATAATAGGGTTTACAGAGATCCTGACTGAGTATTGTATGCCATTATTGTCCCTCTACTGCGCTTTGCTGCTGTGCATAAGCTGTTCTGATGGCAGCTCCTTTAGTATTGAAAACGCCTCATAATTGTACCTAGACCAATGGTGAACTTGGTCAAGGATTGTACCCCGTCCCAAAAAATCTGTCTGCGGAAAAGACTTATCGTATAGAAGAAATCGATTAAATAAGAGGTTATTATTATCTTATTGGCTATCAAACCGTGAAAACTTCATTAAAATTGATTAAGTATTTATGAAGTTAAAGACTGATTTGTAACGTCAGAAACGTATAAGCGTATATAGAAAAATATGGTGTGGACAAATAATTGTGCCGTTCCAAAATTTCGTATTGTCACAGAATATCTAACTTAAGTATCGTGCACTATCGTGGAATTTTCTATATTTCAATATAATCTCGTGTCTGGTTGCCGGATAACTTATTCTTCTTGCTTCGCCTATCTATGTTGTAGATAATTTTCCGTTAATTTATAATGGTCGCTTATCTATTTAGACCGGTATTTTTCTCTCTATAATTGCTATTTTAATAGTTCTAGCGGCAATTTGGGTAACAGTTGAACAAATGTGTTTTGTTAACTATAGGTGCTTAACACTAATTTCAATGTTACCCAAAATGCCGCTAGTCGTAGTAAATGTAACCCATCGAATAGTGAGTAGACCGGTCTAATTGTGTAATGCCAACGATTGTATTTATTTGATAACTAATGTATGAATCATAGCGTCTTATACGCTCGCTTAGAGTTTCAATAATAAAAGCATTGCCCGCACTTTAGGATCGCTAATATTTTAGAAATAGTTTTTGGACAGTCTGGGAAATAACATTTTTTCAATAGAAATTTTACCTGTGCCCGCAGGTACCTATTGGTTCAATAGGTGCAGCCCTTCTGAAGTTATGCGCGACCATTCGTAGGACCGTTCTGATTCTGTAAACATTCAAGTATCCCGGAGATCTTATTTTTTTTCCGGCGTAACTTTTATTTCCGAGTACCAAGGTACTCGGAAATAAAATAGCTTCCTATTAAGGACAGAATTTTGAAAGACTTCTTCTGTAGTTTCGGGAGTTTATTTCCAACATACAAACTTACATATTTGTTTCAAACTAAACTCGCGTTCTTTACACATATTATTATATTAGACGGGACTTGGACGCGACGTACCTTTATGATTTGTTTTCCCGACGTTTCGGTAGGGAAAACAAATCATAAAGGTACGTCGCGTCCAAGTCCCGTCTAATATAATAATATATACAAACTTACATTTTACAAATATACAAAATTTTTCTCTATAATATAAATATAGATAGATATGTTAACTTGGGGGGGACTCCGACGTTTTTTATTTTGGGAATGCTTTTTTATTAACCATCAAAAATCTATTGCGCCGCGCCGCGTTCTGGAATGCGTGATACAGCAATGACCCTTATGAAGCTCTTTCGTTGAGGGAAAGTATTGTAATGAAAACTGCACATTCAGGTGACTGAATGTGTAATAATGATCCATTTTGGTCGGGTTCCCCTGTTAACAGGGTCACGATGGCAATCGCACCACTGTAAATACCTGATCTGCCAAATCTTGGATTGTGTGTAGTTTTTTCTGCCATTAATAAAGCCAACGTTTTCGTTTTTATGAACTCGTATGATTGTCCCAAATCCGACTAACCGTCATTGAAATGTCGGGTACCTAATTCTAATAACTAAATTGGTCGAACAGTTTAGAGCCCCGTGACGGTATATATTTATTTATTTTTGTTCTAGATTCCCCTAAACTTTTTAAGCAAGGACACTTGCGACGTAACATACAAATGTGTGTGCGCAAACCTTTCTCCACCAAGTCTAAAACCCTCGAGCAGTTTGCCGACGACTATGAAAAACATAGTACGCGGGGTATTTCAAATGTATGAATGTAATAATGACTAACAATGAATGAAACTGAAGTCTGTGCTTGAGAGCCAGTTTACGAGCAAGTGTTTTGAAATTAAATATCAAAGTTTCTGGCTGGAGTTGTAGATTAGGCAATACTATTTCGTCCCTATACGTATACTTCAAGACAGCGCATAAACACGCCGACCTTACCGGTCTGTACTCGTAATACCATAAGTAGACGCAAATGACCACATTTCTGAACCAAAATTTTCTCAATTTAGTTCGATCAAACGGCTATAAAGCCGATGTGCATTATTTTATTTACCGCCCCAACGTCTGAAACGTACTGGCACGCTTGTTATGACGTCAAAGTTACTGCCTTTGTTATAGCGTCACTGATACCTCAATCATCAGAGCCCCAAGCGAATGCGACACGGACGTCTCGCGCCGCCATTATTTATATATTTATTTTATTCAGGTAAACAGTCATGTTACATCGCATTAATTTACAATTTATACAGCTTGTAGACCTACAACTACCCTGAATAACATTACTCATAGCAGAGAATAAACTTACATAATATAATTCAGTGACAATTTTACTTAAAAGTACCTACTTACTTATGAGTTAAGACTCACCAACGCTTCATGTAAAATGGATGGGATAATCAATAAAATCAATAAAAATAAATCATGTTTACACCATTAAACCATTTCTTATTAAGGAATATTATGTCTTAGTTAATTTAACTAGGGGTTTGTTTAGTAAGGGGCAGCGACATCTCTTGAATTTAAAACCTTAATTTTGTAGAAAGCGTATACTATATTTTTTTTTATTTCGGGGCCGGTTATGACTTGGCTAATCTCACCGTCAACCATTTACATAAAAGCATTTTTAGATTTGCAAGTTCATTTTTGTCTCGTGTATGTATGTATTGTGTATGTTGTTCCTTTATGGCAGACCAAACGCGTGAGCCGATTTTGATGGTACTACGTTTATCGATTTGTTTTAATCTTGCGAATGTCACTGAAGACATGATATTTATCAAAATTCAATATGGCGACTACGTCGCTATTTTGTGAAAAATTAATAAATAAAATCTGCAAACTAAGTCATGCGGGGTGTCGTTGAATAAGTATTGACAAATCATCATAGTTTTACAATATTTCATTATAACGATTTAAAGTTTGTAGGCAACCATTCTTACATTTTCACTTCCCTTACACTATAAAATAAAAAGCGGCAAAAAGTAGTACAGAAACTTAAAACTTCGACTGCTATTAAAAAAGAAAAAGTTAGAAACAAGCCGAATGAATGAACGAATAAAATTCCTATAAATATTAAGTATCTGTGGCCATCTACTTATATGAAAATGGGTCCCCGCCTGCTTTCAAGTTTAAATTTAACTAATGTTTGCTCTTTATATGCCTACTTACTTACACCATTCGACTTGTTTCTAACTTTTCAGTTCTTTAATAGCAGTCGGAGTTTTCAGTTTATGTACTACATTCTTTATTAAGCATAAATATTTACCCTTTTCGTTGTATTCTGTACCTGTGGGACAGAGAGGTGCGCTTTAAATATTGTACAAAACTATATAGGTAGAATTCAAAAATACTTTATTTGATTAAATATTGCTAAGCTATTACCTGTCATAATCTCAATAACAGTAATAGAGATACTACCATCCTGTTATTTTAACGAAGTATAAGGGCTCCCTATAAAACTCTGGAAGAATACAGCTTCCAGTCAGTGAAATAATGTTCGATATCTGTTCAACAGCTGTTTCGGACATTCCTTATGCCAACAGAAAACATGTTCTTAATTTTTTTAGTTAGTTATCTTATTTATCACTTAATCAGTAGTCAAATCACGCACTACAACTAACATATACATTAAGAGCTAGAAATATATATTTAAAGTTAAAGTAAAACAAGATACCCACTTTACAGTCTCCCGACGAGGGGAGCGGACGCTCCGCAGCGACGCGGGCCAGCTTCACAGGCGAATATCGATTTTGCCATATTTTGATGTAGCAACCCTAGCTAGCTGGGAAAAATGTTTACAGAATTCTTTCGTTTGCCATATTTTATTGATTAAGCACTTGGAATTGTTTGTATGGTTTATTCGACATGTACTGGTTATTAGTATATTTCTAGACTGATTGAATTTACCCCTAGCTGCTTAGTTTTGCTGTCATTTACACGGCGCCTTAGCAGAGTCGTCACCCCTACGCACTGTATTGCCAGGGGAAGCTATCGGTCGGAGTACGCCCCAAATTGTGGTAAAGGACAAGAATGTACTGTTGTCTCTTTCTGTCCCCGTGTCCCCTTTAACGCGGCGCTCAGTAGAGTGATTCCGCATCAGACCATTTTCCGACATCGGTTGCAATAATTATACAAGGAATTGAATTTGTTACTGTATTAAATCTGCGATATTCTGTGTTAACATAGTGATAACAGTCCGCGTTAATGCGAAAGTGTCGCGGTGGCATTATTTTAGTGGCGGCTTATAGCCATGTAGCGCGCCGTTTGCTTATCGATTTTCTCTATGCTGCATTAAATTACTATTTAAATTGTGAATGCGGACTGCATATATTTTAGTACTAGTAAAGTATACATGCTGTGTCGATATTAATATAGAAAGCAATAAAAATAGTTCCTGCATTTTTTTAAAAGACAAAGATAATTTTACATTATTACGCCATTATTGGAAGAAATATTAGAAGATAACGTTAAAGCAATAGTGTAAACGTGTTGTGCCGATGATTGTGTCCCCACTATTTTGGGAGTGGTTTAACATTTGGCTCGTGCAATTTTTAAAAGATTTGTATCATGAAATTAAAATGGTGGCCCTAAGAGGTACCAATCATTCTATAAATTCTTTGTCTCATGCGTGTGTCAACCATGGAAATCAGTCACAACAGAGCGGGATTGATGTGGCGCAAAGTTTACAAACAACTTTGAACATGCCGCAATCAGCGGTGGCACCACACATTAATGCGAATCAAATCAATCTGCAGCCCTTGAGCAATGTATCGGTGCAATTCATTCCGCAGCAAACCAACCCGAACTCTCTCAAACATGAACGCGCGTCTTCGCGATTTTCTAATTCGAACTGTATGCTTCCTTCGCATCACTACAGATTGTTAACTCAAGCAAGTAAGTGCACTTGGAACATTTATGTTTGCGTAAATATATTTTCTCTGTAGTGTTGATATATTCAACATTTTGTTGTTACGAGTTCGAGGCGAACACTAAGGAGTATTATGGTTTTATAACTCGGAGTGTTCAGATTGTTAGTTTATGCACTATTGTTGGGTTGGTGATAAACGAGCGACGGCGATTGTACTGTACCAGCTTAGTATTATGTGCTCATTTTGAATAAATATATTTGAATCTGCCGTGAGTAAGTGGTGAGTGCAGCCGAACACATGCATTCAGTCCCTTCTCACAGGAGTGGAGACAAGGATACTTGTGCCTCAACATTGGGGCCGAATGTAGAACGATGACTTGTCGGTACTACAGATGATTGATTGATTTATGTAATCTTTTTGTACCAAAAGAAAAGTTGGTACTGTTATTGTTTAATTTTATTTGAATATGTTATCCTTAACGAGAGCACAGTTATTCACGGGCGTCAACACCACACAGTAAGTGACAAAAACATTTTTACAAGTCGACATGAGTACAGGCAAGTTATATGGTTGCAACTTCCGGCGACTAATACAGTTGTTGACTGAATGTTTATATTTCTAGGACCGGAATGTTTCCATCCTCAAGGCGCCACCGGGTCGGGCTACATGCCCGGCGCGGCCGGCGGGGCCCCGTCCTCAGCGCAGGCAGCGCTCCGCGGCCAGCCGACCCCGCAGCCGACCGCGCCGCCGGCACCTCCACAGGACATGTCCAAAAATAACATGGTAATTCACCATTACGTATTCTTTATTGTACATAAAACAATGTTACATAGTTAAGACTTAAAGATAGTTTACAAGGGCGAGCTTATCTCTGCAAGAGATCTCTTCCAGCCAACCTGAAAGGTGTGGAAGCGATATCACGGGTACTTGAGCATATTTACGTAATTGCATTGCTGCATTACAGATTTATGGTTTTGGAGTTTCTGGGACCCTTTTAAATTAGCTGTCGCGGTGGACTGGGCGGCCCACAAAAACACGTGTCATTAACCCGAGATAACCTCAATGAAATCACACTATTGAGATTCATTGTCTTTGGATGACCCGATTAATAAATCGGCGCCATCGTGTAGATACGTGGGCATTACTGGGGCTGCGTCATAGGGATGAAACTTATTATTTTGTACTGATTCAGGGCTCGTTGGAGAGCGTGAATATATATCCATAAAGAGCGTAAAATCACACCCTGGGTTCCGACAATTATTGAGTGGCCTTTTTTTTGTCTGACATTTACAGCCTCGTCTCTGAATGTTGTTGGTTTTGATGGCCGATACCTTCCAAAGGTGCTGTTTTTAGGGAAGTTATGCTAATTTAAAGAGTTTATGGAATCTTGTAATAAAAAATTAAGACAATGTTTTCTCGTATTCAGAATTGTTATTAATCTATATGAAGTGACATTAATCTAATTTTATTTTTCAGGCGGGTCATAACTACGTTTCAGCGCCGAATCAGACTCAACAAGCTCGGCCACAATACCAGAACTTCCACTTTAGAGCTGCTCCTCAGCATGCCCCGAGGCCAAATGCTCATCCCAGGTATAACCATAAATATTATAATAATCCTACTCAGAACCATAGCATGACTGAGTTTTTGCTTTCAATTAACGTATTGAGTAAATGAGTGGAATGTAAGTTATATTAATATTTTTTTACACAACTTAGATTAGTGACAGACCAGCAGCTAACCCACGTGGTTCGAAAGCGATCACTATCGCCCATAACCTTAACGTCTTAAACTTTTTTAGGTTTCATGTAACAAAAATGCTTAATCTATTGCACTATTTATTTTCTTAAGTTCGATAAAAAAGCGATTTCGACGTCAACACGAGCGTAAAAAGTCATTCGTCCCTCATCACAAAAGAGAGCTGACGCCCATCGACCGATAGTCCATCAGAAGTGTTTCCACGCATATTATTCGGCTTGTCGATGACCTATTGTCAATTGTGGTGTTCACGAGGTCTCCTTACGATACTGTCACTTATAACCACTTCCGGTACTAAATGGAAGCGTCACTGAAAGGTAACACCAGAAAGGTGTCGTTTTCTTATATCAGATGTCAAAATAAGGCGATTATCGTTTCCTGTTGTGGTCCTCTGTCTTCCAAATTAGCCTCACTAGAAAAATGGATTAAAGTCTGATATCGAAATTCTCATATATTCACCTCTCGATTGGAAAGAGTGACCCATTTAATATTTACTGCTTCGAGATAGCTGCATCTGGTGCTCGACAGCGTTCACAAAAGTGATCAATCTAATAAGAATTAAATAAATAGCTATTGAACTTTGATATGTTATAATCAGTCCAATCACAATGAATGGTCCTAATTATAATTAGTAGTAGACATTTGTATGTCCTTGCCCAATTGAAGCTGCCTAAAACTCAACTCCAGGAACAAGCCTTGGATTAATAACACCATCTTGAGATTAATCACCAAGGTTTTGATAAACCGCATGCGCAAATTATAGGCTTACTATGTTATTAGTTTGATCGGCATTTCATGTTAATGTATGAAACAACAAATATGTGAGAAGTTGAAAACCTTTCTGGACCAAGAGAACGCTATCTCTGAGAGGCAGCTCAGATTTTTTGAGAAGCGTTGGGCTTGGTCATCTTCGCAGCCCTTGCTGTCCGCGCTGTAAAGGTCTGCAATACTGATCATGGTTTGCAATACTGATCGCGCTTTGATGGCCTGGAGCTGCCCTACAGTGCGGCCGGCAACGCATTCTTTACACATCGCGGCAAAAATGTACTATGATATTGTTTACAATATTAATAGGCTAAAATATCTAGATATAATAATTAATAATAAGAATTTCTGTAAAACTACAGTTAATCTTTGTGATCATTTAAACACTTAATGTGTACCTCTATTTAATTAGATAAATGGTATTTGTTATTGATCCGAAATCCGAAAAGAGGTTTTAATAGATATGTTGCAAACATCCGGCCCGCTCCGGCCTTACACTTCCAGTACATTCCGCCAGAAACTGGGAATTGAAACACGCGTTCTAAGTTTGGAACCCATGCTTTGCTAAGGATGTTAAGCTGTTAAAGAGTGTACAGGGAAGAGCCACAAAGTTGCGATCTTCAATGAGATGGAGAAGCTGCAAAGAGGCGTTCTAAAGCTGAGTACATTGCAAGAGCGGCCTAGTCGGGGTGACCTCATTGAGACATTATAAAATAATATCAGGCAATTACAAATACTATATGCCTGTGTTTATCCACTTGCTGGAGCTGCTATTAACATGCAATTGGTTTGGTGCACATCCAAGACGAAAGTAGCACTCCACCAACAGAGTAAGGGTGTGGAATAAGCTGCCCCATCAACCATCCATGCATGTCGTGCCATAAATTAATAGTTTTAAAAATAAAATTGATATGTGGTTGAAAGTACACTAGAAAAGTTTAGCACAATAATGTGTTATTGTTGCGGCTAATTAAAGACAATTAAAATATATACCACCCCAGATAAGGCATATCTATCAGCCTTTATTACTAAAAACAATAATATTTTTGATCGCTTAATTTACACTGACCGACTTTATGTAAAACGATGACGGTTTCTTTCACACGACCATCAAACACAAATCCCAATTTCCGTATAAGTTGAGCGTTCGGACGAAATTACGATGCTCACAAACTCACAACTACCTAACAAATCATGTGCGTCTAGGGCGTCAGTCAGAGACTTTTCGTGGTCGACCGACGATCGACGGTGACATCATTCTATCTGAAATTTTATGATCTAGTAGTAACTACAGCGATTTATACATTCGATCGATAGCTGTGCTGACTTCGGTCGAAGAATATTTCCATTTTCTCATTGTCTTATAATTTCTGTCTGTAATTTCGCAATGGCCCACTACCACCTGGCGTGGTATATTAACTATCACCTATTAGATCGCTATCGTATTAAATTTATTATAAAGTTTGTGACTCTCTCGAATCGATCTGCATTACACCAGGCTGGTAGAAAGTAATCTAGGTACTCGGGGTCAACAAACATTTTGATATTTGTCGCCCTTAAGGTGAGGAATGCCTGTGAACTGTGAGGTTTAATAATCCTAAAAATGCTGATTTTTTGTAATGTATTTTTTTTTACTATATTGTTATTTATGTTTGTTTATACAGACAACAACAACCGCAATACATATCTGGTGCGACAGCCACAGCTTCGGCGCCTGTCATGTTTCATCCGACGTACTTGCTGGGAACGCCTACTGGGATTCCACCTTCTTATCAGCAATCCCGATCCATTCCATCGCCGTAAGTATAACATTCATTTGTATTACTTACTTTCCTGTAGATAAATAAATGAAAATGTGAATTTTAAAATTAATATTTACACTCGTATGTTATCACATCTAGCGTTATAAAAAACATTACTAGTACTCTTTACATGTGTCGTTTTATATCTTTACAGGTATTACCAGTATGTAACACCATATATAAGTTACTCCACGCCCCCAAGCCATACACCACCATGTAAGTCTTATTCAATGCTTTTTATGTGTTGTGCGTCTGATCTGTTCTCTGTTTCGTTCTGGACTCGATTCCCATTTGAAGTTGAATAGTACGGTTAATTAAAAATTATCTCTTATGTAGTTTTTACTACCCTACCTATCTGATACGAATATATTAACTTTACAATACTTAGAAAACCCTTACGGTACTTGTCAAGCCATTTGGCATTTGCAAAGAGAAACCTTAACTTGTGAAACAAAAATTTTAGTGGGTGGTCCGTCGATATTAAACTTGATAAGGACGGCAGTTACTCAGTCACATCATTTTGTCTCAGCTAGGACCTGAATGGCATCATATTGAGGACGATATAAAGAAAGGGCTCTCAAATGCGCTGCCGGCATCGGCAAGCAGCCACACATTTCCCATGCTTGCTGATCAGATGGCTGAGTGCCGCCACTATGATACGTCTTGATCTTAAAACCACCCCTGATAAATAACTATAACAACATTAACGGATACTGGAATCGTTATAAAATGCATATTGTTTTGTTCGCAGATTTTTACTCATCAACCAGTCAGCAACTGCCAACGCCTAATCTTCAATCGAATGCCCCAGGAGGCAGGAATAATCCCACCACAATGATGGGCCCGCAGCCCACGCCGGCGACCGCCTCGGCGCCCGTTTCTTCGATGCCGCAACAACAGGCCTCCACACATTTGCATCAACCTATGCCTGGTAAATAATTATTAAAATATGCAATAATATGTATGTACAGTAAACTTACTGTTTTTTTATTACGTAAGATAAATGATAGTATATAGGAGGCCACACATCCGAAGAAAATATAAAAAGTATTTTTAATACCGTTTGTACACATGCGGTACATAGAACTGTGTTTTCTGTAATTACAAGTATATAGTTAAGATTTTCGCAAATGTATACAAATCTACATAAACATCTTGTCAATCTGGTTCCATGTTCTTTGTTTTAGGTATACGCCCTGCACAGCCGAAACGTCAGAGTCACCGGCTTCCTATAATTGACCCTGTCACTCGTAAGTATAATAAGTGAAATATTAAATTGCATGTTACCGGGCAAGCACAATTTCAGGTCAAACTAGCTTAGCTACATACGAGTTACTAAAAGAGGGTTGAAGTTGGCATTGTCAACCGATAGATGTTCGAAGACCGACTAAAACGATTTCAATGAAACAAAGCTCAGAACTAACTCTATTACTGGCTTCTACATGAAGAAAATCGCATCGAAATTTTACCAGTCTTCAATTGGTTTATGTGTTTAGTAATTGTATTATGGTTTATACTCTTTAGTAAATGTATTCAATCGTGCGCCAAATGGCTTTCTATAGCTTAATGATATAAAATAAAGCAGATAAAACGAGAGAACCACAAAGGCCGCTAGATGGCGTTGTTATGTGATGATATAATTTTACTTTTTCATTTCGTTTTATATTATTAATATGTAGAAATCGATTTCACGCTCAGTTGGATACATTTACTAATGGCCAATTGTACAAAAAACTAAAACGTTAAAAACAAGACGAATGTTGGAAGTAAATGGGTGTATACCCAGTGCAAATGTCAGTTTAATTTAAACTTGAAAGCAGGGGGGGGGTCTTTCATATTATGATTCATATTAAATTGTTACAAACTTATCTATAGCATTGCTGTTCTTGACAATTCAAAATGGTGTCACTTAGTTCCAGTTTTTCCCACCGGTTCAGATATGTTTGTGGCACTAATATGTATCATAATATGGGACGCTAATGTGTTCTTTTTAGACCCCCAGATGCTAGAAAGGTCATTAAAAACAAATATCAAAATGTCCACGTGACATGGACAATGGACAAAAGAGATCCAATTGTCCACCACTAAAGAGATTTATGTAGGTTATCGAATAGTCCAGTGAATATAGAGCAAGCAGTCCTTTGGGGAGTTTATCCAAATTGTCAGATCATCCAATGTGTCCCGTCCAGCACCGCTATCACAAGGGTGCCCTCGCGCGCGACAAGCAATATATACTGAGACCTGTTTCATCTTAGTATTGAGAGAAGGAAACAAAGGGTCTCCCGCGGCGCGAGCTACGTCGCGGGCACACTTGTGCTGGCCGTGGAGATTAAATAAATTATATTTCCAGATGCATGGTCATATTTTAAATACTTGTTATGATTAATTTTTAGTTCAAGAAGTTATTACATGGCTTATTTTGAGTTTAAGTCAAATAAATTGATTGGTATAAAGATTCTAGTGCCAAAAAGGTACCTATGTCTTATTCAAGTAGGTGCAAACACCTAATAACAATCGTGTGACGTGTGTTTTGAACACTGGAAAGAGCATTCATTGAACGTTTCGGTGAACACCCACCTTTCAGCCATTTTGAATCAATACCGATATTGCGGCCACTCATAAAACTTATACCAAACGATAGTAACTTTACTATCTATCGATATCTTTGTTCTGAAATTTCGAAATTGGAATATCTTGCGTGATATCGCAAGATAAGATGATGTACATTAAGGCCCGACATAAGCCGACCAAACACTAGTCTACTCATATTCAAATATCTTCTAAACTACCGAATCGATTAAGATGAAATAATCTAAGCTAGGAATAATCTCGAATTTAAGAGCTTTCAAATGAAATACCGCATTGAATCCATCCGTCCATCCGTTCGGGAGCACACAAGGATACACGTGTTAAACTTACAACAAAAATTTAACTAAAATAAAGTGTTTAGTAAGATGCGTCCAGAGCCGAAATCTTCCTTAATGGTTTCTTTAGTTTTTTTTACCCGATTTTGCTTGCAAAATGCAGTACCATTCTTTTCTTTCACTGGGCTCTACCTGGCGCGGCCACCTTTGTGGGTGGTATCCCTTATACTTTTTATACATGCACAGGAATTCTTAGAAATAATCTCAGTTATCATATTGACCACGTACTTGACCACAGTTAACATCTTTCTTGAGCAAAAATGTTATTTTATAAGTTTAATATAAAAGTATACTTGTAAAATAGGTTTGTTGGTACTAGCTTCAATAATTTATGAGATATCTAATGTAATCAATATTAATATTATCTAATATATAAAATTCTCGTGTCACAGTTTTCGTTGCCATACTCCTCCGAAACGGCTTGACCGATTTTGATGAAATTTTTTGTGCTTATCCGGTATCTATGAGAATCGGCCAACATCTATTTTTCATCCCCCTAAATGTTAGGGGTAGTCCACCCCTAAATTTTTTATTTTATTTTTTAGACAAAATTTTTAATTTCTATGTTTTATGATACAACATACAAAAATACATACAATCCTCAATTTTCACCCTTCTACGATCAACCCTTATTTTTTAATAGCCATTTTAGTAATTTAATCATTTTTCCTCTCCGGTCGAAAACTGATCAATCGTCATTTAATTATTTATACGGCAAAACAACGTTTGCCACGTTTGCCGGGTCAGCTAGTATAGAGAAAAGATTTGTTTGTTTGTTTGTAATGGATACACTCAAAAACATAAAGTCTTCACATATAGAAAGCTACATTATCAACGAGTAACATTGGCCATATTTTATCACGAAATATGGTTTCAACAAAAAATTCTGCTTATATTTTTTAATGTATATCAAAAAGAAAAGGGTCCTTTTATGTTTCGAGTCTTTTCGTAAATTTCAAATGTTCGTAAATTATGCTGGATATATTACATATTTTGATGATGATGATAGTGTATAGAAGTGTTTAAATTTATAAGATTACATATTAGTTTAATAAGTATAACTTACCGTTAAGGGACGCTAGCCATTCAACCAAATCTCAGGGTCCTCGGCTGAAGAACTAGCGGTCAACCTCGTGAAAGTGGCGAGCTCTTTGCGACTTTGAAGTGAAGGTCGACTAGTCTCAAAATACGAATCAGGCAGTTCCTGGACTTTGCATGCGTTGCTTGACTTTGGTTATCGGTCTCACAAGCTCGCTGCCCCTGGACCATGGCCGCTTCTATGTCAAACTGGTCATTATTAGTAAATAACTTTTATATTTTGAGCTTTTCCGTATATAACGTCACGGCTTTTTGTATGACATGCGGTAGGTAATCAGGCAGCAGGGGAAAGTTCCACCTGATGGAAAGTGGTCACTGCTGCTTAACACATTCATCCTCCCGTAGGAGACCACATTGTTTCACTTGCTGTGGTCCGGACAAACCACATTCTTCAACCTTTTGTCGGTTTAGGGTACTCTTGTACTTGTACCTTTCTTTAATTCCGATTTGATCGTGGTATGTACGTCAAGCTTCCATTCACTCCTGCAATACCTATACCTTTATCTTTTTCGTTAGTCTTCTCTGATTCTTTCTTCACATGACCATACCAACTGCACATTCCTTTCCCTATCCTCGTCACTACATCTTCTTTCACTTCATCTCTCCATTTTTCTACTAAGAACTTTGTCTAAGGCCGTCTTCGCTTTTAGGTTTTGTACCCATTTCTCAAGCACCGTATAATACACCGTGTAATAAAATTATTATCATCTGAGGGACATCTAGCGATTTATATGTTTATAGCCCGATATGTTTTTGGAAAAATATACTTCCGTGATGTCTTTGAGCCTGAAACCATAAACACAAAATGAATTTGTATATTAATAGGGGCCTAACTTCTAACGATCTTGAGTAACTTCTAGCGATATATATAAAGATGTATAAAGATGCGATTTTTTATGAATTATTTAATGGAACAAAATGGCGGCCAGCTCATAGGCCCCTAGAACAGCTATATGGCGAGGTCACCTAATTTTCTGGTCGAGCTATACAGCCGATATTTAATATGACCTGTCTTTTTGATTCAATAATTGTTATTTTGTTTTTATTTCCAGAACAAGATATTCTGTCGAACCTTTTCGCCAATGATCAAGCTGTTGCTGGTGATTCAAGTGAAAGACAAACACCGCAACCTGTAAGTACATACCTATTTATTTCATACTATGTCAAGCTACAAACTGAAATAAAACGTATCTGGTGTGGATGATATGCAGTAAATTGAATAAATTGTATTTATTTATCATTATCGATATTCAGTGCCTACATGCTTTTTATGCATCCAATGAATGTCACTCAAAACAAATTTTAAGCTTCCATAATTAAGATGGAATATATACACAATTACTTAAAACAGCCACCATTATTTAAATATTTTATAAAACCATTATTTTTCTGTTTGCTTAGGATCCGTCGCCCAGCATTGCTGAGGAGTTCACGAGGATGGTAAACGAGGTAGCAAATCAGCCTACAACATGTGAGAGTGCAATGAAATCGAACTTTCAGAAGATTGTGGATGTCCCACCGAACCCTGTAACTGGTTCCACGCAATCTCAATCAAATTCCACTACAATAAATAACATAGTTAAACCCGAAAATGTTAATATAAACGAAACGAAAGTATCAAAAATTAACGTGAATTTGGGACCTGACGTTGCCGTAGAACCAAATGAAACACCCGTAGTGTCTGCAATAACTGACAGTCCTGTTATAGTGCCTAAAATGCCTATGAATATTAAGCAAAACAATAGTGATCAAGATGTTCAGCCTTTAGTTCTAGATAAGAATATACCAAGTAATAAACAAAAGCAAAACAAAAACAAGCCAGTCGTGCCTCAAGAAGAATTAGATACTACCTCAGCTAGTCTTGTAGCTACTCAAGTTGCCTTGGCGACAAGCACTGTGCCCGTGGTGCCCGCCGCGGCCACCGCCAGCTTCACTGCCAGCGCTCCTCTCGCGCCCGCCGCGCCTGTTGCGCCTGTTGCGCCCATCGCGCCCGTCGCGCCCGTTGCGCCCGTTGCGCCCATCGCGCCCGTTGCGCCCGTTGCGCCCATCGCGCCCGTTGCGCCCGTTGCGCCCGTCGCGCCCGTTGCGCCCGTTGCGCCCATTGCGCCTGTCGCGCCTGTCGCGCCCTCTGCGCCGTCAGCGCCCGCCGGGCCTGCCGCGCCCGCCGCGCCCGCCGTGCCCGCCGTGCCCGCCGTGCCTGCCGCGCCCACCGCGCCCGCCGCACCCGCCGCACCCGCCGCACCCGCCGCGCCCGCCGCGCCCGCCGCGCCCCCAGCGCCTGCCACCGCCTTTATCGCGGCCGCTCCCCAACCTCAGAGAATAAGAGAATCTAGGGAGCGACTAAGGTCAGAAGAGAAGGAAAAAGTGAAGGAAAAAGAGTTACTCCAGGAAAAGGAGACTTTGTCAGCTTCTAAGCCTAATGGACCCACGCCTGTCGGTAAGTACCATGCATTACATTGATAATTTTTTTCGCGACCTGTACTGCTCAGGATCGGAGGCCAAGATTTTGATTGGGTCGCTGAGTTGACGTACTAAGTTAGTAACCATTTGTAACCAGTTAATATATTTCAATATCGCTGGCCGGCCCACAGAGACACTGCAGGTTGTGTAGGCCCTGATGCCACGTGATTAATAAGTTAATACAGTCAGCTTCAGAGTGTAGTGACCCCCTAAATTTAAATAATAATAGAGGATATGCAAACAACATAGTGAGTAGCATACCCTTCCATTATACAGTTATTGTATATTGGACTACTGTGTTTTCTCAAAGTGATTACTTATTTCGTCTACATTTCGTTGAATGTAACGTTACTAGCTCATTGGCAAGCTCGGATGCGATAAACAAGTGCTTACCACTTTGTTCAAATTCTAGGTCCCCCAACCATTTTTACCTCCTTTTTAAATAATATTTAATGTTTACGTATGTATTTAACACTTTGTGTTGTCACTTCATGATGGAACTCCATTATTATGAATCCGTTTACGTATGTTATGTTACGAAAATAAAGATGACGAATAGTTTACACATTATTAGATATCAAGACAATGTTTTAGTTATAAAACTTGTTTTTACATTTTTTAATTAAAAATATACAAGAGAACAAACATGTTATCCCTGGTTTCGGACAACAATAAACATCTCTCATAAGCTTTATTTAAAAAAATGGAAAGCCATACTGAATTACTATCATCCAAACATAAAAAAAAACGTAATTCTTCACTTAACAATAATAGGACCACGATAATTCCGTATTGACTGACAGTAGTAATAATTATAAAATGTGGATATGGCAATAATCTGGGGATAATCTGTCGATGTCAGTCCTTGTCAGTTCTTCTTGTAAACATTCAGTTATTTGGCTCGAACTTATACTTTTAGTTTGTCTAATTATTAATCATGCTGAACATTATCTCTCGCACTTACTTCCTTTTAAATTGTTTTGCCCATTATTTAATAATTTTTTTCATAACTAACAATAATAACATTGTTAGTTATGACTTTTATGAATGACGTTCTATGACATTTTAAAAAATTGTCATATGTTTCATACAGTAATAGTTTTTTAATAAGTGATTTGGACTTAGCGTGGTCTTATTATAGTCCCAATTTAGATTGGGATAACAGTAGATGTACAGATGTGAGAAGCTATTCGGTGACGCCGCCTCTCGCAACATAATAGCTAAGGAGCGGGTGACCGATTGTGATGTTACTGTCTGCTTGGCATGGAATATCATTGTTGGTAGTCACCAAGTCACCCGGTTATGGTTTTCAAACCACTTAAGGTCCAGAGAGAGGTAGGTTAAGAGTGTCCAGAAGGAGAGGCGTTTGAAAGACGAGTCAGTTCGTGACTGGAGCCTGGACATAACTTCTGCAAATTTTGACCCAGGCTCATGGTCAAGGTCCAGAGATTGAAGACAAGAAAGTTATGACTGGTACGGAAGCCAGTCAAAACTTTTTTGGCTGTGTGAGAAGGAGGAAGGTAAAGGGGAAGGGGAAGAAGGTTATTATCAAAAAACATTTTATTTTTAATTTACAAGACAAAGTATGGATATTCATAAAAGCAATTTTAAATAAATAAAAATCTTGCACTTTAAGAATTAGTTATTCAAGGCTAAGGGACAGCTAATATGGCCTTCTTTTAGCCAATTCCATAAGTGGTAATACACTTATGAACACGACTGTACATGGAGAAAACCTAGCAGACGTTTTCACTGCATGTGTATTTTAAAATTTTCAACGGATGTAACAGAATTTGCTTGAAGTTGGCAAGCTTTAGGTAATATCAAATACGCGTCTTCTTGAAGTATTTTCTCGTCCCTCATAAAAGCCCAAATACTGCAAAAAAGGTTTCACTACTTTCTTGTCTTCTATCTCTGGACCATGACCACGGGCCTGGGTCAAACTTTACAGGAGCTATGTCCAGGATCATACATAACGACTAATCGAAGCGGCAGACGGTTTACAGACCAGTTACACACTAACTGTCTTTCGAACGCCTCTCCTCCTGGACCTTGACCTGAAGAAATTCGAAAAAATGAAAAATGAAAATGAAAATGAAAAAGTATTTATTGAATTAGGATTACGTTAATTAATCTCTTTTCAAAAGTCAAAAATCTAACGGAAAACAAAGGGAAGTTAAGCGAGCTCATCCAGGTAGGGGGCGACGCATGCAGACCGATCAGCGCGTACGAGGGCTTACTCCGGCGAGACACCGGGCAACGATACGCGCCACGCACATAACCGCCTAGGCGAATCATGTGCAGCGCGCGCCCGGCCCCAGCCAGCCCGCCGGCGCTCACACCCGCACGCCCCAGCCGGCCTACCCGCGTCGCCCCCTGAGCTCGGAACAAATAAGTAAAAAGAATGTCGTCTGTCTGTCAGTATGCCGCTTCAGTTAGGAAAATGACCATCTGTGGGAAAAAGAAACGGCAAGAAACCCACAGGTACATTTAAATATGATTACATTGCATTGATACATTTGTCAATTTAATTTGAGTGAGCCTGTTTTGATTGGAATATGATGTGAACCTCTACAAATCGGTCAAGATAACTAAAAATAAAAATAAATTCAAAAACAAAAAATGGCACAGCAAAAGCAGGCCAGTCCACCAAGGCAGCACCCGTTCACGAGCATGACGCAGGGCCCAGCCATCGTCCAATTCAACCATATTTGAGGGAAGAGAACGACCCGACCCCCACGCCACCACCAGGCAGACTTTTAAGTGAGCATGCGCTGCCAATGCCGTACACATTAAAAAAAGATTTGTTATTCAATGACTATTACACATCAAATCATCCTCACCCAATTAACAAAATTGTAAATTTATAAATAACTTCCTATTTCGAAGAGCTAGTAGTACACCATACATTTTTGTCATTGATATATTCATCAATTTTATAATAGGCTTTTTTCATTAAAGTTGTTTTCACCTTATCTTTAAATTGTAATTCAGGCAAATTAATAATACATTCAGGAATATGATTATAAAATCTTATACAGTTACCCATGAAAGATGAATTTACTTTACTTAGTCTGAACAACGGTGTTACCAGTTTATTTTTGTTTCTTAAATTGACATTATGAATATCAGTATTTTTAGCAAATTGGGTAATATGCTTTCTAACATACATAATATTATCAAATATATATTGACTTGAGAAAGTCAATACATCAATTTCTTTAAACAATTCTTTGAGCGAATCACGTCGACGTAATCCATATATTGCTCTTACAGCTCGCTTTTGTAGTTTGAAAATGATGTCACTATCAGCACACTTGCCCCATAGTATGATGCCGTATGACATAATACTATGAAAATAACTATAATAAACTAATCTAGCTGTATTCACATCCGTTAGCCTCCTTATTCGCCACACGGCAAATGCAGCCGAACTTAACCTACTAGCCAATGATTCAATATGTGGGCCCCATTGAATTTTTGAATCTATATTAACGCCTAAGAAAGTAGTTTTCTCTACCAACTCAAGTTGCGTTTTATCTAATATAACATTACATTGATTACTTTGTACATTAGGGAGGCAAAAATGAACGCATTTAGTTTTTTTAGAGTTTAAGACTAAGTTATTAATCGTAAACCAATGAAGCACATTCTGAAGAACACAGTTTACTTCGTCTATATTATTATCTTTCCTATTAATTTTAAATATCAGTGAAGTGTCGTCAGCAAACAAGACTATACCAGCAATATTCTGCACCATGTATGGAAGGTCATTTATATATACAAGAAACAGAAACGGCCCCAATATAGATCCTTGTGGCACTCCAATGCTTACTTTCCCACCCGCAGATAACTCGCCATTTACATTTACTTTTTGAACTCTACCTTCTAAGTATGATTTCATCATTTCAAGACTATCATGCGTAAAACCATAACAACGTGACTTGGGGCACTACCAACAATGATATGTCATGCCAAGCAGACGTCATCACAGTCAGTCACCGACTATGGGGAGCTCATTAGCTATAAACAGCACGCACTGTTGTCTTGGATGAAATAAATGTTGGCACTCAATAATAGGACCGCGCGCTAAATTAGAGGTGGCGCTCGTATTTCGAAGAGCTACTGAATAAGCAGCATAAAGAGGTGCATTCACCGGACCTCCCTCCGAATCAAGGACTCGTGCCACCGATAACGCCTTAGGAAGTCGAGGCGGCTCTTCGCCGCATGAAGAATCGGAAAGCCGTCGGACCCGATGGAGTCCCTATTGAGGCGTGGAAATCGATGAGCTCTCGTGGTGTGAGCATCCTTACCGACCTTTATAACCGCATTCTCCTTACTGGGAAGATACCCGACCAATGGAGGCTGAGTATTATTACTCCAGTCCATAAGGGCAAGGGCTCGGTGCGGGAGTGCACCAACTACCGCGGTATAAAGGTGATGTCTCACACCATAAAGCTCTTCGAACGCATTGTGGACTCTCGGATCCGACAGTAGTGTACAAATTGGAGTGTCAGTATGGGTTTCGACCGGGTTGTGGGACCATGGACCCCGTATTTCCTGATTCACCAAAAAGCGGTAATCTCGTTCTGTGCATCGCTTTCTTCCCGAATCTGCCTTAGGTCCTGCTTAACTAGGCCTTAGCCAAGAGGTTTCGTTAATCTACAATCGTTTGTGGTAGAAAAAATGTATGGGATTTGACATAAGCTAACGTTATCGGACATAAGCCGTTTGTGGTAGAAATGCTTGGTCCATAGACAATTCACGTACTTTCGGTGTACAAAGGAGGCGGATTGGCGGATGATCCTACACAATCAGAGTCAATGTAGATGTAGGTAGAAATAGTCATTTGACCTGTCAATTTTCTACCATACACGCATCACGCAAGCGGAGCTGTCAAAGATGGCTAGACCGGCTGGTCCTCTTAACCGAACCGGTCTCTTGATGAACCTTCAAGTAGCGCTATAATTTTCCGGTCCTTATCGCATTATCAACTATATCACAAAATGGTATTAAAAAAAAAATTAAAATATTTAATTTTCGTAATAATAAAAATCGTAAAATTTTGTTGTAACTGTCTATGGTTCGCTACTTCATCTACGTAAAATCGGTGTTTACTTTCCTGACCAGCAGCGGTACCGCCGATCTCCGGTATCACGCCGCCATTTTGTTCCCACCCTGTGAAATGACGCACCACCCATAAAACCCTATAAAAATTAATCAGTTTTTAAGTTTTAAATTTTCTTGTCACCTTATCTGTAATCGCTAGTATCTTCTCAATGTCCATTTGTATGTAATTTGTGGGTCTTCTCGCACCGACATTTCAGTAGTCTACACATTTTCTGCAGTAGGTGCAGTTCCTACTTCGTTGATCACCGCGCCTGGTTACTTATCTAACTTATCTTATTTCATTATAGAACAAGACACCATATGTACCTACACTATTTACACCACACGCCTTTTCGTTTTTGGGTGATGACTCATGATGATTTAATGATGATTTCTCTTCCACGTTTCATTGGTCTTAACTAGTTTTTAAAAATTTCTGCGTTTATGATGTGTACCGACGTAGCGTATTTTGAGTCCCGTTTTGGTAGTCCTCTAATCTTAATTCTTTGCGTCCACCACTGCGAAGTTGTACAAAAAGCAGTTTCGTTTTCTGGAGATAAACACCTATATATATTGATACTTACCAGAATCACCATACATCAATCTAACATTAACATTGAAAGATGACAAGATAATCCAGGTGTATTTCCATACTTCGCGCTATCACATAAATGTGCACTAAATTACACCGTTTTTTAAATGGTTTGATTTAAAGGCTAAACTGTACAATAAAGACCCACGAATTGGAAGTCGGTAATTTTTATGGTGAAAAGGTCTATGCTTAAGAAGTAATTATGCAGTCACTACCAAAGCAAACTTGTAGTTTTTGAGAAAAAATATTTAAAGTTATAGTTTTTCTTATTATTTGGCAATATATTGACAGGTTTCATTCATGTTTTAGTTGTTTGTAGTCTATGTGACAAAGGTATGATATCATACAGTCACAAATAAAACTAAATATTTGTTGGGTAAACACAAACGGTTTATAAAATGACAATTACTGTATAGTTTTTATAAAATATACCTATTTACATTTTATTATAATGTTTAATGCTGAATTAATCGTTATCTCAGAGAGAAATTAAAGAAAAAGTAAAAGTAAATTTATGCTATTGCGAGAAACGAAACGCATCAAAGACGGGACGCCATTTTGATTGCGTCAGTGATTTGCATGGACTTACCACCCAAAGGGACTGCGCACTGCTTTGACTAAAACCGGGCAGAGCGAGAGTCACCATCGATAGTCCTGTGTCCCTTTCTAGTGTTGCCACCATTGTTGATGCAAATTCCGAATTACTTTTATTACTTAGCGCGGACACCGACCTACCGATCAGAGCCAGGCAGAGCCGGACTGGGTGCAATTTGAAGGTCATATTTTCACCAGGGTCCAACCCAAGGTTTCCCTGCTACTCGAAAACTATTGGTCCTAGAACACTAGTTCCTAGAGTGAAATGATAACACTCCTCGAGATTTCGTATGACAGCTGTCAAAGTTAAATATTTTATAACTCGGAACCCATTGGTCCTAAACACTAGTTTCTAGAGAGAAATTATAGTACTTGTTGATCTACATTTAACTCCTAAACTATTGGTGCTAGAACACTAGTTCCTAAAGAGAAGTGATAGTGCTCGTCGAGATCTACATTTCGGATGGTAGCTGTCAAACTTAGAACTGTTGTAACTCGGAAACGATTGGTCTTACAACACTAGTTCCTAAAGTAATATGATAGTACTCATCGAGATCTACATTTCGGATGGCAGTTTTAACTTTGACAGCTGTCATACGAAATGTAGATCTCAACAAGTACTATTATATCTCTTTAGAAACGAGTGTTCTAGAACCAATGGGTTCCGAGTTATAAAATATTTAACTTTGACAGCTGTCATACGAAATGTAGATATCGACGAGTACTATCACTTCTCTTTAGGAAGTAGTGTTGTAGGATAAATCGTTACCGAACTCTTTTATCTGTTGTTGTGAAACAAAAAGTCGTAGGTTAATATTTATGTCGACTCGACGTTTGTCGGAGAAACGTTCAGTAGATCAAAAGTATTTTAACAACTACTTTTCGGATTGTACGGATTACCCCATAATAATACCAAATTCACGGTAAATATATTTCTCCAATAATGGCAACACCAAACATGACATGACACTTGTCAATTTAGAATGACGGTGATTATGCCAATAACATTGTGTTTACACTGTTAGAAAGGGACAAAGTACTATCGATGGTGACTCTCTCTCTGCCTGGTTTTAGTCAAAGTAATGCGCAGTCCCTTTGGGTGGTAAGTCCATGGTGATTTGTCAATTTTGCCATTCTCAATCTCACTTTTTCTAACAACGTTAAACATAATAATCATTTGGTATAAAATTTGTTCTTGGTATAGAATCTATCAAAAACTTAGTTAGGTTAGGTTGCGAGTAGCGAAACGACAAGCGTGTTAGTTGTTATGAACCACCGCGCACGAGCCGAGCAAGCGAAGCGAGCGTGCCGCGGCAGCGGCCGGCGAGTGCCAGAACCAATTAATATGCGTTATTCGCTTATAAATTGATTAAAATTCTTTCCAACCTCGAAGCGCCCCCTCCCCCAACTCCTAAATTTGCTAGTAAAGTGCATAAATTGGAGCTTTTTGTTGATTCCTAACCTCAAATTTCAATCTTCAATATCTGTAATAGTATGCGTTTGCTTTGGTGGGGTGTGGGTTTGGGGGGTCCCTACCATCCCCCCTCCCCCCCAAACCTTGTAAATCGTTGGCCTGTATTGTACAGTTTTACCGATTTAAATTTTATTAGGAAATTATAAAATTTACACCGATGTTTCAAAAGAAACGTCAGGTTTTTAGGACCTTGAGCAACATGTCGAACGTTCAAAACATTGCGCAAGCGCACGTCATTTTCCAGCTACTAATTCCAATGTGGAGTTTTTCAGTAGGTATTGATAGTTGGATTCAAAAAGCATCAATAGATGGCGCTCCTACAATTTTGGTAATCTTTTTTTAATCTATATGATGGTGGCAGTGATTTCATGCAGCCAACTAAAGTGCGCTCCACATGTTCTCACAACAAACTATCTCTACATAGTCTATGAAATAGGCGAGACATGCCAAACATGCACGGGGCTACACGAATACTCCCTCTACATTCTCGTGTTCCCGCGGAACTGTCCACATATGGAGCGCGCTTAAGTAGAGATAGTTTGTTGTCGTCTCGATTCGATCGATTTTATATTTATATTTCTAGCGCTTTTTCCCGTAACAGGTTCGTGGTACACACTTGATTGTGATCCAGGATATTAGTAGATCAAGTAATTACAGTAGAGCAGCTACCATCACCTCTGTGACCCTGTTTACAGCAGATTAGCGATATTACACCGATGAATCGATATAATGTCGACACGTTTTGACACCCACCACATCCCTAATAGGCGAGAATGTAGGGTCGACCAAAGTACCGACAAAAGTTTCGGCGGACATGTGGAGCGCACTTAATACTAAACATAAAAATAAAATGTTTATTAATATAAACATAACTGTTAAAGGTTGAACGAAATGTAAAAAGAAATATTTATAGAAGTTGGCACTATTTTCCATTATTATTACAACCTCTATAATGGTTGAAAACTATTGACAAATACAATATTATCCAATACAACATACCCAGTGTTTATATCCTGTTTGCTAAGAACCTATTTCAAGCGATTATCAATTACCAAAATTGTCGGGGCACTATCTAGTGAGTGTTTAGGAATGCTTTAGATACCTATTGGAAAACTGCTCATAGATGAAAAAAAGGAATAGCAAGATTCATAATCATTGTAAAGTGAGCGAATAGGGAATATTTGTGATTTGTGTCTAGTCTGTTGTCTGTGGATGCAACTGCAGTTGCATATTGCAACACTTACAAATATACGAGTATATTAAACGCATATATACGCAGATATACACATTTATACTGGTACTAATGTGATTCAGAATATAAAACAATACTATCTAATAAACCGTATACTTCACTACAAAATCCCGCCACAGCAAACATTGTTCCATTTCACGTATTGAAATAGAATATTCGTTTCACTCTTTGTTTCGGAACGTTACATAAACTCGTGACTCGGAACGTATATACGTTCGGAAACACGAAACTAAAATCGATCGATTTGCACTTGCGCAGCGCACAGCTCTAGTTTTCACAATCATCTGCCCGCATGGAACCGATCCAACATGGCGGCTTTTACTTCACAGTCACTCGGAGCATGGCTGCGCTAATTTTTTAACAATTTTTATTAAAGTGTCTTTTTTTAAGTCTAAATAACTATATTTAGCACTTTTTAGTTTTAAATTTTTATTTAAGTTTAATTATAGTACTGTGGTTTAAGTGAAACGAGTGCTGAAAGTCGGACATTCTAGATCCTTGAGTGACCTTTTGGGTATCTAGACTTTCTTTCACCATATTGCCACATTATCGAATCGTTTATAGTTCTGTGAAATTTTACTAAGATATTACGTGTATTGTAGGATCTGTGATATAATCATAATTATCAGTGCCACATCGCAAAGTCTGATATTCAGGTACCGTGTAAGAAAACTCCCACGTGGAAATACCTCACGTCTCTATTTATAGAATTCGAACTTGGTTCTTTCCTAAAAAGCTATAGGCATTTGAAACCGACAAAAATTATTCTACTTTTCATAACTACGTAGTATAGATATTTTGTACAAGTCTGAAGCCATTGCGCACGTAAGACCTAGATAGTTCGATTCTGACCCCAGTCCCAGACTCACCTACGTATATATTAATATATTACCTGTGCTAATGCACATTTCGTGGTATTTTACTGTGTTAGTTCTTTATCAGTTTGTTGTAGTGTAGAATCTATCACAATAATTGTTGAATAAAGGCTTTAATAGACTTAGTCAAGAAACTGCCACCATTTTATAGATAAAACTGGTGCTGATTTCGTGAAACATTATTCTTGTTATCTGTTATTATATATATATTTTAACATTGCTTGTGTGTGATCTATTATTTTTCTTAGTGTTTTATAGTATATAAATATGCTATAATATAAATCTTAACAAACATTCCTTTGGTTTAAGATAAATATGTCTTGTGTGGTAGTTAAATAAAATTGTACATATTGTAGTGTGTAGTGTAATGAACATTATCTAATTAATAAAATCTATTATTAAATAAAATTTATTGTCTTTTACAGTGATTAGTTCAGTTGATAGTGTGCCCGAAGCTATCAGCCAGACGACTAGTCAAAGTAGTAACACTACAGTAACAGAAAAGAAACAAGCTGCCAGTAAACAATTATCGCCTGCTCCAGAGACTGAAAGTAATTCATCAAGTTTTACACAAATTGAAGAAGCAAATGCTACAGTGACAATCCCCACTGCAACACAGTTGTTATCTGCAAGTATTGAAAAGCTTGCCAAGGAATTACCTTCTAACACTGAACCTATACCTGACAACAAAGAAGAATCAATTGCTATTCAAGCACAAGCCAAATTAACGCAGAGCTTAGCTAGTTGTCTTCGTACTAATCAACCTGAATCTAAAATGAAAGATATTAATCTGAATAGTACTACAGGTTTGAAATATTTCATTAATATAATATAAATTGACTTAAAATAATGGTGCTCATAGTTTTAATTATGCAATGTCAATTGTTTTTAGATCCAGATGCTGCCAACGGTAATACTGCTGAAAATGTTGAGACTGTAAAAGAAGATATAAATAAAAATGAAAAAGTAAAGTCAGCAAAAAATAATAATAAAAAATCAAGCAATAAAATGGCTAACACTGAAACTAAATTAAAAGAGAAAGAGTCATTTGAAAATGGTAAAAATGAGACTGAAAAAACAGAACAAGCTGAGGATCAGACTACAACTGATACCGCAGCTGTGCCTACCCCAGTTGATGATGAAACTGCAGCTCCTGCCGTTAATGTTCCTAAATACAACTATAGTCCAGGTTAGTATTGACATAAAAGTTAAGTATGACATACTCATTTAAAATTGTAGTTTACTAAAATTGTATTTTAATTTTTAGGTCAATGGTCTCCAGCAAACCAATCTGGCAAAAAATGTTATGACATTGGACTACTTAAACAAATGAAGGACAATCCTCTGTCTAAGAACAAACCAAATGCTCCAATGTTGGAAGCATGCAATGTTATGAGGGTGAGTAAAATAAGTGTACATTTAATTGACAAATAAAATTATCATTATCATCCTATCTGTGCAGGCCCTTCTACTTTTCCTCCTTGTCTTAGCCTCATATTTAATATGATATTTTTGTAATTACCTAAATATTTAAGCTAATATTTTATTTTTCAGACTACACCAATTCAAGAGTCTATGTCCTTTGCTTCTTTCACCCGGCCTACAACTGATGCCTTTTTGCCACCGTTCGCCAAGGGCTCTATGAGTGGCCCTCGAGGGAATACGCCCAGGGATCCCAAAAAAGATGGAAGAAATATGTCTGCTGGTGGTAAGTTAATTAGTATTTATTGGGGACCAGCTGCTCCATTTATTATCTTAGTAAGTTAATGTCCCAGTTGTGCTCCCGCGAGGACCTGGGTGGGGTCCTTGACCATTGTCCAGGATTTGGCAGATCAGATAAACATTTTTCTTTTTAATGTCTTACAGTAGGCAAACAGGCCACCTGCTGGAAAGTGTTCACCACTGCCTATTAGATATTAGCAACACCAAGAGTATCGCCAATGTTACCCACCTCTGCCCCTCCACTGCCAAAGCCACGGTTCCCCAAATCCCCACCCCATGGAGCACTGGAAACGTTACTCACCGGCAGAAACACAACACTATTTAAAAGAGTATTGTTTAGCTGCGGTATTCTGTTGTAAGGTGGAGGTACTTCCCCAGTCGGGCGGCTCCAAATCGAACGGGATACCCCGCTATGCCCTACCTTTCATAACTATAGTGGAGCAACTGCCATTTGACCTTCTTGTCAGATTGCATCATGGTGACATTCAGTTGCCTGAATGTACAGGATTTATCATGATGTTTTCCCTCATTGTAAGAGCATCAGTAAGCATTCAACTAATGTACATATCTCAGAAAAAAGTCATGGGAACATGGCTGCAGTGGGATTTGTGTCGGATACCTTAACCACTCAGCCACCGATGCTCCAACAGCTACATTTCCTAAAATAAAAACAATATTAAATATCAACATCCAATTAGTCTGTCTGGTCTCTTCTAGGCATATCTAGAGGTGTCTTTTTGTCTAATCTAATATAATACCAGCACACATGACGTCACGCCTTTTTCCCGTAGGGGTAGGCAGAGACCACATACTAATACCTCTTTCTGTTCAATAATAGGTAAAGGAAGTACCAAATTGTCGTCTACTCCTAGTGGGAGCAGTGCCCATAGCAAGCCGATGATTATTGTGTCACTCTCACGTGGTGAGGATATTAAGCTCAATGAAAGTAAAGATCCATGGAAGCCATTGAGGTTCAAAAAAGAAGCTTATGTCGAAGATGAATGCAAAACTGAGGAATTATACAAAAAGTTCAGAGGTATTCTAAACAAATTAACACCTCAAAAGTTTGACACTCTACTAGAAAGAGTCAAGACACTTGAAATCAATAATCAGAAAAGGCTTGTAGGTGTAATTGACCTTGTATTCGAGAAAGCTATTGATGAACCAAATTTTTCCGAAGCATATGCAGCTATGTGTAACAAATTGTCAACAATTAAGGTATGTTGTGACATAATATAACTAAATAGCATTAATTTAAAAAATATAGGTTATGTATGTCACATTAACAAAATCAATTCTTTTTTTAGGTGCCGGCTGACAATGCTACTAATCCAGATCAGTGTGTTAATTTTAGAGCTCTCATTATAAGTAAATGCCAAAATCAATTTGTCACTGAAAAAGTTGATGAAAATGTTATTAAATTAGAAAATACATTAAAAGAATGTAAAGATCCAGTGAGTATGGTTTTACATTGTTATATTTTTTGTTATTTAGTAAGACATTTTTACCTAACAACGATACTGTTTTAGGCAAAGAAGAAAGAACTTACATTACTGCTAAATGAAGAAAATCGTAAACTTCGAATGAGATCTGTCGGAAATGTTCGTTTTATTGGTAAGTTTGTACAATATTGAGTTCACCTTTCTCTGAATTAACATTAACTTGACCTACTTAAAATGTTTTTGAGCATTCCGAGCGGTTAATCCCAGCTCTGCCAGGGTCCGCTATCATACTTTATCCTTCTGGTCTCACCAGATCATCATTAGCAATAATAGCCCTTGACCATTTACTTCTGGCCAAGAGCCTCCCAAGAGAGGACGGATTTGCTATAACCATCATGCTTGGACATCACAGTTTAAAAGACAGAGAATATGCAGTTCATTTTCTAGTATACGGAGGTCCTCGATTGTCCAACTGTTGACATTTAGCATGTGGCAAGTGTTGGTACTACTTTGTTGGACACCACATGCAGTATTACGATCAATTATAATAATAATTAAGCTGTAGCGATTATTTATTTTGTGCCACGCGAAATAATATTGCGAACTTTCACAAAAATCATGCTTTAAAAAGGCATGAAAACAAGTCCAGCACAGTTTGACATACTATGTTTCTATAAAAAAATCAAAACAATATGTCCATCTTATTTGGATTTCTGTGATTCAGTTGTAAAAATATAATGGGAAAGAAATTATTATTATAATTGTTTATACTTTCTGCACCTCTGAACAGTCCCATCAATATCGAATATTGTCAATTGCTAAAAAAATATGAAGCTGAACACCCTAAGCAACTGCGATAGGCAAGCGGTGCGGTGAGCGGTCTTCTTCTTATCGAGTCGATGGACTTACCTCCCCCTAACACTATGTTCGCCCAGTATTCGGCGACGCATACAGCATTTGGACTGGCCTCGAACAAGTCCTCCATTGTGCAAGTTTTAGGGCACGCCGAGCATGAGACGAGGTGGTCCATGGTTTGTGGAGATACGCCACAGTCACAGGGAGAATTTGCTTTTACATATCATCACTTGAAAAGGTTCTCTTTGCATCGACCTACCTTTGTTCGCAACCTATTAAGCGCTTTCCAGGTATTCCACGGAAGTTGGTTTCCGGGTGGAAGCCTTGGCGGTAAGGGGTGAACCACGACGTAACAGAATTTTCTTGTGGCTTTCTGAAATGTCGACCCGCACCGCACCACGTCCCTACCACAGGGACCTACTGAATTGACCCTACCACCTACAACAATAGTCAATATGGCATGACGTATTAATAATTTTAATAAAGAGAAATAGTTTTTTTAAATATTTTATTTATTTTATATTTTAGGTGAGCTGTACAAATTGAAAATGCTCACTTCCAAAATCATGGTGTATTGTATGAATCACCTCATCGATAAATTGGAAGAAGAAAAGCTGGAATGTCTTTGTAAACTGCTTACCACAATTGGAGAGCAAGTTGAAAGTGAAGTGAAGGAGCCACTCGACAATGTGTTCAAGAAAATGCAAGATATGGTGGAAAGAAAATCACACAAAATTTCCAGCCGTGTTAGGTTAGTAGTACTTCGTTTTCAGAAATTGTTGTACATTAAGAGGAACAATTGATCTTTATTTCGCAGCAAATGACTTTTTGATAAATTCTTTTTTACAGTAATATTATATTAGGTTTTATGTATTTTTCTCGACAGGTTTATGATACAAGATGTCATTGAACTAAGGCAAAGAAGATGGGTTACTAAGAGCGTTGTTGACTCTCAACCCAAAATGATGGATCAAATTCAAAAAGAAGCTGAACAACATCAGCGCCATATTGAGGTTTGTCATTTGGAAGTTTTAAAAAATAATATTTGATTGTTTAAACTATGTTATCTCTGAAAAACTGATTTTCAAAGTTGTTTCACTGTTAGAAAGTTAACATTCTGATAAGTAATCTTTATAAACTTCACCCAATTACATTCAATTTTACTCATTGATATTCCTATTTGTATTAATTAATAAGTAATCATTGTAATGGTGTACATTTTTTATATTGTAGCTAATGAATGCGTCTCCGATGGGCGGTTTCCGCCGCGGAGACGACGGAGGCCGAGGGAAGCGTGGAGAAGGCCGACGGCAAAACTCTAATTCTTTTATGGACAACAACAACTGGAAGACCACTTCCAGGTCCAACTACATTGTAGACACTTCTAAATTTAAAGCTGTCACGCAGACGCAGAAGGTAATGTCTACCATATTCTTCTTAAACTGTTCAATACAATACTTTGGTGTTAAAATTACTTTAATTTAACTAATATGTTTATTTATTTTCAGAACTTGAATAATATTAAACTGGCTCCCCAAAACTCGGGCTGGAACCACGGATCGGGCACAAAGAATACGGCTCAAGGAAGCAGTAATTCTATGATTAGTTTAACTAAGAATAACATGTACAGTGTTCTAGAAAATGTTCAAACTGACCCTACATCCCTGAGAGGTATGTATGGTTTATGTTGTTATCTAATAATGCCGGTTTTGAATACAATAATTCGAAAATTGATTTACATTCAAACAATTTGTTTTAGGTAACAAAGACTTGACGCCCAGTTACCATTCAAAGGGTGCCTCGATTGAACGCTCCACATTTAATTCCAGGGGTGATTTCAGTGAGTATGAGTTTTTGATGCATTACTACTATCATGTTCTTTCCGCTTACGGTTGTTTTATATGTTCACCGCACATATAACATTGCAGATACAGGCAGTGGCGGCAGGTCCGGTTCGATGGGTGTGGCCCGGTCGAACTCCGGCAGCCGCAGCACGGGCGCCGCCGCGCCCTCGCCCGCCGCGCCCGAGCCGCCTGCGCCAGCGCCCGCGCCGGCGGTGGTCCCTCAAGAGCAGCTGCCTGAAGCAAAGAAGAAATATGTTAAATCCACCCTGCTCGATCTATGTATAATGAACCCTGACGACATCAAATTGGCAGCTGAAGTTGCCCAACTTTTCGCGCCTCAGTATCATGCTGACGTTGTCACCGAGATTCTCAATGTTGCCCTTGAAAAGTTAGTATATGAATATGTATAATACTAGACTATACGATTATATATAATGACGACTATATGATTATATATAATTATAAATGTAAAGCTAATTGTCTAAGAAATAATGCCTAAAATATTGATTCCGTTTTCAGAGCTGCAAAAGAAGTAAACATGATTTCGAAATCTTTACTCCATTTAGTATCTACTAACACAATTTCTGCAGAAAACTTAGTAGGAGGTATGAAAGAAATACTGGAATTTGCACCAGATCTTTATATCGACATACCAATGTTGTATGAGAATTTAGGAAAGATTTTGGCGCCACAAATCGAAAAGAAGGTAAGCAACTGTGTTTATTTCACTTTCTAGCTAGTAGTAGAATAATAATTGTCCTTATCCCCTTTCGACACGTTCGGTTTTTAGCTTCTCCCGTAAAAGCCAACTAAAGGCACTGATTTATTTCATTTTGGATAGAAATATAATATCCAACGCCAGCCACGAACCTGCTCGTTTCGCATGATATATCCAACATGTTTGGTTCGAAAATGTTGTGCTGGAGTTTGTGAGTTTGCGATACGAGGAAAAATTTTCGCAACAAACGCTCGATCGTGAAACCAATGCTTCTGATGAGTGCCGTCTCATACACCGTCGGTGCCCAATGCCATGAAATTATAGTGAAAATATAAAACACGACGCCTTAGGACAAGGAGAAAACAATGTTTTTGAATTGAACAATCGAATTGAATTTCAAACACATTGTATTCAAATTTGAAACCATAAATATGCTGGTTCTTTCGGTATGGGGGCATAATTTACGAGGGTGCAGTGACGTCAATTAATATAGTTATGCGCATTAAGATGCATTGGCTGCTTCAGTTCCATTTCACAAGCTTTTAAATTTTCGTCGGTTTCTGGAAACGACCTCAATTTTAAGCTCTCGTTTGGTCATGTATCCTATAACAGTAATTGATAATCTTTACAAATAAACAGTTTCCAATGCATGCATAAAAAATAGAACACTTATCTCAAAAAGAGATTTTAGTTGGTATGCAATTATTATAGTAATACTTGTTATTTCAAGCACTTGTTTTTATATTTGCAGCATATCACATTTGTACAGATATTTAGACTTTGTGAAAATGTTATCTCTTCCAACCATGGTCACTTATTATTAAAAGCAATTATAAGAGACTTGAAAGATAGCATGGGGCCGTCCTTTGTGAATAGCAAGTGGCAGGAGTCAGGCCTCCAATTGAAGGAATGGATGAATGAGGATCAGGTTAGTATTTATTTTGTCACAGGTGTATTCTTGGCTTTTTCAGTATAAGCTTCTGTCATGATTACTATAATTATTTGAGTGAGTGACAAACCAATGATTAGAACTGCAATTTTTGTATTTATTTGACTTTGATTTGGTATATGGCTCTTCTTGATAATATGTAATTTATTTTAGGTGGAGAAATGGTTAGAAGATAACAAATTCGAATTCCTTGAAAGTGGTGCCAAGGCCTCCGAAGAAACGAAAAAAACATTAAATCCTGCTGAGACTCGAAGCAAATTATTGCAACTTATGAATTCTGATGAGAATTTCGCTTGCATACAAGGATGGGTTCAAGTGAGTATTAATTATTAGGCTGTAGAAGGATCACTCCACCATGGTAATGGTATACACCGAATCAACCGCATAACTGTTTTTATATTTTGATTTAAGGATTAATCACGAGGCGTATAGTTAATTGTTTTGAATTGTCAACAGGACAACCTTGGAAGCTCCGCAAACGAAGACTGGTTCATGAGGTCGCTTATTCAGGCAATCTGTGAGCATGCGTTGTTTGGCACAGAGGGCCGCGACGTGCCGAATTTCAACCAAGATCGCATGAACAAATACTCTAGGCTTATTAATGAGTTTGGAGAAACTCAACAGTCTAGAGAAGCTAGCTGTTTAGTAGGCATTCAACAACTAATTCATAGGCTAGAGCATCCACAAGGTGGGTCTTCTTAATTTTGTGCTCTGTTGTTATGCATTACATAAGTAACAAAATTAATATTATCTGGTTTTTTTTTTCAGGTTTAACATTAGAGATTTTCCAGTATCTTCATGAACAATACATTATCTCTCCCGAAGGATTTATTGCTTGGGAAGAGTCTGAATTGGAGCCTGAAGGCAAAGGTATGTAAACGGTATTACCATAGCAATAAGCAAAAAGATTTTGCGCGGCAAAGATATTAATAATGTCCCCACATTGCGTCAGGTGACTACTCTTCAGTAGTTTCTCCTCTATTGATCGAATGTTAGTTCCTCTTTACGCCGCATTCAATATTACCATTGTCGTACTCAATTGTTTTGTCTTTTTCCAAAGAAACGCACTAAGGTATTATTAGGATTTTTCCGTCAGGTTAATATTATGGCAAAAGCACATTAAGTGCTTTCATATTATGTTCTAGTAGCAAAGTTTACTGCAGCTTTCTTGTGATGTAAAGGACCCCGCAAAAGTTTTTAGGAAAATGTGGTTTCAGTTAATTTTGATGAAAATTATGTTATAGAGTTAAGTACCCAGATTAAAAGTCTTTTTGCGTGCAACCACTGTTTCCGAGTCGGTTTTTGAGATACGACCGGTTTTGTACAATCCATACCTACAGTACAAAATCACGACATTTAACGTTTTATACATACGACTATAAATGCGGATCATATAAAAGCTTACTAAAACATGTAGGTCATTTCTGGCACAGTCTAGTATATAATGCAATAATGCCGTGCATGGATATTTAACATTTTATTGGTGTCGTGCATAGCCTAGGTTCCGTTTGACCATATGCACAACAACCGATTGTTCTGGCCCCTGTCTTGCACTTGCATTAGTACCCTAGAATTGGATCTTCTTCGTTTGTTTCATTTTGAAACGCTATCCACAATTGGTGTTTCGTTGCTCCTCGGAAACGTGAACGTATTCTTATACGTATTACGTCGTGCTCATTCATTTCATCATGTCATATAAAACGTTAAATGTCGTGATTTTGTACCTGATTATTTTATTTATTTAGGTCAAACAAGCTTTTAATGTTTGTAATGGTAGAAAACGCTAAATCGAACGTCATTTTGATAGAAAACGGTACTAGAATCTCAGGGAGTACTGTAGGTATGGATTGTACAAAACCGGTCGTATCTCGAAACCCGACTCGGAAACAGTGGTTGCACCCAAAGGGACTTTTAATCAGATCACTTAACTCTATGACATATCAAAATTTCATCAAAATTAACTGAAACCACATTTTCCTAAGAACTTTTGCGGGGTCCTTTGCCTAAAGCAATGCCAAATTAAAGCTTGATGACATATTGGATTGTCCATAATGTCATTTAGCCTACACTTCCTTTTTAACAAGCTTGTTTTTATTGTTAATATTTAAGGGAATCCTGAAATGAGTCTGCAAAAAATACAACACAAATACCGTCACGGGGTGCCAGTCTGCTCCCGAGACTTACATTCTAAAATGGTTCCTAACACAGTTTCCCTCTACCTTCTATTGGTTCGGATCTACATAAATCCTCTCAGTATAAAAGTAAAACTGTGTTCTCAGTCGTGAGTTGGTGGTGTTGTCGTGAGTGATGTTGATGTTGTGTTGTTATGGTGTCGGCAGGCGTAATGATGAAGGCGCTGACGAGCTTCTTCACGAACATCAAGGAGGCTGACAACGAGGACTCCTGCAGCGAGGACTGACGCGGGCCTAGCGGCCAGGCCGCGCCACCGCCCCGGCTGCAATTTATGCTCCAGCAGCCACACATACGGCCGCCCATAGTGTCACTAACACCCGCTAATAATGTCTTATATATTTTTATATATTAGATTCATGGAGCTCATATTATGAATATGGTTTAATGCTTAATCTAACAGAAGCTAGAACTTAAAAATAAATTATGTGAGTAACTTCGTACCGGTTTATTACGAATACTGTTTTTTATGATGTCTTGTGATCTATTTGTTTCAAACGTTATGTATAATGGCTTGCGACATTTTTATGTATAATGAATGACTTGCGACGTTTTTATTATTACTGTTCTCTATATTTCAGGCCATTGAAAAAGAGAATTACTTTTCAAATATACAATCTAATAATTTAAAAATTATTAATGCCTAGTTTAATAATTTAAATATTTATTATGAGACCCAAATTCGCGGGAAATAATTAGCGATTGGAACATTGTGGTATTTTTAAATGTTTATTTATAACACGATTGTTATGGGTATAAATTAGATACACGGATTGAGGTGGTGCTGGTTGGTACATCAATACCATAGGTTTCATGAAATTGGATGATAATTAATATGACTTGATAACTAAAATAGTGAATGCACATTTTCCTCGAACATGGGCTCATTATGCAAATTTGTTTTTATTTTTTATTTTTTGGATAACACCAGAAATGACAGCATTATGACAAGTTATCCACTGAGCTTCTTGGTGGCAACGTGGCATGAATTCAATTTGATAAATGCCTGTGGTTGCAATATAGTACTTGGACTACAATATTTCAATGAATAACCAAAATTAACCTTTATGAAGGTTATAATTAGTTGTTAATATTGTTGTAAAATTTGCTATGGATAAATTGATTGCGTACAACACCTCGCTATTAGCCCTCTTCGAGTGATTCATAATATTTGCTCTGAAAGTGGGAACAGAAAAATAGTAATCAATTAAAATAAGTTAAATATGTCCCCGAATCCTGTAGCGAAATGTCGGTTATTTGTTGAAATAAAACCAAGTACATGTCGGGGGTAAAACTTTTTTTCTTAGCGCAAGGTTCTTCCTGTATATTTTGTCTTCTTGTTAATACCTCCAAAATCCTATATACACAAGAAAGCAATAAATATTAATAATATTTTTTATACTAATACAATATAATAGATGCTAGAATCATAATGATTGGAGACAGTAATTGATGTATTCTCCATATAAGTGTTTATTACGACTGTCGACAATGTCATTATGTTTTACGACAGTTTTCAGTTGATGGCAGTGATAGCTAGTTTTGTCTGTACATTCATGTTATATTGTACCAAGTCTGTCTACATGTACAAGTTGTTTGCACAATTATGATTTTCATTGATATTGTGCGTAGACACATGATAAATTATTGTTTTATTCGGGTTTGGGCGATCATTATTTGCGCAAGCAAGTTGCTACTTGTTGATGGACATTTGGTCGACTATTGAGTATCTAATTCAATTTAACAAGAAATCAAAGCCGACACATAAAACCCTACCAATTTTTTATTTAATATTTGTGTTAGTTATTTGATGTTTTGTTGCTACGTTCCTATTTAAATTATTATAATTATGTATTATTGTTCTTAATTAATAACTTCGCAACAAACTGTTTCTCCTACGACTCGCTTTACGTCTCTATCTAAAATATGAGATAGATTGTTTTTGAGCTTTGGTACAGTTGGGTTGCCATTAGCGCGCCGCCCGCGCCGTGCGGGTGCAGTGTGCATTCATCCTGACTGTGGCAAAGTACCTGCAGTTCATTTTTCGTTAGTCTTATGAGTTTCTGCTTTCAATCAGATGGGCTGTCTGCTCACTGTCATATTGTAACATAAAATAGTCGGTTTTAATCAAAGCTTGAGAGTTGAATTAGTGTTTTGTTGTTCCATTGACCATGATTATTCCATTGGTGTTGTTTTGTTTAAAGACATATTTCAAATAAAAAGTGAAATAACGGAGTCCAGATAGAGAGCATAAAATAATGACGTCGATCTGTAGTGTGGCAATATTGTATTAGGACACATCGATCTCGGGTTGATTAATTACTAATTATTAGCCGTTCGTTTCCTATATTTTATCTCGGTCTATGGAGATGGGCTATCTAATCGAGACAGATAGTTCTAATATACTTATAGCAGCGGCTAAATTTACATTCGTATACTTTGCGATAGATTATAGGAAGCGAGTTTTACGACCACGCTAATAACTAAATTGCGATCCGTCGACTGTCATGTCACAAGTTAACGTTGAATTTTGTGTTGTGATTAGATGCTTTTATATACCTACAATGGTTGTATACAAGTTTGTGCCTAATGACAGTTCTTTTTGTTATGCAGTGTAGGCACTAGCGTAAGGGTCCTTAAATCGTTTAATAACAAATAACATTTTTTCCCCTAAGAAATGTTTAGTATGCCTATATTCTGCAAGATTATATAAGATTTAATCAGTATATTGACAACATTTATAATTCTTTTCTTACATTCGCCTTCTGCTCATGTACGTAAATATAAAAAAAAGTTTATTATACTATATAGGATATTAAATTTGGGGTAAGCAACAGCATCCAATAGTTAAAATTATGGATTGTAGGTATATAATCGTACTATTTACTCAACATAATGTGAAATATAGATTTATGAAAGGCTCTTTGAATTTATTGGAAAATAGCAATATACAATTTATATAGTTCGTAATTCCGTGAGATAATGCAATATATTCTTATGAAATGTTAGTATTTTATATCTGCGTATAATAGTTAGCACATAATGTCTTCGTAAACTTCTGTTGCGAACCCAACTGTGCTAGTTTAGCTCCGTTGCCATTTCAATAGCTATGGTTCTCTCCTACCAATAGCCCATTTTTTATTTTCTATATCTTGCCTCTGTTCAGTTTGTTACTCTATGTGGAGTTATTTTAAGCAATAATCCTATGTATATTATTTTAAATCTGACAGTACAGACTGCGTAGATACAGAATGATAATTCGGTCGAAGTTATGAGATCAACAACTTAATGTTGGAAGTTATATAGTATATCTTATTTTTCCTTTATATAGGCATATAAAGTTAATTACGAACTGATGACATTTTTTATCAATGTGTTGATCTTTGATAAAACACGAATCTTTTAGTTTGCTTAAAAATTGTAATCGATTATTATTTATCTTCATTTAAAGTCGTTGCGAAAGTTATGTATATTTAATTTCTTTGCAGCAAACTATTTTTGTTTTGTACACAATAGCCAGGTAGCCTTCTTAGTACATTTTCTATATCAATATCCTTTTTACTTTAATAGATATTTTATTTAGTTTTAATTATATTATAGTATCTCAGTTAGCAATGCGGTTCCAAATTTAAAGTTAATTTACAATGCGCGCAGGCCGGCCGGCGGCGCCGGGCCTCCAGTTCGCGCCCGTTTACCCACACTGTATCTTCTGCTACTGAGTTTATTTTTTATTATAACTACTATTGTATGTTATGTAAATAAACTTTTTATGAAAGAAGCGAATCTTGTTTTTCTAAGTTTTAATTGAGTCCTGTCCTGTCATGTTACTCTTTGTCCCACTTTAGGGACCGACGAATCCCACACGATTTATTCCGGATTCGTTGTTTTCAATTCAGTTGCTCCATATCTTTTATATAGTACCTATTACCGTTTTCACTAAACTTAGGAATCGGCTAAGTTCTTTCTTAACTCAATTTGGACATTGCTGTTTTGCTAAAAACTAGTTAAGGCAGAACTTAGGCGATTCCTAAATTTAGTGAGAACGGTCATTAATCAATGGTTTCTTATGCCCGTTTTTACTATAAGTAATCGCCTAAATCCTATGACCAAATACTTAGGAATTGCTTAAGACTAAAATATGTTTCGCCAACCGTTAGGAAATAACTATCACCGTTAGGGACAGACTTAACACAAATCACAAATATTCCCTGTTCGCTCACTCTACAATGATTATGAATCTTGCTATCCCGTTTTTTCGTCTATTCAAATAAGCTCTAAGAAAATGAAAAAGAAATACACCTGAATTATATTTTCATCGGTAAGTAATTTTATTTGTGGTCGCGGCGATCGGGAATCAATTTTAGAAATATGTTGAAAAAGTATGCATCGTAATAGTGTGAAATTGCAATAATTAAAATGCTTTACCTTAAAACAACATGCAATTAATGATAGATTTAAAACTATTGGCAAATTGAGCAATATTTCGGTGATCGAAAATATTTTTATGCTAACAGGGTCGGATTTAGTATTACTTCTATAATATCGATCGCGACTTCAGCTGTGAGTAGGCTCCTTCCAATCTATTTCTAAGCAACGCCCAATCCACTTCCTAACTTTAAGCGTTACCTAACGGAAAAGAAAAGAGAGAAAAAGAGAAAAGAGTTTCAATTAGAGACTAAATGTCACACATCTCTATAACACACTAATGCAAATGCATGGACGTAACAAGGCAGCCCATCTACAGATGTTATATTTTGCTAAATGCGTATTTAGGGATCATTCCCGTTGAGCCACAGAGCGTGTATTGGGTCATGAAACTCAGGATTACATTCTAAAAAGAACGACTTGTTTTGCATCATATCTTCACGCCACGAGGTTCCAGAGTACGTTCCAGATCACTATCTTTTTTTTCCCTCACCGTAAGAGCGTCGGTTAGTGTTCAACTAATGTACATTAGTAATTAGTATAGTTAGTCATGTACATAACTTCTAAAAGAGTCATTGGTACATAACATGTTTGAACCCGGTACCTTGGGATAGGAGTCGGACTTTACCACTAAGGCCACCGACGCTGTCAACTAGGCACGTCCCTGGTCGACCTATACCTATACTAATTTTTCCGCAACCTGTCAAAGTAACCTAAGCCCCTAAAGTTAGTTGATGGAAGTTGCATGATGATTAAGAATAGGTACAGTTTCTTTCTGCAATTTGTATTTCTACATAACAGGGCCCTGCTAACTGTCGTGCTTTTAAAAGTCGGAGTTTAGGCATTAGCCTGAGGGGGCTGAGGATTCCTGGGTTGTATTTGATTGAAATTAAGTTTGTATGAAGTTTTTTATGTACATACGGTACATCCTGGGGTGGGCACCAGACCATTCTGAGGTGGACACGGCCCACCCGGCCACCCCCCTTCCTACGCCTATGGTTATGGTCCCCCCAGAATGGTCTGGTGCCCACCCCAGGATGTACCGTATTAATCAGGCTGATTGTGTTCACTGACTGTATATGATGAATCGACTTGGCTTCATCGGCGACCTCAGGGGCCAGGCCCCCCTAGAAAATAGCCCTAGTTACGCCAATGCGAATACCAATTCATAATTTGAGGCGCAAGACTGCTCAGTCAGAAGCATATTTAATCTAACGTATTAGTTTTAAATCGTTGTCAGCCAGAGGAACCACTGTGTAACCAGAAGAGAACTCTTGGCTGTAGTAAAGACGCTACAACATTTCAACAAGTTCTTACTCCGTATTGATCAAGCTGCCATGAAGTGGCTATTACAATTTAAAAACTAGGACAGATTACCTAGGTGGATCGAACAACTGCAAGAGTTTGACTACGTCACAGAACACCGCAGCGGGAAGGCTGATGTTCTATCCGGTTATTCCGTTTATCCACCCTAAGGTGGATACTAGGAAACATGTGTCCATCTATCTACCCTAAACGGGGTGGATATTCGTAATTCTTCTAATATCTTTCTTCCCATTGTCTCCCCTGCCTATGTACAGTCATTTACAGAAACATACACAAATCCGGTCCAAGAAACTTCGTGAACATTAAAATATTTTAGATTTTCATACCTACCTTCTTGTTTGAATAGTCAAAGATGAAAATTGCAAATATGCATACACAACTACGTCTACTCAATAATTAAATAAGTGTTGGTCATTTTCTGGACATATTGCAAAATTTATAAAATAATACCAGCCCCGCATCGGCTTGGCATGGGTGTACTCTTTTTTATTTATTTTTAGTTTGTAAAGAAGTAAGTAATCATTATTTTTGATTAGTGAAAAAGTTATTTTTAGAAATACAGGATGCAAGTTTTTATTTAATAGATAACTTTATTCAAATTGTCATCATCACAACCCGTAACAGTCCACTGCATGACTTAGGGCCTCTCCCACGAAAGGGGAGGTTATTGTCATAATCTCCACGCTTGGCAGGCGGGTTGGAGATCGCAGTGTTTAAATATAACAATGGAATATGCTGCTGCCCATTTTTCAGACTACGGAGACTCTGGATCTTTTGCCTCGAAAACATTAGTCGCCTTGCACGATACCCATGAGTGTTTTGGGTTGGTGCTATTCTACTCTGCCGGACACCACACGGCATTCAAACTGTACTTGGGGTAAAAAGTCGGAAGAACAATCAGATGTGAATTCCGGGTGTGGATAGATCAAAGAGATTGGAAAGTTAGCTACCTTCTTGCCAGTCTTGCGCGACTCTGGACTGCTGGAGAGGGACTCAACTGGACTCAGCCGCTACGATCTTGATGCCACCGTAAACAAGTTCACTAGTATCCCACAGTCGGCCTGTAATAAAGCGATTCCGTTGAGACGGCCCCGTGGACGAGCCAAACCCTGGTGGACACACGGCCTTGAAGAGAGTAAGGAACAGCTGCTTAGGCTGCATCGTCGTATCAGAACAGCCAGACACGACGACGCTCTACTCGGCTCGTAACGGCTGGAAAGGCAGGCTCTCAAGACACAATATGCACATGACCTCAGGAAAGAGTCCACAAACCATTTCAGGCAGTTCTGCGAACTGCAGACTACGGAAAATGTGTGGTCTGTTACCAACAGCTTGCTCAAAGAAACTGCCCCCCGCCGACCTCCTAACACGGTACGCGTTGGCAGCCGACACACCACCACCGGGGAAGCGACCGCCAGAGCCCAATTGGACCATTTTTACCCGGATGATGGAGACGATTGGGAGTCCGAGCACCGAATCCTGCGATCCCGAAGAGAGGCGGCGCCGGAAACACAGGACGACCCGTCCTTCACGGTGGAGGAGGTACTCGAGTACCTGGCTAATGAACCCTAAAAAAGCTCCTGGGCTTGACGGCCTCACAGCTGATATCTGCAGTCGATTCGCCAAAACTTACCCGCCCTTCATCACTGGCGTTCTTAACCGATGCCTCACTCTTCATAGCTTCCCGTGCCCCTGGAAGGAGGCCTATGTCCGAATAATTCCGGCAAGACCGATCACGAAGCGCTGAGCTCATTTCGGCTTATTGGGCTCATACCTGTATTCGGAAAACTGCTGGAAAAAGTATTCATCAAGCTAAATACACACAAGGCCTACGCTGACGGGCTGATGAATGCCAGTATGGCTTCAGAGAACAAGTCACCACGCATGGTGGCTGGCAATGCTCGAGCGGCTCAGGGCTGTCCGATGCCCTCGTAATATGTTTATTCTAGTCCAAGACTATATTATTAATAGGAAAGTAGTTTTAGATCATGCCGACGCACGGGTACAAAAGTATATGACCAAAGCATGCAACTCGACGAGTTGCTTTATTTGAAGCTGCCCCGCGGTTGCCACATCCAGGCGTTTGCAGATGACGGCCTCCTCATAGTTTTCGCCGCGAATGTGGCAGATCTCCAGGAGACTGCAAATAGAGCGTTGAGCGCGATACACGCTGGGGTAGCGGGGTTGACCTTTGGACCTAGTAAAACCCAGGTTGTACCTTCACGCCTAGGGCCAAGGCGGCAATATTAAATTTAAATGGACACGATCATCGATGGAAAAGTTGAATTTCAGCAAGCACGTAAAGCACGTAATTACGAAATCGAACAAATTATTCGGCAAACTTGCTATGTACCTACTGCAGAGCCACATGGGGCGCTCACCTAGAGAACATTAAAATAATTTACAACATGGTTATTCAACCCACAATTACCTATGCAGCAGGAGTCTGGGGACATGTGGCACTAAAGAAAGGTGTTGCTAAAAAGCTTATTAGCTTACAAAGAGCTTTTGCTGTTAGGGCAACCCGCAGTTTCCGCACTGTCTCTGCCAATGCCGCGCTGGCCGCGCTGCCGCGCTCGCGCAATTTTTCCCCCTGGACTCGCCTGCTCGGCGCCTCTGAATTCCTCCCGGCAGACATTTTACTAGAACGGCCTACGCCGATGAGCGCTCCACTCCACCCCGCCTTTAGAGTGACACTTCCCATTTGCACAACGTATAGTCAACAAGAGGTAGATGACCATGCGAATTTTCACCGACGGTAGCAAGCAAGAGATCGAATCAGTAGGTGCAGCGTTTGTCAGCTATTGTGATGGACATCGTGAGGATACAACCGAAAAATTCAAGTTGCACAGCAGCTGCACTGTCTTTCAGGCGGAACTGCTCGCAATCCTCAAGGCTTACATTAAACCAACCGATAGCTGCAAACCTCACTTCATACAACATAAATTAGGGTAGACCGGGGACAATTGTACCACGGCGTACCATTGGCGATATTTCCACACTTAAGACATGTTTGCCTGTGTGAGTAGCATCAGGACACGCGCTCCTTACGTCCCGTATCCGCTCATCAGTCGGCGCCGCTCGAGCTGTGAAACGGAAGATTTTTTATTTTTGCCTTGCCGCGGTAAGTATTCTTGTCAAGTGTATTAGCCTATTACGTGTATAAAATGAGATTTTCTACCAAACTATTGTTTTTACTAGTTTATTAAGGTTCTAAACTTTACGACAGTGATGACTTTAAGAATATTTGCTGGAAATATTTCGTGATTCTCGAATAAGTTCTTAGAGCAATTGTACCAGCGTCGGTGGGGCCAATTGTAGCAGTACAATTAACCCCGTGGTAGAATTAACTCCGATACTTACTATTACCTAAACAATAGAATAAACTAAACCTAGTTAAATTAATATTGTGTTTACTAATAAGGAAAGTATACGGAAAGAAGTGGAAGAAGCTGATATGTGAAAGAGAGCCAAAGATGTTAAAAAGGATCTCAGGAGCTTTGTAAAGGATAAAGGCAAAGGAAAAGGGAAAGGGAAAAAAAGCAAACCAAATACGCCAATAATGAAAATCAAAGAAAATGACCCTGGGAGCTGTGAAGAAGAAAAAGAAGAGTGGTATTGTGTTATGTGTATGGTATCATATAGTGCCAGCTGGCCCAACGAAATTTGAGTTCGGTGCTCACAATGCGTAATGTGGGCACACGAAGAATGTACACCACAAGAAGCTGATTATATTTGCCTTAATTGCAAATCTGAATAGTTTTTTTAAATGATAATTTTTTAGGGTTAATTGTACCAGGGGTCAATTGTACCTTCATACAAATAAACAATTCTTGATTTAAAGTATAAATACCATTACTATTAAACTAATTATTTACTCAGAAGAAACGTTTTAGCCAAAGAGATAACTATATTATGTAGAAGTTGATAAGTTTTTGTTCCAAAAGACGAAAAGTAATGTTTTATTTATTCTAAGTTTAAGTGTTGTTTTTGTTAGCTGATTTATTGAAATTTTGGTTTCTAATAATAAAGACCGATTGTAACGGTGTAATACTGCAAACAGTTATTAAATTATGATTTATGATACATATTAAATGAGGTTTATCATCCAATATGTTACTGGTACAATTGACCCATGTATGGGGTTAATTGTAGCAGGGGACATCTTTCGGTTTAAATTAGATTTTCATTGAGGTTTCTGAAGAATACATTTACTTTGAATACGAAAGCAAACTAATGTTACCCACCTCACGCCTCACAATCCATTCAACCAGCCCATTGATCATGTCCATAAAGATATATAACAAATTACCTGAAAAACTCCGAAATGAAACGAATAATAAAAAATTCACCCAAAACTTGTCTGCCTATGTAAACTTTACATACATACATACATACATAAAGCTCACGCCTGTGTCCCACAGATGGGGTAGGCAGAGACTATGGACCGCCACTTTGCTCTGTCCTGACACAATTCCCTAGCCTCGCATATATCCACAACTCTTTTCATACATCTTCTTTTATTTACCACTTCGGACACCAGCTTTTTTGAGAACATTACTGATCTGATCAGTGAATGTTTTTCTGGGTCTTCCTCTAAAGGGCCGGTTTTCCAGATTCGCACTATATACCTCTTTCGTCAATCTTTTTTCATCCATTCGCTCTACATGCCCGAACCATCTCAACATCCCTCTTTCTATTTTTGTCACTACATCAGCTTTCATGCCACACCTTTCACGGATCACTATATTTTTTACTCTATCACTTAATTTCACTCCACATACTTTCCTTAGGGACCTCATTTCCACCGCTTTTATTCTACTTTCATTCCTCTTCTGCCATTCCCAACATTCACTACCGTATGTTAGTGTAGCAAGACGTGCTTTTTGCGGCAAACTTTTACTTCCCATCACACGATTAACGGCTCCACGGCTCCAACACTGCGTTACCCTTGTATACTCTTCTTTCAATATCCTTCTCATACTTTCCATCACTTGTAAACATACTTCCCAGATACACGAACTCTTTCACTTGCTCAACACTCATCCCTTTTATTTCAATCGAAGTGACTGTCATGCCCTCATTTCTTTCAAACACCATTACTTTCGTCTTCTCCACATTTACTTTCATGCCTTTCCTTTCGAATGATTCATTCACAATATCCAACATCCTCTGCAGTTCGCTTTCCGACGATGCAAGTAATACTTGATCATCAGCGTACAAAAGGCATTTAATGTTGGACATTCCCATTCGCAGTCCACAATCACTCTCTCGCAGTTCATCAAGACAACTATCCATAAACAAATTAAAGAGCCATGGTGAAGCCACACATCCCTGTCTGACACCTTTAGAGATGCCAAACCAGTCTGAGCAACTACCATTGATCCTAACACATGCACTAGAACCCTCATATAATGATTGTAGTGCACGTATAAGGCTGCCCTCCAATCCGAATTTGGACAGCACATCCCATAACATACTCCTTTCCACTCTATCGTAAGCCTTCTCCAGATCTACTAAGGCGCAAAACACTCTCTGGTGGTTAGCCAGGAACTTCACAGTTATGCACCTTAAAGAGAAGACTTGATCCATGCAACCCATTCCCTTCCTAAATCCCGCTTGCACATCCCATATTCTCTCATTCGTCTTCGCTATCACTCTCTCTATCAGAACCTTTGCATACAACTTGCCTACGATGCTAAGTAGGCTGATACCGCGATAATTTTTTGCTTCCTGGTGTGATCCTTTACCTTTATACAGTGGTACAATAACGGCTTTGCACCTAACCAATAACGGCATAACACCTTGTCGAAGTTAATCGAAATGACATCGGCTTATCTCAAAAATGTAATGCTCACATTTCTTCGGATAAGAGAGGAAATGCTAAGGAATGGAACACGTTGCCAGCGAGCGTGTTCCCTGATCACTATAATCTGTGTCCAGATGTCCTTTAAGGCTAGAATGAATAGGCTGTTCCTAGACAGGCATGCTCCATCTTCGGCCGCATCATCCCTTACCAACAGGTGAGATGGCAACCAAATGCCTGGCTCGTTTGATAAAAAAATATTAAGAAATCCATGTGTAAGTGTTCAAAATGGAATCGTACCTTGTCAAAGTAACCTAATCTTCATTTCGGTTCACTATGTAATCCGCATTCCATTCCGATTGCACACGGATAAACATAGTTATCGCGATACGCAAATCAATGAACGCATAACACTCCGAGTTTCATCCGAAACGGATCGGTTATTGGTTACTGGTTAACCAGTCTGTAGGTACTAATCCTTTTGTCCAACACTTATTAAAGCACATACACAACCAGGAAGCTATCAGCCCTTTTCCAGCCCTTAGCATCTCCACACTCACTCTATCATACCCTGCTGCTTTTCCTCTTTTCAGACACTTGATAGCATTAATCACTTCTTCCATACTAATTGCTCTCCCATAACTTTCCATGTCAGGTTCCTGGTTGCGGTCCTGAACCTGAGACGAAGTGTCACTAAATTCAAATAGACTTTCAAAGTAATCCTTCCATCTTTGCAACATACTTTCCTCATCTGTCACCAAAATACCATGTTCATCCCTTATGCCATCCATTCACGAACTTTCAGACAATCCTCGCGACAAACGAACCTGTTTCCAGAACAGCTTCTGATTGTCCCGGAAATTGTGTGAAAGTTTCTTCATATACTCTTCTTCCATAAACGTTTTCGTTCTAGCTTTCACAGCCAATACATCCAGCCATGCCTTTCTCTTTTTACATACTAACTCTCTTATTTCTTTATCCCACCAATTATTCGTGGACAAATTCACACAGCGCCATCTAGCCCTAAACTAAGCAAAGCTTGTACTATGGGTGCTAGATAACTGATATACTACTTATATACATTTTTTTTTAAATAGATACTTATTAAACATAGAACACCCAGACCCGTAACAGAAATTAAAATTCATCATTTCAATTTCTGCGCGGCCGGGAATCGAACCCGGGACCTCTTGTGTGGCAGACCGGAGTGGTGCAATGTTGACCATTGCACCACTCAGGTCGTCAAACTTATTCTGGGTCCCATTCTTTATCACGCTTACCCCACAGACTTCTGAAGCGGTACTCGTAACCACGTTTTTAAACCTCGTCCATACATCTTCAATACTACGTTCTTCTTCTTCCTCAGCTGATCCTAACCTTTCACCCAACTTTCTCAAATACGTTTCACCTACTTCCATTTCATCCAATCTCTCTACTTTTATTCTTTCAAATTTTGTTGTAGACACTTTAGTACGATGGCGCCATTTCTTAAACAGACCCACAAAACGTGATACCACAAGAAAATGGTCCGTACCGATATTTACGCCCCGAAAGACTCTAGTGTCAACAACCAAATTCTTTAATCTTTCATCTACAATCACGAAATCTATGATACTTCTATCATTACCTCTTTGCCATGTATACTTATGAATATCCTTATGATCAAACATAGTGTTTAATACAAGGAGATTATTTCCCAGGCATAACTCAATCAAACTAGCACCATTATCATTCACTCTCCTGTCACCAAATTTCCCAACCACACTTTCACATCCACTCCTCTTTACACCAACCCATGCATTAAAATCTCCCAAAATAACTATTCTCTCATTCGCATTGGAGGCACTCACAACATCATCTAACAGGCTCCAAAAGTCCTCTTTCTCAACCTGCGACTTTGACACATCCGGTGCATACACGCATATTACGCGCAAGCGGATTAGTCCTATTTTGAGTCGCACCCAGAGGAGTCGAGGGCTCACGCATTCATGCTCCACCATACAGTTTATCATTCTTTCAGACATCAAGAGTCCAACTCCCTGGCATGAACGGTGGTTTTCGTCAACCCCTGACCACACCGCGGTTATCGAGCCATATTGAGCAACTCCTTTCCCTTTCATCTTGGTCTCGTTCACGCACAAAATATCCAACTTCCTTTCATCCATCGTCATACACACTTCGTCTGGTTTATTTTCCATCCCTCCACAAACATTCAGTGTTGCAAAGCGGCACTCCACTGCCCGCTTTCCGCCCTGTGGAACTCGCTGGCGTGACAAGTGGCGAACTGCATTGCCGCCGCCGTGTTTATTTTTACTATTTGAACACATTTGAGTCCCACGAGAAGCAAGGGATAAAATCTGTCCGCCTTGTCAGAGCCCGCATGACAAAGTAAGGCAATTTAGTACCTCTGGCCATGTATCCATCGGCACGGCAGACCTTGGATTAGTTGGGGATAGATTATGAAAGGAAAGTAGTAGGTGAAGGAGAAGAGGGTGAATGGATACCGCTGTTGTGGAAGGGGAAGGGGCAGTACAACGGGCCGGGGTCGCGTACCCGTACTTCCTTGGTAGTCTTGGAAACTTACTACCAAGAAACTTTACAATATGTAGATACCTAAAGTAAAACAACTTTTACTTATATTGTTTAATATTAAGCTTAATAAAGATTGCCTTGTTAATAGCCATAGTAGGTAGATAATATAACTACACTGTTATTAAAATTAGAAAATAATATAACCCTAGTATTTTAAGTTTTTAATATTGTAGTGCCCGTCAGGGTCATAATTGTATAAATTACTTTTATGAAGCAATAAACATTTTAGTATTGAGTATTGGCTTGCGAGTGGGTGCAGGAAAGAAAATTGAATGAGGTTGTGATCCTCACCGACTCCATGTCATCTGGCATGGCCATTGGAGACAGGAACAACGCGCACCCGTTGGTGTCCTCTATTTACCGACATATCCACAATCGCACGGGAACAGGGAGGCTGGAGATAGTCTGAGTAGAAGGACACACCAAGGGGTAGGGAAAGGGAAGGGGGAAGGGGTATCTCGTTCGAATTGGAGCCGCCCGACTGGGGAAGTACCTCCACCTTACAGAATATCGCAGCTAAATAATACTCTTTTAAATAGTATTGTGTTTCTGCCGGTGAGTAAGGTTTCCAGTGCTCCATGGGGTGGGGATTTGGGGAACCGTGGCTTTGGCAGTGGAGTGGCATTTGCTTTTTGCTGCCAGAGCAACGTGTTATAGAGGTGGGCAACGCATTAGCGATACTCTTGGTGTTGCTAATGTCTATAGGCAGTGGTGACCACTTTCCATCAGGTGGCGCGCTTGCCTGTTTACCTAACGTATGACATAAAAAAAAAAAAAACACCGGTATAGCGGGCAACGAAGCTGCTGACCGAGCTGCTAATAGCGCCGCTGTATTCCACAAGACACCGGATTATCTCTGCTTCCCTATGTCGTATGTGAAACTCAAGGTGAAGCCGTGCCGTAACCGTGAAACCTTGCAGCGCCGGTACATGAGCGCGGAACAAGGCTCGCACACCAGACTCATTCTCCCAAGTCTGGACGGCATAGATGCCCTGTGGAACCAAACCTGTGTATAGTTTTACTTCACGCAAATCCTAACCGGACACGGCGTCCACAAGGCCTATCTTAAAAGATTCAAAATCACAGAGAATGACGTCTGTCCTTATGATGACTCCACCTGCCAGACCCATGCACATCTCATTGAAAACTGCCCGATTTTTGACCGAGAGCGATATGATTACACCGAGGGTTGCCGCAGTCTGGGAATAAAGTCTCCATTCGCGATTACTGAAACTTTGAAGAAAAAACGCAACATTGACTTATTCATACAGTAGTCACATAATTAAAACTATTAGTTTAATAGATGGAACACATAATATTTTTTTTAAATTGTTAATTATTTATTAGTTACTCCGCTGGTCCTAATTGTGCAAAAATAAATAAAAAAATCAAAGTTATATGTCTTTGTTATACACAACATAAAATATGTTTAAAAAAATACAGCTCAAAATGGACAACAGCCTAATACTTAGCTCAGTACCTTAGGGGCATGACGTTATTTAACGTTTTATGTATAATATATCTTTAATAGCTTTAAGAATCCTGTGCACACCGGGTGCATGTATCCAATGGCAATCCCGATGTGCACAGGTACCCTCACCTTAACCCACGTTCTTTATTCGCGAACTCATTTCACCACCGAAAGACTTTGGCTCTGACTCTGGGTTCCCAGGTCCATGACGGATTTCCCCTGCCTACCTGTTAAATCAATTTAAAAAAAACGTTAAAACATATTAATTACATCAACATAGCGAAGTGAGGTCTATACTGTGTCGAAGTGGTAGTAGGCTGATCACTGAACTTTTTTTTATAACATACGGTAGGCGAACAGGCAAGCGGGCCACCTGATGGGAAGTGGTCACCACTGCCTATTGACATTAGCAACACTCTGGCAGCAAAAAGGCAAATGCCTCTCCACTGCCAAAGCCACGGTTCCCCAAATCCCCACCCCATGGAACACTGGAGACCTTACTCACCGGCAGAAACACAATACTATTTAAAAGAGTATTGGTTAGCTGCGGTATTCTGTAAGGTAGAGGTACCACTTCCCCAGTCAGGCGGCTCCAATTCGAACGGGATACTCCGCTTTGCCCTACTTACGTCTCTTAAAATTTGGCGTCACAGAAAGTATTTAGATTTCTGTGATTGAGGTAGAGTTTCCTCGATACCACAATTGCGCAAACGTAGTACTTGTCGTGCGTCATGTAGCTGTATGTATGTAGGCCACAATGTACGCTAAAGACTGGCAGTGACCGGATACGCAAATTTGAAGACAGGAGGCATTAATTGAGGCGCCGATGATGAGAAATCAACGAAATCGGCAGCAAATAGGTACCCAAATCGTACGTCGACATGTCCGTATCAACAGCATACCTGTATATATGTAGTTGTTATTATTAAGTTTTGTAATTTGTATTCAACTCCCATGTATGTTGCGTAACTGAATAAACTTTTTATCTATCTATCTACTGTATTGGGGAGTAGAAAAGACAAATCTGAATTGTGATTTCCAGGTTAAAATTATTTATTAGGTACAGACAGAATATTTACATTGTCAAAAAAAGAAATGATTTACTTAGGTAGGTACCTATATCACAAAAGGCACTATTCATGCACATTTTTTAGCGATAGACATGGTTTGAATTTGCTCCCGTGTGGTATCGTGGTTGGACCTAATATCTAAGTTAGCAGCCTCACCAATGGAGTGCAATATCTCGGCTTGTACTAAAGACCTATTATAAGAAAGTTTGCATTTATGGATTTTTCGGCATATAAATTATATTGATCTAATCAGTATTTCCCAGTTAGCCTGCCAACTAGACTTCAAGTTAGCAGCGTCAGTAGCTTTGTCAAATATACATACATATACAGTAGCACTATTTACCTAGGTATATGAAATAAATAATGTATCACTATTTCGAGTAGGTACTGTTTTTGACAGAACTAAAAACGAGAAATTCGATGTTGAGGCTGCGGATATAAGGGTAAGATACACAACTTAATTTATTGGTCTCCTTTTTCCGCACTTGAACTCATAGTTGGTCCTTTGTACGTGCTAAGTGCTTTGTTATGCTCGAAAAGGCTAGCAGTATCTTCGGACGGTCGCAGAACTTTCGGAGGGATCCCGTTCCTAATACGACTTTTGCCTTGTGGTCCTTTAGTCCCTCACGCTCTAGGACTACATGGGCCGCGGTTTCTTTGGCTACTAGGCACCCCCTGTACAAAGGGCTGTCTGTAGCTCCGATTGTGAACAGTAGTTTGGTCAGGGCGAGGTGTCTTGAATTCCTTCTGTTTGTGATGTAGCAGTCTATTGAGGTATTATAATTTGCGGTAACCACAAAAATAATTTATTTTTAAATTAGTTATTTATTTTATTACAAAAAATAGTAAAAAGCACTATTATATAAATAGGTATAAGAAAATAAATATAAATATAAAATATATAGTCACATCTAGCTTTTATACACATTGAGGCAGAAGCTGATGTCATATAAATCCATCACGCCAGCAAACTCTGCGGATAAGGCGATTACTACGTCTCGCCAGTATTCGCGCTTTGATTCATCATCTTGAATTTGGACATGTACTTGTTTTAGTTCTGTAACAAAGGGAAGATAATAATAAATCAATAAATCATATACTTATAGTTAGCAGCCACACCACCGAATTTCATTGTGTTCAAAAATAGTGCTCCAAATAGTGACAAATAGTACCTACCTATCCCATAAATAGTGCTACTGTATTTAGGCAGAAAAATTACTATAGGTATTATGATATAATTATATTTTATGATTTATATCGTAAAAGGTTTTACGATATTACGACGAGCACTATTTTTCTTGCTTCATGTTTTTTCTCCTGTTCCATTGGAATCGTGGTTGGACCAAACACCTACTTAGAATCCCCACCAATAGAGTGCAATATCTCGGTTTGTACTGAAACACTATTATTGAAAGTTTGTATATAGGTACGGAGCACTGTTTTGGCACTATTTTTGGAATATTAAATATTATCTAAGCTATATTTCTCAGTGAGACTACTAACTAGTTGTCAAGCTAGCAGTTTCTCAATAAGTTTCTTAAATTATAGCAATAATAAAAAGAGCAATTAATTAGCAAGTTTGAGGCCGAAACCATCTCCTTTCGCTCTGGGCAAGCAAATACAGTCCGCATACTGTCGCAGACGCCGCAGGCCAGCATGGTCAGCATCCGGCGCAGGTCCACCTCGTCCTCCACCTGCCCCACGTAGAAGAAACGCGTCAACTGCGGCAGCAGCTCGAACACCCTTCGCAGTGGGAACTTTGCGAATCGCCACTGGTGCACGCTCAATGTTACTGCAACGAGAGCAATTTTCACCATCAAATCTCGTAACGTACTGATACCAAACCAATCAAATACCTACTACTAGGTATTGGAAAGGTTTCGGGTTAATATAGTTTTAATGAGTTTTATTTAGGACGACAAGGAGCATCGGTGGCTTTGTGGTTAAGGGGTCCGACTCGTAAGCGAGAGGTACCGGGTTCGAGCTTCAGTGCCGCCATGTTCCAATGACTTTTCTGAATCATCATCTTGGCGTTACAAATATGCGCGTTAACCGCCAAGAAAACTCCAATCGTTGTAGCTCCTCAGTTCCAGGATGCTCCGCTTGCCATCTCTAAGAGCATACATATCCTAGGTGTTGACATCTCCAGTGACGTCCAGTTTCGCAGTCATATGGAAGAAAAGGTCAAGCTCGCATCTAAAAAGCTGGGTGTGATCAAAGCAATTCTTCACGCCGAGGCAACGACTTCTCTTTTACAAGGCTCAAGTCAGACCCCATCTGGAGTATTGCTCTCATCTATGGGCGGGAGCACCGGCATATCAGCTTGATCTTTTTGACTCGATCCAAAAGCGCGCTGTGAGAATTGTCGATGATACCACGCTCATAAGTGGTATTGAGGCGCTGAGCCAGCGGAGAGATTTTTCCTCCCTCTGTGTGTTCTACCGCTTGTACAACGGTGTTTGTTCTGAAGAACTGTTTGACATGATGCCTACAGCTACATTCAACCATCACACCGCTCGCCGCCGACAGGGAGTTCATCCTCACACCTTAGAGTCAAATGGTCGCGAACTGTACGGTTCCAAAGGAACTTTCTCCCACGCACACTAATGTTGTGGAATGTACTACCTGGAGAGATTTTCCCTGGAGAGTACAACATGGAGTTTTTCAAGAAAGGGGTTAAAAGGTTTTTACGGGGTCGGCAACGCGTGGGTGGTACCCCTGATATTGCAAACGTCCATAGGCTGCGGTGACTGCTCACCACCAGGCAGGCCGTAAGCTTGTTTGCCACCTTAGTGGTATAAAAAAAGGATGTTCTATCGCACACTAGGGTCCGGGGTCCACCTTGACCATGATCCAGGATTTGGCCGATAAGGTAATTACAGTGGAGCGACTGCCATCTTACCTCCGTGACCCTACAACCAGGGGAACTTGACCAGATGGATCATGGTTACACAGTCAGTCGCCTGAATGAGCAGGTTGCATCACGATGTTTTTTTTATCTCACCGTAAGAGCATCGTTTAGTATTCACATTTAGAGTCATTGGTACATGGCCGTAGCGGGGTTCGAACTCAGTACTTCTCGCATACGAATTGGATACCCTAACCGCTCCAATGACTTTTTTCTGACTCATTAATTGAACACTAACCGATGCTCTTACGATGAGGGAAAACATAATCGTGATAAAACTTGCATATTCAGACGACTCAGTGTTTAGGTAACCAGAACGGAGCACATCCGGGACATTAACACCAAGATGATTATTTTTAATTCAATTTGGCCGCTACGTATCTTGATAGTCTTGATCAAACTAGCGAGTTTTTGTAGGCGCAGCTACTACTTTAAAAATTCCATTGCGGAAGATTACCTCTTCATAACTTATAGAGCAATGCTACCAAGAGCTAACCCGTACCAAGAGTGTCCGCATATCGGAACGCTACGTGGCGCATGAAGCAGCTGACGTCGGAGTCCTGTCGCTGACGCATCATCAGGTCTATGCCGTACTCAAGGTGCGTCTCCCGCAGCGGGATGCTCGGCGTCAGGAACCGCCGCACGTCGTCGTAGTCTCGAATGCGTGCTACGCAACATCTTCATGTCAATAGTGCTAAACCATTTACTGTTCAATGCTATGAGTTATGTATGACACCCGCGTTAATATTACACCTTAAATTATCTATACATAGTATAAAACAAAGTACCTTCCCGCCGTTTGTACGTATGTATTTGTTTGTATCTATAATTATATTGTACGCTTAGGTCTTTTAACTAGGCAGCGGATTTTACTGCGGTTTTCAACAATAGATAGAGCGATTCAAGATGAAGGTTTATAAGCAAGAAAAAAAGGATAGGTTGGTGTAAAGCAGATGTACGCGAACGAAGTCGCGCCGGATCCACTAGTAATACAACATTTGTTACCAGTAACTTTTTAAGGGTTGTTTAAATGCTGTACCTATATTTGGAAGAGTAGCTGGGCGACCGAGCTTTGTTGCGGGTATGAAGGTAGCTAATGCAGATGTTTGATGTGTGGTTAGAATGTGTTGGCGAGTTTAGCAATTTATGTGCCTGAAAACGAGGTTCACTAAAAATGAAACCTAGCTATCGACTTATCGGCCCCAAAACACCACACACACAAATTTTATCGAAATCGTTGCAGCCATTTCCGAGACTCTTATTATAAGGTTATATAATACATAAATCGAATCATGACGGAAAGAGTCGTAGTAAATACTACTACTACTACTACTCTCTTCCGACCGGTTTCGGCCATGGCGACCTCTTCGACCCCTAATCAGATCTGCGCTGATGCGCACGAAGATGGCTTGCATAGCCAATCTTCGCGGCATACTCCCGTGCACAATGTGGGCACGTCAGTTTGCCGTTTATAAAATTGTAAGTGATGGCTGCGGGTGTACGGGCTTTTACTTGATCACGTTTAGCGTCAAGGTCAACTTGGCGCTGCTCCTCAAAGTCGCGTACTTTCCTCTGTACAAGCCCGCGCCATTCAGACCTTTGTGCTGCCAAATCCTCCCACAAAGAGGGCTGAATATTACACCCTTTCATGTGACGCTTCTGAACATCTTTATATCGGAGGAGTTGTCCGCCGCGTTTCCGCTTGGCCTCGTCTAGTTCAGAAAAAAAGATGCGCTTCGCCACTCTTTCCTCCGCCATACGGGATACATGTCCGCACCACCGAAGCTGCCGACGCATTATATAACTCTCAATGCCACCAACATTGGCTCGTCGCAGAACTTCGGTATTTCGCACGCGATCGGACCATCTGATGTTCATAATTTTGCGTAGACATTTCAGGTGAAAGCGGTCTAATATGCGTATTTGGTGACGGTACAAGCACCACGTGTCGGAAGAATATAAGAGGTTTGGCAGCACAATCGCCATGTACACGGATATTTTGGTGGGCAGCTTTATATCGTGCGAGCAGAAAACCTTGGCACACAGCTTGCCGAATGCTACTGCTGCAGCACCGACTCTGCTGTTGATCTCGTCATCAAGGTCACACTTGGATGTTAAAGTATTCCCCAGGTATCTAAATTTATATACCTGTTTCAAAACATCCTCACCAAGCTTTATGGCCAGTGTCTCGTGACCATGTGTGTCCAAGGACATCACTTCCGTCTTTTTGACACTGATCTTCAGGCCGAAGTTGCAGCAGGCTTGGTGAAAAGCAGACAGTAGTTGTTGCAGGCCAACACAGGTAAATACTACATGAGTGATGAAATATCACATTAGTAAATTATCTTACAAAAAGCCATGAACACGTAAAGATCCGGGCAAACTATGCTGACGGTTTTCCAAGCGGTGTCCGGTATGACGTGTCCTCCAGCACCCAGTCCAGCGTCCGCCTTGCCGGGCACCTGGTTCTCCCGGCATATCAGCTATAAAAATGTTCACAAAATCATAATAAGTACGCAAACCTATAACTAAACTACAGAGTCTACGGACGTTCAAGGTAGCTTTAGTTTTAACTCAAATGCACATAATGGCATCAGAATGAAATGTACTAGTTAACTTTGAACGAATTCAATTACGCTAGAGTATCGATTACCTAGTTTCAGTACTTGATTGCAGTTTCCAACATAGTGCCATATGTACGAAATACAGGCATGGTCACCCTCACGCTCTGCTTCCAGTTTTTTGGACACTTAAGTACTTATCTCATCCTAGGGGTCTAGTCTCTCAGCCCGTTATACAAAACTACGGGAGTAAACTTTGATTTCATTCTCAACTTCGGCCTCGGCCGGATCCACATAGTATCGAAAAAAAGGGCTTAGAAATGAGTCGCCTGTACGCTATTAATGTGCTAAAAGTTGCCACGTGCCAAGTTCTGGATTAATTGAAAATTGTAATATGTAATTTTGTTAGGCGGTATCGGTACACATTTTGATGCCATTGTGGGCGCAGGTAATGTACCTGAAGTCTGAAATGCGGTTTATTTATGACCGGCAAAAGTGATATAAGAGCTGATCCCGAGGTGTCCGCTATATGAGCATATTCTAGGGCGAGGATGCGAAGGCACCTCAGCTCGCACAGGCTCCGAATGAAGCAATGCCTTGTATCCGGCCGTGGAATATATTGGCCACTGCCTGTAAACAATATGGATGTTACATTCACAAGTATTAGTTTTGGACAAATTACATCAAAAGAGCCCATAGGCATAGTGTAGAGACACTACTTCCTCACAGAATACCGCAGATAAACTACTATTTGAAATACTATTGTGTTCCTGCCGGTGACAAGAGTAAGTCTTTCTGTCCATGGGGTGGGGTGGCTTTGGCAGGGGCCCTCCTGGCCCCTTCGATGCCTGGTATAATGTCTATCGGAAGCGGGTACTACTAGTACTACTCACTTTGCATCTCTGATGGCCCGCTTACCTGTTTGCTTGCCTACCGTATGACATATAGAAATGTATATGTCCCAGTCAGATGGTCAAATTAGCTGGTTAAATATACGGCTAGCTTTTTAAACAATTATTTAATTGAAAGTTTGTTAATTTCATGATATTACAGGCTTACAGGCTTATTAATTTAATTATATTTGGCTAAATTCAGTCGTCAGAATTCAGAAGCAAAAATCGTGAGATCAAGATCAAAGTGGAATGTATTACGCATAGAATAAAGTCAAATTCTGTATAGGACCACTTATATATTGGTTACGTGTCACTTTACCGTACCCTTTTATAACTGTACCGTTTCCAAAAGGAGTGACACAAAATTTCTACTTCTCACGCTTTTTGCTTCTTAATTTAGTCGACTGAATTTATCCAGCTGTAATGGTAGTTAAGGTTAGTCTTCTGCTTTTTAGTTGCGTCGTCATCAGCCTATATTAGTCCACTGCTGGACATAGACCTCCTAAAACCAGTTTCTAGTGAGAATGTATTTTTAAGTACCTAAAATTATAATCTCCCTTCTTGAAGAAGATAATTACCAAGATCCTGTTCCACGTCTGTTTTCACGCAATTTATAACAGAGTTAAAGAGCCTTTGTAGCTCTTTAGACTTAAAACCTACACTTTTATTTTGATTTTGATTATTTTCAATTTGCGAGATCAACAGTGGACACCATGGACCACCAGACACCAGACACAAACAAAATTGTAACCGACAAATTACTTATTTAATAAAATTCTTTCGCTTGAATTTACTCGCTCGCTTCTGAAATAGCTATATCCAAACTTTGAAGTGGAACAACCTGCACCAACCATGATCCAATATTTTCAGTCAGATTGCAGTCGTTACCTGATCTGCAAAATCCTCGATCAGGGTCAAGGCGGACCGAGGTCCCTCGCGCGGGATATCACCAGGTGAGTGCCATTAACGCCAAGATGACCAGGCAGAATCCGACCAACTAACCAAATATATTCAACAAAGACAGTTTATTAGTGACAATACAATGAATACAATCATACAATACAAATAAAAAAACAAGGCTCTCTAAAAGTCATATTATGCAGGTTTAGGCCCTTGCGAAAAGTAGTCCCCGCTTGTGAAGGGACGTAATTAGTAGCAGTGAAATATTCGACTTATCTGCGGGCAACGGTATCAAGGCCACAAAGCTAAGACCAGCCAACCAGATAGCCGGTCAAGTAAAGTGCTTCAAATTTTAATTAGTGGTTTCTGTGTTAGACTTTGCACTGGGTGTCCCTGGTGCTGGAATCTTCTCATGAGCTTGAGGCAAGATTGCGGTTGCAGTAGAATTTTCTATCTTCTTATATTGAAAATTGGGCAAATGCTTTCTGGCCAAATCCACCGTGTTTCTGAGAGTTTCTGGGGAGATCGATGGAGCACTGCGACCTTCCTCCTGGCATTCCTTTATTAAATTCTTCATTGTATCATCTGGTAAAGGCGCCACCACCATAGAGCCCTTGTCGTGGTGGTATTTCAGCTCGATGTCGATGCGAAGGAGTTTTTCTTTGTTGGAGTTGGTTCTCCACGGTCTTTTGGGGTCAGGCGTAGTTGGTATGACACTATTAGTGGTCTCTTTCTTTGCCCTGCACGTAAAAAGGGATAAGATTAATAAAATTTTAGAAGAGAAATCGACAGCAACCGCCAGGCGATTGTAAAAACATCGACATTATATTATAAAAAAAAACCACATTAGATTAACAAGACAAAAACAAATACATGCTATCTCTATAAACATCATAACTAACATTACTACAAATTCAAAAGAAGGGTAAGTTTCTACTACCTAATGGTCTCGGAAAGCAAAGTTTTCAATTTTTTTGTATTCTCTTCCAACAATGTCTTATCGACTATGTAAGGATTTTCATAGATCTCCTCGATTTGCATCTCTCTTTCTTCAGCTTCAACTTCTTCGTGGAATTTTTCGTAAAATACCTTGACTAGATCTGAACACCGCTCTGTGAGTCGAACTTCATGTACTTCGAGGTCTTCCAGAAGCTTAGCTACTTTCGTTTTTTCATCGTCTGTGGTCATAATAACATCAAGAAATAAACGTAGGATGCTTCTTTTCTATCGCCTTTATGTGTGCTATTTTCTTGTAATAAATTGCAAAGTGCGACGTGGTCGAGCCCTGACACAAACGTTGCTTAGCAACCGTGACTCAGTTCTTGGTGGGGCTTTAAGTGGCGCGCGCAGAATGGCGTCCCTTCCAGAGGACAGATCCAGGGTCGAGAAGCTGTTCACACGTTGAAAATGGCATAGTTAGCCAGGATGTTACCAGTCTGAGTCTGCGATGGTTGTCCGATTTTCATCTAACGTTTCTTTGTGATACACAAACGTCTTATTAACATAGGTATCGAGTTCGTCTGCGAACTTTTCGTAATAAGAGCTGTAGTGTTTGTAGTCGATAGCGTGTTTCAGATAAGATATCAACCAGCCGATAAGTATAATTAATGGTAGAAAGCACAACATAACTTTTGCAGTAGCTACGAGAACAATAAGAAGCTGAAAATCCGGTATCGACATTTTGTGCGATTTTAGTTAATTTTACAATGACTAGAATTCACAATTACTAGAATTTCTTATTAATGAAATATTTAAGAAGACAGGGATTTCACGATTTCATAAACTTAAAATGTCATTTTTTCTTGTGATAGGTAGGCATACATAATATTTTAGTTTCTTCGTATTTATGGTACAAAAAGAGTCTTATGAAAGGAGATCTTTTATCAATAAACTATTTTACCGAACAGCGGAATTTTTAACATTGTGATCATTAAACATCTGCATATTCAGGCGACTGAATGTGTAACCATGATCCAATGGTCAGGTACCCCAACAACAACAAAATTCAGTTGTCTACTGAGATGGCCAAAAGCCCCGCAGATCTGAAGACTCCTGAATCATAGCTAAAGCGGACTCCTGGCCCTCGCGCGCATGATCATAACTGGGACATTAACGCTTAGATGACCTTTGAGTCTACCTTTGTACTATTTTGTGCATAAAGTATTAAATAAATAAAAAAATGACCATTCTCGATGGGTTCCATATGTAAAACGAGAAATGGTTAGTGAAACGAAAGAGATAAATGTCAACCTATAGGTACGAAAGACGAAAATTGGACTGTATGAATCAAAGCGATGCATAATCGATGTAATTAAAACTATAAATAATAAGACCACTAGTCAGGTTCCCCTGGCAGTCGATCTACTGTAACTACCTAATCTGCCAAATCCTGGATCATGATCAAGGCGAAGCCTCATTAACACAAATATCATTATGATGTAATAGGGTAAGGTGATATAGTATCGGATATATTTTAGTTATAACAAACATGTCTCGAAATTGGAGACATGAATGTCCTTAATTCATAATTGTGCAGTTTGATCTTCATATTATGTGGTGTCGGTAAGAAGATAACGTAAACGATAACCTTTTAATAGCACGCTGCGGGTGGATGCTGTATGCGGTAAGCCGAGAACAGGGTGCATGGTGCTCATTGTCCAGCAGTGGACTAGTGTAGACTGATGATGACGATGAATTTATATTGTAATTATTCTTTTTCTAAAAAGTCGTATAATATCGGATATCATACGGCAGTATTGGACAGTAAACTTAAGAAGCCAAAAAATAATTATATTGCTAAGGGTGAGAATAATGAACACTTGCAATTGTGTTCATCAGGAGATTTATTAATATTTAAGAAGAACGTTAAATATGCAAAAAAACTTATTCCTTACGGGGAAATTGATACAACTCCCAAAAATCGATGCGGTGCAGAAGGCCACGGGTTCACCATGTGTCCAGAATGACATGTTTTGTTTGGGTGTTCATAGATGATGCCAATGTAGTGAAATAGAGATGTCATCGACATTGTCCAATACTATACGCTGTCCGTAACTATACGACCTTTACCTAAGTAAACCATAACAGTAGATTCTGATTGTAGAATAATATTCAGCCGGGAATCAAATTAAAATAAAATATGTTGGGTACCTAAAAGTCAGTAGTAATTACCTAGGTATCTCGAAGTCGGCCCGTTTAATATACATATCTAAGTAGGTACCAAGGTAGCCTTTGTTCCAGTTTGATAACCACAAATTTTGGACAATGTGCATATTACAATTTTCCCCAGAATAAAGAAATTGCCTACTATACGAACCAGTGATATAAGAATAGTTGATTAAAATCGGATTTTCATAAGGTGAGACGAAGCGCCACAGGAATAGGTACTTGAGGGTGTCGGCATTAAATGAAGCTAGGTACTGGATCAGCTCCACTCCCTCCAGCCGCTTGCAGCCAAGATTCTCCAACGACACCAACTGCAGATTATCCTGGCAACTGACGTATATTAACAAGTCAGCCCGGTTTACTTAAATTGCTATTAGTCTCCTATACTAATTTTAACTACAGGGGGCACGCGATATCTCGCCCTGTGACATCTTCAATTCGACATATTTCTGTCCAAAAAACTGTATTAAAACGTCACTGAAATTATTGATCTTCGACAATATATGGCTGTCGAAGATAGATGTGAATGCAATAGACATTTCAATGTCATTGTTAATGGAGATATGTGGCTAGAAAAACTGTCGCAGTGCGAGAGTTAGGCCCCAGATATACGATAAGTATACCTATCGCTTCTTTAGTTTGGCAGATCACTGGCATAGAAGGCAATCGTATCTGGTAATCAATGTCGCAAGTTATGGGCGATTAAATAAAAAGCTACACGGTTGACGCTTCATTTTGACGTGAATACATGAACGTTTTCGTTTTCAGAAAGGGTGACACTTTGATCAGCTATCTGGCTACAGTTGATCAAAGGGTGCAACAGAAATTCGAGCGACATAAAATTGTGTAGACTTTTTTACGCGGTGATTTCTCGAAAGCTTTAATTCATAGTTAAAAAGTAAGATACCGCCAACGCAAAGTTGGTTTCGGCGTCTTTTCGGAATGTGCCTTTAGCCAAGAAATGATTAAGCAATCAAGTGAAAATTGGGGCGTGTAAGGTAACCAGGGGCGTAGCTACCGCCGTATCTGCCGTATCAATTATATGGGGCCCCCGGGCTATAGGGGCCCCCAAATGTGTGTAAGCAAAAACACGTTGTCTCAGTAAAACTTTTCTTTATGTCTCGAAAAATAAATTCAATAGAGAATTTCAGGCCAGGGTCGGGGGCTCCCTCCGCCAAAATAGCAAATGAAATCAAGTGATACAATCCGTTTTCATTTACCTTTCGTTTAAGAGATAATTAACATTTTTATCAAAAAAAAACAAAACAACTCATTGAAATTGTATAAAATGTGCACCCATCAGATGTCAAAAATTACAACAGTTTTGATAATTTAATATTTTCAGCATTATCGGTAGCACCAAAGGTAGAATATTCTTAATGGGTCATGTGGATCTGGCTCATAATAATCTTGGCCCACACGCTCACACGCATAATCGTCTTGGCTCACACGCCCTCAACCTTTGAATTTGACTCTTTGTTGTTAAGTTAATAATGGAAGGTTTTGATAGCCAACATTTCAGAAATACAGAGCACGCTACACTCGCTCATTAATTGTTCGTAAACTTGATTTTATAACTCTCCTAAAAAATTTAGAGATAGCCCGATTTCGATATTGCTGATTTTACGGTATTTTACAACGAAAATGTGCAATGTTTTAATGTATAAAAAATTTCGAGCTCGCTACGCTCGCTCTTTTATAATCACGCAAGGTTTTAATATAGCCAAATCAAGGGCAAATTTATCAAAAATTACGAGCCCTACCTAGCCTCGTGGACCCGACTTTTAGAGTCTATAGTCACACAAATGTTAAGCGCGCTAGGCTAGTCCATTAAGCTTAAGCTGAGACTATGTTACTCATTAGTACCCCCCGTAGTTCGGGCTATTTGCTAGGCCTACACAATTATTGATACGGGGCCCCCGAAGGGCACGCTACGCCACTGAAGGTAACTTAGGATTGTAACTCCAAAACGGCTTTATCGATTTTGATGTTATTTTCAGGGACTCTTCATATTAGTCCTGTGGATCCCATGAAGGTTGTTAGCGACCGGATCAACAGGAAAAAGTTATTTCAATAACTAACAGAAAATGAACTTTTTGAGATTCGGTGGAAAAACGTGCAAAGAAAATAATTTGTGACCCGCACTTGATTGAAGCTAGGCTGCGGAGCCTTGAACATCGGCGTAGGGTTGCGCGTCTGTCTGACTTCAACAGGTTAAATTTCGGAGTATGCGAAGCAACTGCACGACCTCATTCCACCGGCCCCTTTCCGCCATCAGGAGACGCGATCGGGGCGAGCGCTTTATCCTTATGTCGTGGATCTTCCGGCTATCCGCACGAGCCGCTATGGCTCGACCTTTATATTGCGTATGGCTAAGGAATGGAACGCGTTGCCTGCGAGTGTGTTCCCTGATCAATATAATCTGGATGCCTTCAAGGCTAGAGTGACTAGTCTATTCCAAGACGGGCATGCTTCATCTTCGGCCGCATCGTCCCTTATCAACAGGTGAGACGGCGGTCAAATGACTGTCTAGTCTCCGTAGAACTCCGTAACGGCTGAGCCGATTTTGATGAAATTTTCAGGAAATCTTCAGGTTAGCTCAGCAGGTGATTCTAGGAAGTTTGGAAGCGATCGGTTCAACAGACAAGAGATAGGTTAGGCGTTCTGAATAAAATTCGATGTTGAAAAGGGCAGGGGAAGGGGTAGGAGTTGGGTAAGGGTAGGGTAAGGGAAGGGGTTAACAGCGTCGGTAGCCTAATGGATAGGGGGTCCGACTCGTAAGCGAGAGGTACAGGTTTCGAACCTCAGTGACATGGCGGCAATACCGATGATGACTCTTCTCAGAGTTATGTACTAACCGATGCTCTCTTACGCTGAATGTGTAATTATGATACAATCTGGTCAGGTTCCTCTGTTAATAGGGTCCAGGATGCTCGCGCGGTTAGAGGGACATTAACGCCAATATGTTTTTTTTATTTGGTGTAGGGAAGGGGTACTGGGATATCCGTCATGGACACCCGGGAAGGGAGCCCATATACAGCCGGTCTCCTACCGGCTAAAACTCGGCCTTTCGGTTGTGAAATGAGTTAGCGAAAGTTAAGGAAGTAGGTAAAGATGAGGGTACCACTGCACATCAGGCGTGCCATTGGATACATGCATCTGGAGCGCAAAGGTTTCTTAAAGCTATCAAGGATTAAATATATACATCATTGAAAATAACTTGATCTAAGTATTAGTTGTTAGACTAAATGGCTAAAATAATGTGAATTATAAATTATTATTATTTAGGGTGGTTTTCGATGTAGAAAAGGGTATGGGAAGGGTAGGAGTTGGGTACGGGTGGCGATGGGATAGTGTTATAGTACAGATAGGGTAGGGATTCTACATATGTACAAATCGAAAAAGGTAGGCGAAGGGGTAGGCTTTCGATCTACTGGTGGGGCCTGGCTGTAGATCCTAGTGGATTGAGGAGTACGTACGGGTAGAGTAGGGGTAAAGTAGAGGTATAGTTCATTAAATTTAAACCACGCGTACGAAGATGCGTTGGGCTGCTAATTCATGTATTCACGAAGACTGACGACAGTAGCCTGATACTGGCTACCCTTATTTTTTCTTTGATTTTCTGTGTAGCCTTCTCTTTGCTCGACTGTACCTAATGAAAATATCGTATGTTTTGCAAGTCAATCGCAAACAAGGTATCAGGCTGGCTTTTTCACGTAGAAGCTAAGTTGGCGCCGTGGTGGTGGCGATGATGACGCGATTGGAAAATGTTAGTCCCTTTAAAACTTCACGCAATAGCGTCGTGATGGTCAGGTTGTCTGTTCCGATGGACGTAGCTTTAGTTATCACCCGATCTAGGTGGAACTACGTACGTACAATGGAGTGCGTAATAAATTAAAAGTGAAAGTATCTCATGTAAAATAGGTAAGTAATTATAGGTTAACACTAGACGAAAGACGATTTATAAAAAGGGTCATCAACACAGCACATATCAGCCCACTGCAGAACTTAGGGCCTCTCCCACGAAAGAAGAGGTTATTGCCATAATCTCCACGTTCGGCAGGCGGGTTGGATATCGCAGTGTTATGAATATAACAATGGAAAACGTTGCTGCCCATTTTCCAGTATAGAGACTATAGAGCTTTTGCGTCAAAAACATTTGTCGCCTTGTATGACACCCAAGAGTGTAAGTGGTTGGTGCTATTCTACTCTGCCGGACACCACTAGGCTACAAGAAAAGGGGATAAAAAGGGTGTAAACCTGAAAATATTCCGTGCTATTCGCAAAAACGAGTTCCTGTTATGACGATCAAATTTGTTGATATTAAACAGTTGATCTGAAAGAATGAATTTGCTCATCTGTCTTTGACTGCACTCAGTTTTCTGGAACAACAAAATTTATTAAGCATTGCATATACATTAGGAAGTAATAAAATAAAATCATAATAACCAGTAGCGACATCATTATACTTCTGTGTAGTTCTTTACGATACTCGGTATTGTGGCCCTTTGTTGCGATGTTGCTCTTCCAGAAGTAGCTTCCGAGGCGCGTGGGCATTCGCAAGTTGGGGTACTGGTACGTGAAAAGCCCCTTTTCGCAGTGGACGTCTCCCAAGAAGTAGCGCTGCACATCGTGGATGCTCCAATATCGGGAAGGTGTGTGCCTGAAAGCAACCAGATACTCGTACACTCACTAGAAACGCTGGTTGAAGATGCCACTACTATACTTATGTAGGTAAGTACGTATTTTGAATACATAAACCCTCAACAGGGATAAATAATAATTTAACTTCATTCAATACGAAAGAACTCGACATTAGCATCACATTTACCAAAAACACAAATCAAAACTGGAAATACTCCTTAAACTAATACTTAGTTGAAAAAAATGTGTCTCACAAGTTAACAAGTGTTGCTTAAATCTTCTACTGTATTGGTATATATTAATAGTATACAAATTTCTTCAAAAAACGATGTGTAACTCAATTTGAAAGAGCCTGACACGCGATGATTGTATCTAAGCTACCGAAGGGCGTAGTGGCCGCGGCCGCCCAACCGAAGTCACTAAAAAGTATGTAACACCAATTCGTAACTACGTAAATTAATTCATAACCCGTAATGAGGTGCTTAGAGATATTAAATACGTACAGGTATTATTGAAAAGCAGAAATAAGCTTGGCTCAAATTTTATTTTTTTGGTTGCTGTTGAATTGAATTTTGTTTTCTACTTACAGTTATCGTCCACATCCATTTCAGCGTATATTTTTAGATAATATAATAATTTCTAGATAGTCGACCGTTGGACATACCGCTCCCCCAATGAGCCCCTACCACATCCAGCTTACACCCGCACCCTTTGGGAAACTCTTCACTCCATCTAGTGACATGGCGACGCTAGATTTCGTTTGCCGAGCCGCGATCTCTACTCAAAAACTTTTCGACCCCAGCGGTTCTCGGTGCCCACTGCCACTTTAGATAACTGTATGCTATGTCGGTAACTTTTGTTCTTTGTCGGATAACCTCGGTATCCTTCACTTTCTGAGTAAACACCACCAATTAATATCGTAGGCAAATAAATTAACGGCATCGTTTTGTGTTATCGACTCTAGGATATCCTAATCCTAGTTTATGATCATTGAATATTAAGTGTTAAGCGGCGATTTTTGGTACATCGCAGCATATTGTGAATATTCGTTTGTTAATTGTAAAACAATACAAAAAACGCGTAAAATTGTCATTGATCTACGATTGCGATCCAATTACAGTTCAATTAAAGTGGTAACTGTAGCACATAAAGTCCACGATTCATGCATTTTCTCCATTAGATAAGTAATAAGAATGGGTGGGCCGGACTCGGTGTGAGTCTATACCGGAACAAGTCGTCGGGAAACGTCGAGTTAAAATTGTTGCCAGCATATGTGTGGTACTACGTTACTAACTTACTAACTGCAGCACGTCACCGTCGGTACTAACCGGAGCACGTCATCATCAGCCAGGCGGCCGTCGTTGCTCTCCACGTAGTGCAGCCAGATGTACATGTCCTGCCTCCAGTCGCGGAGCCCCATGAAGCCCGGACTGGGCGTGTACTCGCGCGGCCATAGCATCCACTTCACAGCCTCCAGGTGACCACCGATTTTCAGACATTTGCACTCGACTGAAACACAGGCCGTCTCTTAGTCTAACGCATCACACGTCAAGTACTTAAACAATTTTAGATATGCTAAATAGGTAAATTGTACAAACATTCTTTATCCTTTTTGTCTTCTTCACAAGTACAACCACGCAATAATAAACGCATTTTAATGTTTTGTGTCCCAATTTTTTGTGAATAACTTTTACAATTAATTCATCTCAAACACATGCATGTTAATGTAATCTGTTCACCGTTTGTAGAACGGAAGAAAAATCCTGTAAATGGTAAATTATTGAATACTTCGATCGAAACTTTGTGTTGTTTTCATCATAGACGTATCTGTGACGTATCGTGTCATAGCATGGATCATCCTAGGCATCAAAGACAATTGACTTTACTATATGCATGTATAGTCACAGAGGCAAAGAAATACAGAAGAAACTTCCTTTGACATAGGTAGAACTGATGATGGATTTATAATTTGTCTACCACACCGCCACCACAGCTTCCTGCAAACCTTGGCATTGTAAGCCTAATTACTCTTGACGAGGTGAGGAGGTCTCTGGCCCGTATGAAGAACAGAAACGCTATTGGCCATGATGGAAAACTTCCAGAAACTTCGAAAACAATGGGGATTCGGGGCGTGCTTCTGCTCACTGACCTATTCAACTAGATCGTACACATGGGGATTTTACCTGATGCATGGGCAAAAACATAATTATACTTCTTGCGATAACTGTAAAGGTGAGCCAAACTTATGAACCACACAATAAAAATATTCATACACATTATTGACCAGAGACTTCGCCAGGAATGTTCCCTGTTCGAATGCCAAAACGGTTTCAGGCCGGACTGTAGCACCATGGATCCAATCTTTGCCCAAAGAATTCTCCAGTAGGAACCAACCTCTGCATTTCACATTTCTCGACCTACAGAGAACTGTCGACAGTATATCTCGGGAGGTAACCTGGGTGGGCATAAGATCCAAATCTGTGTTAGAGGCGTACATTGGAAATATTCAGGACATGTAAATCAACACTGAGGCCCTTGTCAAAACCATCGTAAGACATACTAATCCCTTCCCGATTACTGTAGGTGATCACCAGGGTTCAGTCCAAAGCCCTTACTTCTTCTGCGTAGTGCTCGATGATCCCTCATCATGGCTTATGAAATACACTGATGACATTGCACTTGCGAGTAGGCTTAGTCAGGATCTTGAGACTAGAATAAACACGTGGAAGGAAGTGCTAGAAAACGGCGGTTTACAGCTGAATATTGCAGTAGGTAATTTTTTACTGCAGCGCGAATTTTGAAAGCTGTCAATACAACAGATAAACTCTAGTACCTTTGATCCATGCTGCACGAGTCCGGTGAAATCGACCCCATGTCAAGTCCCGTAGAGGTCCCGCGGAAGGCCTAAGAAGCGCTAATGATAGCGTCGAGCCGGATGCAAAAGCCAATGACTTACGACGCAAGGAAACCCAAGACCGCGCGAAGTGGAGGAAAATGAGTCGGAAAGTGGACCCTGGTAGAAGCCTGGACTAACCGCTCGGAAGATGGTGAAGATGATCATGGATTTATAACTTGAACTTGTGATCAAAGAAAAAATAAAAAACAAGATACTACAATTCCTACCTGGCTTTATGTTTATCCCATATACGAGTACGCAACGTATGCTACGCTTTACGACAGGATTATGTAATTTGTGTCCCAAGATAGAAACATACAATTGTTTGATGATTTAGATATAACGTGCCTGATTCAATGGGTAGCAACATTATGCTGTTGAGTACCCATTTTTATATTTGCGATCTCGAAGCTGCTTGCCAGACTTGCTTATGGAACCTCTGTTGATGTGTGATTGTGATGTCGTGAATACTAACGTTTTTCATGGCACGCTCCACGTCGGAATTGCATAAAGCGTAAAAGTGTTCGTACAGGTACACTATCTGGAGCCCTGTTTTTGAAACCGCTCGCTTCGAGACGAACGTTTTTGGAGCATCCGCTTTCGGTGTTGCCAATGTAATTTAAAAATATCTTGAATTATTTGTTCGGTGGCGGTTCAAAATTAAAAACCCCGTGCGTTACAATAATTACTCAAGACGACGCTCAAAAATTGCTTACTGGTCGGTTTAAATAAAATCACATTTCATATTTAAAATTTTATAATTGAAAATATACAAAATTAAACTTAATTTGATCTGTACAATTAGAGAATATTTATAATAAATGCGCCACATAAATTAAAATAGTCATAAACCTTTCAAATAGTGGAAAAGTTGAAGTATAACCCGTACAATATTATCTAACTTTTAGAATAAACATCTCAATTTTGGTCTAATTCTAATTCACTATGTATATGTAATAAGAATGTAAACTTACAACATTACCGAACTATGAATAGGCTTGGAAGTAATGAGTGTAGATACCACTCTATACATCATCGCGCTTTGCTCAACAGTTGTAAATTAGACACTACGAGTAGTTGTTTAAAGTCCACCCAGACCCGAGCCTTCCGCAGCTCCACTACACGCTTAATCTATCCACACACACGGTACCAAACGTTTTATATGCACTTAGTACCTATATTATGTTTAAACAAAGTCTAACGATCCAGTTGCCACTCTAGAGAACTATTTGTTATTCTATACTATTTCCGTAAGTAAAAAAAAAGACGTGGACGCCATATTATTGTCACTTGGAAAATTTTTACTAAGTAATTTAACTTCAGTCTTCGAGAACCATATTAGATTCAAACAAATGTGTAAAAGATCTATCGAGACAGTTTTTCTTGGAATTTTCGTGATTAGCTATGAAGTGTTACGCTTTAGATGAGTAATTTTTTATTTGTTGTCTGAGCTAAAGAAATATATAGTAATTGGGCCGATAAACAACATAATTAGTAAAAAAATCTCAAATGAGTAAGTAATCCATATTCACACATTATGAACACTGATATTTCGAAATTGTATTTAAGATACAGATATACTTACAACCCTGTATTTCGACAATGGGAATTAACTACATTTATTTGTCGAAGATAATGGGTAATTAGGTCTTCGTAACCTAGACCTTACGGTATAAAAAATCGCACCCAGATCTCGGATCCCAGCGCGTTTTGTGGTAGAGCTCGTCTAATCTAAAATGACGCGCCCCACTATCGCATTAACGCACACAAGCAAGTTTAAAATATGGACGCAATACATATACAAATGCCGTTGTAATTGGTCATTCTGTGGCCGGTGAAATTCAAACGTAGGACCACGCGTCGTTCATTGGCTCCCACACAGATGAAGTGTCGTTATCAATATTTGCACTCACACATCGAAATCAACTAAGTAGTGGGGCGCGTCATTTTAAACTAGATGAGCTTTACAGGATGTAGTCAAAACCAGCACTAATTATTACACGTTCCTCTGTTATACGACCACGCGGGGCATTCCCTCTATGAAGGGTCTAACCAATAATTTAGGAGAAATATGTGATGTACGCGCAAATATTAAACAGTAAATAGACAAATCTTACTCACTTAATGGATTTCTTATTTCTACCTTAAAGCTAAAATAAAACGTAGAACTCAGGTGTCGAATTTACTTGATTTAAAAATTTCATTTTACCCTTCACGGACGTATCTCTTTGTAATTCATACATACAAGAAATTCGTAATAAACATTCGTCGGATAACCAAATCGACCCCAAATATTTTTAATCACAGCCCAAACATAAACGCTTACTGCAGGTATACTGAGATCAGTCTCGCAAGAAGTTTTGTCGGAGTTCTGCACCAAATCGGGTCCTGCCATTTATTGTTTCATTGGACTTGTTTTGTTAAAGTACTGCTAAACCACACGATATTATGTTACCTCATTTTGTAAAATTCAAACGCTAGAATAATGTAGATATACCTACCTAATGTGCCTACAGTTCTTTTCCTGGCTGTTAAAAAGTAATTGGTTAGTAACTTTTTAACAAAATACTCGTATCTTAAGTTATTGATTAAACATATGATCTATTAAAACTGTAAAACCTTCTAATCTTAACCTTTCAAATTAACTACTCGATACGAGATCTAGCATCAGAACAGATACATAACTGAAAACTGTACGTTTTAACTTTTCTTTACAACTAATTTCAAAATGAAAAGTTTGCGTGGTTATATTGCAAGTGTATAAAAGTTTTAACTGTATTTATATTTGAAATTAATTATACCTACAGTACTGTATAAAGACAAGTACCTACACACAATGTGACAAGCATGTAATTAATAGACAGCTAGATAAGTGAGAGAAATATCAGAGGGTGTAATATTAAACTAAGAAATCACATATAAACACCTATAATATTCATTTCGAATATATACAATGTACTGCTAGTCAGTAATCTGAACAGCAACTATGGCACACACTTGTACACTAGTCGACGGCAAGTAATGCACATCCCCATTAGCCTAGCTCTAGTATTGTGGCGACAGAGGGCGCCCTACGAAGCGGAACTAGTCGATGTGCAGTACTTACCGCCATCTGTGATGCATTTACTTCCTACAATACAGTAAACAACCCTGTGGAGCATCTCCAATTAAAAAATATCTGTCGAATTTTCATTTCGAAGACACAATTAAGTAATCAAATCACAAAGTGGAGTTGTTACACTGGCTGTCCCTGCCAGCTTTCGTTGCACCATTATTTTGTCAAACACTACTTCGTTGGAATTAGCTTAAAACCACATTGATACGTAAGTTAGAGTTGCTTTACAATGTTATGGTAGTTGTAACATGGATTAGGACTTTATAACAGAATTAACTATTAATAGAAAGTTAAGTGGATTAGTAATTCCTTGCAATATGCAGTGATTAACTAGGAACATAATATGAATAAAATTGACAAAACTCCAACACATTCCGTAAGGCGCGCGGGCCCCGCGGCCGCGGCCGCCCGCTGCGGCCGCCCGCTGCGTCCGCGTGGGCGGCGCCCGCTCCGGCTTACAGCCTTTCAATCCTTAGTATACCTTTTCAAAATAGCACCGCCTTTCAATTTATATAATAATATCTAATTATAACAATTAATTCAGATTTGGTCACTGTACCGTAGTAATTAGTGTCATAACATACTTAACATAGTACCTACCTACTACCAATAAAGTACAAGTTCCTTCAATGAAACGTTATCTAGTTTATTATTTACACATTAAATATCCTATGCCTATATGGGAACTAACAAGTTGCGAAATCTGGACTATTACTGGACAGTGTGCGTTCTTAATGCATATTCTGTTGTATTATATCAAATATTTCATCGAAAAATTACAACGAGCAAACATTACGCATAATTGGCGTAATACTTGTCTATTTACAAAGTATAAATATTGTATATGAAGTTATCCGTTGCTAGTTATCGCATAGGAGGGGGAGGGAGGGAGGTCAGTATGCTCAGTGCGTGGCTGCGGCGTGCGCGTGCGTGGAGGCGGGCGCCGTGGAGAGGTGCGTGGAGTCGCTGCGGCGCGGCGGCGCGGGCGGCGGGCGGCGGCGCGCGGGCGGCGGCGCGGCGCGGCGGCCGGGGTCCGCGCCGGGGCCGAGGCCGGGGCCCGCGCCGGCGCCGGGGCCGGGGCAGTCCCCGCGCGCGCCCACGTTCTCGTACAGCGGGCCCTCCGCGCCGCCGCCGTAGTGCTCCTGCACCCACATCGACACGCTCGTCTCCTTGTAGTCCTCCGCCAACGCGGGGTACTCGCGGAACCCGAGCACCTCGTGCGGCGTCGTCGCCGGCTCCAGCTTGCATTTCTGAGCCACTTGCCATTTCTTTCTCATCACCCTCTGTAGGTCTTTAAAAAATTCCTTCGGTGGGTTGCTACTGGAGTCGGCCAACTTTTTAGGCGACGACAGTCGCGTGCTCTCGTTCCGCTTGGGCGGGGGCGGCTTGCGGGGTGACGGGGGGGCCGGCTCCTTCAGACTGAATGAAATCTTTCTATTCTTCTTATCGCAAGGTGCGGGGACGTCGTCGGCGAAGTTGACTTTCTTTATGGAGCCGGTGCGTTCTTTGGACTCGTTGAGTTTTCTGGTAATGGAGGGGCTGCCGTTGCTGAGCTTCTTCGATTGGAGCTCGACCATACACGCACCGTAGGCGACGTTCTGTGGGCCGTATATACTCTTGTCGGAATGAAGCGAGGAGGTCCTCGAGCCGTCGGACTGCACGCTGTCGAGCGAGGGCTGCCTCGGGAAGGGGCGGGCGGCCCGCGGCGCCGGCGGCAGCGCTGCCAGCTGCGCCGCTAGCTCGGCCACCCGCGCGCCGCCCGCCGCGCCCACCACGGCCTCGGGCGGCGGCGGCGGCAGGCTCTGCTGCGAGCCGCAAAGCTCGGCCAGCGCCTCCAGCGGCGGCGGCGGCGGCGGCAGCGACTCCAGGCTCAGCGTCGAGCTGAACATCGCGTCCGTCGCGTCCTCAACGGGCGGCGGTGGCGGCGGCAGCTCCTCGCCGCCGCAGGACGGCGGCCTCTGTACCTTGTCGTATATCGGTGCGTATCCATAAATTGAGGAACCGTTATCGGAACTGTTTCTATATATTTTATCCTTTTGCAGGGTGTCATAGAGACCGAAAGAGGGTGAGGGTGGTAAATGGCGGAGTGGACTTCCTCCGGTGTTGGTTTGACCGTTGGTCGAGCCGTACACCGGGCTGCCTGATGAATCTGAAAGAAAGATTGCACGTCAGTCATGGGCACGATGAGAGACACATTCACGTTGCAAGTTCGGTGGGGTGTGTTTGGCAGACTGACCGGCGGCGTGGTGTCTGGTGAGCGTGGCGTCGGCCGCGGGCGCGCGCGGCCGCCTCGTCAGCGTGCCGGAGTCGCCGACCTCGCCGCCCTCCGTCTCGGCGGACGCGCCCTTCTCGGCCATCTCCTTCAGCTGCCGCGTCATCCAAGTCAAGGGAATATTGGGCTTCATGGACGGCTTCCTTTTTATCGTACCTGAAGTTGGAAGTTCAAATTAGACTCAATTAATCCAAAGGTAAAATATGATAACCGCTGTCTGGGGCTAGACAAGTGAAATTGTTCCGAAAGGTAAGTTTTACAACTGGATAATGAGTAAAGAATTAAATGCTATCCACATACCCATAGGGAACTCGCAGTGGAAGGCGCTCTCGGAGGCGGTGCCGCTGTCGGACTGGCAGCCGCTCGAGCTGGACGAGGAGGCGCGCGAGTGCCTGCAGAGAGACCAGACGAGCTCAGAGCGTGGGATTCAGTGAGCCTTCTGCTCGATAGCATTAACTCATCAACGAACTGCACAGTTAGCGCAAGCAAGAAACATAAATCTCTTTTATTATTTCTTTGGCGGCGCGTACCATGTCGCGAGCACACTTGTGATAAATGTGCTGGCATTTAAAAAGTCATTTATTTTTGTTTCACTTATCTTTCTTTTCGTATAATCATCACCACCTACATCGAAATTCTTTCATCGAAAATTGTTATTATAAATGTTTGTTAAACCGAATCTACAATATATATTACTTGCTTTTTTAGCACGCTTATATTCACGTGTTTTATTTTATATCATTTTAACGAAATTATCAATTTAACAAAAATGTGTAAAAGTGTGTAACAAAAATAGGTAAAACGACTATTACACCAAAAAAGATTAAATAAAGTCGATGAAGTGATTTTTATGTTACGAAATTCGACGAAGTGAGTGTTTAATGATCATTAACGAAAAGAAAAAACAGGAAATACGTTTTCTACGAAACAATATTATACGAAAAAAATACGCTTTTGAAACACATTGGGTTACACCGCCTTCAATATTTAGGTACACTGGATGCATTTCCATACTAGTTTACCGCCGAACAAATAAAAGATTTTCCAGACACAGGGGCTGTGCAATGCGTCATTTACTTTAAACTCCTAAGTAATCGTCTGTTTGTTTACAAAAATAGGTGTGTTGTCTAATCAACGTCCAATAATCTTATATTTCGTAAAATTGTTGGAGATAATTCGCATTATTTTTTTAATATCGTGTAGGTTTTTAATACTTTGTAGATTTTTGATATCTCTTATTTACGGAATAAGTCTGTACATTGAACCAATGGGGTTTCTAAAATGTTAATTCAGAAAATTCGCAAAGGCATAAACATACAACAATTACTTATTATGTATATGGAAGGAAAGGAACACATATTTACTATACTTTCAAAGAATAATGAGACCAATTACACTACGGGAAAAGGACATAATGTTATGTATGGATGGCACTAATATGCCTATCACGTCTCAATGTAGAAAAATCTATAAGTATAGTATTTCCATAACACAGGCATCTGAAGATTTGCTTATCCAATGATAAATTTTCTTTTATTTTTAGACAATTCTTAAGTAAGTATCTTACTCAGTGATTTCAGCGTCGAAATAGACGCCATAAATATGAAACAGAATTCGCTTTCTATGAAAAGCAAACCAATTAAAATTATTTAACGTTAAATCCACCAAATGTGTGCAAATACAAATACTGTTAAATAATGATCATAAAAATGGCTCCAAAAAAGAGCTATAATATTAATTATGTATTGAGACCCACCGTCCGCTACTGATGTCGGAGTTGACGCTGGCGGCGCACGAGGCGGGGGCGGGGGGGCTGCCGGCGCGCGCGCCGCCCGCCGCCGCGCCTCCAATCGCCTTGCTCGGGATCGACGTGATCTGGGGGCACAGAATCAAAGATTATAAATCGTCAACAGCTGACTATACTCCACTATTGAACTCGAGGAATGGCAGAGGGCTTGCAGATCATAGTGTGCAAAAACGGGCGGTCCCAGCTGGCCTTAGCTTAACTGGCCGTATATATAGGGGTTTTCATTAAAAGCGACGCATTCTGTTCTTTTAATTAACAGACTTATGGGTAAGTTATGGAAATTATTTTTATTTGTTAATAAATCAAAATTTGTCCGACTCGGAGGCGCTCTACGAGTGAATACTCTGGACCCAATTTTCCATACTTGAGCCGAAATCGGCCGAAATACCAGGAATTTCGTGATAGATGTTGGCATGCAGCTCTTCTCACGTTGCTGGCTTGTTGTTATAGACCAGCGATGTAATGTAACCGCAAAGAAACATTTTTAATTAGGGTAAATCGCACGAACGAGGCAGTCATTTATTTTGTTGGACCGAAAATTTTCGTATGCGCACGCAACGTAGTCGCGATAGAACGTGAACTTTGATAAAAAAATTTGAATTATTTACAGACGTTGTTGATGTGAGATACATGATACATACTCATGAAAATATGAAAGAATTGTTAATCTAACTTCGAGAAATGTCAAACATAAAATGCGTCGTCCCTATTGAAAAACCAGTTAGAATAGGGTGATTATCATTTTAAAATCACGTTGTTCCCTGAAGAGGCATAGGTATCTAACTCATGTTACAGAGCAGCATTGTCGTTTAAGTCAACATTATCTAAGTACACCTAACATGGTTATTCATGAGGCTAACCATGGCAGGCGGTTTTTAGCAGGAGTCTCTTAGCGGAATAGTAACTAACCGAGCATGAGCGCGCGTGCGCCAGATGGTCCAGGTCCTCCTGCGTGAGCTCCTCCACCAGCGCCCGGTGGTTCTCCAGCAACTGCCGGCCGTGCTGTAAACCACAGTTAGGTCGCAATTCATATCTGGGAAGCACTTACAAGCCACGTTTTCTGTTTAATTATCTTTCGACAAAATAATGTAAATAATAGCAAAAGCAGAGTGTGAATCTTATAAAAAGCTTACTTATTTTCGTTTGAGGATCTAAGAATGAAATAATGGTGGGCCGTACCTTCGCTATCCGCATGGCGGTGAGCCATCGCTCGAGCGTGCTCTGGTCGTCGGCGCACAGGAATTTTATAAATTTAACACTCTTTGGTTGTTGTAGCCTCGGATGCTTGATCGCAAAACAGTAGTCCGTCGGCGATTTGTACTTCTTCTTCCAATTTAATCCTATGTACACCTCATTGGTATCAAAAGTCGCCAAACAAACCAATTCCTTCAAAGTCTTCGCTTTCTCTTTGGGGGAGTAGTAGAGTCCTATATGTGAACAAATGTAAGACTATACTATATTGCCGCCACAATATAATAATAACAATTCGCAAAAATTTCGCTTAGCTCATGATTAAGTAAAGTGTGGCCACACATATCGCATAGCGTTTTGTTTTGACGTATACTTATCATTGGTGTTACTAACCGGATGGCCTCAAAACGAAATGGTATTTCTTCCATCCCTTCTTAGCGTCGCTCTTGAGGTAGAGCTGGCCCTCCATGGGCGGCACGGCGTTGCCGGCGACGCACGGCCCGCCGCTGCTCTGCCCGAAGAACTCCTCTACTATCACTTGCCGGGAGTGCTCGTCGTGCTCACTCGACCACCCTTCAAAATTTACGAAACACAATCATAGGATCATTTTCACAAAAAGTTATATATTTTACAGTTTTGTGTTATACGCACCTCTATCATCCTCGGACAACAAGTATTTCTCAGGTGTCTGAAATAAGGCTATTTTGTCCGGTCTCTCGGCGAACAAGATTTTGTTCTTCGAGTCCCTCGTCCAAAGCATTAAATTATCTACTAGCATTTCGTGGTCCTCGTATACACGTTCTGAAAAAAAAAGTAAATTTTGTTAGAACAATAATAATTTATAGTATCCTATAATTTCGCATGTGTCATTGTAAGTGTCTGTACCCATGTGGAGGTCGGGCAAATGCTCGACAATGGCCCACTTGGGCTCCATGTTGAGGTGGTTTTTGTCAGCCAGCAGCCGCGTCACGAATCCGCACGTCATCTTCTCGTCCACAAGTAGACTTTTGGAGGAGCCGTCCATGGAAAAAGCTTTAATAAATAGTTTCTTAATGTTCGCTTCACGCATGCGTTCGAGAGCCAGTTTGATTTTGTCAGCCTTCTGTTGAAATCTTGCATCCTAAGTAAGAACGAAATATACTTTTATTATTATGACTATTAATAGACGGACATTCAACAACTTAGATGGCAAGTTACAAACCTTTTGGTTTTCTTGGACATTCAGTTTTAATGCTTTACATTTGGAACTGGCGCTGCTGGAAGCTGAAGATTCGCTCGACAACATAGAAACCTGTAAATGATAGTTACGATTGAACTTCTAGTTTAGGTTTTTAATGTATTGATTTAGTGCACTGTGATTTATACACCCATACTGACAGTGTCACTGAATGCCGAGTCGTTGTCGGGCGAGTCGGTGCGCGGCAGCGAGGCGGCGCCTGCGCAGCTCGGCCGCGCCGCGCACGGCTCGCCGCCCTCCTCGCGCTCCTTGGGGGCTGGTGAGTAGCCTGATGAGGATAATTACCAATTACAATTACCAATACCATTAAAGATACTTCACATGCTTGTTTACATGTTACCGCATCGATCTTATTAATAGACAGACAGCTTGTGGTTTATGATAGTGTTAAATATTTATATAGGTACTCAATAAAAATAATTGCAGACTATTGACGGACGGACTCACATAAAAAACATAAACTAACTTCCATATTTATAATACTGTCACCACTGTCGGTATACTCATGTTATGTTTGACTACGTAATACAGACAATCAGATGAAAGTAGGTACCTGCAGAGAGCCTGGCGATCTCGTCATCGTACTCGGAGTCGAGGGCGCAGAGCTCGCCCAGGATGGCGTCCAGGTCCGCGTCCTGGGTCTCCTCCAGGTTGGCCATCGAGAAGCGGTACGAGTCGATGCGCGGCGCCACGATCTCCAGCGGCCGCAGCGCGGACCCGCCCTCGCTCGTCACGTTCAGACCCTGAGGATCCAACACAACCATTGCTCAATTGTGGAACTAATCCTGGCGCCCAATTTTTGAATCGTTTGCATCCATGCGAGCGCTCGTATGCGTTATCTCTTTCACACTTATGGTAAGTTATTAAAGGCAGAAGAAACAGGCATTACAAGACGATCGCTCGTGTGGGAATTCAAAAATAGAGCTCTTAAAACCACCGATAGATGCTGTGAAAACACCCCACACCATACCATTTAAATATTTTCCAAACTGCAATTGAACTACTAAAACTTTCAAACGCATCGCAATTGGTCCGTCGATTTACGTACGATACACAGAGAACCACCCCTCAGTTTGCGTTAGAGGTCAATAAAATAAAGTCGCCCGCAGTCCGCGGATCCGTTTATTCACTTGTTCTTCTTCACTATTACACTGATTTAATATCGGTTGTCGTCAATTGGAATGCAACCAAAGTTATATTTCCACTTGCGTGAACCCGGGACGAGTCTCCAGCCTACAATAAGCCACTACTACAACCTACGTTCAATACGGAAAGCTTGCGACATTATTCTTATGAATTATGCAAGGGAATGCTCATTAAACAAGCCCTAAGAAACTAATTCCGATCCATAAAAGTGGCAACCACATTGAATATGAATGAGGGCACCATAATACTATCAAACCGGAGGCTGAATTATCCATGCATTAAAAGCCACCATCCCAAACGTATTTTCGTTGGATTGCATTGTCTTAAGAACAATGAACTTTGTTGATTGTAAGTAGGTAGATACAGTAAGTAAATCATCTTTCTCAATCAAATATATTATTTGAATAAAGTTTTTAAGAAAACAGAACGAACACGCAAAATTACTTAAGTTCTTACTTTTCTTCAAATAAGTAAATACGTACAAGATGAACAGTAAAAATGGCTTAACGCTATGAAAATTGTCTTTTTCTAGTTTTATTCTTTGGCAGGCAACGTATCTCGTTGAACTCTTCGGTATAGAAAAGTTCAGAAACCTATCGCGCGTTTACTATGGCACTTAAAAATATCTCGTTGATGTCTTTTATATGGCGGCAATTTAAATATGCTTAAAAGTAATAGGCAAGCTATCTCGTGTATGTCTTGCGTAGTCTCACCTTTTCCGATCAAATAAAAATAGTTATTATAGATGCCCATTGTATCACTACATACAATACAATACAATACAATAGACATCTTAATTCATCTAAAACAAATTGTCAATAACATACTATTATAAGTTGGCATTTGCAGTAGGTACATTTGTCACCGACCAAAACATTGACAATTTGAATATCGATTTCTTTGAGAGAACATCCTTAGAATCAAATATGAAGAGCGTCAATAAACTAAATATTTACGTTACGGATATTAGTTACGCACCGTGTTTGCGTCCAAATTTGGATCCATGGGTGCAGATTGAGAAACCCCACGGGCTGCCCTCTTCTCGCCCGAAAGCCGAAAACTCCTGTTCAATGTCGACAAGAAACCTCTGTGCCACTTGCTCGTGTCATTGAATTGCACGTCCATCGTTTCGTTCACATTGCAACCGCGGGTGACTCATAGGTTGACCGCACGTCACTTCACTACCGAATAGTGTCAAAAGCCGGCTAGTACACTTCACTACACAAACGAACAGTTTGTTTGCGCCACCAAAAACTTTACAAACGGCGGAACTGGCTGTTGTTTTGTAAATAGGAACTTGCGAAATCACAAACTTAATTGGAAGGATATCGGAACAATGCTAGCCATAATGCACTGAGCCGTGGATTGTACGGGCCTCCGATTATAACATAAGAATGTTGAGATTGTTTATTGGGCTTGTTAACATAATGTGTTCCGAAATAATAGGGTGTCACGTTAACGATTCGATTCAACAGAGAGCTGTTATTAAAGCAACTCGATTCCGAAGTAATTACGATGCGCGTACTTCGCGCGGTGACTCGGGCACAACTAGAGGCCGAGACGAGAGCACAACAAGTCAGCATTACAAAATGAGCCGTGAGTCGGAGGCAGGGGCGGCGCGGGGCGCGGGGCGAGGGGCGGGGGGCGCCGGCTGTGTGCACATGGCGGCCGCGCCCGGGGACTGCGTGCGCCCGCGCCCCGCGCCCGCTCCACACGCGGCCACGAGCGGCCTACTCCCTACACGCACTCTACGATTAAGCTCTCAAGCTCTTGCCCTAAGCTTTGCTAAACGTCATTATCATCATCCTGGCGACTATCCCGACTTATGCCAGGGTCTGCTGCTAAACGTATACACTGTCAAGAGTATATACGACGTGAAAAGTGCTCAATAAGTTGCTGGGTACAAGGTTACTTTATATTTAGGTGAAAACTGCGGTGCGATTTGTGTATTTACTAAAAAAATGAATATTTATTTAAAAAATGTTTTATCATACTTTGCTCCACCTTAGATCTATCTATACTAATATTATAAAGAAGAAATATTTGATTGTTCGTCTTTGTTTGTTTGTAATGAATAAACTTAAAAATGGCTTCACCGATTTCAAAAATAATTATACATATAGAAAGCTACATTATAAGCGAGTAACATAGTCAACATTTTATTTTCAAAAAAAAATTATCCTATTTCCGAACGGCTTAACTTATTATTTTCCTGTTGTGTTTGTACAAGGCAGGACAAGTTTGAAAAATGAAAACAGGTTTGGTAGGGGTAGAAGTAGAGTAGGAGTAAGGTAGGTATAGGGTAGGGTACGGTAGGTGTAGTGTAGGGTTAGGGTAGAATAGGTGTACGGTAGAGTAAGGGTAGGTATGGGTAGGGTAGGGTAGAGTAGGTGTATGACAAGACGCCTCGTCGCGGCGGGCCAACCGATCTCATACATTTTTACGGGAGAGTCGCGAGACTTAGCGAATTTTGTCATAAACATGTCAAGTTTTTGATAAGATTATTAATACAGATGCTAAGCGCGGTGAAAGCGGGAATGCACCGGCGGGCGCGCCGCGGACGCGGGCCCCGCACGCACCCCGCGATGACGTCACCGCCACCCCGCGCCGCGACGTCCCGCCCCATCCCTCGATTATACAACAAGATGAGGGTGGCGGAAGTAGGTACAGGGTAAAAGATCAACAGCCTCGTTCAACAGGCCAGTCGACTAGCTGTACCTACATGTTTTGTCTAAATTACATTTACATAAGGCCGCAAAACCGGTATACTACTTACTTAGTACCTATAGTAAACTAAAATTTTGCTCGTATTCCGATCGCCGAGTTCTACTGGTCGATCCAAGGGAAATTTTTTTAAATTTATTCGTCACCCTTTTCTCGTAGGTACCATTCTGTCATTTGTTAGAGTGTGTTGTGATAGTAATGTATCAAACTAACCGCGAAATGGCCTATAACCTAATGATATAAAATTAAGCATTTAAATCTGAATAATCATAATTCGCCGCATATACTTATAATGTCATTTTATTATATTTATTTTTCATTGCTTTGTTTTATATTGTTAACATGTAAAAATCCATTTCGCGGTTTATTTGATACAATTACTAACGGCCAAAGAAAGTTCGTAAAATTTGTATGAAAAACGTACCACTTTAAGGAACTTATGTGACCATGATAAACAAACCAAGTTATAGGTAATAGGTACAGGTAATAGGCAAGTAAGCAATCGTAATCTGGGTATCAATCGCTTGACTTTCACTCTGGTCTATCGTTGCTGTAACTACAATAGAGTTGAATAATATATATGTTATGGACAATGTGATTCCTAGGGCATTATTTGAATGAATGATGCCCAATATGAGGAGACAATGTGACAAAAAAACTATTAAAATAACTAAATTGACAGACTGACATAGTGATTATCCTAACGCATTCATGGTGCTAATGTTTTTTAGTCCTAATATTTCAGAGTCCTAAGTGTTATTGGTAATAAAGTTTAAATCTCAATTGACAGAGCATTATTAATAATGTCTGTTACTTTTAGACAGAGACTTATAGGATAAAAAAATTGTCACAAAACCAAATCTATATAGAATGTCGTTCTGTCCCAAAGGGCTAGGTTGCGAGGAGTGTTAGTTATTATGAATCACGGCGCACGAGCCAAGCGAGGGAATCAAGCGTGCCGCGACAACGGCCGGCGAATGCTAAAACCACACAAACATTTTTCGGAGTGGAATTTTAAAAACCGTCGTAGCAATTTGGGTGCAACCAGGTGTGTTGTCTAATGTATCTTACTTATCAGTTTACTCGTCAGTTACGTAGTTTCTAAACTTTAAATAAACATTGCCCCATTTGACTTGTCATTATTCATATTGCCCAGGCATTATTAATAATGCCTGGATTAGTTAATTGGTACATAAAATATATACAAATGTATATTTTTTTGTTTTTGTACAATAATCATTACACCAATCAATCAATATACCTAAAATATAATTTTTGTTAGTTAGATAGGTACTATACAGAACACCGCATGCGGCAACACCAAATACTTATATCCCCATACTTATGCAGCCATTATAGTGAGTGAGCTAATGGCCCAATTGCCTAGGTAGGTGTGCCTAGTGAGTGATAGTGCCATCGGGCATATTACATCTTTAATTTACCAGGCATACAAAATTGTACGATTAGAAATTAAGACCCCAGTAATGAAATGGAACGCGAATAGTCGGACGAGCACGTCTTCAATACACCAAATATTTTTCTATGAACAAACACAAATCATCTTACGTAGGTAAGGAAATAATGGTATGTCGCAGTAAGTTAACATAACGTATGTTAACATAAAGCAGAGTAAGTTTTAATATCCGTGAGCAGTGAATGCTTGGATTGGAGGCGGCTGGTAATGGATAGCCACGCAAAAAGCGGCAACAGGTGGTGCGGGCAGGTGCGCCCGCGCAGGCGACGCGCAGATGTTACCCAAAATGTATACCTGCATTTATTGATCGACCAATACTGGGACCACTTATAAATCCTCCAGTTTTGGGGTACCACACATCATTGTAAAAGGAAACCACGTTTCTCTATAATTATCACGTCCATTTTTTGGACAGGTTTTCAATTTGGACAGTATGGGTTTACTGTTCAGGTTTTGGGTCAATTTTACAAATGATATCTAAAAGACAAGTATTGTAACCTACGCGTATTTCAGGTTTTAAGGCCAGCTAATCTTACTGCGTTTACAAAATTTATCCTTTTACAAATCTTATCCTGTAGTGTTCCTTAAATATATGAGTTTGCATATTATTTGAGTGGCCCTTAATTTAATGCCAACATTTCATCCACATGGCGTTGTAAAATCTGATTTTTTATTGGCTTAATCTCATATTTATTCATCGGCTTAGAGTGAATGCAGCCGCGGCACACCTGTCTTCCAGTGATTACTGCTTACTTACTGGTAATACCAATGGCTTCCAGATAATCACCAATATTAACCAATTTAACACAAATCATGTGATGGTTAAGTATGTTAATAAGTTTCTTCGAGTTCCTTTCAATATGTAGGTATAGTTTGTAAGAACCTACTGACGTGCAAAAAATAAGAGTACCTACGTATGTACCTACCAATTATGAGCCTAACCTAACTGGTTGTATTTAAAAAATAATGAAAACCCTCATTAAAACTCACAATAGAGTTCAGGTTGGGCCAGCATAACGGAAGCGTAGTTTCTCGCGCACGTGCGGGGCTATAATTTGGTGGCTTTTGTTCGCTCGGGTACGCGCCGGGGATCGCTCCCGTACAACAGTGCAGCTGTGATTTATTGTTAACAACAACAATAAAAGGAAATTGTACTAAAATGTATTTGTACAAACATTGTCAATACAGTTAGTAAATAATAACTTATACCTACCTAAGTAAAACTAAATTTGTTTTCAATAACTTTATCTACTCATGCAAGTTCATCAACTCACATTAATTTTGTTTTAATAATTATCTTAATCGTCAAATTCAAACGCGCACTCTAAATATGACTAAATGTACAAATATCTCCAACGCTTCTTAGCCCTGAAATCCAAAATTTCCCTAGTCCAAACCCTACTTCGCCCCATCCTCGACTATGCCGACTCTTGTTATTTAGATGCCACCAAAGAGTTGCTTAACAAGCTGGAACGTCTTCAAAACCTGTGCATACGTTTCGTTTTTGGGCTGCGAAAGTATGACCATATTTCTAGATTTCGGTCACAGCTTAAGTGGCTCCCAATACGTATGCGTAGGAATCTCCACATTCTCTCCACCCTTTACAATGTCCTCCACAACCCCTCTGCTTCCTCCTACCTCCGTGAACGATTCCTTTTTTCCCGGTCGCAAGACAAGCCCAGCTGTTTCAGTATTAAGTCGCTGCTGGCTATTCCTCCCCACCAATCCACCCAATAAATTAAATATATACGTATGTATTGTTCACGTCTTAAACTGCTTCCAGTCATCACGTTCTCTTTGCTGTAGATTTGCCGGAAGAAATTTATTTTTAGAAATGAGTAGTGCCTTTTGTGTCATGTATATATTTGCCACATCTTTGTTACCATTTTTGTGTGCAATAAACTATTAAAAAAAATATACTCGTGTCATACATATTTTAAAGCGTGGTTAAAGTCGAAAGATGTTTTGTCTGCCGCGGGTGCTGCGCGGGCGCATCGCGTCTCGCGAAATCATGGCAGCCGCATATGCCGCAGCACCTGTCACGCGCCGGCTGCGCGCACACGTGTTCCGCCTGTCCCGAAAGTTTTTTATTTCTGTTTTTTTTTGCCTCCTTTTCCGGTTGCTTTTAGTGCATTATTTTTTATTTAAGAAAGATGGGAGACGCCTCACTTAATAAGGAGTACGCATTTAGTGGAACATTGTAGTGAGGTAGTTATGGGCATTTTGGTAATCGACTAAAATAGATTATAATAAGGACAGCTTCAAGGTCTGCGCACCATTCCTAGAGAACAGTAATAAATAAAGTACTATCACTGGTCGTGAGCCTACTCCAACACTGGAGAGATATTATAAGAAAGCGACTTTTTATTCATCAATATCTTCTTGGGTCTCTCTCTGTCAAAATCTCTGAGCGTCGGTGGCCGAGCGGTTGAGTATCCGGGTTCGTTTCCTGCTGCAGCCATGTACCAATGACTCTTGTCTGAGTTATGTACATTTGTTGAATTCTAACCGATGCTCTTACGGTGAGGGAAAACATCGTGATGAAACCTGTAAATTCAGGCAACTGAATTTGTAACCATGATCCCATCTGGTCTGGTTCTCCTGGTAGCAGGGTCACGGAGGTCAGATGGTAGTTGCTCCACTGTAATTACCTGATCTGCCAAATCATGGATCATGGTCAAGGCACACCCCAGGCCCTCGTGCGCGAGAGCACAACCGGGACATGAATGCCAGAATGATAATTATCATTGTGGGTCACAATATTTCTTACCGCAGTAAGCACGGTGAGTTCGCCCAGCCACTCGTTGAGCAGCGCCTCGGGGTCGTCAGCAGCGGCGCCCGCGCCGGTCTCCTCCACCAACGCCATCTGTAAAGTTAATAGTGAAAGTTTACGTAACTTCTTCTGCTTAGATTGTCTTACTAATGTTTAGGAGTTGTGTTGATACCGTTACGAGTATAAGTAATAAGCTTTCGCCAATGTAATTAAATTCGTTGGCGTAAAATTCAGTTTTGACATTTCGGATCTGTAACCACATTTAATTTCAGGATAAGTTATAGTGTATGAGCTATTCTGGACTATAAGCTACATTACTCCAAAATATCTTTAAAACCCGTTCAGTAGTTTATACGTGGAGAAGTAACAAACATCAAAGTATCCATCCATCTAATATTGGTAGGATTGCTAAGATTACAAAAAAAAGTGCAACCAAACTGCAATTTTTCAGCTAAAAAATTGCCTTAATAAATCTAAGGCAATATTTTACCCAATACCCATCAAGGAGGGCTCGTAATCAGTTATTCACGCCACGAAGTATTTATCATTTTCAATAAGCGCCTAGCAGAAAGGGCATCGTTATCACGACGGAAAGCTATAAAGCGTGGCGCAGTAAGCAGCACATTAGTCGCATTCCCGATAAGGAATACGTCGAACGGAATGGGCGAGCGCACGAGACACTGCGCGAACACCCCGCAACATCTTCGACGCGGCAAACATTCAATATTCGAAGTATAGGCACTATCTAAAGTACCTATTCAATACTATGAGCCAGTCAACACCTCCATTGTGAGAGAGAATGTTTCACGGTGTGGTCGTCAAATAAACTTCCCGTTATGATAGTTCACTTATTTTTTGTGACTATTAATTTTTTGCGGGCCGTACACAGGTGGTCGTCATGACTTGTCGACGGTCGGTAATAGAGATTTGATGGGCTGACGATGTATTTAGATAGGTTAGTTAGGTAAGGTATCAAATACTGTTTATTTTAATGCCTTCAGCATGTGGCAAGCATGAATGCAGCAAGCATACAACAAATTCATGATCGTATATGAATTTGTTTTATGAAATCACTGCGTAGTAATAAATATGCATTTGCCTTACTCATTGGTTTGGTGATTACCTAGATAGATAATATGTACATTCATTTATTATATATGTCATGTAAGTAAGTTATACATAAATAATGTTTGCGGTTTCGGTGTTCGATAACGTCCGTTTCTTGATTTTGGCCAGACCTACTGTTCCAAAGATATTGCGGAGGCTTAGTAATAGGGGTTCCTTTCCCACCCTTCAGAAGCCCAAAGAGCATGTTTAACCTCGCGACCAACAGTCCACCTCCGCGTGTGCGTAGCCGTTTGCAGTCCAGTTGGGAAATTCCTCGGAACTTCCTGCTGGAACGCAAGCGGTGCGCCGGTGCGCCCTGGGGGTCGACTAGTAACTATCCTGGGGCGCAAGGCACTAATACTGTTGTATTTGTGCATTGCGCTTACGGGGTTCTTGCTAGTCGAGTGCTAGGAGACTGATCCCAAGCCAAGGTGTAAAAGCGAACCGTGCCGAGGGCTGCGTGGCCGGGGGGGAGTCCGGCCTTTAACGGTGCACCTCCGATACCTGGGCACCTCGGGGGGTATTTATGCCCTTACTCTGGCATGCGGGGCTCTGCCGGAGTGGACCTGTATTTCCCTAGCTACTCGTGGGACTTGCATGGATAAAAGAAATTTTTCAAATAATCAGTCCGATGTCTCTGCCATGGAAGTGGTGGAGATTGATTCTGTGGAGGAGGGAGTGCTCTTGGCCTCCCCACCGCCCAGACAAAATGATGAGTTTGTGAGGGAGAACCCTGGGGAAGGTGACATTGTGCCTAACCCAACAGGGAACACGACCTCTAAACCCATCAAACCAGGGGGCCGTAAAAAGCTCTGTGGTGCAGCGCGTAAGCGCTTCAAAAGGTTGAGGGCGGAGGACGTAAGTGTCGATGAGGCACTCGTCCTCTGTCGTCAACCTTGGAAGGATATTCCTCACGTTCCCTCTGAGTCGAAGGCGGTAAAGCGCACTCGGTCTGAGGAGGAATCGCCGAAGGGCCAGCTAAGGAAGACTCCTAAGACCACTCTGGAGAGTAGGATAAAACCGACCTTCAGTGAAGTGGCCGGGTCATCCAAAGTTGGAATCCGAGGCGAATTCCCACTAACGGAGGAACAGGTGGGGCTTGTGCGTCGCTCCCTTATACTTCTTATTCATAAGGAGAGTAGGGGGGAGGGGCCCAAGTTCGTTTCCTTCTCACATAAACCAGGATGGATCCTGGTGGTATGTGAGAATGAAAACAGCAAGGACTGGCTTACGAAGGTGGTACCAGATTTAAAACCATGGCCTGAAGCTAAACTCTCGGTTTTACAGGAGAACGAATTGCCCAAGCCAGCGGTAGTCACCACCTTCATTCCCAGCAGTGAAGCCCAGTCCTTGGACGAGGCGATAAGCCTGCTGCGTACCCAGAACAGGGGCCTCATGACTGAGCTCTGGAAGGTTCTCCACAGCAGGAAAGAAGAGGGGGGTGTAATCGCCACCTTTGCAGTGGACGACGCCTCTGTGGAGACTCTGAAGGGGAATCAGGGCAGGGCCGCCCTTGGTTTTAGGAGCATAGTCTTCAGAATCAAGGGCGACCAAAACAAGGAGGACCCTGTACAACCAGGTACCTCTACCTCCAATATTACGCAGGCTTCAGTGCTCGCGACACCGACGCCGTCTGAGCAGCAAGGAGTGTCTGGACCCCAGAACCTGGGAACTAGACCTCCTCTAAACTTTGCTGCCAGAGGGCGGGGTGCTCTTGGAGGTAGAGGATCTGCACGGGGAACGGCTCGGGGCATGGTCCAGACTGGACGCGGACGATCTCGTCCACCGAAGGGAAGGGGTAGGCCCGGGGTCGGGGCACAACCCAAAAAATAATGGCAACCCAGGGAAAGAAGGTGAGGTTCTTGCAGGCCAATCTCCACCACGCTGCGGCAGCAAGTGCTGTGGTTGAAAAATGGCTCTGTGAGGAAAGGGCAGACCTCGCCCTCATACAAGAGCCCTGGGTGTCACATTCCAATATTCTGGGACTCAACGCTGCCGGTAAGATAATTTTTAACAAAGGCAGCAACAGACCCAGAGCCTGTATTGTTTTTAATAAAAACATTGACTTATTGACTGTTGCAGAGTTGTGTAACGATGACATTGTAGCAGCCATTTTAGCCATCAAAGGGAGCACGGCCAGAGTTCTTGTGTGCTCGGCCTATCTTCCAGGCGATAAGGAGGATCCTGCTGAGGACCTGGCGAGGGTGACGGAGTATGCCCGCAGACACAAGCTGCAGCTGCTCGTGGGGTGCGACGCAAACGCCCATCACACCGTATGGGGTAGCTCAGATGTCAACAGCAGAGGTAGTAGATTATATGACTTTCTACTAACAAATGGCTTGCATGCGGTGAATAGGGGATGTAAACCGACCTTTGTAACCCGTGTACGTCAAGAGGTGTTGGACATAACCATTGCAACTAATGATCTGGCTAGACGTATTATAGACTGGCACGTTAGCGATGAGCCATCAATGTCCGACCACAATCATATCTGTTTCGATTTGTTAGGATCATTTCCAAATCAGAAAATCAACTTTAGGAATCCTAGAATCACTGACTGGGCTGCTTTTAAAGACAAACTCAAGTTGTATCTAGAAGATGTTCCTAAAACAATCAAGACCAAAGATACTCTAGACATAGCAGTGGCGGTTACCTCAAATAGTTTAATCAAAGCCTATGAAGATAGCTGTCCTGAGAAATCAATGTCGTCTAAAAGAACAGTACCGTGGTGGAACTCTAAGCTGGATAGGCTCAGAAGTAAAACTCGAAAACTGTTCAATAAGGCTAAAAGGACCCTCGATTGGGAGGCCTATCGAAAAGCCTTAACAGAATACAATAATGAAATTAGGAAGTCTAAGCGAGCGACATGGAAAAACTTCTGCGAAGGGGTAAACAACACACCACAATGTGCAAGAATCCACAAGTTCCTCGCGAAAGACAAACCTAACCAAATCGGACTGCTAAGGTACCCAAACGGGGACTATACAGCAGACGAAAAAGAAACATTAAGTTTATTGGTATCGACCCATTTTCCTGGTGCTTCTGGTGGGAGAGTGCACTCCGCTCAACCACGTCGACCAAGTGTCGATGACTGGAGGAGGGCGTCTCTCATTATTAGACCTTCTCGGGTAAGATGGGCCGTCAAAACCTTTAAACCCTATAAGGCATGTGGAGAGGACGGCATCTTTCCCGCACTGTTGCAGCATGGAATAGAAATTATACTCCCTCACATGGTAAAAATCTTCAGAGCAAGTTACGCCTGGGGACATATTCCAGAAGAATGGGCCAAGGTCAAAGTCCTCTTTATCCCAAAGGCTGGTAAGAGAGACTATTCTCAACCGAGATCCCTCCGGCCCATCAGTCTAAGTTCATTCATGTTAAAGACTTTGGAAAAAATTCTGGATATTTACATTAGGGAAACAATAACAATTGACAACCCTATTCATTACACTCAACATGCCTACATCAAAGGAAGGTCGACTGAAACTGCCCTATTAAACTTGGTAGACAAGGTCGAAAAGGCATTAGAGGACAAACAAATTGCACTTTGTGCGTTTCTGGATATTGAGGGCGCTTTTGACAATACCCCAACAAAGACCTTAATTCAAGGACTCACTGAAAAGAAGATTGACAGCACAACAGTCAGATGGGTGGAAGCAATGCTCTCAAACCGAAAAGCGAAGGTTGCCCTACATGGAAGCTCGCTTGAAGTATTTACTACCAGAGGCTGTCCACAAGGAGGGGTCCTATCTCCACTGCTGTGGACCCTAGCGGTAGATCAGCTCTTGCATAAATTGGCAGAGCTCAGGATAGATGCACAGGGCTATGCTGATGACCTTGTGATAATTGTCAGGGGCTTCTGCCAAAGTACGATTTCATACATTATGCAAAGAGCGATGAATATTATTGATAATTGGTGCAGGGACAATGAGCTGTCTATTAATGCAGATAAAACTGTAATTGTACCATTTACCAATAAAAGACAACTTGACGGATTAGTCAAACCGCGGTTAAATGGCAAAACTGTAGACTTTTCAAAGGAAGTGAAATGTCTGGGTTTAATACTAGATCAAAAACTGACCTGGAACAGCCATCTAACTGCAATTTTACAGAAGGCTAAAATAGCCTTAGGCATTTCCAGTCGACTGGCAGGGAAAACCTGGGGCTTGACCCCAAAAATCTCTATGTGGCTTTATACAGCTATAGTACGACCCATAATTACGTATGCCTCTATAGTGTGGCATACAAAAGCCAACCAGGAGACTGTGATTAATATACTGAGCGGCTTACAGAGAACGGCGTGCCTTTTGGTCACAGGAGCCATGACAACCGCCCCGGGAGCGGCCCTGGATGCAATTCTGGACCTTCCGCCGCTACATCTGCATTTGCAAATGGTGGCGGCGGCCAGTATGCACAGGGTAACCATCCAGGGGGAGGGGAAATGGCTCTCACAGTCTCTGAAGTCTTTTCAGGAAACGATCATGGGCAATAAAATACTAGGTATGCATACAGACACCATGATTCCTAAGTGTGTACACCATAAACTTTACACTGTAGAGATCCCAGCCAGGGATGAGTGGCTCAAAAGCCAAATTTCCTGGAAAAAAGGGAGCCTGATCTGGTACACAGATGGATCCAAATCAGGACATCACGTGGGGAGTGGAATATATGGGGAGCGACCTAGGGTTAAGAAATTTCTGAACCTGGGCAAGCACGCCTCTATTTTTCAAGCCGAGGTTTACGCAATTTTGGAATGCGCTGATATTAACCTCCAAAGGCACTACGTGAACCATTGTATTTATATACACTCAGACAGTCAAGCAGCTTTATTAGCCCTATCATCAAACTCTGTGAGTTCTAGATTGGTGCTAAACTGTGTGAATGTTCTCAATTCCTTGGGTGAGAAAAACCAAGTAATTTTACGTTGGGTCCCAGGACATGAAGGGATCGACGGCAACGAAATTGCAGACGATCTAGCTAAGGCTGGTAGTGTGACCACAACACATGGTCCAGAACCATTCTGTGGAATACCAAAAAGCCTAGTCAAACTGACCCTACGGACAAATTGCAAAGAGCAATCATTAGAGCACTGGAAGAAGCAGCCAGGCCTAAACCATTCTAAAGCATTAGTCAAGGCCTACAATGGCCTACATGCAAAAGAACGATTACTACTCAGTAGAAATAAGTTGCGGATCCTGGTAAGGGCGCTGACTGGTCACTGTGGGCTGAACAAGCACATGTTTAACTTGAAGATCAGCAGTACAAAGGACTGCAGATTCTGTAAGGAGGGCGAGGAATCGCCTCTTCACCTGATTTGCAAGTGCGAAGCCCTGATGCGCAAACGTAGCATCCATCTTGGTAAATACCAGCTACTACCGGATGAGGTGCACGATATCAGTGCTAAGAGCCTTTTACAGTTCATAGAAGCTGTAGGGATCAGCACTGAACTGTAAGCTAGAGGCGATCACAATAGATCAGTAATGGTCGCAGTGATACTAGGACGTTTAGCCTTGAAAAGCCCACTTAACAAATAATAATAATAATAATGTTTAACCTGCTAACTTTATCCTTGTTTTGCAGCTTTAACCGCGCTCAAAATTAGAGGAAAAGAAAACTGGCACAAATAATTTTACATTCATATAAAATACGTCAACGGGAGCTTCTCTCGCGTTTAACTCTTTTGTATGAAAGTCAACATTCTCTTGTATTAAATTAAGTCCTCGGTCTGGTTATGGAACAAATGCAATAAAGTATTCAATAAAATCTTCCCCCAATAAAAGAAAGTAAAAGTGAGGCACGTTAACTGAATATTCTATTGAGAGGTGCATAACAATCGCAAAGATCCTTTACGAAAGTCCAAGTTGAATAACTATCCATCGGAAAGCCATTAGGGGCCGGTGAGCCATGTCGGCCCTTAGCTTTTTGCTACGATATCTTACAAAACGGGAAAGTTGAACTGATGTAATATATTTACGTAATTCACACAACAATAACACATTTACAAGATACTATCGAAGTAACCTACTTAACTTAGGTCGAGACATAACGTTTAGAACATTACCTACGTCGTGGATCTAGATTTAACTTCAAGGCGAAGCTGTGGTGAAGGGAATTCTATGATGTGGGTCGCAAAATTATATTTTTATTGTTTATTTTTTAAGTATTTGTGTTGATATTTTCTTTGACGTAACAGTTTTATCGAGATGGATCACTATGATTAGTATATAATAAAATTTGCTAATTTCACAATAAAGTTAGCATTGCACGAGCTACGTTTGCGCAGATATAGTTTGTTCAAAAGTTATGTGCGCCAAGCATGGACTAGTAAATCCGTCGCTCCGCATTATGGCCTATCTGTAGGCGAAATTTCATACTTGATCAGTGCTGCATTATCTATAAATGCAACTCTTCATAACGACGGTCATCTTGAAATCGCTTACAAAAAACATCCCCACCTTAAATAATTCCGCTGCCTCTTTTAATAATGAAGAAAATAAAGCTACCGAGGCTCTACTCTAATCTACTATAACATGCATTCTATTAGATAATAGGATGCATATTATGGTGAATATCATTCATTACATAACACAAAAGAATAATGGCCCCGTCGGTAATTATAACACGGCATGTTTACAAAAACTATTTGTATAATATTTTTTTATAACATTCCGGAGCGAACTACTAATTGTTGTGTGAATTTATTATACAGGTATCTACAGGTGCCTTTGCCGTGGTTTATTGTGACGAGACAGGTTACGGACACATGAAAAGGGCTTTAATCACTTTTTGGGCTTCAATTATTAATTTTTTACCATGTGAGCTTGATTCACGGCAAATGACGATGACGATGATGAACATGATGATATGTTAGTAGAGCCACGTGTAGCCGTTCCTATTACTTAGTTGTTTTTGCAATGTTTGTAACTACATGTATGTTCGGGACTAATTTGACCCACTTCACGGCGTTCAATTGAGCTGAAATTTAGTATAGCTAGTAACGCTAGCTAGCTAGCTAGCTATAACTTGGATGACAATGCCTTAATATGGTACCATTGAACTGCTCTGATGATGGAGTTCGAAAGTGGTCATAGGAACTAATAAACGCAACAAGATAACTCCATCGTATTTGGGCTATTTGGAATGGTCTGGATGTGCACTGCAGCATGTGTGCTCGGGCAGGCCTTAGGTTAGGACGGGTTCTAAGACAGGTAGGCTTTCGGAGGCCTTATGTTTGGACGGGCTCTAAGTTAGGTAGACTTTCAGGTTAGGTTGGTGCTGCCATAGGGTAACCGGGGCTTTAGTCAGTTAAGTAGGTTGGAGCAAGTAGGATGTAGGCCTGTAGGCTCAGATAGGTCAGAGCAAGTAGGCCGTAGGTCTTCAGCCTGTCTCTATGAGCACACATAGCACTGGCTAGGTAGGAATTCAAATGTGTTCCATCTGAATTAGATGTAAGGTATTCTATGTATTTTGTATCATTCTTCTATATACTTTCACGAATATAACTTCAATTAAGTAATTACTGTTTTATTAAGAGTCAGTGGATCCCCCAGTGTTACAGTGCTATACCTCTAGGTGACATTCAATGTCTGATGATGGTGACGGTAATACAAACTACTGAACGCAACAAGATAAACCCACCGTGTTTGCGTTCTTTGGGATGATCTTGATGAGTATTATACCCCTAGATTTTCAATCAAAAGATGCGCGATAAAAGCTTGTTATGATAAAATGTATTTCATTTGAGAATGTTATATAATTATGTTTTAAGAGGTACTCGAAGTATTTGAAAACTGAGACTACTTTAACTTCTTTTCTGTAAGCTAATTTCAAATGTTTGTACAAGGCGGTAAATAGTTTCGGCTTCGTATTTACTTACACGCATCCAACGGCGATGTTGTCAATATTTACCGCCGACATCTATGCAATTCGTACTTATACACTTTATAAGCAAAGTACATAGCTATCTCGAACTTCGTGATTCCGATATCGAAGTCCGAAAAATAAGTACCTAGAGGCGTCTTGCACCTAAACGCATTTAAGTTGATACTTAAACAAAAACGTTAAACATCATTCCTAAACGCGTTCAAGAGTTTGGTGCAAGCCGGGCTAAGTATATTAAATTATCAATTACAAAATGTATAAAAGTTAAGATAATTTATATTTACATATAAATTGCACAAGATTAGATAATAACTAACAATCTGTACCGCTAGCGAGCTGGTCCTATACTGTAAATGATGCTGTTCGAATAGCTGTTATGTATTAGACAGTGTTAAGCTTTCTCCGAAAATAAATAGTCCCATTCGGATAGGGGAAAGTGTACCCGTGAAGATAAATTAACAGCGTCACTTTGATGCGAGCAGCCATCAATAAAGAGCCATGCGGGCCTCGGCGGACCCAGCTCTTTTCCAACTGTAGAGTGGTTATAATTTCACTACGTCATATTTGATATGATGATGTCGTGACGTTAGTTCATGAATGTGGAAGGAGCGTGATGTGTCAGGACCCTAGCAAGTGGTACCTTGCCTACAATTACCTTTTTATATCGCATTTTTTTCAAGGTTGACTGGTAGATAAGGCTACTTTAGCTTTAAGTCCACCAATGTACCTTTAGTGCATAAAGTTTTAATAAATAAATAAATATGGTTTTAGGAAAAAATCATAACGTTATGTATAATTATGTACGTTGATGCCGACCGATATGATGTAACAAATTATACTAAAAACGTTTCATATTTTTATCACGAGTTAAACATAATCGTAATCAATTTCAATTTGCATAAATTACAATACTCAGAAGTCCCTATCCAGCTCGCTTGCTCGCGTACAAATGTGGCAATAGATTCTTCTAACCATTATTGCTTAACCGTTATTTTAGAATTTAGGAAACCTTTTCCAACATGACATGTGCATTTCCAGGGGCGTTTGTTAACATAACACAGTTTATATACACTCAATCTCAAGTTACACAAAAGTTGTCGCTTTTTAAAAATGTGTGTCTGATGTCTGCATTTGTATAACTACTAGCTACTAGATTAATTACGTAGTATCTATTGGAATTGTTTTGATTGAAAATGATGAATAACGGCTTCGATAATAGGTTTCCTATGTCGGAAATCGATGTTTCTACAGCTCTTTCCATTTTCCACTTAAGCAATAATAATAAGTACTTAATTAAGTTTAGCAAAATTTACTTAATTACATGACGAAAGCCAGTTATATTTTGTTTTGAAGGCAAGTACTCACACTACACAGGCATGGGTTGTGTTACTTTGTTTGTCATATCCAGTCACTTTATCAAAATGCAAAGAACATTTGTCATACCTCATCATCATTACATGAGTCATTTTAGACTGAATAGCTATAATTGCAAAACTGACTGAGAAAACGTTTTAGCGTAATTTGGTATAAGAAAAATATTAGGTCGAATCATCTTGGATATCATCCAATATTTTCACAGAGCGTGAAAATCAACAAATGATATCATGACCATGATTCACAATACCGTAAACCGTCATACCTAGTATAGGTTAACTTCTTAGAAGTAAAATTTTATTAGGTACTTTAAGTACTTACTATGTCTACTTAAATAATTATGAACGCATAGTTAGAGATAAGTGTAAATAAACATAATTCAATTATCAGTCTCCTTGACCGGCAGATCCCGCCATCGCCGGGTCTAGGTGGGGGCAGTACAGATAACCTAAATAAAATAAAAACAAAGTATCTAAATCTTGTCTCTGTTCTATAGCATCAAACTAGTGTTATCAATATATATGTTTATTAATTTGCAAAATGAATATGTCTACAATACCCTGTTCAAAGCTATGGGATGGGATGGACTCCTTCACGCGAAAACTACTGGACGGATTATGATGAAATTTGGCAGCAATAGCACAAAATACAAATATAACGAAATCACTGTGCTTCCCGCGGGAAATAGTCTGCAACGTAGTAACCAAAATTTGACGCAAACGAAGGCGCGGGCAAAAGCTAGTATCATTCATTCACATTAATTTCTGTACGCATTTTGGCGAAACTACATTGTTTTGTAACTTAATCACCAGAGTACAACATGTAGGTTATAATGATCTCGAATTAAAATACCCAAATTTTAAGTTAAGAAGGAACCTAGATTAGCACAAATTCATCACATCCTTGAAAGTTACCTCGTGACATTGGTCTCAGTAGCAGCACCGAACAAGCATATCCCAACGCTGCTTCCGCGGCGGCGACTACGATCCCGTGAGAATACAGTACATCTTTACGCCTCTGAACGGCAGCACACCAGCAGGGAGCGAGTCCCGCACGCACACATCGAGTTCAAAGTACGGAATGTCAGCACAAATTATATTGCATTATTCGATGTAGTGCCCGCACCGAGCAACAACTATTAAATGAATGAGCCACTGTGGTGTTGTAGCAGTGACGCGAGCCACATGATAAATATAGTAAAAACGTGGATTACGTCATGTCGTCACATATCCCGCTAATGGAAAAGTGAGGAATTCCATTATAGTCTCCGAGGATACTAGTTGTGGAGTATTGTTTGTATTGGTACAGAGATCTCGAATTATATGCAAATTTTTGTTTATTAGTTATTCTTAAGCAAGAAAATCTGGTTACTATGAGGTCGCTTGTTGCCTTATTTTTTATATCATGTCCAGTGTAGGTACCTATTTAATACAAACATTACAAATACATTAACATATTGTAATTGTGGTTTATATTTGTTTATTGTAATTGAAGTAAGTTGTGCAAAATTTGCTGAAAATGTAATATCATGGTCACTATGCTTCATTTGTGGACAAGGATGCACACACTGCGGGGAGGTATATAAGTAATTGAATAAGTGCAAATGAAGATGGACACTAGATGAACCAGGACACGTTATTGTTTCGTTCTATGAATAGGCCTAGCCCCACGCCCAGACCAATCGTTACTATCAATCATATCAGTGGAGCAATTCATACTCAATATCTATGTTCATTGAAATTAATCTAGCAGATAAGACCATTGATTAAGGTAAATGCAACATAGTTTACCTATTAATAAATACAAATAGTGGGAATTACTTAAACGTAAGTAGGTGCGTGTATACATAAACAAAAATATTTTTTCGAGAAAAGGAAGTGAAATCGTTCAATATAAAGTATGTCTATATAAGTACGTAGGCGTTTTTCTAGTCGTATAATACTGCATAGTCTGTTTGAGGCACAAAAAAGCACTCTCCGTAGACAGACCGGGTTTGAAACGAAATTGGGCGTCGTGGAGTTCTATGTGCTTAGCCAGGTGTTGATCAAGCAGACTGTCCAGTACCTTGGCGACTATTGTAGTCGACGAGATAGGCCTGTAGTTGGACACGTCAGAATCCCCCGTCCTATTCTTTTGTGTTGATTTTAAATCAATTTAAGTGACGGCTACTGTTCAGTGCAGTCAAGGGATTAATTGACGTCAGGATTATCTCAATGAATAAATATAAGTGTTGTTTGCCGTTGAAATAATCTCGCGCGCAAAATTCTTAGAATTCGACGTTTTCAAGATATTACACATTAACTTATATACTTTCTTTTATGCAGTAATAAATGTCCTTGCTGTGTATCATTTATATACGTATGACACATAAGCGAAGATTCCTAATTCAACCAGGGTTATGCCGACGTGGTTCATGCAACGTGCATGTTTTACTTATACATATCTATTATAAACCTTCCTCAAGAAATTCTCTAATGATAGTGATAACCGCAATAAAATCCGTTGCGTGCTTTTGGAGGAGTTAGCGGATAAGACAGACGCGGAAAGTGTCCAATCCAATGCTATATTTAGTTATATCTTTTCGATTCAGTGTATTGTTGGTCATTATTTCGTTTTTATATTCAGTAACGGTATTAGCCGTGTGGTGTCCGGTAGCCGTGTGGTGTCCGGCAGAGTAGAATAGCACCAACCCCTTACGCTCATGGGTGTCGTACAAGACGACTAATGTTTTCGAGGCAAAATATCAATAGTCTCCGTAGTCTGGAAAATGGGCAGCAGCATTTTCCATTGTTATATTTAAACACTAAGATCTCCAACCCGCCTGCCAAGCGTGGAGATTATGGCAATAACCTCCCCTTTCGTGGGAGAGGCCCTAAGTCCTGCAGTGGACTGTTACGGGCTGTGATGTGATGATGAACGGTATATATTATTCAGTATAGGTATAATAAACATATATATACTGAAATTATGAGTGCAATGTAAAATACCAAAGTACCAATTATGTTTAATAAGCTTTTCTCTGTATTGCTGTGCCCTAACCTATCTTATATCGCAACCATCAATGTATACTAGAATATGCAATAAAACTGAATTGCTGAAGCGCGTCGAATTTTCAGTGGATTTCCAATTACTAAAACGTTTAATAACGTTTATTATCAATTTGCAATGGATTTCCACATATTGCAACTTTCATTAAAACCGTTTATAACGAATATTCGAACTAACAAATATTCGACTGAATAATTTCACTCGAAATTTTAACGAGATACGATTACATGAAAATGCAATCAAATAGCAAGGTAAATAAATTTGCGAGCGTCCCAGTAATTAAATGTTATTTTCCAGACCGGAATCTACAAAAACTTCAACCAAAATGAAAATGAAAAGGTAACAAATATAAAACGATAAACGATTACTACAGTAGGTTAATTTGGTCCACTGATTCATGAACCACTCATTTTTAAAGGATTTGTTTTCGATCAAGACAAGATTGAGCATTGTGTTGGATGCAGTCCCATTTCTTTTAAGTTAAATACAAGTACTTGGACTGCATACATTTCCAGTAGGCATCAATTTACAAAAACTGTGTTTAGGCTATTAAATTACCCCGGCAAGGCACACACTCCGCAGATGCAAGACGTAAACATCGAGCCTGAGCCGGCGCAGGCGCATGCACGCGCATTCACGCAACGCAAGTTATTTTGAGGACGCTGAAATAGTTTACCATGAATCAAGCATAGGAACTAATCAAACACCTCATATGGTATGATGGCATGTCGCAGCAATTCTATAAGATCAAAAATGTCGTGCGCTTCGGTATTTGTCTTTCTTTCACCTTGGGTTCGACTGGACCCGTCGGTCGAGATCGAGAGTGCCCATTTTGGGCAAGGCATGTGTGGTACGAATCGAAACTATTACTCGATAACCATCACTCGGTTTACGTGTCTGACACTGGTATTGGAGGAGCAAAATAAGCCTTCACTCTCTGCGGCTTACCACATTTATGCCTACAGGAATATATTTAAGGACATTTTTACATATGATTTAAGCTCGTGTCACTAAGCACAATTTAATAATATAAGCTGCCGTCTCTGTAATCCGGCAATTTAAAAGTACAATATAATAATAATCATCTAGGCTTCAATATCCCGGTTGTGCGCTCGCGCGTGACGGCCCGACACTGAGGACTATAAATCATGGGACCGTCTTGACCATGGTCCATGATCTAGGATGTGGCAGATCAGGTAATTACCTACATCCATTAATGCAGCGACTGCCATCTGGCCTCCGTGATCCTGTTAACAGGGGGATCCAACCAGATTGGATAGTGGTTTCACATTCAGTCGCCTGAATGTGCAGGTTTGATTAGGATGTTTTCTCCCACCGTAAGAGCATTGGTTAATCTAGTCATGGCGGCAGTGGGGATTGAATTCGGTACCTCTCGTCGATCGAGTCGTACTTAACTTCGCTCTACGCTCTATGTAAGGAACAGTACAAATTAGGGTTTTCTACCTGGGTATCCGGGGTCGGGAATACCCGGGTATTTAAGGGATTTTGTACCCGGGTACAATCTGAGTGCCATACCTAGGTACCCAGGTAAATAAAAAAAAAACGTTGATGCAGTAATGTAACGTCTTAAAGAGTTTAAATAGCGCATATCTTCTCCGATAAGGCAACTAAGATAAAACATATTATAAGATAATGGTTTTATTTTCTTATAAACCTTTGGTTTCTAAATTGAAATTAAGCAAAGAAAAATAGTCCATAGGCGGCGGTAACCATTTTCCATCAGATGCTTACTAAAAAGTTTTAATATCGGTGAAACTAACTTTATACTAAAGATAATGAAATGCCATTTATGTTTGAATATTATTTCGGCCATTGTGGCCGCCGCGACTGCCGCATAAGATGGCCCAATGTGAACGTCAAATTTTCACACATTTCGCAGTAAATAATAACTCACCAAAAGCTGTTTTTTTTATAGAAAATAGGTATTTTACTGCAATCTCACCTGATGTTAAGTGCAGATGCAGTCTACGATGGCGCATACCTGTCTATTAAATACCTATTTACTCTTGTCTTAAAGAGACCCAAGTTGTACCGCTCAGGGAAAACATGTGCAGGCAGCGAGTTCCAGTCCACATTCCCCAAAGTGTAATCTGTAGAAAACCGTGAAATCCTGTAAATTTTCCTGCACCAACGGGAGATTGTATATCAGTTTCATGGCGCGTCTCTTAACCGATTATAGAGCAGCCAGATAGACCTTGACAGACCTATCCAATAGGTGACAACAGTATTACATGCAAGGGCGAATTTGGGCTTTATATAGTGGCAACCTCTGCTCAGATGAGAAATACCGCCTTGCCCTAGAGAGGATGCCTAGGTTTTTGGAAGCAGTTTTAGATATGGACGATATACCCATCAAAGTCCAGATTGGACAGCCTGGCTATCGTATATGGAACGTACTTGTAGGGGCACATCCTGGAAATTTGGAGTCCGATGGAATGTACTTCGCTTGGCGGTGAACAAATCTCCCCAATTAGAAACATTCTGGAGAGCTTGCTCCAGGCGATCAATGAGAGACTCTCGACAAGGCTCGACATCCTCTCTCTTGGCCTTTGCACTGGATGTGTGTACCTGTCCGTCACTGTGGTGCCATCTGCATACCCAAAAGCACCGGATACGAGCAGATAATTTACGTGCAACAGGAATAGGGTGTTTGACTTTTGCTAAAATAAACACGAAGCGGCCTAGCGCAACATGACTGAAATCCTATTCATTCGCTTTCCAATAAGGCTAGTTTCACTGATATTAAATATATTTTTCTTTGTTATATTTCAATATGGAAAAAGGTTTAAAAATACCTTTTACTTACATTTTCTTCAAAAAACGGAAAATACCCAGGTATACCCGGGTATTAAAAATAATAATACCGGATACCTGGGTATTTAAAAAAGTCGGGTATTCGAAAACCCTAGTACAAATATTATAAAAACCAAAGATAGAACGCTACATGTAATAGAAAGGTACCTGCGTAATAAATTACAATAACTCTCTTAACAAAATGAACGTAGAGTTCATTAGACAACCAGCTACCTATAGTTTCGTGCGTTCCAATTTTTGATACCAATGCATTTACGTGTATCGTGGCTGTTACTATATCCAAATTAGTGTGTGCATGGCGCCCGAGCATGCACCAAATATAGAACAAAGAGGCGCGAGGCGAGAGGCCGCCCCGCGTCGGCGCGTCGGCGCGCCTGCAGCGCCGTTAATGGCCGACTTGCACGTTGCATTTGACCACTCAGTATACTTAATAAAGTTCATGCTAAATGTTGATGTCTGAATCCAAAGCTTCGCCTGGTCCCAACAATTTCCAAGCTCTTCATCTATACAGTAACAGTTAAGTTGTAAATTCCACAATTGCTGTAAACGGCAGGGTCATGTGATGGGTCGGCGATCGTCCGAGATCCGAAGTGGCCCAGGCTTTGTCGGCGGGCGGGCGGGGCGCGCCGCCACGTGACACCGCATATCTTAGCACTCCAGTTACGCCTCCGCCCTTAATGCGTGTGTAACATAAAACCAGTCGCACGCTCGCCCACTAGCGTCGAGCGCCGTGATGTTGCAGAAACCGACGGCTGCCTCGTACTCGGCAGCGGTTTTGGCTATGAGGATGCAGGTGTGTGTCCTAACTAGATATATGCTTGCGAGGACTTTTGAGTGATGCAAGCAACAATAAACGAGGTGATTTGGTGTTCCGAGCTAAAACTAAAACTGCAGCTATCATAATATTATGTTTCATTTTATCGGCAACAAGATATGGTTAATTGAAGATCATATAAAATTGTACCTTAGTACTACAAATTTTACTATAAGTATTTATTACAAATTGTATGTTACTGAATAAATTTCTTTCTTTCTTTCTAATTCAAGCAAAACGAAGCCCTATCTATAGTTACAGTGCGACGTACGAACATCTTTCGCTAATAGGAAGTTGAGGAATTTGAGGTTCTTAATTAAAATGAATTCCTTCAAGTGACTCGGGAGCGAGGCGCAATCTCGAGTGCGAGGGCAAGAAGAGAGCGGGGACACGCACCAATATCAAGAATTTTGAACTCTATGTACTTACACCTTACACCGTACCTACAGGTAGGTACTACAGATATCGAGAGTCCTGTAATATCAATGTTACCATTACCGGTCTGCATAATTTTTACAAAAAATTATGCAAATTGGCTGTTAATTTTCAGCACCAATAAAATTATTAATTGACGTGAAAACTAAATATGAACTGACAGTGAGGGATGAAAATGTAAAATAGGTATTTGTTTCTTGTATTCCGCTTAGCTCTTCAATGGACCAAGCGGTAGCTGCGATCCTGGAGAGCCGTACATGCGTTAACCACATAATATGACGTCAGTGTCGTCATAAACTGCGCGTTCTCGCAAAACGAGGTCTCGTATAACCAATTTAACTACATGTATATAATCTGGTGAAATAATCTGTAAGTATACGAGTGCAGCCTACACATTGCAATGGCGCAAGAGCTGGGCTGATTGGTGTTTGTGCGTTCCCGGAATTCACGCTTCATTGTGCGTATTCACGGCAGCCGGCACCGATGGTTGCACCAATTCATTGGCTGCGTTTGTGCCGTTCAAACGTCCGTATATGTACGTGTTTGGGGGTGATCGATGCAGGTCGGACGCGGCCCTCCGCACTCTGCGCCCCCTCAGCATTCGGATGACTCATCCTCGGGATTATATTAAATATTTATAATTAATTCCGTAACTACCTACGTTCTCTTCAGGAGTAGTGGTCGTATATTTCTGTCAATGTTGCCTTACTAAGATAAGATCCTATACAAATGTTTGCAAGATTTAAGTTTTATTTAATGTGCTAATAATAAATACCCACCCAAGATGACTCACATACTTCAGTATATTGCTTCAGTGGAATGCATATTTCTTCGCATGAGCCACGATAGAAAAATACTACGTGATGTTATCTGGAAGACACACGAAAATTTGATTATTTGTGAAAATTTGGTACCTACTAGTTCATTTTGTTCAATATTTCGGTTTCAGTCGTTTAAAACCTTCAGCTTTGTATGCGAAACTATCGCACAGGTGTTTCGATTACATTTCATTTACATTACATTTTCAGACGTAGGTATTGCTGCATTTCGCAACGTCTCAACAACTGAAACTACATCCGGCCATACAGAAATATTGGCATTAAATCTTTTCGTTTCTTTCGAATGTACGATTAGAACCATTGGTAGCACCCTAAACCGTTTAGGTAGGCAGGTTTAGCATGCGAAGCTTTTTTAAAAAGAAGTGACAAATTAATATTCATGCTAGGAATCGAGCCCTCCTCCGAGTCCGAGAGAAATGTAATAAAATATATTTATGTAAGTAGGCTCTATGTTCCATTTTAATACAAACCTTTTATATTTGAATTACGTTTATTCTTGATCCTAGTGTCCATGAAACGAACGGACTCATCCAAATTGATGTTAGTTATTTTTGTAATAATTTATTAAAACCACTAAAATCTAACCTCTAACAGTGTTTATATTCTCTTTGATAAGTACCTATTTTAAGCGATCATCAATTACCAAAATTGTTAGGGCGCCATCTAGCGAGTGATTAGGAATGCTTTAGAGAACTATTGGAAAACTGCTCATTCTTATAAAAAAAGATCGCCAAGTAGCTTTTCATTACGCTGGGGAAATTACTCGAAGTTTTGTCTCGGACGAACGTGTAATTTTATCTTTCACGAAGCAAAAAATCTTAATGTAGGTACATGAATTGGTAAATATGATGATGGATCCAGAGACCCGAGCCGATCTCTATCCCTCAAATAAAGTAAGGTAACTCTTATCACTAGAATTTTTCAAAACAAGTAAGAGGAACACAGCGAAACGCTGACGCTGTAAATGTGACTACAATCAGATCAATGGCATCAGTTAACACCGGCCTGTATGCCAATTGGAGGGTTCGTAGTTCGCGAATTCGTTGTTCACGTGCAAGATAATGCAAGCGGGGCGGGCGCGGGGCGCGGGGGGCGTATCGATCGCGCGGCGGCTCCCGATCCTAATGCAACGCTGCACCCTGGAATGCCGTACGTGCGCCCGTACGCTACACGCTGACCCGCCCACTGCACTACGCATCGGCTTGTCACCAATTAGTATAGTATGAATAATAACGCATACATACTATGTAAAACCAGTCTGATTGAGGCTTTGAAACAGTATCCTTATTAGACGTAACCCGCCAGTACGTACTACTGGCGGGCATATTATAGTGAACATAAATTTCCAACTTGAAAGGTCTTAGAAACAACGTTGACACTTTAAAACAGTAGGTACTTACATATTGTGCTGCTAGCATAATAAAAAAATACCAACTTTAAAGGTCTTTCGAACTAAGTAACAAAATGTTGAAATAAATTAGTGTTCCAAGGCAGCCACCTAATTGACCATTTAGAAGCATTGACGTAGTTTTAAAGCTATAAGTATTTGGTAGGGCTTCATATTTTTTCCGTAGCGAACTTCTAGTTCTTGATTTAGTAGGCAAGGGATTTAATTGAAATATTAAATCTCGATAAACGGGACAGAGACGAGCTGTAATCGAGTCTGACGAAGGTACACGGCTGGACGATTCGTAGATAGGTCAGTGGTCAATCGGCAATCTCCAGCGCTCGAGCGCTCGGGTGCCCGGGCGGCCGGCCGCGCCGCAGCGGCCGCAGCGGCCGCAGCGAATTAATATTGATAGCCCCCGCTGCTGAGGCGCGGCGCGGTCACCGTGAACTGTGAAATTAAACGAGCTCGTCGCTTTGTACCACGTTGATTGGATTTTGACTCAATTATGAATATCGGGTTCACGTTGCTGCACAGGCGCTGGCATTCAGTAATATTTTCAACCCTTTTCCACGATGCGTCAGTGGTGACGTGCAATTTATAATTAACCTCAGGTTCGTGGTATTGGAAAATCAACAACTACAAAGCTATATACATGTACTGGGTACTTTAACGCCTAAAACACATCGAAGGCATCTCGCCACGTCGATGCAAATGATGGGGCCCCGTTTGTCATGCATGTATTAGGTGGTGTTGGATATTGAATCGGGATCGTACGAGCGGGTTCACGGCGGGCGGCGGGCGGAGGACGCGAGGAGAATGGGAGGAGGAGCGCTCTCGGCCCAGACCTTCAACTAACGGTGCTATTGACCTGCAAACAGATTTTGTAACCTCGAGTAAGCGCAATCGAGCGTTAACGAGCGACGTGCAACTTTCGGCTGCGTGCTAATGTTATGTAGCGACGTGCGTTACATTGCCGCTTAATCTTATTCTATTCGTGCATCTCCGTTCGTTCGAGAAATAGGTACATGGCTATAAGTATTATTGTATAGTGCACGATGAAACGCCACTGTTATACGTATATTAAGGAAACTTGTGGGAGCAACGGTTCCGCTGGCGTCGGCCACGGTGCTCGTGTCGTGACGGCTGTGGGCGCGGAGAGAGCGCCGTCAGCCCGTCACCGAGAGTGGTGCGAATCGGCCCGCTGTTCCTTCCGGCCTCCGGCAGTGCGCACAAGGTCTGGGTTCGTCGGGTCGATGGCCGCCGCCCCGCGCCCCCGCCCCCGCCCCACCAGCTGTCTCCACCCGGTTATATTTAGACCGGATGGCGAGCTCTCACTGAAACAGTTTCTCCCCTCTCTGTTTGCATAGCGCACCGGAGTGACACTGTGAATCGTACACTGATTGGTACCATTAGCCAGTCCGATGGGTCTACTGCATTTTCGACGAGGACTCTCTCTCGAGCACTTCGAAACTACGTATCAGTCTGAAGTCGAAAGACTTGTCAGATTCGATTTACGAACGTGAACCCCTGACTGGTAAAACATCAAACAAATCTGGATGGAATGGTCATGCGACTCTTGCCACATTATACAACGAGCGTACACATTTTTGTCGCGATCTTTAATCAATTGAACGCCTGCTTCCATACTAAAAAGGGTGACATACCGTTACTAGCTCGAATGCAACGAGCGAGATGCAAACGAAGCCCGCCGGGTCCGGCCCAGAACAGTTAAACACACAATAACGCTTCGGTGTGAATCTCGCATTAAGATAAGTCTCCAAAGCACATTAGAGAGAGCAAATATGACACAACGGTAATGAAATAACCAGTCCATTTATTAATTTGCTGTGTGAAATATCAATAACTGAGAAGTATACGGTAGTTATAGTTCTATTTTGTACCCACTAGCATCATTCTGGATGTCGGTAGAGAGTTAGAAACGTACCGAGTTCAGTCATTAGGAATGAAATTGTGAGCAATTAGAGATAGGCTTTGAGGTAGTTTCGTCAGAGTGCGTCCACCCGCGTGGCCGCCTGCGTGCCCATGTCGACACTCCATTGGATTCAAGTCGTTACAAACACCATGTAGGCAGGTAAGTACTTATTACTAAATAACTAACTTGAAATAAATTTAGGATAAACAAATTTTTAAATGTTCTACGAATAATATATTATTATTATGCCATTTTATGCGTACCCGACTCCAATGGTAGTCACTGCATCATCGATGGGACCTAAAACAAATAAAAAAATAGTTTACTTAATATTATCATCATCTTGGCGTTACTATCCCGGTTGTGCTCTCGCGCACGTGGGCTCGGGGTCCGCCTTCCCACTTTAACTTTTAACATTCCTTAGGCAACTAATCAATTTAAGACAATAATTCCCTATTTTAACGTTTTTCAAATCGAATTGAAATATAAAATCCACAATTATCAACTATAGGTACGCGGCGTAAAACAAGAAACGTCAAGCGCAATGAGAATCCAAGACGAGATACTTACTACTAAACTAACTTGCTACTAGCACTTTTCGTACCTATAATAAATAGTAGACCATGCGCGAAACTATTGTTGAAGAGGAGGGAAAGGGAGATGTCATGGAAAAGGTGCGATGTATTGCAATTACCTACTTATTGAAGTTTTTTTAATAAGTGACATAGTAGTGTAGATCTTTATTATTCAGCAAGTTTTATTTTTATTGTCCGTCAGTGTACTAACATCAAGAATCTCTAGACAGCTTTCATGATAGGTACTTGGAATGCAATTCGTAAGAGCCTATTCGCGCGGATACCATATAGGGCAAATCACATCCGACACTAAACCCGTGAACATACATATATGAGAAGATATTGTTAATGAAATGACATTCGACGGTAGAATAGGCAGTCGTAGCTTGAATTTCTATAACGTACTTTCTTCTTTTCTTTGATCGTACCTCTAAAGCACTTAATACAAAACGAAAGTAAAGGATGAATGAGAAATTTAACATTCTGAACTAGCTTGTCTTCAAATAAATATGGGACTACTAGACTGTTTCTAGGGGCCTCTATTACTGTTAACATTTGACCCAGCATTGAAATACGTAATCAAGGTTAACATGAAAGGATTTCCTTTGTACGACATATCGTTCGATATCACCGTCCGGCCGGTGACGTTGTATGAATGGATATCGTGTAATATTTAATCTTCATTTGCAAGGAATCCAATCCATAATAAACGGCCAGAAAAAGTGTATGGTTTGAAGCAGACTATGTAAATATAATCGTTTTGGTATGGTAAGAAATAAAATCGAAGAAAAGAACATTTATTTATACAAACAACACAACAACAAAAAAAAAAGAAAAAAAAATACAATAATTACAACATAAAATACACGGGAAGACTACACAGTGCCGATGTATATACCTACTTGATGTTTTTATATATTTATAGCCATTTGTGTCAATTGTAGCTTTTAGGGGTTCACTGTCTAAGTACCAGAGATGTTGAACAATGTTGCTGCCAACATATTGTGCCGCGGCTTGAGTGTAGTTGTAGGCACGAGGCATTTAGATTGTCCTCTCAGCGATAGGACAAATTCCTCCAAGATGATACAAACCGCTTTCCAGTCGCCCGGTTACAATATTCAACGCACCGTCTCATCGGTTGAAAATACCGAGCCGCCATTCGTTAATAACTATTCAATAGAATTATTATTCTATTGACTAATGATTCCCTTGATTCCACAGCTATTAAGCTCTTATTTTTCAACAATATCGTTAACGAACGATTCGTTGAGGAAGCGGGTGTAGGTACTTCCCGGTTGACACGAAAACCTTAATAATTTTAAAAATTTTAGGGGATTTAAAAAGGCCACATTAGCATTTCATATAATGATTCATATTAATTTGTCACAAACTTATCTGCAGAATCGCTGTTGATATTGACATGACAACTTAAAATGACGTAACTTAGTTCCACTTTTGTCCCGAAACTTCTCAGAAAGCACTACTCAGAGAACAACACCACACAGAAAGCTAGTACCCGTTCTCGATGTTTCGGGAACTATTGCCTCTCTTCGAGTCACCTACAGGAACACCGCTACCACCTTTCAGCCCGGCGAGTAGGTACATCGCTAGCTCACGAGCCCAATCCCGTGAAACAATTTCAAAATCGATGCTTAGTGAATGTCTACGCCATCCGTCCAGTGGGCTCAGTCAGTTGGTTTGCCTTTAATATGATAGACTTCTTTAATCACACGAATTACTGAAATTAACTTAAATATATTTTACTTGACCTTTACTAAAGCGCTGCCTACTTAATTATTTTCTATTTTAACATCACTAAATTCATTTTAAAAAGGCATCTGTCGCACTGTCCGTCTGTTAATATCAAGAAAGTATTAACGCTAAAGCGCCACGCGCATCAAAATCTTGTGCACTTTTGCTAAAGTGCCATACAACTTTGAAGAAGAGTAAACAAAAGTAACTTACAGAAACCAGAATATTTTATCCTGGTAAGCGAAACTTGCTAAAATAAAAACTAAAAATGAGAAATGCTATGTAAGTAGCAAGGTAAGATGGGAAACTTCGCTTTTATTTTGTAATGAATAAAAATTTGTATCCTAAGCGACATTCATTCAAAAACCATCTAAATTCTGTCGCTTACATTGAAATAAAAGAAATGATACAATTTTTCAGATTGCTAAAGTGCTAAAAAGTGCTCTTATCCCTATCTCTAGATCGACGTAGAAAAAAAAAATGAAACGCAGTTTGGCCATTTTAGCGCATCAGCGACTTATCCTTTCCACTGACAATATACTTATGTTATGATGTCACGAGTGGGGTGAAAGGTGAGTGAATGTTGGTATCCACAGTGTACAATGTCAAAAGTGGGCTTGTCGGTCTGACGATATAGGTATGGCTCGGGACAGTAGTAGCGTGGGGCAAGGGCCACGGGGCGTGGGGCGCGGGCGGGCCGTGGGCCCGTCGACGTGGCACCCACGCCGGGCCGGGCAAACAAACTTGACCCACTAAATATTGAACGGCACGGAAAACGCTTTTACAGATATTACCACAAACTGGCTCGGGGCTAGTGATTTCAAATTGATCCTCTTCATCGATTGATGTTTACTAAATAATGCGTGGTACGAGATTAATTTCAGTAACGTTATTTGGGTAAAATGAAATAATTTTGACTTTATTTAGAAAAGTAATGGGTACTTGGTTAAGGCATACATATTGGTTTCTGGATTCCGTCTACAAAATTTAATTGGCGTCGATAACGTAACATTAAAAATATTATCAACTACGTTTGTATGGAGCGCGCTCGGGAAACACTCACCAGTTTCAAAGTACAAAATTGATATATATTATGAGTTATTAAATTGTTATGAAACGGTTTATATGGGTAAACGGGCCCCACCTTGGTTTTTTATTCGCGGACTGAAATAATCTTAATAACGTTCTCTCAATAGTAAGTTATTCTAAATGTAGAGAGTTATTGACTAATATAACGTGGAAAGAAAATTCGCGCTCATTCAGCAGCGTAGCAGCAAAGCCCAGTTACACATACTAATTTTCGGCAGGCTTGTTAGTTTTCTAAATACTAAAAGGCACTTGCTTAAAAATAGCATGCTTTCATATCTGCAATAAGCATTTGTAACTGGGGATTAAGAGACTTGGGTATGCGACTCTATATTCGACAAATCGCTGATGAACTTGAGCGGCCTCCACATTAATTACTTGAAAGTATACTCTTTGTTGTATATTATAATTTTCTAGTCGGCTCACGGCCACTGTAGAGTCTACAGTGCTGACCATAGTCTTACGGGGTACAAATTTTTTGCAGTAGGACTGTGCGGGCGCGAGGAGCAAGAGCTAGGCTGAGGGCATCTAGCAGCGCCCGCGGCGGCCGCGGATTACGTCATCCGGCAGCCTTTGCATAATGCAGCAACCAAGACGTACAGCCACGACCACTTCCGGTACACAGAGAACAGAATCGTACATTAATTACAATATTGTTTTTCAATTTAAACTAAACATTTTTACACGACTGCGGTGAAGCTCAAAAGAGAAGGGTTAACTATGTGTTTGATTGCTATGTTTGTATGTATATTTCCTTCGTAACTAACGGATAAACTGATTTTGACAATTTACACATGGATTGATCCGTCTCGCGGGCAAACCAAAGTGAAGAACTTTTGGCGGCAAATGTATAGTAAGTATGTAAATATATGAATTATAAAGAGATTTATTTAATAAACAAGGGTAAATAGAAAAACAAACAGTGAAAAAAATATATTTATGATCCAATCTGGACAGATCAAGGTGAACCCGGGCTCTCGAGCGCGAGGGCTTAACATGATTATTTATTTTATTGAAGTACACTTAGCTGATTTATTTCTTGATTACATCGTGAACATACCCACTTATCGGGAGAATCATTTACAAGGTATTCACAGGATTCCATGAATTTTTAATGTTGAGCGGCGCTTGGATCCACCTCGTCGGTCTGCTGCATACTTCTCTCGGCCTGTTGTCGCCATTCTAGGACCGGCGTCGGCTCTTTGAGTGCCGTGTCCCGAAATAACCAAGTCAGCGACGTTGATTTTCTTGTGAATTCAATTTCCGAGAGACATTCCGGACATAATTCTCTAAATTGCCCTGTGAGCGACTTTGAGCCTTTACGAGGCCTAGGTGACAACAGCCGCGATTAGACTATCAGAGGAGACGAAAACATGTTCTCTAGGTTCCCGTAAGCACTTACATAAATAATGCAATATGAGACCAGACAATGGCTGTATTTTTCCATATCTCTGTATTACTACATGCGACGACTTCATGATGATTGAATATTGACAAACCGCTGGCTGCAGCGAATGTTGACTGATTCCGCCTTGTACTGCTTAGGTAGGTACGCGCACAGTAAATTGTTATTTATGAACAGGCGGATAAACAATCACAGAGATATAACTATAAACAAAATTGGTCTTGCGTGTTTGTAGTAATTATTATTGCAGATTGGCAGACCATCAACCTTTGCTGCATTTTGGATTACGTTCGAGCACGCATCGCCAACGTTACCCTCCAGGGGCCCCGCGACAGACGGCAGCTCTTTACCGAGAAACAATTAACTGTAATGCTTGACATATTGTGATGTGCGTATGCGTGTACCAACTCGGAATTATGATCGTGTGTTTCATCGGGCGGCCACAAGTAGCCATGTGATTATAATTCCGTGTCGCCCGTCCTTGTAACAAATACTGACAGAGCGGTTCAATTGAGTGTGTGGCGGTCACGCGTTTTTTAGCGCGGAATAGAAGCAGATGTGGCCCGCACGCCCGCCGCTACCGTACGGGTCTCCATCGCACCCATTATACATTACATTGAGTTCATTAATATAGGGATATATCATAAAAAGGAAAGGTTTTACCCTACCTGTTGAACTCCACCTAGGCATTATAAGGAGTGCTGTTAAAGGATGCCAGTTTAAATTACACAATACCAATTCCGTATTCAACCAGGAACAACAAAGGGGGTTAGACAGTACATCGGCATGAAAATCATATGATCGTGAGGAGTATCGCCATTAATGCAATTTATTGCAGTCCGAGCACGTCTTTAACTATTGTCAGGCTCCGAAACCGCCGGAAGGATGTCCCGGAGTCGCGCGCGTGCGCCGCATCGCATCATCGTCATTATAGACTATCACTGGCTGCTGCAGCTACTACAGGTTTAGGGCACTCTGGCCTGGCTATTAAATAACTCAACGATAATCTCTTAAATGCTATATAATTAAAATAGCAAAGCGGCTATTAAATTTCTTCCTGTAAATAGGACCTTTCTATAATGAGGTCAGATATTTTAGGCGATGCTGTAAAATCGCATTTTGATTTGTATGCTATCGGACGGCGACAATATGGCGGCTGGCGCAGGCGCGCGGCTGTTATCGCCATATTCATCAGCGCCACGACGCCGGGCGAACGGCGGACCGAATTAATTTGTGAGCGTGAAATGCGTTGTGAGGCGAACCTATTGTGGGCACAATGCGTTCAATAAAGCACGCGAAGCGATTGCAGGACCATCGAGATTTCTCAGGAAGCGTTTTGCTGAGTGAACCCTAAGTACTACGAGTAGGTCGGCGCAATCGCGCCTGTCAGTCAGTACTAGGTAGGAGGTCGGCAATTTTATAGGTACCTACCTAGTAGGATACTAACTCGATGCACTGTCGAAATCATATCGCCTCCAACTGAAACAGCAATTGAGTGGCGCCCACGTGAGATCGTAAAGGCAGTGTCGCGTCGGCGGGCTGCGCGCGGCTGTTGGCTGCCTGATGGGTTCACCGGCGGCGGGTGGGTCAAAAACGCGCAGTCGGTGCAGCGGCGCGCGCGCAGGGCCCGACGGGTCCTCCCACGCGCCCCCACGCGGCTGCTGCCCACCGACTCCCTTTCACATCGCCAGAGTCTCGCGCTTCGGACCCGGGTATCTCCTAGCGGCCGTTTATTAGGCAATTATAGGTTTATAGGTGGTCACTGGACCACCGACATATTATGCCTACTACCTATTCTAACACTGAAACTATTTTCCTTACAACAAAGCCATCGATTCAGTTGGTTATACAAACAACTTAAATTTTGAATGAGTGTATCGGTTGGTACCTCGCACCTTATCAGTATCAGTGGTGAGGTGTTTTCAAACTAATACGATTGTCCGGTCAATGTAAACGTTCTGTGTAAATGTAAGACAGTCTTTCTGTGTCACAGATTAATCATAACAAAATATTCCTGTCGATACACTTTCAGTATCTACCTATCTATATTATTGCTTCTACAATATTCTCTGAACCAGTACGAGCGCTAACTGTAGGCTGATACACGGCAAACACGTCTGTTTATCACAAAAGAATAGACTAATAACATATTCCGATACAATATGTCCGGCGCGTGCAAAAATTCTCTCAATAAATAAACAAAGACAATTGTTGGTATCTTGTTGTTGTTGAGGCTGCTGATTGCGTAAAGCTGATCACGCCGACGCGAGCTCAAGTTCTATTTGATTATGAAGTTGGTCTAGTTTGCGGAAATAATTCAATTAACTAACTAGAGCATTGTTAAGAAAGAATAAAAACATTTTCAGTTTTTCGGACCAAGCACTCCGCGAGTAAAGAGGGGCATAATAAAATGCAGGCTTACGTATAGCTACTAGAATTGGGTGCGCCGTGTTGGATCAGCGCATTGGCTATTGACTCGAGGATCGTTGCGTTCAAGATAGCGAGTAAGCAAAGTAGGTGGCAGCCGTTATCGGGCAGGACTATCGGCGGCCTGGTTCGCGCTCGCCGCCTGCCGCCCGCCGGTCGACGCCCTTGGCAGCCGAGGGGCGCAAACTAGCTTATCTACTGACCAGCTCATCGTTACATAATTGATACTCTCGCTCGGGACGGTACAGTTTTTCTATCAGGGCTGTAACTTCATCGGGGTTCATAGTGTGTATTACTTAAACCTATTATTATTATTATAAGTAGTTGATACATTTCAGTCTAACATAATATAAAGGCACGACAATACTGGCCTACCTATATAACAAAAGAGAAATCGCCCTAAAATTGGGACTCGGCTCAATTTATTTTTATCAACTCGAAATCAAGCGGAGTGTAGATGAGGGGGGAAGCCCGGTTTAATAAACGATTGGATTTTCAGGATTCATCTGTACAAGTATGTACAAAAATTCATTTACCAGCCGTCACCGCCAGCCGAGCGCGAGCGCGGTAGGTACAGTACACCAGGCGCCGCCGGCAGTATTTTATTTGACTGTCTTTTCGATTTTCATTCTTACGTCTTTGGCATAAGCGAAGTACAAAATCCATAGCGGGTAGCTTAACGTATTGGCTGGCTTCTGTACAAAAGGAATGAAATCCACTCGCGGCGGGTATTGCGAGCGCACTCCGCCGCCGCGTACTATTATAAACAGTTCCCGATTAAAATAGACGCAGTTTCTTGAAACTTCCGCTTTGAAAGACCCCTCTCTTAAAGTCCCTACCGATTTATTTTTCGCATATTCTTTACCTATATTGAATATTTACTTTGGTGCGGTAGTGTTGGTACTTGGATTACTTAGTTTTTATTGTGATATGGAAATATAATTATATACTAATTAAATACTTCATCAAAAGTAAGCAACATACTTCTACAAATATGTAGTTAAAAGTGGTTCGTAATAAGTCGAACATGATGAAATAAACACAAACAAAGTTGCACAAACAGTTTAGGTCTCGAATAGGTTTTTGTTAATCACGATGAGCGAGACTTGCACGCACCATCGCTGCATTCTTATGATATACATTCCCATATAACGCTCGGCTACAGATCTAAACACAAGTACACAGTGTAGGTATAGCACCGCATAGCACATCCTAGAAACGACGGCGATGCTGAGTCACGCGCGTAGCGACACGCGCGGCGGAAGCACTTCCGCCAAGGAACCAGCGACGTGGATAAAAGAACATCTTTACCTACGTTCTATCTTATGTTCGTCCTATGTTCGTGTAGGCTGTCGCAATGAATTGTGATTTTCAAACAATATAACGGAAGGGTTGTAGGTTTACAACGTCGCTTATGCGTATCTGGAAGGAAAATGTCATGCAGACACCTCAACGGAGCATCACGACAGATTCGCAACTGGACAGATTAGATTACTAACTGGACAGAACACGTTCATGCATATTCATATGTCGGATGTAACTCGACGACTATTATATGTACAGCGTCCTCGTATCATCAAAAGCATAATCCCAGTCTGTGCTCAACAGTACCTATTATATAGTACCTAGTTATATTTATAGTAATCGCTGTGGCCCAACCATAAACCGTATAAGTTGAAATTAATACTAGGTATTCATTTCCTTTATTTTTACTTACTTCCAAATTCGTCTAAAATATTGAGAATGGAAATACATAAATAAGTATTTTAAACCGACCCGGGACCGAACCGAACCGGGAGACGATTGTAGAGTTGACTTTCGCTTATGAATTTCCTACACTAGGATCTCTACAACAGCAAAGCGTGGAGATTACGGCAAAACTGACCAGTCACGGGGCAACCATCCAACAATAGACTGTTACGACGCAGAATAATTAATATACTATGCACAGGAAGATAATATAATACCTAAAGTTATGGTTATTGTTTGTTGAATAGGGCTGGTTCGTCTACGGAGATGGAAACGATGTAAGATGGATGTAAAGAATATTATAGCTCAAAGGAAAACGTTGACCTCTGCGATTGACTTTATGTGTTATAATATATAGGTAAAGATGAACACTGAACATAAATTGGACACTATTTTTATAGAACCGGATTTATTGGAACGTCAGTGGCCTAATAGTTGAGGAGTCCGACACGTACCCCGAGGTACCGGATTCAAACCCCAGTATCAATAACTCTTTCTTGAGTTGAATACTAACCGATGCTGTTACTGTGAGGGAAAACATCGTGATGAAATCTGCATGGTGACAGAAGTGTAACAATGATCCAATCTGGTCAGGTTCCTCTGTTAACAGGGTCACTGAGGTCAGATGACAGTCACTCCACTGTAATTACCTGATCTGCCAAATCTTGGATCATGGTCAAGGCGGGCCCCGAACCCTTGCGCGCGATTTTACAACATTATTAAAAGACAATAGTAGGTACTTATTAATCATATTTTCTTAAGCCTTCTTAGGTATACATTATTTTATTTTGTGTATGAGTACCTATACCCCTTTAAACTCAAAATGTAATCGGGTTTGTACCTCAACATAAGCTTTAATTAACAATGTCACCGGGAGTTCGTTATTTTCCGGGATGAAAAGCTATTTCCAAGCGTACGAGTTGCATTCCAATTAGCCTTTGAATCGGTTCGTGTCAATGCCTCTTCTTTAATAGAGGCCGGCAAACCAGCAAGGGAGAGCAACATCCATAACACCCTTGGGACTTACTGTAGATACGATGCCGGCGTTTGTGATTTTAGATTTATGCACGATTGATAGACTTACGCAAGGCTTAAGTTGGCGCCTTAAGAAATTCCTAAGCTAAGCATTTAGCCGTCACAAAATTAGTTTCGTAAAGTTAAGAGTTAAGAGGAGTGTCCCCCGAGCGCGCTCTATACAAACGAAGTTTGTATATTTTTTTATTTTTTTTATACGTGTATCAGTTAAGGTAGGCAAACAAGCAAGCGGGCGACCTGATGGAAAGTGATGACCACTGCCTATAGACATTAGCAACACCAAGAGTATCGCCAATGCGTTGCCAACCTCTATAACACGTTCCCCTTGCAGCAAAATGTCAAGTGCCCCTCCACTGCCAAAGCTACGGTTCCCCAAATCCCCACCCCATGGAGCACTCGAGACCTTACTCACCGGCAGAAAAACAATACTTTTAATAGAGTATTGTTTAGCTGCAGTATTCTGTTAGGAGGAGGTACTTCCCCAGTCGGACGGCTCCAATTCGAACGGGATAGCTATGGCCTACCTCTCTTAAAATTGTTCACCGACTTCAAAAAAGGAGAAGGTTCTCAATTCATCTGAATTTTTATGTATGTTCCCCGATTACTCGAAAACGCCTCGACCGATTTGAAACAATCTTTTTTTGTTTCAAAGGGTATCTATACTTCCCAGGTGAAGGGATTCTGAAAAATTACAAGGCAACCTTGAAATTTGTAGGAATGTATGGGGTGTTTGTTACGTTATCATATCTTACTCAGGTGATTGCTTCAGAGTATCCTCTATCTTAGCTTACGTCAATATTGACGAAATCCCTATCTTGGCACGCAAACTGCGTACCGCTTCCAACTAGCTCGAGCGTTTAGACGCCCTTGTTGAGCACTACACCTTACTTCAAGCTCTGAAATAATGCCCCAGGCGCCTCACGCCACACCCTCCATTCCCGCCAATGTCGGCACCGGTCGCGTGAAACCGAGTGGGGTTTCACATGTCTCGTTCAATGTGCGCAGCCTACGCACAAACATCCCCGAACTTAGAAAGTTCGTTAAAAGCAGGGATACTTGGCTTAAGCCATCGATCCCCGGTTTCTCCCTTGTTAGGAATGACAGGACTGCCATCGTGTCAGGCGGCGGGACTGCCATTTACTACAAGAGATCGCTCCATTGCTCCCCTATTCCCACTCCAACTCTTTCGAGTATGGAGGCTTCTGTAGTACAGTTAGGCATGACAGGACATCCGTCCCTGATCATAGCCTCTGTCTACATCCGCGCAGGCTCCCTGCCAGTCAAAAGCGACTTCGAAGAGCTTTTCTCTCTAGGCGATTCTGTTATTATGTTCGAAGATTTCAACTCCAAACATACTGACTGAACGTGCGCCTCCACTAACACGAACGGTGCACACTTAATGGACATCACTAGATCTCTAGACCTAGACGTTTTTAGCTGGGTCGCCTCAACTGTATGTTGGGGAGATTCAGTAGAATGTCCCTTAGAAACAAGCATACCCTTAAGCGAACAGCAGCCTATTCTCTGCGCCCGGTCGCCCGGAGACTTGTCAACACGGACCCCCACCCCCGAGCGCGTGAACCTCCTTCTGGAGGCTCAGGACGACCTGACGGAGCCTCCCTTCTGGGGTCCCGCTGATGATCCTCTGCGTACGATGAAGCACAGAACTCTTTACCGATTGGGAGTTAGCGGATAGGACAGTAGGAAAGCAATTTGTCGACGGGAACTACTCAGTAGTATCTAGGGGTACCATGAAAGGATATCATAAAAATCAGTGAAAATATATAAGACACTTTTTTTTTATTAAAAATCATAACACCGAATTCACATCACAAAAAAGTAAAAAATAAGCTTTACATCATACAATATCTACGTACGAGTATTATTATTTTTGGAGTCAGTACCACACCGCAACCCTCCCCCTCTCCCAAAGGTTTAACCCCCTCCCCCGATTACTATGCTGGGGCACCGACACCAAAAATAATGATATCTGACTTAGTCGTATTGTATGATAAAAAGCATATTTTTTACTTTTTTCTGATATGAGACCAGTTTTCCAAAACTAACCAATAATAGCCAATGAAATTTTGAAGTCGTCATTTAAAAGCCAATATCTATAGCTGTGGTTTGTTAGATTTTCGTTAAAATATATCGTTACAAAGCTGCAAGGTTTTTAAAATTTGTAGAGATTTTACTTTTCATTTAAAGTTGATGTTGGTGCAATGGTTTTTTTTTGGAATATTTGAAATCAACTTTGGCGTCGCCTAAAGACTAGTGCAATCGGGGGTTTCTTTATGACCTGGTGTAGGAAATTCATGAAATTCCAATAGCATAATCTCTTTACAATATGTCATTATCATCATCATCCAAGCGGTTCACGCCAGGCTTCTATTCTTCTCCCCTTTGCCCGGTCTTCGGCATCCTCACCTCTTTACAACATATATAGAGATTCAAAGAATAGTATAAGTATCTAGAGCTCGTCTAATTTAAAATGACGCGCCCCACTATCGCATTAACGCACACAAGCAAGTTTAAAATATGGACGCAATACATATACAAATGCCGTTGTAATTGGTCATTCAGTTGCCGGTAAAATTCAAACGTAGGAGCACGCGTCGTTCATTGGCTCCCACATAGATGAAGTGTCGTTATCAATATTTGCACTCACACATCGAAATCAACTAACTAAGTAGTGGGGCGCGTCATCTTAGACTAGACGAGCTCTACCTGCAAATATTTTTAAAGATATACACGCATCAAGGTTCTCGCTTCCATCATAACAATGTAAACACGTATGCCATATTTCGATAACTATGTTGTGGCAACCCAGCAATCGCCGGCGGAAATGAAAGGGCTAGTTCGTTGTCACCTCAGGATTGCGTCGCGACTATCCATCACGGCGGGCTGACGTTTAGCTCGCATTTAATGTACGATGTCCGGTTTTGTGCGCAGACGCATCGCCCCGATTGCGGAGGCTCCGGCGCGGGTCAAGGGTGGCCTTTCCATTGTGAGCGATAACGCGGGCTCGCGTCACGCGCCGCACTGCGCCGGCCGCAAAACCAGGCCGGGCTAATTCCTGACCTTTTATAGACAAAGTTGCTCCCGGTCGTTTGTCCCTACATATTTTAATGCGGTTTAACGATAGATGGTGTTATTCATGAGGAAGGTTTATAAGTACGAAAAAAAGGGGAGGTAGGGGTAAATTAGGTGTACGCAAACGAAGTCGCCCCGGGTCCACTAGTATTCCATATTTTCAGGGATTATCTTAATACATTTTAATGGACTTAGTGTTGTACCTACTTGAGATGTTAAGTATTGATTACACTACACATACCTACCTATATAAAACATTTGCATCATAAACGTACTCATTGATCGTAGATTCTATTTTTTAAAGGGATTTCCTTAACTGACTGCAGTAAGTTGGCGCCTTAAGATACCAATTCCTAAGCATTTAAAAATCGGTATCATACATAACTCATGACTTTGGGTGGTGTTGGTGCAATGCCTTTTCTTTTTAGGAATATCTTAGGCATAACTAAAATCAACTTAAGCGTTGCCTAAAGTTTTGCGCCTAATCGGACATTAGTATTTATTTATTTATTCCCCAAACTTTACAGTTTAAGAAATAATACACTGTATTGTACGTGCGATGTTAATCACACTAGGTACACGAAAGTAATTAAAGTAGGTATTGATTAAATTACATCACAGTTCGTTGCTACATTGGAACGATATATTATTAATTAACAAATGTACCTGACGCCGCTGCGTACGCCCTAAGCACCTTAAACCCAATTGATTGAGATGCTACGTGAGGGGGTCTGTCGACGTTGCATCTACAACTACAACAACTGCGCACGCATGCACGGACTGTACTATGGTACTGTGCTGTTACAATCTGTTTACCGATACAAAAGTGATAGGCCATTTGAGCCCTGCGGGGTCTTGGCCTGCCGGAGTGGGACAGCGGAAGCTAACCGCGTGCGGGCGCCGCCTTCTCCCCCGCCCCCCGCCCGCTGCCTCCCGAGGTGAATGAACGTCTACACTAAGCCACATTCGAGATGGGACTACTATGGAATAGGCTACCCAATTAAGTAAATGCGTTCAGACCTATTTACTACCTACCAATATCGGAAGCATCTATATAGCATCGATTCTGGTAAGTATGAATTGATTCTTATGAATTGTGAATTTATTACTGATTTTTACTAACAAATTCACACAGCGCCATCTAGCCCGAAAGTAAGCAAAGCTTGTGTTATGGGTGTTATATAACTGATAAACTACTTATATACGTTTTTTTTAAAACACATTCTAATTAAACATACACGCAGACCCGTAACAGAAATTAAAATTCACCATTTCATTTTTCGCTCGGGCGGAAATTGAATCCGCGGCCTTTGCGTGGCGACCGGCATATTAAGCAACTGAGCCACTCAGGTCGTCCGTATGACTACCTATACGGCATGTACTTTAGGCTGATTAGGGATGTTCACCTCTAAGCTTATCTCGCCATAGATACCAGTGAAGCTTATGATGCAGCTTAAGGCGCTGTAGGTTAGATAGACAGTTGCATGTATTTTAAATTTAGAAATCTATTTGGCTAGGTGAGTACAAACATTATTTCTGAAGAGGCACCTGAAATAAAAGATAGGCCCCTATATCAAAAAATAAGAGTAAATTAAAAACAATACTTAACTATTGCTAGAGGAATTAAACTCAGAAGTATGGGGTTATACTTAGCGAATTGAAAAAAAAAATACTCTTTGATCACCAGAATAATAAGGAACCAGATACAATAGTTACACGTGCACCACATAAGCACCAGTTGCCATTTAGAGCACCTCCTAATAGATCAATCCATTTATTTTCTACAGAATGGAATGTGCTTTATAAATGGCAACACCAATCTTAAATGTCAAGTTAGACAGTTTATTGTTTATTTATTAACAACCGAGTAGATTCAAGATTTCATCAATTTAAAAAGAGCAGTAAAACAATTGCAAGTATCGGATTAGCTGCTACAATATGTACTATGTAACTGTACTGTTCATCGTCAAATATCAGTGAAGTCATTTGTAAAGGTTTGTCTTACACTATCTACACTTTTTGTTACACTAACACTATACTTACTTTATAATATTTCCAAAAAAAATTATATGTAAGTAAGTTGATTTATTAGTTCCCCTCAAACAGAAATACGAGCAAAATATATTATTAACTATATGCCTTAGCTAATGAATTTGGATCTGGCGTCCACCCCCGAATTGGCTCGCGTGGGGTGAGGCCGTGACTCATCCAGCGAATGTTCATAATAAATTCACCACTGAGAAATGAGTCCACAAAACATGCTTATAAAGGGTCATTTATTTTGAGAAATTACCGAGTGTTAGAGAACGGCAAAGCGACTTTGTAGGTATGCGAGTACAATTGGCAACTAATCGAAAACATAACAAAAAAGTACGTATACTGCTCATATACTTAACCAATTAAATTGTTAATTTTTTTAAAAAGGGAGAGGTGGATAAAAAGTTAGTGAGGATGTTAGGATGATTGTTATTGTTACTCCTTCGAACGGATTTTGATAAATACAGCGCATAGGTATAATTTATCCTAAAATTCAATGCTGTTTTCGCGGAAACGGGTTCGTATAATAATAATCGAATTTTAAGCAGACTAAGTCGCGAGCGATCGCTAGTACATAAGTATCTTAAAAGCGCAAATAGTAATTACAAATAAGGTATGTATAATGTAAAGTACGTATTACTAATATGTGCTTCCGCCATTCCATTTACCTAAGTAAGTATATACAAGTTATCCTATACGGACCGTCGGAGGCCCAGTAGTAAAGGTATCCGACACGCAAACGAGAGGTACCGGGTTCTAAATATCATGATGTAACCTGCACATTCAGGCGACAGAATGTGTAACCATGATCTAACGGTCATGTTCCCGGTCCAGGTAAGTTATTCTTCACGCACGTTTTCCGCGAGGAACTCGGAAACGGATAAAACTAGTGCTTGTTATTGTTACCACATAAAGCTCTTCAAATATAATTAGATACTTCCAAAGCTCCGCCGTTGAGCTCACCTCAACAACTACTCAAGAAGTCTTTAATTTTGTTCAGAGTTACTAATCTTCACTTATTTATCCCACTGAACTCCGTTCCGTTCAGTTCGAGACGAACGAACGAACTGAACGGAACGGAGTTATTAATCTTCACTTGTTTATCCCAAAAATAAGAAAATAGTAATACATATTTTCTTTTGACAAGTGTGATAAAAATGACGTCCCTCGAAATTGACCTTTTGCGAAAATTACCTGCCTCGCCAAAAGGATAATTTCCCTTTGTTGCATTGTCGAATAAATTCTCTTTACATTGTCCATATACTACCACAAACATCTAATCATGGAAAAAATCCAGCTTCTAATTTACACTTACGGGTAGTAAGTGTACCCTCTGTGTATATATAATACTACATACGAATTTTAACGTTCCAAATTCAAATCACATATATCCTTGCGTAGAGAAAATACTTTGGACAGGGTGCTCATACTCCTAATTATTATAGAGCTCACTCAACTGGCACAGTCGTATGTACTTATGTTCATAGAAGTAGCTAATAATCAAAGTTTCCTTTTCACACACGATGCTTCTGGCTATATATTGTTAGAGGAAATTACGAAAGGGGTTTTTTCGAAATATAACGTACCTACCTAATTAACATTGATATGTTGGAATATGCGATGGCGCATCGCAACATTTGCGTTGCTATTTATATTAAGAAATAAACCTTTAAGATAAATAATAATAAGTAAACATAAGAAAAAAGGTAATTATAGTAATACATGGGCCCGGCCGTGGTGAACACTTCCGGTGACACGTTGCTCGTTTACTTAGTTATAATGAAATAATGATAACACAAAATGTTTATCATTGGAATCCGTTATCTCAACCTAATAAATGTTTTCGGCTAATTCAATGGTCCAAATGGATACCGACATTCGAATTTCTGCTAAGACGTAGGTAAACTACGTCGGATCCAAATGGGTATGCGCCCTCTAAGGACGTCCCTCATGAGTAAAATGTAGCCCTTAACCCTTGCTAGGGATTTGCGTACATTTTATAGTTTTGGCTATTTACCCATGTCATGTTATTTTCAGAGTGGGCCAAAAGTAATGACACAATGTGAATTGCCTGCCATTTTTTTTTAAATAAGTTCTCATAAAAAATCCTCTTTCTTTTTCAAATTTTTATCATGCGTTCTCTATGATCGGCCAGTGTCTTTGTCAAGACTTATCATGTTTGCATGGACTAAGTCCATGCATGTTTGTCATGCGTAGTTTGGGAATTCCTATGGCATAGCCTCCTTCAAGATGAAGGAGGCTATGCCTATGGGCATCATCTGTCTCCATCTTTAAATCAGTTTGATGTTACATAAGGTCACCGAAGTTACATAAGTGTGCAAAATTTCAGCTGGAGCAAAACCGGAAAATGGGTCAAATTTAACTTGGAAAACATGAGGATATGTGAAAGTAAATAAAACTAACTAGAAAAAAATGATAACGGTCAAATGACCACGTCCTGACCTCATTTCCGATGTTTGCTCGCAACAAGTTTCAAAATCTCCACCGTTGCCGAGCTAAGTGCGTGGTTGCAGCGTCCTGGAATCAACAATACTCGAGAGCCGACTCAGCAACTTGCGGCTAAAAACCTCGTTCAACTTTATGTCTGCAGCGCCATATTGTGTGCATCGTTGTTTCGGCGTCATTTGTGGTCTTTCTTGAACGTCCACAGCCCCAACAGCGATATTATCGGCCGAATAGGCAACACGGGGGCGGCCACGTCTTACGACATCTCTAGTGGACCGAGTTTGCACAAAACATTGACCCAAAATCCTCGCGTAAATGTTGCAGGATGACGAAGAAAACGTCGACAGAATTGCACTGCTTTAGAGCAACATAAAATAACATACTAGAAGTTAGTCAAATAAGCATTAACAAGTCCGCGTTCTTCAGGTATGTATAGCTGTATTGCTTGTTATCAACTAATCCTCCATTTGTCTACAACAAATATGTTAAAGCACAATCATATTGGACACGCCATTTGCAAAAAATAATATCACACACACAATGACTTCTACATAAAGGACCAGTTCATTGACCAAAGGGAATAGCTCCATGTCATTGGAGCGTAAACTGCAATTGCGCTCCAACTACGTCTCAGTGATGTTTTGGCCACGTATACGAATGGTCGTTACTTTACAATCTAAGAATGCCGAGTTGCGTAGGAAACACATGCACTAATTCTGATAAACAGTAACCAAAAACAAGAATGGAGTATATTTTTTCCGTAAAGTATAAGAATTATCATGTATTACTTGTTAAACTTATATTTTTAGCATTTCCAATAAATATTTAAGAGTTTATTGCTACATTATTAACCGGCCATGATCAGTTGGTATGTTCAATCAAATTCAATGCACGCCATCTGCTTATTTTTTATTTGGCAGTCTTACATATATGCGCACGATGTGACTTTGCACCAGCGGCACAATGCCGTTGATTTTGTTTTCGCGGAATTTATATTATTATAGATAAAAATAGATAATAGATGAGTATACAAATTAATTAATAACAATAATATCGTTATACATGTAGCTTCAAAGCAGTCAACATATCAATAAAAACTTGTAAATGTGTTAAATCGTTAAAGAATTCTACAATAACAAAAATGGTATAATTTTAAAGGAGGTAAAATGATAAAGGTTGAAGGTTAGAATTGAAGGTTGGATTTGTAATTGACGAATCCCAATTATTACTGGTTAGAAATTTATATTTAAGGCATTACGTTACAACAATTTTGTACGATTTTAGAATGTGATATCTGGCGCCTTGGCGAGATTGATGACTGACGTCTATCTTAGTGCTAAAAACCGGTGGCCAAAACTGGAACTAAGTGTTGCCATATTGAAATGATATGTCATTGCCAACAACAGCGACGCTGTCACCGGGTCAAATAAGTTTGTGGCACAAGAGACTGGGTGTAAAAACTGGGTATACAGGGTATAACAAGACCGCTAGTGTTAATTGAAACCTCATATTCTACCCACGAAACTGAACAACTTTCCCAAAGAAACATACCCGCGGAAACTCATCGTTTAGGCAGAAATCGAGATTCTTTAAAAAAAAATTGTATTTTTGTATAAAAAATATCAAGTATCGTTACAGCACAATTAATTTAGACACTCAAAGTTCAAATTTAAGTTGAGATAAATGCACTTTAAGTAAAAGCACGCAATGTAAAGCGTGTAGGCTGGCCGGCCGCGCAGGGTCAGTGGCCACTGGTCACGTGGGCGAGCGAGAGGCGTGCGCCGAACGATGTACATTGCGCGTCGCAATTAATTATTTATTTTAGGTAGCGATATTATAAAGTAATTTCCGCTGGTATGGTTCTTGGGGAAAGTTGTTCAGTTTCATGGGTAGAATATGTGGTTTCAATCAATGCTAGCGGTCTTTTAACACCCTGTATATTTATGAATCCATCGATGCATTACACATGGCCATTAAATGCGGGTAGAACAGAAAAAAAATACCTAATACTGTGATATGTTTAGTACAGCATAAAGCGCACTCCACATGTGGACAGTTCCGCGGGAACATGAGAATGTAGTGGGAGTATTCGTGTAGTCCCGTGCATGTTTGGCATGTCTCGCCTATTTCATAGACTTAGTGGAGATAGTTTGTTGTCGTCTCGATTCGATTGATTTTATATTTATATTTCTAGCGCTGAACGAACTAAAATTTAGAACTAGGTAGCGCCTTACTTACTTTTGTTCAGCTCGAAAATAGCTATCCAACTACGTATTACACATAGCTATTGGAATGGTTACACCACTGTCCATACAAATTCTTGTACGCGTTAACAATGTTATATCTGGCGGCTTGACAAGATTGTTGACAAACCTATTCGACCCAGTGGCCAATACCGGAACTAAGTGTTGCCGTTTTGAAATGTAATGTCAATGCCAACAACAGCGACGCTGTCACCCGATCAGACGTGTTTGTGGCACTGTAGACAGCGCAGTTTTATTTACTATGGTAACCGTCACAGTTATTTGTTCGCTCAACCGGTTCCAGGGTATTTATTTCTATGCACACACATTATTATATTACTTTTGGCCCAACCGGTATATTATGTTAAAAAATACCAATACCACAGAGCAAAAAATATTTGCCAGTTTAACCATGAAGGTAGCTTACTTTCCAATCTCTTTGACCAATACCAACACAACGGAGCTCCAAAGAGCCTTTTATAGTAATCGCGGGAAATCAATCTGTTGTCCTTTCTTATTTATTAATCACAAAGAAACGGATACTCAAAAACTTAGTCGGCTTGTACGACACCCACGAGCGTGAGGGGTTGGTGCTATTCTACTCCGCCGGACACCACACGGCCAATACTATGAGTAGTTATAATCTATTCATGAGATAGATTTTATTCATAAGATAAATAAAAACCACACATACTGCCCCCGCACCCCATCATCATTACGCGCACGTGCTTGTAATCACCGTCAATCAAATACGACATTACGTACTACTGACACTCGTCTATGAACTTCGTTGTTGACTAGGGAAGAGTTTGCGGGTCATTATCACACTGACTAAGCGCGGTGGTAAAACGTTAAAATACGTCTGTCCGCCCACTAATTTTCTGCACAACCTAAAGTAAGCTAAGTACGTAACTATGAAGGTACTAGCTTATAAGCAGTAATTTTGTTTGACAAACATAACTCTAATAGTTGTCTGTGAAAGTGATATCATAAACTCGTACACGATATCATGTGATGTCGCACGAGTAGGTAGACAAAACGAGTATGCCAATTAATATCATTGAGGTAGAATTCGTTTCATTGGGTGAACCCTGGAACAGTGATAAATAACGCCACAAAAAAGAACTGTTCTTCAGAACAAATACGTACAGCGTAGCGCGATATCAGACGCAAAGTGCGCACAGACAAATCGATATAATGTATTATGCGGCGACGATTTGGTTTTATAATAGCTGTATGGTGATCGTGCAGTGCTGCGGTCACGTGGCGGGCATAGCCGACTACGAGTCCCAGGTATCATGTTGCGGATCAGATGTCGTGCGGGGTTTCATGGGCACTCGGAGTCTCGGATACAGATTACGTCGCGGCAGGCTGAATGCTTAATGAGTATTCCTTGCCAATCATTCTCCATCAGTTAATTACTTTATTGTGCAATAGGTCATTAGTACTATGAAGTAATACTTCCTCCATTTCGAATAAGAGAGTGTTCCATTCTATGTTTTTTTATTTTTGCTTTTGCCCGCCGAACTTTTATGAAATAGCTTGTGACTCCGTTATCCGAGCTATTTTCCTAAAAGCAAATTGTTGTATTGGCGGTGCTTAGACGAGACAACGTAGTAGGCAGAGTTACTTTCGCATTACAAGATTCAATGTAGGGTGACTATAAAGTTTTTACTGCACTAAGAGAATGTTAGAAAACAGAGTTTATCTTAAATGTCAAAGCCCCACGCGGCGGCCGCGTGTTGTTTCAATCAAACGTTTAAGAGGCGCCGGGCCATTTAGAGCCGCTTTACAATCAGTTATTTCTGGACTAGGGCCTGTATGGCCCTCTTAATTGATATGAATTACCTATTTGGCGTTGTAATTTGTAATGAAACCAATGCGACAGTGTTTCCTTACATTTAAGGAGACATGTTCACGTTGCAAGTGCTGAATCCAGTTCTGGTACTTAAATAAACGAGGCTATTTTCGAGGTAAATTATTCTGTGCGGGGCTCGTGTGGATGGTTTAGTATGTCCTCTGCTGATGTATGGAGACTTATTTGCGACACTTGGCGACACTACCCAGATGCCACTGATTAGTTTTACAGAACCCGGACGACAGTAAGCCCGCTGCGAACATATTAAGCAACAGTTGCTGGTTACTGCGATCATAATATCTATAAATATAGATAAGCCCGTAAGTAAATACTTTCAAACTGTCTAGTGTGTGAACAGCGATTCCGTATGCGCAGACTTCGATATAAAGTAACCTTGCCGCCTTACAAATTGTATTTACAGAAAAAGCACTTCGAATTTATAGTATTAGTGAATTAATATCCCGCCCCCCAAAAAGTAGAATAAAATTATACTCACATGCATAATGTGTCTAACTATTCAGTAAATCATTCCTACACGTTCATAAATACAAAGGTGTCTCTAACTAAATAAGCCAGGCGTAGGTGTAGCAATAATGATAATGTACTAAACAAAATACTTGTTTGTAATGAAATGGATGAATCTAAATGAATGAAGCGGTTCGTGGAACTGGAACCAGGATTGCCCTTTTGGGTAGCGGCTCCACGCTCGGAAGTCGAGTGCTTATTTTAACACTACAAAAGTTACGGTTACAAATAAGTTACCATAATACAACGTTTTAACGCGCATCGCAAAGAACGTGACCAAGAAGAGATCTTTATCTAACAAACTTTCAACCTGATTCAAATAAGGATGTTTGTTTGTGAACTAGTTTGTGAATGTAAAAGACTGACGTTAGAGCCCGTGTAGAGTAGGTACACAGCTTACTAAAAAGTAAAAAAGCGGACTATTTATTATTGCAGCTCTCTCAGTAGATACCTACTATTTCATAGTTTCATACATTCCATATTTCATAGTGTCATACAAACTTTCAAATTCCAAATAAAAAAAGTACACAACAATATCAGTCATTAACTTAAATAAAATAAAATAAATAAAATATGTATTCAGAGAAATTATTCTGTCATTAAATTGTTTTATTATAAAGTAAGTACGTTTGTTTAACTAATATAATTAAGGTATACATTTAATTATTTTAGCCGTTTCTGTCACACTGCAGGTCAAAGGTCTCTTTTCGGCCAACTTAGAAAAGGAGTCCTACTCGTCCCGCCATCTTCGTCTGGGCCTACCGCGTTTCCCCTGGCTACGCATAACGTATGATACGTTATGTGAGGTCCCGTCGGTCCACAATTCGTTTAGCATGCGGCGTACGTGTCCAGCTTTTTCTGACCCACAACTCAGCAACTTTTTGACTCACATCGGCGATTTGAGTTTTTGAGCACAGTACACTGCTTCGTATGTGGTGCGACAATTTGACTTCCAAGATACTAGGCTCCAATCTCCAAGGCTCGCTGGCAAACCCTAGTGCAGACGTCTGATGGTCTGTCAAACACCAAGTTTGAGCACCGTAGGTGAGGACGGGGAGAATATTTTCGTCAATAAATTTCTAAACAATTTCTTTTGTTAGGGTATACATAGTGTATTAAATAAAGAGCCACTTCCGTTTTTTTAAGCGCTGTTACAGATGCGTAATGAACCGAAATCCAATTGACGGTAGAGTCGGCACGCATCGCCTTAGCTGCGTGATATAGTTCAGATTGCGAAATATTACGGTATACGCACAGCTGTGTTATTATTTTAGCGCCATATGTGTTAATAGTGCACGTGTTGTCTTGTTTAAAGCTATAACCAGTAAAAAACGTTGTGCGTTACAGTACCCACTCGCAACTTGATGGTGTTTGCTTTATTTTTATTTAACTTGTTGTAGTAAGTAGGTTAAAATGTTTGAAAATATTTTAACTGAATCTTAATACATGCTTTGTAATTACATCATCGACTAAGTAGTAGAAATTAATATAACGATAGGGTAGATAGATAGTACGTGTGCCATATAAATAAACGTTGTGTAATAATGGTACACTTATTTAAAATCGAATAATACTTAACAATTACTGATGTATTTTAAGTACGCTACGCAGTGATAGTATGCAAAAGATGGTCGTCATACAACAATCTAATAACAATTCATCAAACAAGAAATAATATATTGATGTAGATTATAATAATAAGTAATAATATATTTCAGGTATATAACCCACACCTGAGTTAAGCACCTAGTTAACGCGTAAACTTAACTACGCTAACATTGAACTGAAAGTTGTTGCACTTACGTTTCAGGAGCCGGTGTTGTTGCAGCGTGTCTGCTACGCGATCATATGGTGCCGCTGGCTGTGCCGGCGCTAGATCATAACACAGGGCTCCCGCCGAGTTGGTGGTGGTCACTTTCCACCGGTGTCAAAGGGGAATGTTCGGGCACTGCGTCCGCGGTGGTGATCACTGACAGCACTGGCCAGGCCGGTTCGGGCGTCCGGTGCACGCACGCACGTCCGCACGCCGCCTCCGCCGCCCGCAGCGTGCCGGGCCTGTGGCGTTGGCTCAGAATACTACAACTACCAAGGAAGAGCGCCGCCCCTTCACGCCTAGCGCCATCTAGCGCAGCTTGACGGTAACCCGATGACTGATAGGTAACCGACTTGCCGACTTGGGTGGACGTTCCTTGTTGAACACAACATAGTGAATAAAAACTGCACTCACTTGCCGTAGCAGAGCCGTCAGCGAAGACAAGGTGGCGTTACCGTGTACTAGGAAACCGGGATTAGGGGCCGGGAAGTACATGCATGTACCTATAACTGTCGCAGTCTTTAAGGCCCTACAGGCAGGGATGGGTAGAGTAGGAATCTTGTAAACGCAATGTTTACAAATTTTTGTTTTATTTGATAGTCGGGCCTATTATTTACGTTTTTAAGAATTTCACGGAATTTTATTGGAGAAATCGGTATATGGGTCCTTTAAGAAGAAAAAGAAGGTGATAGGAGATAGGGGTGAAACTGCACTCCTTCAATAGTATATCACACAAACAAAGCAGAATGTTGATTTGCTTAACTTTTTGAAGAGCTGCACGGCTATCACAAGTGTGTCCGCGATACAGCTCGGGCGGCGAGACAGCGTTTGTTTCCTTCTCTCAATATTAGGATGAAAGTGATAGCAGTATCTATGTCGCGCCTACTCTCGCTTATCGCGTACGAGAGTAACTTGTGCTAGCCGTACAGGACTGTCCAGCTTGAATGTGTGCGACCCTGGAGCCCCGTCACTGTATCTATACTTACTATAATAAAGCACGTATTTGAAATTTTCCAAATACTTAATTAGGTTGCGTCCTTCACTTAAACAAAACGGTGTAAGTATTCGATTGGACATTATTATTAAAATATTGTCGCTGAATAAATGCAATGAATGTGGTTGTTAGAATAACAAATATAATGTAGCAACAAATGGTGCCCATTCGATTTTTATAACAACTTTTGCAATAATTTTTAACTGATATAACGTCTGTCGATATATTAATTGGTGTAATAATTTAAATACTACTGACACATAATTTTCAAACCGGTTGTTTTAATTTACATGATTATTTATTTGATCTAATATTAGTTTGCCGAATTTTCAAATGATAGGTATAATTTTAGTTAGCCTAATGATTATTTAGTGTATTTATATTTCATTCTAATATTCATGCAGCATGCAAGCAAGCAAGCGGCGTGCAAGCAGCAAGCGGCGTGCAAGCAAGCATGCGGCATGCTGTCAAGCACGCGACAGGCAAATATGCAAGCAGCAGGCAAGCAAGTATGCAGCATGGAAGCAAGCATGCCGCATGCAAGTACAAACGCAACGGCAACGGCGCGCGGCGCTTCGGGAAGCAGCCCTCCGCTCTTGCACAACAAATAAACGTACAAACAAAAATCCAGGCAATGTGCGAGCCGTATCGGTGGACGTTGGTGAGAGGGCGGGGGCTGCCCTCCCTTCGCGCCCTCCGGCTCTCTAAAAACAAGACTAGGGAGAGCCGGGATTGACACACTTCGGAGTTGGCAGCAATTTATTAAATTAAATGCTTCGCCCGTACCATACCAGGGGGTCATACCCCGCGCCCTTTAATTACATAAAACAACCATTATTTTTAATATTAATATATGAAACAAGAAATATTTAAATGACCATTATGTTTGACAATTATTATACGAAATGGCTGTTAGATCTTATATTGTTAGCACAAATGACCATTATAGTAAATAAACATCAAATGAAATTAAACAAATTCGTCGTCGTCGTAGTCGTCAGAATAACCGTTGTTATTTGTCTCAAAAGATGTTATAAAATTCGAACGGTAACCGCATTTTAAATGTTATTAGCAGTATTTTGCTTAAATGAATATAAATTAAAAAAACAATTGTAATAGGTATTTTAAGATTAGATATCGAAATTATTTCTGTTTAATAAATAAATGTAAAACAATTCGAAGATAGCATATTTTTTACGCGAAATACAACACATAGAACACAGAAGTAGCAAAGAGAGCCCTAGCTCATTCTGATTTGCTCTTAGCCTACACCAAGAATTCAAATATACCTACCATATGCATATGCCGCCAGGTTTTTAGAGGCTAATGTCAAAAAATTAATCTCGCTACTCTCTATTATTAGTTGTTCTAAGGTTTATTTTTTCAGCAGTTTTTGCCCCCGACTTCGTCCGCGTGAAATTCGGTTTTTACGTTCCGGACTCGTTCCCGCAGTACCCACATTGAATTTCGGGATAAATGCGGTTAGCCTATATGCTATTTTGGACTATAAGCTACATTACTGCAAAATTTCATCAAAATCTGTTCAGTAGCTTTTGTGTGAAGTAGTAACAAACATCCTTACAAACTTCCACATTTATAATATTATCACAGTTCGTAAAAAGTCAAAAATTTTAAAGTCAAAAAGAAAATAAATACCTTTATAAAAAATAAATATAAAAAAAACAAAAATAACAAAAATTCGAATTTTTTTTTCGTTTGTATGTGTATTGTTATTCCTGACAGCAGAAGTTTGATAATGACATCAGATTCGTCCCTCGCGGTTTACACCCGCTCGCTGTTCGGGTATCTGAAACAATTCAACTATCCTAACTTTTTTACTTACAACTTTCAAAATACGGGTTGGAGATCGTAGTGTTGTAAATATAACAATGGAAAACGCTGCTGCCCATTTTCCAGCCTACGGAGACTTAAGATCTTTTGCTTCGAAAACATTAGTCGTCTCGTACGACACCCACGAGTGTAAGGGGTTGGTGCTATTCTACTCTGCCGGACACCACTCGGCCAAACGAATCGTATACTACCTCTAAACATAAAGAAATTCATATTTTTAATCCAGGATAATTTTTTTTCATATCTAAAATCAATATATATCTTGATTGACTTTAAATTAGTACATTATAATACTAAACAGCACTTGTCAAAAATACACACGACAAAAATGCGTATTTATGCTGATCAGCGGGTGTCACTCTGTTGGGCAAAGTACGTAATGTCCACACTCGTGGAAGTTACAAAGTCACACCTATGCCCGAGAAAATTTAAGAACGCTCAATGCGATGGTGTGAGCATGTGCTCGGCTGCCCCAAAGATCACCTTAGTGCAAGTAGCCCTAAATTTGACGACGACGACTCGCTGACGCGGAAGACACCCACACGCCACCTGGCTGACGGCGGACCAACGGGATCTGAAGGACAATATTATTGACGCTGCTACTGCTCAAAATAGAAAGAAATGGAGGAAGCAGGCAAGGAGAGCTGACTCCAGCTAATGGAAAAGGCAAAGTGCAAAAAGAAGAGACCAGAAAACTATTAAAATTTTTTGCTAACCTACCAAATGAACGATACGAGTAGAATAGGTGCCGATGTCGACATAATCGATAGTTCTTTGATTAATATTTATTAATAGGTTTTTAAACGTTTTGATACGACCTTTAACTCGACTGCTACAGAAGGTCATATATTTCCCATGAGCAATATCACTTTTATGGGCTTTTCATACATTTTTTACTATCCGGTATCCGGCCGGATATTAACGCATTATCCGGTATCCGGCCGGATAGCAAATTATGGCCGGAAAGGCCGTATACCGGATAGTGGCCGGATATCCGTTACATCTCTAATTATTAGTGGATGCTCTATTGCTCAGAACCTTAAAATTTTTTATATTAGCTAGGGCTTCATCACATTCATTCTTCAAATAATCCTAAGCATTTCTAGAGCGGACCCCAATAAAAAAAATGTTCCTGCCAGGGGGGTGCAAAGGACCACTGCGCCAACCGTATTTAAAAAAAATTAACTGTTCCAGCTGTCTACTATGGCAAGTTTGATATCATTTTCGTATAAAATGGACATGCTGGACAATACTGGTATTTATTTTAATCCTTTTCATAGTAATTTTTTGAATAAATCGTAAAAAAGCTGAAAGCCTGCAGTGATATTTTTGCTTTGAGAGCCAATGACTTTTGAATGGCAGAAAAAAATAACTAACAAAAATACTCTAATAAAGCGTACAGGGTGTTCGGCAGATCATAGAACATACGAAAATGGGGGTCATCTCCTACCTATTCAGTCAATAAAAAAAATCCTGGTCATAAAAAACTTTGTATAGCATTTACTTTTGTATTTTTTGAAATTTCGCTGCTTTCATACCTTTGAACCCCTATAACTTTTACTTTTTCATAGCTAGGTCCAACATTTTTTTATGTTAGTATCTTAAGGGATGGTAGGTTGAATCTAGATGAGTATTGTGCAATAGACAATGCTATATCCCAATTTGAGAAGACACAGACAATCTGTTTAGCGTCTATCGTACTAAGGATAAGAAAACAGAGGTTTCATGGTTTATTTATTTTTTTACAATATGTTTTTTTGTTATTTAGTATTAGGATATTATGTTTCATCCGTGAAATGAGAGCTAGCAATAAGAGTTAGCATAAAGATGCTTAGCTTTAATAATAATACAAAATAAAATACCTATAATATAATATACAATTTATAAGTTAAACTAGGGGAAACTAAAACGCTTTCATGGTAGGAATAATTTACAAGTAGTTACATAATTTACAATTAAATAGCACTTTAACTAGACAAGTTTTATTATTTTATCCTATGAGGAAAAATATTTTGGATTTCCCGTTAAACACTAATTTCCTCATAACAATTGACGATAACAATAGTTTAAACCCCATTTTTATATCATGGCATTTAATAGATGTATGTTATGAAATAAAATAACTACGTACATAACAATTAAGAATAATAGCCCTAGAGTAGCCCTTTATCGAAGTTCATTCATACAATCATTGATACAGTCTTACACTATTTTTATTACTTTCCTTCGAGAGTCAGGAACATGCATTCCGCATCTTTTGTTCTGTAGAATCAATGTGGCTGCTTGGTTCTTAGCTTCTTCCTCTAAAACATGCTCCAACACCTTGTAACAAAACCCGTATTACTCTGAAAGAAGAACATTCGAATGCATTTGATTCCTTATTTTAAGAACCGTCTGTGGTAGTGACTCTTTTTTATTTATTTTATTGGGCCAATGCATTATCTATGGCACAGAAGGTTCCTGTCCAGCCAACTCCTGTAGCGCTGTGAACTACTATACGTCCAGGCTGGAAGCTATCCGCTGCATTTTGAATTAACGAATACTGTTCTCGGTTCACTTCTTTCAAAAGGTTTAGAAAATTTTTCAGACCTGTAAGGAAAGCTATTGTCAGGCCAATCAGTGAACCAGAAGTGAGTGATTTCTCGTGACGTAATATTGGTAACATTAGTGATCTGAAACTGGGTTCTGGTAAATCTCATTTCTTATTTCACTTTAAGGGGTTTTATTACAAATCTTCTAATGGTTACCGCAGAATTTTCAAGATTGTTCCAATATTTATAAATTCTTCAAATATAAAAAAAAATCCTATAAAAAGTTTTTTATGACCAGGAATTTTATTTATTGGCTGAATAGATAGAAAATGACCCCACCTACCCCCCATTTTCGTATGTTCTACGATCTGCCAAACACCATACAGATTCATAAAAATTCAAATTACAAGGACCTCTTTGTATAAAAAGTTGGCAAAAAAATTCAGTAACCTCGCAAACCCCCGCTAGAAGGCGATATACTTATCTTACAAATATATTTGTATTATCAATCTACGGCAAGTTTGATACCATTTTCATATAAATTGAAGATACAGAATTTATTGGAAGTATATATTTTAATCATTTTATATTTATAGCAAGCATTAAATAAAGAGAAAAACCATCTATGATTTTTTGCTTTGAAAGCAATATATCTTCTGTTTATTTACAACTTAAGACATAATTAGTATAAGAAAAATAATTATAACTAAACTAACCATTACTTAAACAAGATTAGTTTTAATTTCATAATCAAAAATACAATAACAAAGCGTATTTTATGCGGTATCTAACAATATAAGCTTTTGTGAAATACATTTTCGTACATTTCAACCGTTGGGGCTAAAGTTACCTAGTTTCTAATAAATAGAATAAGATGGCATGGCGAGTCTCGCTAGAGCCGGTCTACCTCATTCGCCATCAGAGCTTCGAGAGAAATAATATAACACTATATCTAAGGGCATCATCCTAGCGGTTAAGCGGTAAATCCCGGCTTCTATCATTTTCCTAATTTTTCTTCTCTACTTCGCCCGATCTCCAGCGTCCTCACGTCGTAAGCCGGTGGCTTTGGCATAGTTACATCCGTCTCATACATCGCTTCATTACTTCGTCTATTAACAAAATGCTGCGACGGGTGTACTCGTTACGTACTCCGTGAGGTCACGTTGGCGCGGAGTTTACGTGTTTTATTAACAATTTTTTATTTGTTATTTATTTCTGCTATTCAGTAGTTACCAGCTTAAAAAAATAATTTAGACGTTAATTTTTTATGATTCATAAATAATAAATAAATAAATAAATAAATAAAAATCGTTTATTACATCTATCTCACACATGGCACAGTACATTAGGTCATAATACAGCTTGATTCATTCATAAAATCATTGTGAAAATGAATAAAATAAATACCAGAAATAAATTCTGCATCTTCAATTTATACGGAAATGATACCATGTTTGCCATAGTAGCCTGATAATACACTGCAATTTATAAGATAGGTTCGCCTCCTGTGCGAGGTTACTGAATTTTTTTACCAACTTTATGTACAAGGAGATTCTTAAAGTTTATATTTTTAGAATTTGCATAAGATACGCTTTATTGGAGTATTTTTTGCTTGTTATATTTTTCTGCCTTTCAAAAGTTATTCGCTCTCAAAGCAAAAATATCACACACAGCTTTTTACTTTTTTACGATTTGTCAAAAAATTACTATGTAAAATGATTAAAATAAATACCAGTATTCAATTCTACATGTACATTTTATACGAAAATTATATAAAACTTGCCATGGTAGCCAGCCGGCCAGCTTGAAACGTATAGTTCTTTTTTAAATAAGGTTGATAGAGGGGTCCTTTGTTTGTACCCCCCTCGCCCCTGGCAGAAACTTTTTGTTTCTGAGGCCCCCACTAGAAATGCTTAGAATTACTTACTCCCCTCTACTATGGTAAGGAACTACGTGCATTTGTAATGTGTTTATAGTATCAACAAACCTTCTTTTAACTACGGAATCCTACACTTTTGGCCGTTTTTTTTTAATGATTTTTCATTGAGTTCTTATCCTAAAACCTGGATAAAAATCCTAGGGGACAAGGATAAATTCTTCCGCGCCAATATGACCTCTTATGTCAGCAAATTCGATCTATCTAACAATGTAGGTACCAAAATAACCTGTACGTGGCTGTAGCTGCGAAGTAAATGGTTCTCAAAGTGGTAATGCACTTACGCTTTTTCTTAATATACCGGCCTATTAGGGTATGGCAGTCGGAAGAGAGACGAATCTGAAGGGTGCTTATCAGTCGCGGCCGAGGATTAAGTAAGTAAAAACTCTTTATTGCACACATAGATATGACAACTCATATGGATATTATGAATTACTATCAGAAATTACCACTTCTTTGGCAACACCCGACCAGGAGTAAAACAAACTTTTTTAGCTAGTGTGTTCTAGTGGTTCTACCGGTACGGTGCTTAGATGGTATGGGTGGATCATTGGTTGAAGGCTTCTTAGCGTGACATGGAAGAGATCAGGACATTATGATGATGACAATCCAAATAAAATCCTCGCTCAGGACAATTTGAAGATCGTTAAAAACGTTTCCCAGAAACCAGTTAACCTACTCGATAACAAGTGTAACAATTAAGATAAATGCGAAATTAGGATTTGTTAATTTGTTGCAATGATGCAATTATACAATTAATAAAATTTATTGTTGCATAAAACAATACAGTGTAAGTTTATTATTTAGAATATTAGTAGTAGATATTTGGCACGCGTAGTCGTTGCGAAGATACCTAAATAAGCATTTGGTTATTTCGCATTTTTGAAGTAGGTACAGATCGCGCCAAACTTCTAGACGCCTCTGAAGTTGGCGCGAGCCGCGTCGCAGTAGCAACAAAATAGGTGTCAGCGGGGTGCGACGGGAGGCGGCGGCAACTTCAGAGGCGTCTAGAAGTTTGGCGCGATCTGTACTACATATTTTGTATAGGGACTATGCGGTCACATTATAGTATCTAAAAACCACTGCACGCACAATTATTTTAAACGAACGCCTGTCAGCGACCGCGGTTTACGAGATGAAGTCACGTGTTTTCCATAATAATTCGGAAGGAACACCTCGCAATGCCATTACTAATTACACCATGATTATCTATCTATTTGAAAACTGTCTTTACATAGGCACTCTAACTATGTAATGCAAAGCCTAAGCCTCAGATTGTTCAACATCCGTGTCGAGTCATTTTTGAAACATAAACATAGTACGAATTCGTACAACATAGGAGGTACTTCCGGTCATATGTTTTCATGATACCGTACGCAATATCCATACAAGTTAAATGCTGTGTATCACTGTGTCATAACCCGGTAACCTGATTTTGGTATAAGTAAATTACATAAGAGATAACTAATGTAAAACGAATACACAGATCACACAATAATTGCTAGATAGGTACATATTATGACTAAAACAAAGTTAAATTAATTATAAAAGCAGGTAATCTTAATTATCTCGAACGAAAAAGTCTACTGTCTGGCTTATACATGAAGTGGTACTAGGTGTTTTCGCACCTAAAAGTAGATACCTAAGTTAAGTGGTACGACAGCTACACGCGACTAATTTTATCGTGGTAGAAATCCAACATAATGACTAGTAAAACCGTTGGAACAACAAGCCATAACCATAGGTTAGCTGCATTTGTGATCAATGATTGACTTTGATTGTTAAGACACGGAACTGGCCTTGGCGAGGGACGGATGCGTATTTCTGACGTTCGCGGTTACTCGCCCATAACCTTCTTCTAAGGAGAGGAGAAATCATCTCATCCCAAGTGCGTAGGGCGTCGTGTACGTAGCCGCGGAGGTCGCCGGCGCCCGACGACGGCGGAATGCAGATGAGCTCGCACTTCCGCAAACTGTTTCCAGATATGTGTACAACGCCTCAGCTTTGTTTATTGATAGGCTCCACCTGTCGCGGTACAAACAGTAAGGCCTCCACTACCCTGAAGCGTGCGAGGGACGTTCTAACTGACGTTATATGTAATTAGAGCCCAAGCAGTATGCAGCAGGAGCCCTTGATCTTGGCTGGTAATGTATCTACAGTTCTGTCCATATGTAATGTAAGTAGTGGAGCATATAAACGACCCTTAATACTGTTAATAAATTAGGTTAGGTTTAAAGATCATTTATTCTCATTATAGACATAATTAGTCACTTACATGAGAATACAATACGAGTAACAATTTAGCAATTTGAACATTCGCATCGCTTAGAACATAAGTAAGGTACTCACAGAGTATGGAATCTTGAGATAAGTACTAGATTGTCACTGCACATTACATTATCAACAGCAGTGGCGTAGCGTGCCCTTCGGGGGCCCCGTATCAATTATTGTGTTGGGGCTCCCCTAGCGGATACCCCCCCCCCCCCAACTACGGGGGGGGTACTAATGAGTAACTTAAATCCTAGTCTCAGCTTAAGTCAATAAATGGACTAGCATAGCGAGCTCATGGTTTGTGTGACAATAGTCTCTAACAGTCAGTTTCGCGAGGCTAGGTAGGGCTAGGAATTTTTGATATATTGGCCTTTGGCTTCGCTATATTAATACCTTGCGCGATTATAACTTATATCGAAATTTTTGTAATTTATCCATTAAAGCCTTGTGCGATTTAAATAAAAAATTACGTAAAATCAGCAAAATGACTCAAAATTTTTGACGAGAATTTATAATAAAATCAACTTTGCGAACAGTTAATGAGCGAGCGTAAGAACTCGAAATTTCTTGATATTTTGGCTATCAAAACGTTCTAATATTAACTTGAAAACAGACAAATTCAAAGATTGATTGCGTGTGAGCCAAGACGATTATGCGTATGGGCGTGTGGGCCAAGGTATATTATGAGCCACGTTCATATGACCCGTTTAAGAAAGAACGGAGTAAGGAGTTTCTTAAGCCTTTGGTGCTACCGATAATTCCGAAAATATGAAATTTTCAATATGAGATCAAAATTGTTACCATTTTTGCCATCTGATATATTAATAATCTGATATTTTACCCAAAATTCAATGAAGTAATAAATGAGTGCGCGTGGAGGGCCCTACGTTGTCTTGTTTTTTTTCAATAAAAATGATAAATATTTCTTTAACGAAAGGTGAATGAAAACGGATTGTATTACCTGATTTCAATTGTCTTTTTTGCGGAGGGGCCTCCGAACTTGGTCTGAAATTCTATAAAATAATTATTTTTATCGGGAAATAGGGAAAGTTTAACTGAAATGATGGATAACGAATTTTTGCTTACACACGTTTGGGGGCCCTATGGCCCGGGGGCCCCGTATAATTGATACGGCAGATACGGCGGTAGCTACGCCCCTGATCAACAGTCACTAAGTAAGAACCAAACGTTCACAATTTCCAATGTTTAACTAATACTACGAGCTAAGTATACTTAGCTATAGCTTCAATTCAAATAGATAGCATATACTCAGTCAATTTATATTTTTTTTATTAATTATCCAACGACTCAATATTTTTAGTATGGGAGGGTAGGTTATTAGTTAGGGTATAAAGTTGTGCACACCTTCGTAACAAAACATTTGTTTGCCGTTATTTAAGTGTATTTTAAATCCATTTACAAAGAGAAGCTCTCTCTACTGTCTACATGATCCACTGAAAAAAGGTACCGCTTTTGCGTTTCATCTCATATATTTATAAGTATTTCAAGGAAAATATAAACTAAGTAAAACCATTCCTTACCTTACTTACTATACTGGGTAACTAACACTGTATTTTATGGATACGTACGTTTCGTTTCTCGTTGTGACAAGGAGGAAAAGCGCCCACCTTGCGGATAAATAGCTGTTGCTAATAACATTTCCGAACATAGGTAAGGAACAAAACTACCGAACCACATGTGTGTGTCACTTTATGGACTTGTCGAATTAAGTACAGGGAATTAGCAGTTCTTGGACGAATCGACATGAGAGTTTTCTGGTGAACTTGCAGTTTGATTTACTTCGACAAGGTTCCATACCATTCTATTTGTACTTTAATACGTTTGGTACCTAGTAGGTGCCGCGCGCCGTAGGTTACATTCGTTCAGCTCAACGATATTACACCACTTACTATAAGTATATAGCTATTAATGGTAGGCAAATAGGACGAACGCAACAGAGAATGGACTTACATTTTGTAACAGGCGCCATACTCATATCGATTGAAACCAAAATTTGCGTCGTGCTTTACGCCTGTAGACGAAACAAACCGTAAATTAATATTGGTTGTTTCGTATAACAAAATATTACTATAAACATGACAAAGGCTGATTTTGCTGACTATTGTGGTTCTGTATTTTTTTTTCAACCTATCACTTCGTGATGTCGAAGTAAGTAAGAATTGACCGAGGCCGAAAAATTACCCCCCGATAAAGCTCCTCCACCTGACCTGAGTCTTTGATCACCTATCGGATACCTTTTTTTTTTCTTTTTCTGATCGAGATCACGGGCAAAATTACTCGCATTCTCGATAAGGAAGTCCGGGTCTTGGCTCCAGGCATATCCCTCAGTTAACTATGGAGACCTTTTCAATATTATCAGGTTCAAGTTAGCGGTCAGACTGCGTCAAGGGTGTAACTTGTTAGAATCTCATGGCTGCCACTGCAGCTGAATCGTTTCAGGCAACACAAGCTGTCATGCTCAAAGATTTCCGGTTGATTATTCCGTCACATTTTCCTGGAAGACATCATACGTCGGGATTTAACCAGCATCAGTGCGTCCTTTACACTAGAGCCCCCGGACCTGGTAAGTACAAAAGATGGAAAGAGTCCTAAAGATATGTCTTTTACGCCTCGAAAACGGTAAATGGGTCGAAACATGAGTAAACACTCCAGCAGCGTCCTATAGGACTCTGGTAACATCATCGAGCTACTAAAAATATAATGTCTCGGTTATGCTCTCGCGCATGAGGGCCCAGGGTCCGCATAGACCATGATCCAAGGTTTGGCAGATCAGTTAATACAGTGGGGCGACTGCCTTATGACGTTCGTAACCCTGCTACACATTCAGTCGCCTGAATCTGCAGGTTTCATCACGATGTTTTCCCTCACCGTAAGGGCATCGGTTATTCAAGCATTCAACTAATGTAGATAACTCAGAAAAGAGTCATTGGTACATGGCCGCCGTTGGATTCGAGCCCGGTACCTCTCGATTGCGAGTCGGATACCGTAACCAATTCGGCCACCGATGCTCAACATCATCGAGCTACAATTTCAGTTAAATCCTTGAAACGCCGTAAATACAAACATCATACGTCGCAAATATATACAAGAAGGAAATAAGTAATGGTTCTGTCATTAATAAACGGAGATTATCCTCTATAAGCTACACTTACATAAAAACACCTGTTAGTTACAAGTGTATACAGAGTACCTATGTTTATTATAGTAGTAAAATGGACAAGTGTTCATAGGACCACGTGCATTGGCACAGTTCACATGATCTATTATTATATGACACCAACGCTGCTTTTTTATATTAACTGTATATTAGTGTGTGCAGATACTCGTAAAATCTCCACTGAGCCACACGATATTTTAAAACAAGCCACTACATTGTTCTTGGAAGCTCAAGCAAAAAATGACTATAGGCGTAATTTTGTACTACAGTGATCAGGCTCAGCTACGCCCAAAGGCACTATTGTTGTGGATCCTGAACGAATTCATACTTTATGGGCAATAGCGTTATGGTTAGCCTTTATACCTAGTTTAAAATAGTTTAAAAGGGTAGAGCTGATTCTGAGTTATATACATTAGTTGAACAGTAAACGATGCTCTTACGGTGAAGGAAAACATCTTGATGAAACCTGCACATTCAGGCAACTATTTATGTAACCAATTGGATCAATTTGAGCAGGTTCCCCTCTTAACGAGGTCACGGAGGTCAGCATTTTTTTTTGTTATTTAGGTACTTGCTACGTTGATTTCTAATTAAAGAGTGACCAATTCATTCCTTCCGAGCTTCCAAGGAATCAATAATTTCTACTTCACTAATTCAAGCAATAAGAGTTCAGCTGCCTGTTTATGTGATGGCTATATTTATGAAAGTAAACTTTAATTCCGAGTTTCAGCGGTGGAAATGGGTCATTTGATGTTGATAGGACACCAAACGACACTATTTTATTGTTTAATATTGATAACAAAAGCAGTCAAAGACAGCACTAATTTGCAACTTGTGTCATGATAATATGTAAATCATATTGGAACTTTCTAAAATGTAGAAATATTCCTCCGTCGTCGCATAAAATACCTACTTATTACTTCGCGAAACATTAGGAACCATTTGATGGTTAACAAATGGTGGCAAAGACATAAGAAACGGTTACTTATCCAGTTCCAGGACTCTTCGGGCGTTGCTTAACCTTGGATATCGGTCTCGCAAACACGCTGCCACTTGACCAGTGCCGCTTCACGCTACGATTTTAATATTGACATATTTTGCAAATTTGAAACCTAAAGAGCCCGTGAAAGAGGTTTTTGATCAGGTTTAAAAAGCTTCTAAGACCCCGTAAATAAATTCCGTATCGCACCAACTTTAGCCCAGAGTACTCTTGAGTGACGTTCTTCAAATTAATGCTTTTGAACATGAAACTGAAGATGTAAGAGATAGACACGAACTCGAATATATGCGTATGTTCTCGTACCGCATATACAAAAAACAGAAAATTTTAAAAAGAAAAAACTGATTATCCAAGCGTTTGCGCCGAATATATGGGATATTGAGCTAAGTATTATGTTTACCGCGTATCTGATTTTGGCACTGCGGATATAAAAATTCTGATTAGAATTTGATAGGGGTAATGTGACTTGGGCAGTGTCATTACGGTCACTGTAACTTCTGTAAAGTTTGTTCGAAAATATGGAATTTATACAGAACAGAGAATAGAATAGAATATTGTTTATCTGCACTCATAGCATAATGTTCCAATTAAGTACATATTCGAAAACAGTCGTTTAGATAGCCTCATGGAGCCGTTAAGGAGTAGTCATACCAGCCTATACAATTAAAAAACAAAAGAAAACTTTATAATACAGCTTTTCCCATAATATTTTCAATGCAACCATCCCTCGGGGTGTCACTTCCGATGGAACTTGAAAAACCTTACCGGCTCGGCTACAGGCGCAAAAAAAAACTAAATCAAGCTGAATACAAAATTTCAAATTCAAAATTCTAACTTTCCTATTTATATTTGTGATTGAGGAAAATATTTTTTTTCTTTTTTTTTTTACTGATTGTGTAAGCATGGTCTTATTTTCCCGCTAAACAGAATATTTTTCTAATTGTTGTAATGTATTTGTAAATGTTTTTCTTGTTCGAAGCAAATAAATACTTAATCTGGCCATAAATACTGTTACAATTAAAAATAAACAAAATATTACATGTGAATTTGGAATCTGTCATTTTTATATGATTTTTCATTGTCTTTTCTTATTTTGGCGCCAATACATCGTACAATATTATGCGATATTAATATGGAGTGGGGTGATAAAGAGAACCGAATCGCTGTGATTGCATTACATAAAGTAGGTATGGAGCCAAATGCAATTTTTAAAACTCTTCATACGCTTGGTATTAGTCAAATGTTTGTGTACCGGGCTATTAATAGGTACAATGAGACCTCCTCTGTTTGTGACAGAAAAAGATCTGGCCGTCCACGTAGTGTTCGTACGAAAAAGGTGGTCAAAGCAGTAAGGGAAAGAATTCGAAGAAATCCTGTCCAAAAGCAAAATATTTTATCTCGGGAGATGAAGATAGCACCTAGAACCATTTCGCGTATTTTATAAGATGACTTAGGACTTGCAGACTATAAGAGATGTACTGGTCATTTCTTAACTGATAATTTAAAAAAGAATAGGGTGGTAAAATCGAAACAACTACTGAAGCGGTACGCAAAGGGAGGTCACAGAAAATTTTTGTTTACGGATGAGAAATTTTTTAAAATTGAGCAACATTTTAACAAACAAAATGACAGTATTTATGCTCAAAGCTCTAAGAAAGCTTCCCAATTAGTCGACAGAGCGCAACGTGGGCATTACCCGACTTCAGTGATGGTTTGGTGGGGTGTTAGTTATGAAGGAGTGACTGAGCCATACTTTTGTGAAAAATGTATCAAAACATCGGCACAAGTGTATCAAGATATCATTCTTGAGAAGGTAGTTAGGCCTCTTAACAACACCATGTTCAATAACCAAGAATAGTCCTTCCAGCAAAACTCGGCGCCGGGTCACAAAACTCGGTCCACGCAGTCTTGGTTGGAATCGAACGTTTCCGACTCCGTCAGAGCTGAAGACTGGACGTCGTCTAGTCCCGATCTTAATCCGCTGGATTATGATTTATGGTCAGTTTTAAAGAGTACGGCTTGCTCTAAACGCCATGGTAATTTGGAGTCCCTAAAACAATCCATACGATTGGCAGTGAAGAATTTTCCCATGGAAAGAGTGCGTGCTTCTATTGATAACTGGCATCAACGTTTAAAGGACTGTATTGCAGCCAATGGAGACCACTTCGAATAAGCTTTCTATATTTTAAATTGTTTTATATTTACGTATTAAACTAACAATTTGTAAAAGTAATAAATGTTATTTGTAATAGAAAAATATTTTTTTTCTTTATTACAATGTTTATGCCAAGACTAGGTAGATAAATGTGAAAGTAGTGAAGTGAATTTCCCGCCACTTGATATCCTCGACAGAACTGACTCACAGGCCGCAGCTTATTTCCAGCAAAGTTATGCGAGTTGAATAAATTTCTATTATTTGCGAAAAACATTGTTACAATAGATCTTTATTTTTATATTTCATTATAATATTATTTAGTAGCTATACATGTGCAGCCAGTATAAAGAGGCATGCAAAATTGGATTAAGTACCTGCATTAATTTAATTACGTTGGACATTTTTTTATATGTCATACTGTAGGCAAACAGGCAAGCGGGCCACCTGCTGGAAAGTGGTCACCACTGCCTATAGACATTAGCAACACCAAGAGTATCGCCAATGCGTTGCCCACCTCTATAACACGTTGCTCTGGCAGCAAAAAGTCAAATGCCCCTCCACTGCCAAAGCCACGGTTCCCCAAATCCCCACCCGCGTGGGGTGGAGCACTGGAAACCTTACTCACCGGCAGAAACACAACACTATTTAAAAGAGTATTGTTTAGCTGCGGTATTCTGTAAGGTGGAGGTACTTCCCCAGTCGGGCGGCTCCAATTCGAACGGGATACCTTGCTATGCCCTACCTCTCTTGATGTGTCTTACATTCTAGGAACTCTTTCACAGAGTAAGCATCGTGATGAATGAGCCACTTACGTAACTCTTTTTTAAATTAATTAATGGGCATCTCTTTTATATTATTCGAACCCGGGACCTCTGCATGGCGACCGGCATGGTAACCAACAGAACCACTCAGGTTGTCAAACCAGGTCGTATAACCTATGGGATCCCTTATTAAATATTGAATCAGGACCTCCATGACTAGATTTTCCCTATCTAAATCTGTGTTGGGTGCGTGAGCGTCCCACCATTCGGATTTCATCCTCCTCGGAAGGGCGTACCTGGCGTTGTTTGTGTAATGTCTGATAAATTGACCTTTCATTAAGCAATTTCTAGGATCGCATTAGGTCTGGCTTGGTGAAAATGCTGCAACAACAAGTGTCCAAAAAACCTCATCGGTGGGATGTCTTTACAAAACACATTTACTTTGTAACTTTAAGGAAGACCATGAACAAATAATGTAATGAACTAAAAAGAAGATGTAGTCGATTTAGCCTGCGACTACCAAAATTAAAATAATCTCCATAGTCCACACCAATCATCATCGCATTAGCAGCAGTTGAAACGTAAGAGACAGACATGTACATTGTACGTCCAGTTTTTTTATTCTGCGTAGTGACAAACGAGCAGACAGCCCACATGAGTAAGCGGTAACTGTCGCCCATAACATCTACGATTCACGCATTTAGGTTGCAGCACAAAATAGAAACTTGGGGCGGGCCGTTCTTTATTTTGTGGTTGCAGGCAACAAAAATGGAGAATCACAGGTACGTTGTCGCTGTGAGGACTAAAATGAAATGCCGCCGTAATTACCTTCTTCCAACAATCCATATCTATCAAGCCACCAAGCAACAGGCCGTTGATAAATAGGCGGATTCCAAAGGCATGACAGAGTGCTACCACCTGATATTTTTCAGAGTTATTAACTATTGCTAGTTAATGAGACAAACCATAACAATTAACTTTACTGGTATTCTGTAATTAAATGTAATATTTTAACATCTAATCCGATATTTGCAATTAGTTTACTATTTTATTTAAATACATATAAATCTACTTGTTTCATTTTTGGTCTCACAGATGATGTGATAAGTAGAGTAGGTATTCACCTTTGGAATAAAGCAGTCTTAGTCTTGGGCGGCTAGAACCCATCGCTTCACTCAGGACTCTACGTACTCCCTGTCCAGGATCCAATATGCCGCCCATGACGGAAGACACTGCTGTAATCTCTTTGTGTATGTATAATCTACTATTAATGGTGTTTATAGTAGCTGTCTCCGGTTACCATATTGTTTAAATCAAAGATTCAAATCGTAATGAGAATGAAGGGGAAGGCCGATCCCATAACAACAAGGGTGTTCGACAAATTGGCTTGGTTACTACAGTGCCACGAAATTGTCTGTAGTCAGTAGACAAAATTGGAACTAAAGCATTTTTGTACTAAATAACGGATACAGTTATTTTGACAACCTTTGAGAAAAGTCGTGCTTCCGCCATGCTCGGACGGCCACTAGCATTTTCCTTTGATTAAATATTGTTTGTCTTATGATTTCGGTTTCTGGATTCGGATCCCTGGTTCGGATTCCGGATTTTAGCCCAATCCTCGATATTCTACATTACAGTAGAATTATGAAGTATTCCGTAAACTCCATAATATCCTTATGTAATTTAAAATAATATTCTTCGACAATAAATCGACTTACCGATTACGACTTACGGAGGCGCGATTGTTTTTGTTTGATATAAATATAATAGATTACGCTTACCATTGACAATATGGTCGTAAACAACATAGACACCAACAACGTAATTTATTTTATTACTAAATATAAAACAATGCATAATGTGTACATATGACAATTTTATCATCCTGCACTCTTTCTCCACATGAAGTTTACTGTGCCAAATCAGAGACCCCTCTGTGCGTCCTTGAAAAGGAATCAAAAGATTTCTCTTCAGCATTAGCAGTAGATACTAAAGGCGGCGTGCACCATTTTCTTAAACTCATTTATTATACATTTATACTCATTCGGGGGTCTTGCTGCACCACGTCCGTAGGCTATACCCTAGAGACCCTACACGTGACCCCCGGGTGGTGCGAAGAGTGCAACCGAAATTGCTTGGTGGTAGGGCCTCGGCCCGCATGGCTAGCGACCACCCACGGAGATAAGTCTGCATGGCGCTAAGCAGCCCATGGGCTGTGTTCCGCCAGAGTACTCCGTGAGCCATTCCCCCTCGTCCGAGTGCTGTAATGTTGGTACTCTGCAGATCCCAGTTTTGTGTCAGACGTGTTAGGGGATGGGCGTGACAGGTTGGCGCGGGGGCCAGGGAGACCCGATGAAACGGCTCGTCGCTGGCCGCCCGCCGGTTAGTAGGGGACCCGAACCCGGGCATCACTTTTAACCTCCAGCCCGGGAGGCTGTCCCGCCAACTGCGCGAAAAATCCTGGGGATGCCTGTCGTGCCGGGGTAGGAGACCGGAGTGGACCCGACAAGTATCTTCAGGGGGGATCGGGGGCCCTTCCGTCCCCCGTGCCAGCTTTTCACACAACCCATCCCGCAGCAGCGTCCTGTAGCAAAACATCTTTGTCCTGCCGGATACCAATGTTACAGCACTCCTTTTCTTCACCCCTCTAATAATTCAAATGGCAAAACGGAAAAAAAAGAGTATGGTTTTTTCAGCGGCACCCCTTTCCACACTTCGAGTGGACTTTTGCAACATCAGGGGCCTCCACTCCAACCTGAACGCCGTACATCACCACCTTGAGACGGCGAAGCCCGCCTTACTCTTCCTGACTGAAACGCAGATATCACCTCCGGCCGACACTTCGTATCTCCATTATCCTGGGTACAAGTTAGAGCACAGGTTTTTTCCTCGCGCTGGTGTGTGCTTATTCGTCAGAGGTGATATCTGCTGTAGGTGTCTTGCCATTGAACAAAGTGACGAATCTGTTTTGTGGGTGTGCGTGAAACAGGGAGGTTCTTCCCGTGTCTACGCATGCCAATACAACAACCGTCACGGCGTAGGTGAGACAAATCGGTTTTTCGAGCACATTCAATGCGCTACCGACAAAGTTCTGGAGCGATGTCCTTCCGCTGAGTTGGTAGTCTTAGGAGACTTTAATGGTCACCACACTGAGTGGCTAGGGTCAAGCCGTCCTACCAACCCTGCCGGGAGATCCGCCCACGAATTTGCTAGACCTTCTGCTGACCTCCCACCCAGACGGTTATCGGGTGTCCGTCGATGCTCCTCTTGGGACATCTGACCACTGCCTGGTCCGTTCTGAGGTGCCTCTTGCTATACCCGAACTGGCTCGCCCCAGTGGGTCACGCAAGGTATGGCACTATGGCTCAGCAGACTGGGATGGATTGCGAGAATTCTTCGCGTCGTACCCGTGGATACAGCTTTGCTTTTCCTCAAATGACACCAACACCTGTGCTGCCGCTGTAGCTGATGTCGTACTGCAGGGAATGGAATGTTTTATCCCATCCTCTGTAGTCCGCCTCGGCGGCAAGAGCCAGCCCTGCTACGACAGGCCTAGTGCTGAGGCAACTCGCCTTAAGCAGGATGCTTTTCGTGCCTGGACAATGGCTCGGGCCCACAAGGACCCTAACACCCACAATTTGAGGAAAAAGTATAATGCTGTATCGAGGTCTACAAAGAGGATAATGGCTGGAGCAAAATTCAAGTTCATTGGTGGAATTGGGGAGAGACTAATCAGCTACCCATCTGGGAGTCGTGCTTTTTGGTCTCTCTCCAAAGCTGTTGAGGGGAACTTTTGTCGGACTTCTTTTCCACCTTTGCGCAAGCCGGATGACCTATTTTCCCACACGGCAAAGGAGAAAGCCGATCTCTTGGGTAATCTCTTTGCCAAAAACTCAAATCTGGATGATGGGGGAGCTGCACCGCCTACCATTACGCGGTGTGAGGGCAGCATGCCCAAAGTTCGTTTCACCCAAAAAATTATAAGACGTGTGCTTCTCTCCCTAGACATCCGGAAGTCCAGTGGGCCCGACGGCATTCCGGCTATTGTTCCAAAAAAATGTGCTCCCGAGTTGTCTCCCGTGCTAATGCGCTTATTCGAGCTTTCCTATACCTCTGGAACGGTGCCGTCTTCGTGGAAGCTAGCTCTTGTGCATCCGATACCCAAGAAGGGTGATAATTCAGACCCATCAAATTACAGGCCTATAGCGGTAACCTCCTTGCTCTCTAAGGTGATGGAGCGCGTTATCAATATCCAGCTCCTCGGATACCTAGAGGACCACCAGCTGATCAGTGACCGTCAATAAGGCTTTCGCCATGGTCGCTCAGTTGGTGACCTTCTGGTGTACCTAACGCACCGGTGGGCTGAGGCCGTCGAGAGCAAGGGGGAGGCTCTGGCTGTCAGTCTTGACATAGCCAAGGCATTTGATCGGGTCTGGCACAGGGCACTTCTATCAAAACTCCCGAAGTACGGTATCCCCGAGGGGCTCTGCAATTGGGTATCCAGCTTCCTGTCTGGACGGAGCATCCAAGTCGTTGTCGATGGATGCTACTCCGATACCAAGACTATAAATGCTGGAGTACCCCAAGGTTCAGTACTATCTCCCACGCTGTTTCTTCTGCATATCAATGATATGCTGAATATCCCCAGTATTCATTGTTATGCGGATGACAGTACGGGAGATGTTAGTTATACTGGCCGAGCGAATGTCCCTCGTTCCGAGGTGTCGGAGAGCCGAATTAGACTTGTGTCGAATATTGAACATTCCTTGGAGCAAGTTGCTCAGTGGGGCAGACTAAACCTAGTCCAATTCAACCCCTCGAAGACACAGGTCTGCGCATTTTCCGCCAAAAAATATTTCCTTTGACATAGTGCCGCAGTTTCAAGGAACAGCCCTTTCCATCTCAAAAAGTATTGGGATCCTCGGTGTCGACATATCGGATAGCGTGCGATTCCGGAGTCACCTGGAAGGCAAGGCCAAACTGGCTTCGAAAAAGCTTGGAGTGCTTAACCGGTCCAAGCGATACTTCACCCCAGGGCAGCGCCTGCTGCCGTACAAGGCACAAGTGCGGCCACATATGGAGTATTGTTCCCATCTTTGGGCCGGCGAAACTGCCGACCTGCTTAATCCTCTGGACTCCGTATAGAGACGCGCCGTACGAATTGTCGATGATCCCATACTAACACGCAAGTTGGAACCACTGGCAAACCGAAGGGACTTTGGCTCCCTGTGTGTGTTCTATCGGCTGTACAATGGGGAGTGTTCCGAAGAACTTTTCGATCTGGTGCCCACAGCGCAATTCCGCCATCGCACCACCCGCCGTGGGCTGGGTACTCATCCTCTCTACGTAGACCCTCTGTTGGTCACGACACGAAGGTTCGAAAGAACGTTTCTCGCTCGTACGATTTGGATGTGGAATGAGCTCCCAGCCACAGTGTTTCCTTTGGACTATGACATGGGATTGTTCAAGAGGTATATTAGAGGTTTCTTCAGAGGCGGGCAACGCATCAGTGACTCCCCTGGTGTTGCTGATGTCCATAGGCGGCGGTGACCACTTTCCATCAGGTGGCCCGCTTGCCTGTTTGTCTACCGTATAAAATAAAAAATAAAAAAAAATTTAAGATGATACTTAAACAAAAAACTTCAAACAAACAATGTTAAACGTCATTCGTGTTTAAGAATTTGGTGCAAGCCGGGCTTAATATCTCGTTAAGGATATTTAGTCTTCCAGCTCTTTTTAATATCTGTTCGTTAACGCTGAGTACCTACATAAAAAAAAATCGAAATCCCAAGTTATGGGCATCTGTAAGGTATTGAGAAATTTAGGTATTGAGGAATTACAAATGTAAAGTTACGCGAACAAATAACTAACACACATTTCAAATTCAATAAAATAGCGCCATTTCTAAGAATTTTAATTAATTTAATTTAAGTTAAGTTAAACACGTTATTGCACAGCACTACAATTGGCGGACTAAAAGCCATTTAGGCTTTATCTTCCAGTCAACCAATAGACCACGCAAATAGTGAGTAAGTAGGTACTTTTTTAAGCGTGATGATATTAAGCAATTTTAATATTAGGTCTTTAGATATGATGTTGCCGTTTTGTATGGAGCAAATGACTGAAATTTTTTTGGAAACGGCTAATTGGATTATAAAAATTGGAAATTAATTTTGTATACGTATAATCAGATAACATTTTTGAAACGTAAGTTTTTTGTTGTAACTGCCTATGTCTTAAAATTATATCTGGTTGAAGATTCATAACTGACGAAAAATAAAAAGGGGTATTTTCAATTACGTGTTACCTATATAAATACTTTTTTTTGTATTTATTAATTAATTTAACAGTTTATTGCACAGTAAAATACATAGAGAAATACATATAGAAAACACAACAATCACTACTTAATTACTTTGCAGTATTTAAACACACTCTATTTTCGAAATCAATTACTTATTTACTTGCAACTTTAAAAAAATTGTTTAAAAATATGCTTAGCCAAAAAACGCCAACATCATATTTAAACCCTCATTAAACTACTTACACTATACTTTAATGAGATGTTATACCAATTTACTAAAATATAATATTATACAATATAATATACAAATACATTTTTCTTATTATATAGGTATTGTAAGTATCTTATGGCTAAGGTAGTTGTTATTATTGGCGTTAAGCCTTTAGAGCAAAGTTATTCGTACTCATGCACATAAGACAGCTAAATCAAAACGACACAGATTTATTGTATGTCTTTTATGTCAACAAATAAAACAAAATAGTCAAAATTATACTTTACTAAATACTAGCTGGCCTTAAATGGCTGGCAGGGCTATAAACCTTCCTCTTGAATCACTCTATTTGTTGTTGAGAACTGCATTGAAGTCCGTTGCGTGGTATGAAAGATCTAGGCATTCATACATACAGAGGGACGGACGGCGGGAGGCGACGTTGTTTTATACATTATATCACCATCATCATCATCATCACATTCCACTGCAAAATTTAGGGCCTCTCCCACGAACGGAAAGGTTATTGCCATAATCTCCACGCTCCGCGAGAGGGTTGGAAATCGTAGTGTTATAAATATAACAATAGAAAACACTGCTGCAAATTTTTCTAAAGATACTCTAGATCTTTTGCCTAGAAAACATTAGTCGCCTTGTACGACACCCACGAGTGTAAGGGGTTGGTGGTACTCTACTCTGCCGGACACTACACGGCTAATCAAAAGTTAACATTGACAATCTTCCTAAATAAATCTGGGTTTGTGCATTTTTACGACACATTTAAGTTCAGAAAACATTTACAAATGGAATCTAAACGCCACTGAGATCATGTTAATGCGGTTATGTAATTTTAGCACCAACCGTTGGTGCCATTTTATTTGTTCAATGAGCGGTCCTTTCGCTAGTAATAATTATATTTAAGCAATGAACTCGAAAAGTTCCTTGTGATTTAGGTTATGTTGCCTTTACCACCCAAACATCATGGGGCAAAATCAACAGTTAGATTTTGCCCCATGATGTTTGGGTGGTAAAGCGTCTATAAAATCTAGAACTAAGTTGGCGTTAAGTAATTAATTTCATACCCGCTTTTATTTCATAAAAAAACCATTTCAATTATGGACCTACATATTTTTCTTCCCGTTACCTACAAAAAGCGCGAGCCATGTCATACAACAAGTGATAGTCCATAAAGTTACAAAGTTTATTCGTGTACATCTTGGGATAGAGATCATACCAATGCCAATAATTGTGACTACGAGCTCAAGCCCATGCTAATATCATTAAACATGTAGAAAATATAAAGAGAACTAAGATAGAAACTGAGTCACATTTACCATATGTAAATTAGAGTTTGTTGCGAATAAAATAAAATATATTATAGTAAGTAGTTGATAAAATAACCTTTTAGAAAATGTTATTAATGAGGATCACAATGAAAATGCAAATACTTGTATCTATTTGTTTTATTAGGTCACATTGTTACATCTGTTGCATAATTAAGTGGTATGTCAATCTATGATTTTTACACAGAATTTCTTTAAGAATGTAACATTGATTAATATTTATATTTTACAACTATAGTTTAAATACACTATTCACTCAGCAGATTTCAGGTCAGCAGAATCCTGATTGGGTACAATTAAATAACATGTCAAATACTGGAAGAATGAAATAATAATAATAAAACGAATAGCTATAATATAATGGTCATAATATTAAAGTTAACTTCATAAATTTCTTAATTCCAAGGATTTTTGACTTTCAAATAATCATTAATTTTATAGTAAGCTTTATTTATTAGTTAAGTTTTGAATGCGATGTTTTATGTTTAAAAATGTGTTCTAGATTAAGGTATATATGTCGCAGCCATCTGGTTAAATCAGCCATTTAATTGGAAAGCTAGTCTGTTAATTAAACGCCGGCATTCAATTGAATGACTAAAAGACAACTAGCTAAGTACTTGAATGTAACGTGCAGCTACTTGGCTGAACGTTATCCGTTTTGTTAAAGGTATGTTTGGTTAGAGTGAACATTAATTTGTAACTTAAATGATACCTTACTAAGATAAAAAATAGCTAATAAATATCACTTTTATTTAAAAATGATATTATTTGTGGCAACAATTTCAGTAAGTTTACAATTAAATGTATTGCCAGTAGGTACCTATAATATTGATAGTATTTAACACAATAATAACTTTAAAGTCATAACTAATTAACTACTTGTAACTATATAGGATAGGGACTCAAAGCCACCAAGACTTTATCTACCAGTCAACCAGTAGGCCATGCGTAAAGTAAATGAGTAGGTGCCCAAAGCGGAACAGAGTCCTAAGGTCATAACCTAAGATAACAAAACAATGGAACAAGTTCCTATCAAACCTAAGTGAAAAGTCGCTAACTCACTCTTAATTTTATAACTCCGAATTTGGTCAATGGCGTTGGCAAATGCGTCTAAAGGCGATATTGTGATGACAATGCGTAGGAATATCTTAAGGCGCCAACTTAAGCGTGGCCTAAGTTTAGTGCAATCAGGCATAAGAGAAAGCGTTTTAACTATATTTTGATTTTACAAAGATAAACAGAGTTGCGTTACGTGCAGTGACGATGCGATGGTGACATTGTGAACTTGACTTGCTGAAACAATGACGTCACAATTTTTTTATATTGGAAAAGACAGGCATTTGACCGCCATCTCACCTGTTGGAAATGACGATGCGGCCGAAGAAGAAGCATGCCCGTCTTGAAACAGCCTATTCACTCTACCCTTGAAGGCATCCAGATTATATTGATCAGGTCGCAGTCAACGCGTTCCATTCCTTAGCCGTACGCATTATAAAGGTCGAGCCAAAGCGGTTCGTGCGGATAGCTGGAAGATCCACGACATAAGGATGAAAAGCTCATCCGGATCGCGACCCGATGGCGGAAAGGGCCGGCGGAATGAGGTCGTGCAGCTGCTTCACACACTCTCCGAAATGTAATCTGTAGAAGACCGACAGACGCGCAACCCTACGCCTATGTTAGCAGCCTAGCTTCAATCAACCGCGGGTCACAAATTATCTTCTTTGCACATTTTCCACCGAATCCAAAGCCGCCAGTTGATATTTGACTGATCCATCCCAAGACTCTGATCTCCTTGTTGAATTTTTGAACCCTCAATATGCTTCTTGTATCAATTATCAGTATACAACCTCCCTAGATCTGTCATATTTGAGAGCGCGTTAAGGGTGCCAAGCGCTTGTTCTTTGCAGACCTACATTTCATACAATTTTAAAGAGCGCCCGATGTGTGGCATGGCAACAAAACAAAATAATTTTCATAGTACTGTATTTCGATAAAGTGTTTCGTAGGTACGAGTAGGTGGTCTCCCTTTGAAACGTCAACATAAACTTGACGGCCTCTCAGATCTATATTATTACGGATTCGCATCGGATTTAGTACGTAGGTTCATTTGACCGTTGACTGGAGGTGTTCAGTGAGCTAACGTAACGCTGTTGCCAGCAATTCTCTGATGTCAATGATTGAAATGGTTGCTTTTGCGATTCCGTATCATCGATTTCGGTACAAAGTTCCAGTGCAATTAACTGAAACTATGAAATCGATGAATTGTTGGCAACAGTGTTACGCAATTAGCTTACTGGAGTAAGCTGGTGGTCTCGCCGTAACCACGCGGCTTTTAACCTCGAGACATCATAAGAAAGAAGACTACACTTCACATGCACCTATAGGTATGTGGGCGCATTCATATGAACTCGTGGGAGCCAGTCAAAAAACTTAAGCACAAGGTTACAAGGAAAGCTTGGGGTACTGAAGATGACTGCAACGGAGATGATGATGTAGGCTTAGCCTAGATTGTGATTGATTGATTACGTCTAAAAACTTTTAGACAAAAAAGTTGGCCTTTGATTTTATCCGAAGACAAATAAATAGCGGCACAGTTATCCTTTTGAATTCTAAGTGCCTACTTAGAGTTTGACAATGCTTTAATACCGCTACAACTGCATGTTTACATTGGCTCGGCTTCTACCTTGATAACGGTTCAGCACGGGGCATCTCTGCTAGCGACAGGCTCGGCGCTAGGATGTAACTGCAAATTTTGGGTAGTTCGTTTAAACGTTATTTAATTCAAACGAGGTCATACCAGCTTAGGTGATGATGAAGATACAGGGCGGTCAAAATTCAAATTGGTATATTTCAAAATTCAAATTTATATATTCGTATTCGTTATCAAAAATGTAACCCAAGATAACGTCACAGAATTTAATGAGCAGGTGTTAGACGACCGTCGAGGTTTATAGAGATAGTAAAGAATTATCTAAAAGAATAAAAAGGGTTTAGAAAAACCAGAGTGTCATATGTTCAATCGAGAATTAGCCAGTATGAAGCAGCCCGCTGATTTGCTGCCGCATTTTTTTCACTGTTATCCTTAAACTTTGCGAATGCCCAGTGGACAAAGTGTCGGTGTGCATGCATTTGTCGCGTATATTTTTATATTTTATGATGCAGATATCGTAAACGTTTCATTTTCTTTCACACAACTTTTTATTACAATAATGTAAATTAAGATCTAGATGTTATTAACATTCAAGAAATTCTACCTTCTTTCATATTTTTTTTAAATATTATTAATACAACTTTTAACCGTGCCACGTTTAGGATTGCCATGGCCCTTCGTCTTTGTGAACTCTGTATGGCTCCTCATCAATGCAGTTGTGGTCGTCCTGTACACCGGCTCTGGACTCAGCCTTTACCAAAGCTGGTGCACCAGCTGTGCTGGATGACGATAAGAGGCCCGACGGAATGACACTCACTCCGTGGAAGCTGGGACGGCCTCTGGTATGGGATGCTACTTGCATCGATGCCCTTGCATCGTCTCATCTTCCAGTAACCACGTGTCAGGCTGCGACGGGTGCTGCCGCAGCTGAGAACGCCAAGCGGCGCAAATATGCTAGTATCAGTGGCGATTACATATTTGCGCCATTTGGCGTTAAAACTCTTGAGCCGTCGGGACCAGGCGCACATTCCTTATTTCGGGAGTTATCTAAGCGCCTGGTCCAAATTACAAATCACCAGAAGGCTGGCCTCTTTTTGGGTCAGCGTTTAAGCCTCGCTATTCAGCGGCCAGCCTTCTGGGGACTTATCCAATATCGGGGGACCTGGGTAAAGTTTTTTATCTCTAGTTTAGTTAGAATTAAGGTTTTTGGTATTAGAGTAAGACTTTTTTTTTTGTTTTTTTAATAGATAAGATTCCATATTGCACTTTTAATAAATGTTTATTTTATGTACAATCTGAACGTATAATTAACTTTAATTATATACTAAAAAAACAAAAGTTAAGAACCAAAATCTGCCTACATACATAGGCAGACTACCATGGTTAGTCATTCTCATAACATCACAATAATTTATTGATGAATATTTTCTTATTTTGCACTAACACAGAATAGCCCCTACCACTTACATTCGTGGGTGTCGTACAAGGCGTTTAATGGTTTCGAGGCAAAAGATCTAGAGTCTCCGTAGGCTGGAAAATGGGTAGCAGCTTTTTCCATATATTTACAATACTGCGATCCAACCCGCCTGCCAAGCGTGTAGATTATGGCAATAACGTCCCCTTTCGTGGGAGAGTAGTCTTGCAGTGGCCTGTTATGGGCTGTGATGATGTACCTACTTTTCAGAGCCGTATATTTTTCAATATTGTGAGTTTATGAAAGCAAAGAAGCGTGCTAAAGCTAGTTACATGTTTTAGAAATGTGCTAATTAAACCCTTTCATTTGATACCCCACACGGCACGTTCTTCGTTCAAAATTTAATACTCTGTTTACCGTCGGACAATCAAGACGCTTCTATCGATACCTCATTTGCCGAATTCCGCATAGTAGTTTTAGAGTTACGATCGAACATACATACAAACATACATACCCACATACATATATTATTTAACTTTATTACAGCTAGTGTCAAATAAGAAGAGACTTGGCGGGTCACGTGGTTCGACTTGCGCTGTATACGATTACCTGCGCGAAATCCCCTCCACTTATACCGTTCCTTGCATAGTTGTGTAACATCGAATAAAAAGGCTGAAACACTGTATCAATATGAAATCGACTCGACGCTCTGTGGGTGCAGCTTCTGTCTATCTGATGCTGATGTAGGTATACCTACTTAACTTTTATCTCTCAACGATCTTACAAATAATATCACGTTGCTGGATGCCACTGAATACCCATTATTCCGTATAATGTGCTTCTGATACGTATATTTTACTGTGAAACTGTTTATTACAAAGGCCAAATAAATGAATAAAAATACGAAAATGTACTACTAAGAACATAATCGTGACCCTCGTTGTGAATCCCGGCTTATGCCAGCGTTCAGTTACCTACTTTTCCTGCTTACTTTTTATCTTCACATCACAACACATAGACGCACACATCCGACTCAGTGATTTCAATACTTCGCTTTTTGGGCCTTCCGTGGCACCTCTTTCCTGATAACGACAGTTATAGGCATAAACAATTTCCACGTATACCTAGAACTACGTAGTACTAGTAAAAACACGAAAGATTGTCAGATTGAAATCGTTAGTTGAGTTTTCAAATCAAATCTAAGCCCGCTGATACCTCTAAACGAGCTTCCCTTACTACATCCCTGGCTCAAAGTTCATACAGTATGTAAAAAATACCCCGTCAGACCAGTGAAGGTATAGTTAAGTATCGATATTAGATACCTCCATTATTTACAAATATTATTCATTAAAGTGAGTAAGTTACAAACGGCGATGCTTTGTCTTTTTATGGTGTATGTAGTCGTAAATAGTTAATAATTTGGATTTTATTTGAATGAAAATAATTTTCTCCCAAATTTTGAATTGCATATTAACAAAAAAAAGAACTATTTTATTATGTAACTGGAACACTTTAAAGCCCCTTTCGGATCGGACGGAGATTTTACAGCCTGTATATCACATATCAACTGGACGAACAGCTTTTGTCACCAACGCCTAAGTTTCTTGACCTTTTATATTTAAGCATTCATTCAAATGAGGATTGTATCTAAGTTCGTTTACCTGCACATTGTTGTCTCGGAAGAATTGAGGTATAAGTATTTAAGAGTAAACAATTGGCATGTAAAATTAGCTTGCATCATGTCGAATCTCTTGTCTCTAATATTATTTCCGTGCTATTTATGCTTTCCGCTCCCCCCACCCCTCCAAAGAGGTATTCCACACAATTTATGTCGAAGTGGAAACTTAAGTTACCCTGAACAAAGTTACAGGGACTCTATTACCAAGTCACCGAGCTAGCGAACACGACCTGCAGCGTTTTCAATTTCCGAGCCACTCTCTGTAGCGGGTAGGTCGCCACAAACATAATTGTTATCAATAATAACTTTTCTTTCCCTTTGAGAAGTTACTCAAACAGCTCCATCAACTACAACTTCACACTTTGCTAACTGTATCATGTAACTTTGATACTGTAGCATATAGCAGACGCTGTAACTTTAACTTTGTCGTTGCCTTGTACATGGTTTAATTTCCTGGAAGTTAGGTAGGAGGATACACAATTTACTTCTAATAATTATTATCTTCCATTATTTGAACCTGCAGCGTAATTAAAATTTTCTTTTAATGTTCTACAAGTACAGCTTTATTAAATAAATTTTTCGTTTTCGAATCTCCATAACGTCTTATCAGATATTTACAATTAGATCGGTTTTTATTTTTTTCCTGGTAAATTAAGGAAAACAGAAATACGCAAAATTCTCCAAAAGGTCCAACCTCGCAACGCTCCGTCATTTAATACACTATGTTATTTTTAATTTAAAATTTATTTTTTTACAGTTACAATTTATCAAGTCGTCTTTTACGGAAATGTATTGCAATATTTATGTTTATTTACCTTCTATAAAGTTTACGATAATAGAAGCTAGCAAATAAAAATATATACAAGTACGAGAAGTAGAAAATTTTTTTTAAATTATTTTTGTCTCGTCTATTTAAATAAAACCAAATTTAATGACATTTGTGATAAGTATTGGGCATGGGAATCGTGATATTTAATTTTAAAGTTACGAGTACGTCGGTATCACACGCATTGTTGTGAAAACACCTTTTTATATAAGGTTATGTAAGGAAGTATCGTTTTTAATAAAAGAATGAAGGCGAACTAGGCTATTCAATATTCCAAAAATATTGTTTTCTTTTTTATTAAGGCATTGTGTTTTCTTGAGGCCCGCAATGGGGTCACGACCAGCGCGACCGCAGCGAGGAGGCGGCGGCATCCTGCTGCCCGTCGCGCTCGGGGAAAAGGGAAACGGCGGCCTGAGCCCTCCAAGAGGAAGCATATAAAAGTGAAGGCATCGGCGTCGCGCGTCTCAGTCGGCACGCGGTACATCGTCAGCAACGGCCGCTTCCACAGCCGCGATCCGTCACCAGGCCTTCCTCCCGGCCGCGAGTCGCACGCTCAGTGTCAGCACGCCCCGCGCAGGGTGCACCCGCCGCGCCGCCGCCGCCGCCGCCGCCTCGCAGCCGCCGCCTCGCCGCGCCGCATGCCGCCCGCGACTCCGCGCACGCACGCCCGCCTCCGACACCGCGCACCGCACCGAGCTCGATGAGGTGAGTTCATCGACACAACAGACACCTGCCGCGAACACTGCTCAGCGACCATACCATTTAAGATTCCTCCTTTCTGATTACCCATTTATTACCCGTTAGAAGTCCCGCGGGACACCGGCAGATTTGAACTATAGCAATGCAAAGTAACGAAAATTCGAAGTTTTCGCGACAGAACTTTGGCGCAACAAGTGGCGTGATTTTAATACGGACAGATCTAGTGTTTTGCGACACCGAAAAGAGAGTTTTATTGTGATAGGTATGTGTGTGAGCTTTATGAAGGTGTTTACGTTATTTAATAATTACCTGTGAAATATACATATTTAAAATCACAAATAAGGTAATTTAATTTTACGCTTACCTACTTACGGTTATCTATATTCATTTTGTAGCATACATCATCATTCATATAATTAAATGATAAGCCATTTACGTTTGCCTAACCTAATAATTATTATTTACAAAATTATAAGAAATTAGTTCATTAAACATAAAATAATGACTGATTACCCATTGTGCTCATTTAATTTTATATTCAACTAGCGACCCGCCCGGCTTCGCACGAGACCTTAACAAATTACACCTAGTGGGGACTTTGTTTTATAATATGTAGTGAAAATGCTTATTTCAAAATATACGTAAGCAATTCTTTAACGTCTTCCACCAAACTGAATCGCCGTTGTATTCTAATTTAACAAAATGAAAATAATCAATAACAAACATTGCAAAATTACTGCGATATGCGTGCCGATTACGTATTTGCTGAGTAAAAGAAAACTCATCATCGTGTCAGATCCACGCTGCCTGCAATTTGTTATTTATACAGTATGGTTGATTTCGAAAATTGCAAAAATTTTGGTAAAGCAAACTGTATCTAATGCGCCTATTACATTTGACTAAATTCAGAAGCAAAAAGCGTGAGAGCAAATCAAAGTAGCATGTATTGCTCATAGAATTAGTTAAATTTTTGTACCACTTGCGTAATTGTTACGCGTCCCGCTTTCCAATAGGAGTGATACAAAATGGGCCTTGTATTATAAGCAATACATTCCAGACTTGCTCTCACGGTTTTTGCTTTTGAATTTAGACAACTGAATTTAGCCATGTGTAATAAGCGCAAAGGAGGCGCTGAGATTTGCAGCTAACCAGGTTCCAACCTGGTAAGCCGCGCGACACCCATAATCGCATTGCCGCGCGCCAACTTATTTAGGTTTGCGCGCGTATTTAAGACCAGATTTAAAATTGTTTTTCGTATTCAATTTCCATGATGAGTACTACGATATCCAGGTTCAGATGTTCGCGCTAAGTTTTCCGGTCTGCCGAATGAATACAGCTAATCACTAACCGCAACACTGTGTCGCATTTTCAGTAATGATAAATATAATTTCAGATGGGCAGAGGTTATGTTGTAAAAAATGGAGTAAAAAATAATGTTAGTGATATTTGTACGTACAATTTTTTTTTCTGTGACGACATTTTGCTGATGCATCCGGCTTCAGCGGTAAACTTAGAGCTAACGGATTATACAGCTGCTTATGGATCAGTATTGTACAGTATTGGCGATGGTGGTTGACAAAAGTATAAATGTTGAAGATTTTGTTTATACCTTACTCCCTTTCATTGACTAATGAGATAAGACTGAAAGTAAGTACTTCGTTTGGGTTCGTACTACTGTTCAGCGCCCTGGTAGACAGAAACTCCAAGTTCACAAATTATGCAGATGGAGTTGTGATGAAACAAGTTTTGGGTTTACTCGTACTAAGTTAGGCTCCGTTTATAAATTACAATAGTTACGTGAGCCGTGACGTTATTGTGACATCGTATACCGTAACCGCGTTGACAGAGAATAATATGCAAATTATATATCTAGGACAATGATGTTCAATGTCGAATTGAAGAGGCGAATGCGAAAATAGCTGATAAATACAACGGCGGCACTCGAGGCGGCGCGGCCGGCGCAGCCTGCGTCATCGCAGCGCTGATCGCGCCGCGGGATCATAAAAATGTCTATATCTCCTGAGAGCAATCCCATCATCGTAAAATAGACGCCGGTAGTAAAACATCCGCGTCCTATAAAGCACCACCTTTCAGATGCATTACGGTTTACAATTTTATCATTGGCAATCAGAGTTCGGTCCGCCGGCGCCCGGCGCTCGGCGGCTCGCCGTTCGCCGCCGCGCCGCTCCGCCGCGTTCGGATCATGAACCTCTGAACGCTTACAAAACAGGTTAATTATTTCAATTTCTGGTTCATTCCGACTTATGATACTTATTAATAACATTAAACCGGTTTTGTTTGCTCGCTTATGGTTCGTTCAGTAAATTTTCCTCCATATATCACGACAACGCAATGTAGATTTATCATAAAATTTACATTTTATTAAAAACGACGTATTTATATAAGCCACATGTCAGGTAGAAGTTTTGCACGTAGTATGCAATTGCTCTTTGTAACATAATTTGTAAATATTAGGCGTAGGTATGAAACTATCGACTTGGCGTCCCGGTTGCATTCTCGGTCGCGTATCCGGCTTGACCAGCATCCAGGAGCAGCAAATCCAGATTAGCAGATCAGGTAATTACCTACAGTAACGCAACTGCCATCTGACCTCTGTGACACAGGAACCTTTGGATCATGGTTACACATTCAATCGCCTGAAAGTAGCGAGCATCGGTTAGTCTTCTATAACTAAAAAACGTCGTTGGTACAGGCGGCGCCAGTGATCGAACTCGGTACCTCTCGGGTACTGACAGGTAATAATAAATGCGAAAAAGTTACTACTTGTCTGTTTTCCTCGACAAAAAATTGATGAAAATGTTTCGGTTCATCGGTTTTGTTTGGAGTGGAAATTGGTTACTATTACACCGACTACATTGCGGGCAACTATTAGCATGTATTAGTATGTATATGTATACGTATATGGCAATTTTATAATAATATTACAGTGGTTGAACATACTGTCAATTCCATAAAAACTGTAAACTTATTTATAATTTAAAGACAACCGTCTTTGGCAACTGGTTGAGTAGCAAGATTATTTTATCCTTTTTGTCGGCTGGAGGGGTTTCCTTATCTGGTCAATACTTTAGGTACTTCCATGAACCCGATCTGGTTGTTTTTAAACTTCATTTCACCCACAGTGCACTGCCCTGTATGACGTCCATAATAAATACGGTACGGATTGTGTTATAATATAACAGTGCGCGCGCGCCGCCATCGAATCAATTGAACAGCATTGATCAGTATTTAATATTGATTTACACTCCATCCGGTTACTCCGATCCGCGCCAAAGACACAGGCATTACATATTTAAGTGCATTGCTGTTTCACTCGTCCCATAAAATAAAATAGCTTTTTATTATTAGCGAGGTTTGTCTACTTGAAATATCGGTTGCAGACGCAGGCTCATATCGTCACGATTGAGCTTGCGAATGGAAAAAAAGTAACGGTTTTGAGGATTAAATGTACACTTTCTGTGTCTGTGTAGGAACCCGTGGTGATGAACTGATGAGATGTTGGATTATCCCTACCTTATATTTACGCGTAAATTTCACGTTTCGAATTACATTGGATAGGTAAATTATCATGTTTTAACCGCTTGGATAGGATCAAGGTGGAGTTGTTTCTGTGGCAATTCCAGTGCTTCCAGTATCTACCGACATGCTGCCCGTTAATAGGGGTTTACGAATGAAGTTGTCTTTTTTGTCAATACATTTTTGCTCATTAGTTTTTATTTTGCGTCACATGTAATAACTAGTATTTTATGTATAAATAAATAACTTATAAAGTTTATAAACAGTTTCGAAAGCACCCCTTTTTATTTGTCGTTAATTTTGCTTATATAGCCAGATATAATTTTATAAAGAAAATTACATTTCAGTAAGTTAACTTACTGTTGTCCTATAATACCTACAAAGTTTCATTGTAATCGAATCAGTCGTTTGTAAGGAATGAAAAATTCTCTTGTATGAAAATTACGGTTTTTGTCATTTTCTCCATACAAAACGGCAATTTCATATTCCAAGACATAATATTCAGGTGTTGGATTCTTGTATTCGCATTGAAATATGGTGCGTGTTCTCCTAATGCTTTTGGGGTTTTGGGTATTCATATCTAGCAAGAAGATTCCTGTACCGGTGCTCCGATCGATCTTGGATTCGATTATATAAATTTAGATCCCGCTTCTTTCTCCAATCAGCCTCCGTTTCCGCAGTTTGCATTTCAAATCTTCTGCGTGAAAATTCTGTCGCATTTGGCCTCAAATAACCTTGTCTTGTTACCTTGAGTCTGAGAATTGCCTGACTAGTCCTAATCAAGGGCAGCTGTTGGTATCAAGCGCATGCATCGAGTGGCAGAGCATGCCATTCTCTGGAACCGCTGCAGCTTTTATTTTCTTTTTTTTCATACCATTAAGGTGGCAAACAAGCTTACGGTCTGCCTGGTGGTAAACAGTCACCGCAGCCTATGGACGTTTGCAATACCAGGGGCATCACCCAATGGGATCTGACTTGAGCCTTGTAAAGGAGAAGTCGTTGCCCCAGGGTGAAGAATTGCTTTGATCTGTTAAGCACACCCTGCTTTTTAGGTGCGAGCTTGACCTTTTCTTCCAGATGACTGCGAAACTGGACGTCACTGGAGATGTCAACACCTAGGATATGTATGCTCTTAGAGATGGCAAGCGGTGCATCCTGGAGCTGAAGAGCTACAACGATTCGAGTTTTCTTGGCGGTGAACGCGTGTGTCTTAGTGGGGTTAAATTGGACTAGATTAAGTCGTCCCCAATCGGAGATATTAGATAAAGTACTCTCGATGTTAGACACAAGTACTTCGCGACTTTCCTCCACCAAGGCACGAGGGATATTGGCACAACCCGTATAAGAGGCGTCTCCAGTATTGTCATTCGCATAGCAATGAATGCTGTCAATGGAAAGCATGACATTGATATGATGGAGGAACAGAGTTGGAGACAGCACCGAGTCTTGCGGATACCAGCGTTAATGTCCAAGCTATTGGAGCAAAAGCCGTCAACTACGGCTTTGATGCATCTGCTGGACAAAAAGCTAGTTACCCACTTGCACAATCCTAGGCCAACTGCTCGTTGACAGATGTAGTAAGGCTAGTTCTAGTCTAGGTTACCATCTAGTACTTTACAAATAGGCTCCCTACGGCAGTACATAATATGTTTTCCAAGAAGTTTAACTGCATTGCTACAGTAAGATTGCCGCTGGCTTTGGCGGGCCGGCTCGTTGCCCGTTGAGCGAGGGTAGGAGCTCTGGTTGTGGTGTTTAACGTTAGTCGTACAACCCTGAATCTCAGCATTGAGTCGATCGATCCGGCTATGGTGTCTTTTACTCCATGCTTAATCATGACAAGCTGCCAGTGCAGGTGGATTGCTCAAAATACATAACGTGCTCGATGTGATTAAATTATTAAGGTTTCTCATACTTAATACTATACAACTTATTCTATCAGTATAAACCTTGGTAGTTTTTATATGTTATTCGCACTGTATCCTGTAATTTTTGTTTCTCAAACAATAAATGAATAATAAAAAGTACAAATTTATTTCGCGACTCTCTAAACAGCGGTTGTGGAAACTAGTTAACTGCTATAATTAAAAACTTGGTTGATGGCGTCTTCAACGATCGTAAAAGTTTGTAACAACATCAGTTAAAAATTCAATATCAAAGTACGTTGTTTAAACATTTTGATACAAGTTGGATGTTACAAGCGTACTTCGTCAGGAGTGTCGTGTTTAAACTTTCCATTCGCACATTTCACGCTTCTTGAGTGATATCATAGGCATACTAAGTTCGTATTCGTAGTTTATGTCAGAGAAGGTTCGGCCGGCCAGTATCGGGGACTCACAGCGCCTTCAATTAGCTATAATCTATTGGAAAGCCCATCAGAAGCCAGCTCGCAGTCAGCAGACGAGCATTCTAAGTCGTATCATGCGCTTTAATGACTTGCACTTATCTCGGCGAGCTAACCGCCACTATCGAGTAAAGTAGGAAACAGCTTATTTAGAAACACATTATTAGAGCCGTACGTAGTACCTACGTACAGAGCAAAGATTCTCACCGTGCACTGGAAGCCGTAACGTGTACAGCCAGTCGCGTGCCGTAGAAGGTAATAGAAATTATTACTGGGAGGAAAACTTAACTAGATCCGCGAGTAGTAGACGACTTTCTCAAAATTAGTATATTCCAGGTGATAGCTGTGTCTGGTGTGGCTGGTCGAGTTGACTAAAGAGGTTTGGCTTTTGTTTGGCCCCAACAGTAGCCACCGAGACGGGAGGCCGCCGCGGCCCGCGCGTGCTTAATGCGCCCACCCATTGTTTCTCTAACGTAATAATTACTGGATATTGCATTCTAATTGCACGACACAATGACCGAGATCAGAAGTACTCGAATGAAAAGGCATTGGCACTTGACCACTTCCTTTACGTATAGTTGTATAGACACCAAATAGGACGATTATTGCAATATCCGTTGTGTTTTAACTTGATATTTCTTGGTTAATTCTGTCTAGGTACAACAAGGTATATTTATATACATCATAAGGCTGTCCGAAACTCAACTATTGGTATTAAGGTGTTTACCTGAAGCTTTATTGCTGATACATTGTATTTATTTTAATATTCATTAACGATGTCTTTATTTGTCCGCAGTGGAGACGCAGAATACACCACAGAATACAACATGAGGAACAATGTAAAGTAAGTGCATTTACGTACCTATTACCAAACGGTCATGCAGAACTTTTCGTTTAATTGAGGCATTGTTTAATAGTGGCGGGTGGAGTAACGTGCGTTGCTCTTATATAATAATTTGCGTGTTCAAGTTACGTGTGTGCCGCTAATTCTGATTCCTATTATATGGAAGTGCGGTATTGTGTGTGGAACAGCGTTGTGACACGTTAGCTCTTTAGCGCCGTAGCGAGCTAATTGGTGGCGGTCACGCACGCGGCGGCTCGCCGGCTGAGCACGCGACGCACGGAGCAGCCCTTCCCAGCAGCCGCCTTGGCGACGGCAGAACCTAACCAGCGAACTGTTCCAACTATGGATCATTTTACAAATAATGTTCACGTGGCATTCACACATTTCGAAAACGTTCTTTCCACATTACAAACATTTAATTAGACCAAAAAATATCTCGTAAACTATTACCTTTAAATAAAACATTATTTTGTGTTTATTTTAAAAAGAGTCCTTGCTAGATTTCCATAAATTATTATGGAAATCAAGCAAGGGCTCTTTTCGGCTCTTAAGTATTATTAATAGATTTTGAAATTTCTTTACGTAATAAGAATCTAGATTCTTCCCGAATAATAATCTTTTCCCGGTAAAATATTAGGATCCTGCGGGAAATCAAATCAATCAGGCTGAAGTCATTCTGAAGGTATATGTCAAAAACGCTTTTAATTTGGCAAATAGGAACACCAAACTTACAGAAATTAAAAAACAATGTCCAAAACTTCTTCCCTATACTTTTAAATTGATATTTAAAAGCAAAGATTTGAACTCAGCTTGTAACGTCGTGGTAGCATTCATTAAGAACCTTATACATACTAGAAAACGAAACATTTTAGTTGATAACTCGCAGAATTCGTCACTGTAACTACCTGAATAACAAAACTAATTGCCATGATCACAAGATTTTAGACATAGTTGCTTCAAATTTGCAACTTCGATTGTATATTATGTTCTCTATTGCTCCTTTATGTCCATCCTTTATATTAGCACTTTTTATTTGATACGCTAACATCAACGTATAACTTTGCGTCATTGTTTTGATGGTACTCCATAGTCTGTACACTTATACTTATTTGGTCCTGAAACAAACTAGTACACTACATGATGCTTAATTTATTTTATTTAGATACTAGTGTGCCGAAGGTAGTGTAGGTGTAAATTTTTTAGAACTCTAACAAGTAAGTAAATGCGCTATACTAAATAATTAGATTAACTAGGTAAAGCTAATCTAATTAAGCTCTGTCTACCCATACCTACCTCTATTGTGTACCTATATGTAATTAATTTATATGTAGTAGTAGGTGGACAGGTATCTATAACTAACGCCGGAATATACTAAACTTAGGCAACGCGTAAGTTCCTAATAAGAAAAGGCATTGAACCAACACAAACATTAGGTGAAACCTAAACTTGATTAGTCACTCTCAATTTTATGACACCGATTTTGTGCCCCCTAAATGCAATAGGAATATCTTAAGGTGTCAACTTAAACTTCGCCCAAGTTAAGTGCAATCGGGCATAAGTCTGTAAAATACGTAAATTAGCTACTCACCGTAGTAATCCCTGTAAGCTACTTATGTTTTTATTTCCATCGCCATTCCAGGTAAAGCTGGATCGATCGAGAGAGCCTTACTTTTGTACTTTTGCTAGCCTTACTTGTTTTATTCTAATAAACCTGTAGGTACAGGAGCTTTTGCATTTTTGCATTGAGTAATAAATTCACTAACAAGATTATTCACTTGTTTTCCATCAAATCTTTATTATAATACCTAGTCCATCTGAGTTATTATCTGTTTACATTTTTCTACACAGATTTAAATGAAAATAGACATGTTATTTTTCTTATCAAATTCTGCGAACATGTAGACGCAAACAAAGCCTGCCTCATCGCACGTAGGTACGTTAACAATTTGTAGATTCCGCGGGCTCCCCAACTCGGAGGCATGATAATAAACCTTATGAGAAAACTAAACATATTATGTTACGTCACAAATCGTCTGCGAGTACCTGGTGATTTTCCTTATTTATTCGTACTACCTTCTGTTTGAGGTGCACGATACGAAGCAATATAGGTGTAGCGAATTATGCCGTCGTCCTTCTGGTGCGTAGGTACTCGTAAGCACTGATATTAATTAAGTGTTATGTGTGTATAAGTACACATTTAATTCATATATTACCTGCTTACGCACATGTTAGTTATTAAAACTTTGGTGTAAAACCACTGTTCAGGGTGCGCAAAAAGCTGGTTTTTTACAGTTTGTTCCGGCATTTGTGAAGACCGAATTATTTCTCATCGTCATGTTTTTGCGGCTTAAAAGGTGCGATTCAAATGAAGGTTACGTTTTCTGAACAAAAACGTACAGGTCATAATTTTTGTAGCAAAGAAATAATGTTATCGTGGTTTACGTCAGTGCCAGGTACCAATTCTTGTTTTAAATATTTAATCTTAAATTGGCAGGGTCACGGCCAGCGCAAAGCGGTTCCCTTGTTGAGGCGCATCTGCATCGGCAATAATGCCGCCATTTATATTAAAATGGCGATAAGCTGCGCTACAAGTTCGTTCAACTGTTACATTGATCGAATAACGGGTAGACCCGATAGCGTCGTCCTGGCGCAGGCGCGAGCCTATCCTGTACCGTTATGGCCTTCGACCGGTAACGGGACGGAATTTCAATTGAATTTTTATTTATCCGAATGGAATTAATTTACTACACGTGTAGGTACTAAATATGTTCTTTTTGGAGAGATGCCAAACATTGCATTCAATCGTGAGGGCGATGAGCGCCCGTTGAACATTCAAGTGATATTCAGAAGAGAAAGCCTCAAAGCTACCAATTTCAAAGCTTGGTACCGTTTTATTTCAAAACGCCATCATAATGTGTCAGTTAAGAAATTAACAATAATAAGTTCACCGAACTCGGGGGAGACGATGAACTTGCAACCGGAACCGGTCTTGGATACGTGTTTGAATTTCTGGTAGTACCCTGGGCGGCTGTCTAGTTTCGTAACTGCAACGGTGCAGCGCGAGCCGGCCGACGACACCCACCGCCTGCCTGGACCCACCGCGGCATCCACACGATCAACATAAAGTAAAGATTTGAACATATAATCAACGTCAATCTAAGCAATATTATCGATTCCATCGGGTGCCGAATGATTTTAAAAACCGGCCAAGACGTGTCGGGATATGCGCAGTGTAGGGTTCTGTAGTTGCTATGCATGCTTAACATATAATATATAATGTTACCAGTGCACCTAGCTCCTATGCCAATTGCATGAAATATTTGCTGATTCAACAACACTTCACATCGACGCTATGCAGTTAAGCATAGAGTTTACAGACGAACTGTTGCTCTCGGTACTTTTGGATGTTCCGGGCCTACTATTGCCATGGATTTATTACTTACTAGTGGACCCTGCGCGACTTCGTTCGGTTACACTTACTTTACCTCATACCTACCCTTTGTTTTCTTGCTTATGAATCTTCCTCATGAATCACTCTATCGATTGTTGAAAACCGCATTAAAATCCGGTGCGTAGTTTAAAAGATCTAAGCGTACATAGATACATAGGGACATGCGGCGGGAAGCGACTTTGTTTTATACTATGTATAGAAGTGATCAATTTGCAGCTTTTTTTATTGTTATTTATTCATGCTAGCCATGTTTTAAATTAACTTGTAATTCTTATAATAATTAAGATAAAGTAATATTGAATTAGTAGAGGTATCCTGTAATATACCTACGTTGCACGCCATATGAACCGAAAGGAAATTATGAAACTTACCAATAAGAGGGCTAGTCCTCGTTCACGTACCTATTAAGTAAATCCTAAAAACAGGAATAGCTTTTCTGATGTTTCCCATTACTAATCAAATTCAAATTAATTTATTCCACGCAAATATAGGTACATAGAAATTAAGCTAAATTATAAAAGTAATAGGACCGTATTAAGAGACGTACGCGAGAACATAATTATATGAATAGCAAATAGGTACTTAGTTCTATAACTTATAACTAATAAAAACGGTAACTGTGTAGAGGGGCACAATTTCAGCGTACGCTGAGGGCTGGAGCCCTGCAGCACGATTTTGTGTAGTAATACTAAGTGGGTATGTAAAAATGTAGGTAATGTTTCTACCTAGGTAGAATGCGTCAAATTATAAATCAGACGTTGACTTTGTCCAGGGCCACGCCTGTAGCACGCAAGGACAAGGGCACACACATTAAAGTAGGTAATGCGTGCGAAATTGTACTTATAAAACGGTCAAGTGCGAGTCGGATTCGTTGTACCACTTGTAATATATAAAAATCTCAAGATTATAATAGATTACGGTTCGAAAGACTTACTAATAGGTTCAGTTTTTTATCCGACATGGTTACGTAAATATGTAAATCGTAAAACATTTTGTGCCATACAAAGTAAACAGCTTGTCAGCCCTTGAGCGACGTGTATGATTTATTTATTTGACAATATTATTCCGGGAAAAAAAGACATGTATAACAAACTAAGCCGGCCTAATTTTCTTATCGGCATTTGATTTAATATAATAATTATTTCGGCAGTGCTTCGTACCGCTAACCGAGAGAAATTAAATAATTTAATGAATAAATAAATTACTATTATCTATTTATTAAATATGGATATGCTTGGTAAATTCACACAGCGCCATTTAGCCTCAAAGTAAGCAAACCTTGTGTTATGGGTATTAGATAACTGATAAACTATTTATATACTTTTATTAAATACCTACTTTTTATACATACTACATACAGACCAGAACAGAAATTAAAATTCATCATTTTAATTGATTGTTGAATAAGGTCTCTAGATAATATAAATTCTAATCTAAAAATGGAAGTAGGTACCTACTTATAGCCCCAAACTAGCAACGCTTGTACAGCTGCTAGATGAAGTTTCAAAAATTTAACATTTTTTCCTAAATTACCCTTTTTGTTTGTCTTTATAGTTAAAAATGTTTATTACCTACGCAATTAATGGCGATGTCTCTTGTTTTGCTTTTGTTTATCTAAATTATAAAAATTGTGTTTAACTCAAAATAAAAACCGCTCTTTTTATTGGCTTACGTAACCTTTAACCACTGAAATCAGTTTTTTACCAGACGATTGCCGCTGTGCGGTTTGAGAGACCGCAATATTATAAAGCATATCACGAATCAATCGTACGTTTTTTTTAAATCAGATTAGTCATATTATGGCTAAAATATTAAAAGTTTTAGATGAATACGGAATTTCAATATCAGATTTCCGCACACTTTGCCTGACTCAAATTATAACAATGAGGGTGAAAAACATCATCAAAAAGACGTCTACAATGTCGCAAGTTTCTGATCCAGTCTTACCTACCTACATTTATACAAAACTCACAATTTCATGTAACAGTCAATAGGTAATTTTGTACCGAACTACCTTCATTTGGTTTAAAAGATTCTCCGCTACCTTTAGAAATAAAAAGCGGATAATCTTTGTTATCGATAAGAAGGAAATCAGTATTTTACAACAAAAATGGAAGAACACTTTAATGCGAAAAATCATGAAAGATCAAGAATCATGTTGATGAAAAATCAACATGACGCCTATACATCGCCGGCTAGAGTGCGGTTGTAGCTGGACTTGAGTGAGGGTAGGTGCTGAGACGTTCACCACAAACATACGACAGTTTGTTATTTTCCAATTTTAAATTAGAGTGCGGTCTAAATAAGGCAAATATACCTACTGAAGAAAGTAGTGAGGCGTTGTGTAAGCAGCAGACCCGGATTAGGGGGAGCAGGATTAGGCGGTCCCGGAGGCTCCGGGCTCCGTTCCGCCGCTGGCCGCGGGAATTGCAGTAATTGGCACTCCATTTAAACGTCGCGACTAAGTGTTATGTCAGTGACTCGGGGCGTAATTGTTTCGACACTTAATTTCCTCGAGTGACTTTTTTGTCCCCTTGAACGTTACTCGCCCGAGTAAACATTCTTGCTCGGATCGGTAAAAGCGCTTTAATGGTTATAAGATGGATCTAACTTAATTTCAAGGTTATTTTTTATGATAGACACTACTCGTTAAAATGGTTATCTTTAACATCGTGCAGTAAGGCAATTAGTTGGATTAATTAAGTATTCAAAACATAGTTGCGCATCACCTCAACTTTTTTGTGTTATTGTCTCAACAGGTAAACACATTTTATGAATACAGCAGGAAGGAGAAATCGAATAAAGAAATTAATTTAAATGTGTGCAGTTTTTCTTAAACCAAAGGTATTTGCGAAATCTCAATTAAAAATGTGGTAGAGTAGAGATACACAGAATAAAGTAAAGCCTTCGTAAAAAGTCTACATTTATGAAACTTCGCATGTATTATTTCGTCTGCGTTAAATAAAATATGAAGCAATTCTCAATATTTATACGATAAGTACCGTTTGTTTAAGTATATATTTTGTTTGTTTAAACTAGGTAACCGAACGATTGTTCTTGTAATAGCTAACATACTGACCCCGCAGGAATTATAGAGTAGGTACTTACCTAAGTATTATCGTCAAAACAAACCGTAAAACACGGTAACGGCATCCAATGTTATTTGGCTTCAGTAACCGCATTCTTTTTCGCTTCGGTTCTTATCAAAGGAAACCCAAACCGAGAGTAAAATACAGTAGACAGGCACAGAAGAAAAGAAAGATGACTTTTACCCGTTTAGAAAGGCAAAGCTTAAAACTTTCCTATGACTAATTTTACTATTCATGTACATTTGCTGGCTTTATAATAGTTCTGTTAGAGAGAACATTCCAGTCGCACATTAAGGCATTTATTAGGTGGTAGGTTAGGTATTAAGGAGAAACACACCGTAAAACTAGGTGTACTTTGCCGGGGCGTTACAGGTACTTCGAAGTAATTAAACATAAATACATGGAAACTGGGCAGATCTTAGTTCCGCGCGTTGGCTCGTAGCCGCCGAAGACCGCGGGATGGCATCGCCGGTGTTTACCATTACATTTAACGTCAGTTTATTATTGCCACAGCCATATTCACACTTATAAGTTACGACTGTTTTACTGTTCGTCCTCCAGTCTCGTACTTAATTTTGTTTTCTTTGTCTTTATGCATCATGAGACTCATTGTTACTATTTTAACTCGAAGGGCTAGAGCACGTAATTATCACCAAGCAGGCGATAAAACTATGTTCTTTTTTAAACAATAACTTAAAGACGTGTGAACTCGGTTGTTCTCTGCACGAATAATTTTGATAACACATCGCCATCGCCTCGAACTTATAAATGCCTGTCGGTTGTTCTTCGCACGAATATGTTTGATAACATAACGTCATAGTCTTTAACTTATAATGAACTGATCATTATAACACATCATATGAAAATATAATAATTTTCTCTGTTTCACACCATTTAGGCCACCGCACAGTAACTGTTGACCCAGAGCAGAGAGCACAGTCGGATTACTGGCTTGATTGTTAAATAGAGTAGGTATAAACTGGATTGGCTCCTGTACTGTAGCAGATAGGGTTAACTGTCAATCAAAAGCGTTATATCCAACGATAATACAATGTACATATCGCCAATATGGCAATTTTTTTAGACACTCGCTTAATTATATGTGAAATAAAATGTAAAAAATTAATAATTTAATGTTAATGCGTACTATAAAGTCTCGAATGTTTCAATAGCAAAGGTACTAAATTATCTAAAGAGGGAATGAGGTGAGGGACACATGAATAAACAAACGTGAGGGCAGCAAAACGTGGTCGCAATTTGTTGGGTATACAATAGTACTTAATAATAACATCACTTATTAATGCGTTGTCGTACCGGAACGCGCGAGCCATTGTTTCTAGCGGCGATGTAGTGAAACGAACTTGTGGTCCTCTTATCGCCTGTACGTTTGCAACACAATCACATGGACACATCGTCATCTAGAATAAATTACTTCCATTACGTAAATGCCCTTGCGTGGATCCCACCCGCAGCCATCTGGATCTGATGAACACAGCTGTGCATGAACATTTTCAAATAGTGTGCACGAAAATACCCTAGTTTAATCCTAGGCTTGGTAAAGCATGCAACTTAGCTTTGGTCAGAAGTCGTACCAGGAACCCTCAATCCCTACACCCTAAATAAACTACTGCGTATTATAGGAGCTACAGACAACCCCCTGTGTAGGGGATGTTTAGTAGGTGAGGAACGGCAGCTTATGTAGTCCTGGAATGTGAGAGACCATCGAAGTACAGGGATTAAGCCTCACTAGACACATGGTCTGTTCTAAGAGTCTGTGAACGTCCTAAGAGACTAATAGAGTTCTGGAATTATCTAGGTTGGCAGCTACAGCCAGTTCTCAATCACGTAACTATAGAGACCAACTTTTAGCCCAAATTAGCCTCTAAATTCAACCTCCTAAAAACGCCGTTAACGGCTACTATCCGATAGAAAAACTAAATCGAAACGCTTCATATGGCGAACACGATGGTCATGGTCCAGAGTTATCAGCCTGGAAAACCAATAGCGAGTGAACTCTGGACTCTCTTCATGTTGGGATGTGTATCGGTGCACGGTGCACGCACGACTAGCACCGGGTGCACGCTAAATATGCACTGAGCAAGCACCCTATTAATAAGCATAGTATTATGATCACCTCTCCTTTAGTATCTTTCTCCTAACTAGTCCCAACAAAGTACCTACTGAACCCAAACTTTCTGTTTTCGAACTTTCCATCTACAATCATAATAGATAATTTCAAACTATTAGTAAAAGTAGTAGTAAAATACTAAAGTTCATTATCGCAAAACCTGCACGATTCCCGTACAAGTGAGTACCATTAAAATTGCTAGTCGAGTACACACTGGGCGCAAATAATTACGAATACCCATCAACTGTCACCGGCTTGAAATTAAGTTTTCGATCAAAGTAGATCGAAGTCATTAAGAAGAAGCACTATCGCGGCGCCGATTGATTGTCTTAATAATAGGCGCACGCACGTGCCGCCGCCGCGCGCCGCCGCCGCCGTGCACCGCCGTGCGCTGCCGCGCGCCGCCGTGCGCTGCCGTGCGCCGCCGCGGCCGAGCGTGGAGCGCGAGCCTCTCAATTTTAAACCGCTTTATGAACAAACTCTAATAAAGGACGCTCCTCTAACATCCCATAAGATTGAAATAGGGCTCCCACGAGACTTCTTTTTTTCGTTTAGCACCAAGGAAAATTGCGGGTGTACGAAAATTGTGTTACCAAAGGAAATTGAAAATTTCGAGGCAATTTTCTCCTTCAAAGAATAACCACTTTGATACTAATTCGACGTTTTCATATGGCATGCCCCGTAGACCTATTGTTATTATGAGGAGACCTCGGGGTTCACTTTTATGTAATGTTATAAAGTAAATGTTGCGATCAAAATGCTACCGCTAACACTGTTTATTAATGTGCGGGCGTTACTCGTGTAGGTAACGAATAGGTATATGACTTTTGCCATTGTTAAGCGTAGTGGCTACAGTTTGCATTGTTAATTGTTTGGAACATGTCATCATAATTAGATATATTTGTTACCTTTTTAAATATTAACGTACGTGTTTACACCATTCAATTCGGAAAATATATAAATTGAACCCCTAAGGTAAATATTTTTATGCTATTAGTTGTGATATTTCACGATGATGTAGTACGGGAAGGGTGTAAGCAGATCTGTCAGCGTCCGCCAGACGGGAGCTGGCAGCTCCAATTACAGCGTAATTGCATCTAAAATTAGGATATTCCATGTAAGAAATCATTTATGTGTATATTTACGATTCATGTTCCTGGTATTTATACATATAGATTGTAGGTAGACCCATCCATCATGTTGCCTAGTTTGGATTGTCACGCACAAAGTTATATACTATGGTAATCTCATAGTTAGGGTATGTCAGTGTAATCTATCCTTTTAAAATAATCCATAAAATATTAACTTATGTTTGGAATTTTTATTCCAAGAATAAAATAAAGTTTTTGTATTTACGTCATCCCATTGCCTGCGAATTCAAATTCAGAATATAAATTTTCCTGTTTATATTTCTGTGTAATTATTTTCCCGCTGAACAGAATATTTTTTCTAATTGTTGTGATTTGTATTTGTGAATGTTTTTTCTTATTTAAAGCCAATAAATAGATAAATGTGAAAGTAGTAAAGTGATTTCCCGCCGCTTGATATCCTCGACGCGTAGATACAACAGAACTGACTCGCAGCTTCCAGCAAAGTTGAGAAAATTATAGGTACGATATTTTAACATAAAAATATGAGTGTAGATAAAGTAGTGTATGCAACTGCATATAACTAGGTATAAAAACATGAGTGTCAAACTATTATAGTTAATAGACACTCATGTTTTAATTCCCCCTTTTATATGTCAGTTAATTAAACTACAATTATAGCTCCATCTCTATATTATAGGTTTATTCTTTTTACGTATGGGTGTTCAATTCCAAGATTCAATGAGGGCTTTTCATGTTCAACTAGAACATTAAAGTACCTAATAGATTAAATATCTATTACTTTAGTATCTATTCGCGGCCGTTTAGGCAAACTCTATTATCGATCTACTTCTGCCAAGATATTTTCTCGAAACGTATCGAATCGAATCTAATACCGTAAAATGAAGTCCTCGACCTTTTATGTTTATTTTTCTACAAAGTAAAAAAAAATATTTCAAAATGTGCCCACTGTTTCATTCTATAACGAAAGTCGACATTATTTTCATGTTTTATGAAGTGTATTAAGTAGGTTATCTACTTGACGGCAAGGAAACTTAAGTTGTTGGGACCGATACTTATAAACTTTGTGCTGCATAATAAAAACACGGCATGATACAGAGACAGCCTTAGGCCTTTCGATGACGTTAAAACTTTTTTTTAACCTAAAGTTTAGATTTAGAGATAAAGAGAATAGGGTGATAGCTGTGCTGATACCTACTGATGTCTCATAACCAAAAATAATCTATTAAAAAGCAGAAGAGTTTTTAAGCTTGCGAAAAAAGGAGAAAGGTGACTTTAATGAGGCTGTAAAGCGAAACTGCCCAAAGGATGAGGAGGAGGACTGCACCCCGGTTCTTTTTTACTTATAGAACCCACACTCTTGTATGGGATATGTAAGTAGGATCGCTACAAAAAGTCAAAGTTAGTAAATAAGTTTTATGTGCTAAGTTGTGCACGGGCGGGTCTTCTTATCGTCTACTATCACTACAAAACGGAATTTTTCTTGTACTCGATGTAGTAGGATAAGCTACAGCGCCCTCGCAGTCTAATAAAACAAAGTCGCTCCCCGCCGTCTGTCTCTAGGTATATACGAGTAGGTACGCTTAAATCTTTTAAACTGCGCGATTTTAATATCGCGCCGGCTCCACTAGTAGGTAGTTAAAATACTTGAAAAAAATATTACTTTGTATTCTTTAAGTAAACATCTAATCAAAATGCACCCCTCTTGCAGCTCTGAGTAGGTACTTAGATATTGATTGAATAATTCCAATAATTCCCGACCTACATAGAGTTCAACTTTGCGTCTGAGGTATTGACTATACGGTTCCAGAGAACTCTCCGACGTCGAGCGGAATTAGTTCCTGGAAGGGGAACTCTATTCATCATCACAGCCCGTAACAGTCCACTGCAGTCCATCTCCACGCTTGGCAGGCGGATTGGAATTAGCAGTATTTAAATATAACAGTGGAATATGCTGCTGCCCATTTTCCAGACTACGGAGACTTGATCTTTTGCCGCGAAAACATTAGTCCGCCTTCTACGACACCCGTGAGTGTATAGGGTTGGTGCTAATCTAGTTTGCCGGACACCACACGGCCAGGTTCTCTATTATTGACAGGTAATTGCATAAGCTCTTCCGAGATTAATCTCTCTAGTTGCGTAAACGTCCATTGGCTCCGATAACTAACTGCGTACCCGTGGGCGCTGGAAGAGGGGTGCAAGAGGTAATGATAAAACGTTAAGGATTATTTTATTTTATTTATTAATAGTATAGCCACTGTAACTACAGTGTATGTACCTATCTATAAACAATAAAATAAAAGTTAATACAAGAAGGATGTGTATATTTTTGAAATGTCGTATTTGAAGTTTAAACTGTTTGTTTAAGTCGTTTGTTACTCCACACAGCATTATTAAAGCAATTTTTGTAGTTCATGACTTAATGACCGAGTTGCAACAATGTAGTTTAGATGTTATGAGTACCTATCGGTTCAAAATCATAACACTTATTTTTGCATTGCATCTACTTCTATTTAGCCCTTCATGGTACGCCATCAGGACCCGTCCGCTTTAGGGTATGCCGTCCGCTGCATTGCAGTAACTGCACACGTGTGACGCGTGTACAGCTCGCGAGTGGCTCTCGAGCCGAGACGTACCCAAACATTTAATTGAAGGCTTTATTTACAGTTGTTGTTGTTTCCCGACAGGCCATCGTTCTGGGGGGAACGCACGCGCATGGAGAAGCGGCTGATGGTAGTGGCGGGCGTGGCGGCGGTGCTCGCCGTCGCCTTCCTCGCCGCGTTCGTCGCCAGCCTGCTCGTGCGCAGCTCCACCGGTATTAACGGTAACCACTGCCTATGAATACATTGTCGGAGGCTCGCCTGCGCTGGTATAGTCACGTCTTGCGCAAGCCTCTGGGATACGTGGGAAATAGGTGTCTCAACGTGCCAGTATCAGAGGCCCCGTGGGCGACCCAAGAAGCGATGGATTGACATCGCTTAGTCGAATTCGAGAGCCTACGACGCGAGGAGAAGTGGAGAAATGGAGAAGAATGAGTCGGAAAGCGGACCCTGGCAGAAGCCGGGATAAACACTAGGATTATGATGATGACATGTATGTGGACATAGTCGTAGGTGCGGGTTCGCTCGTCGGTGCGGTGCCCGAATGTCGTGCACGCTGTGGCCGTGTTGCGCTCATGCGTTCACGGACATAGTGCGTATCGGTGCTCGGCGTCTCGCCGGCGTATGCATTCGTGCGTGCTGGCCGGACTACATGCGTCACCCTCTACCTGAACGAGCTCGGTCCTTTAGTTTTCCTTGAGTTTTTGACGTTTATTAAAATTAATTAATCCTATTTCTATTCATTTCTTCGTCATAGACGGCCCGTAACAGTCCACTGCGAGACATACGCCACCTTCAGACAGTAGTGGAAAATATTGGAGATTTCTGATTTCTGTATTTACGCCGTTTTCCTCGTCAGGCAAACACTTTCGATATCAGTTAAATATCTTTTATTGACAGAATAGAGTCCTAAGAACACTTTATAATTACACACGATATAAGTGCGTAGGTAGATACATGAGTAAGTGTCGAATTAATAAACTACCTATCAAAATATTACAAATCCTGTGCCGTTAACCGAATGACGTGACGTAGGTACCTAAGCATGTCTTTTATTTAGGGTCATTTATTTTAGTCAATTTATTCCTCGAAATAGGTATTACCTTGCTGAACGAAGGACTTATGGAACGTTCTTGCTGCTCAACATGAGTTGGGCATACAAAACAACGTTTTATGAGTATGCCCAGCAGCATTCGCTAACTTTGTCGGCGCTATACTTAGAATATTTAATTAGAGAAAATTCGATTGTGAGTCACTTGACCTAAAAGTTTTTGGAACATGCAAGGCCACCTACATATGCCGTACAGATAAATACTAAATACCTACTTCTGAGGATAAAAATAATGTTACCCATATACAAAGACTTCTATATACTAGCGTACCCGTATATGACTGTACTCGTATATCTGGCGTCCAAGATAATTAACGACTTCACAATGCCAACACTTTCCTGCACCAATGATAAAATTAGTAAGTAAAAACTCACATCTATTTGGAAAATTTGTATCTATCTAAAAAAATACAATCCACAAACATAGACCATGACCTGAAATAGGACATAGGCAGCTTTCTCGAGCACAAAACATTAGTTCTGTCATTTAAACGTAGGTAGGTAGGCAATCTGTCGTAATGGCACTATTAACCATGTTATACCTCCACGAACGAACATATGCGATCTTCAAACTGTGCTATAACGGTGGTAATTTGACGGCGAATCAAATTTTAGTCATTGGCGGCCTCCCTCCCACCCTCACCCCGCCGGAAGTCGTCGCGAAGCGCACGAGGCAGCATCCTGATTGAAATTTGCACATCACTGCGTTACATCCACCTTGCGGAAGATTTCACAAATCAATTTATCTTAGACGACATAAAAATTGCTACAGCAACAGAGAAAATGTATGGCAAGTTAGCAACGCGATACAACGGCTGCTGCCTCGGCTTGCCAAACCCGGCGCACGGAGCGTGGCGCAACCCGCGCATTGTGCCCGCATGTCCCGACCAAATTCGAGTACTGAAGTCACAAAAGATTGCCTAATAACGATAAAAACTATATTATGAAAAGCTATTACGGTAGCTATTTCTCATTGAAAATGGTTAGTGTATTGGAGCGTAACATGTAACGACATTCGCTAGGTACGCTAGGTATTAATTGAAATAGAGTCAGCCGTCGGTAACGCAACGCAGTCGCGTCGTCAGCGGCAACGCGGCGGCGCACTAACCAGGAGATCACAGACGTAAACCAGCTTACTGCTAACAATGGTCGTTAAATGCTACTGATTTGTATTTCTGCTTCGGATTACAGTGGGTAGGTAGGTGTACTTTGTTATGGACGTAAATACGAGTTACGAACAAACAAAACAGTATCAGATGAGGAAAAAGACTGGCTGAGAGTTGGAGACAATGTAATTTCAAGATAAATTAACCGAATATAATCTAATGAGAGCTTATACTCAGGAGTTACTGAAAAAAGAGTCGACCAAGTTTAGATATTTTAACAAATGTTTTCGGTACAGAAAAAACTGCAAATCGGCCCATCCGTTCGGGAGCTACGATTCTATAGACAGATACACAAAGCCACAGAGACACCCGTCAAACTAATAACAACCCTCTTTTTACGGTAGCAGTTAAAACTCAGTCTAGTTTTACATTATGTAAGGCCAATATTTTGTTGTGTGTCGTGAGTACCAGTATGTTAAGTAACAGCTGTAATTGAAGTGGCAATGGGCTTGCTACGTAGATCGCGATGAGGCGGAAATGTTATCAGGCGTCGCCCATGTACCGGAAATTGCAGAGTCCTACTCTGCGATTTCCGGAACATGGCCACCCCACGAGATAGACGGACGATCTCGAAAAGGTTGTAGGGTGCGGATGGATGCAAGGGTCACTGCGTGGACCGGTGTGAAAGATGTGAGGGGAGCCCTATATTCAGCAGTGGTCGTACAACGCCTGGGATGTTGAATGTAGTACGTACTTACGTACGTAAAAAATATTTTTAACGCAAACAAAGATGCACTTATTACACTAAAATAAGGAATACCTACTTTCTAGTACCTCCCCAGATATAGGTCTTTACCTATACCAGCCCGCTGATGTAAATTTCGATCATGCTGTTTTCCTTTCTAGTGTGAATTAAATCTCTACAAAACCGTAGTTTAGAAAATCTGTAGTGTGTCCTGCTTACAGATATGCCACAAACAAGCGAGCTGAAACTATCTTCCGCTTCGCCCCCCGCCGTCTTGGTCAAAGGAGATGATGTCAAGATCTGCAGCTCACCAGGGTGTATCCATACAGGTAAGTAACACAGTTGCCTAATTTAAAAAATATTCATAGAGCTAACAAAAACTATAAGCAACTACAACAGCTCGAAAAATAAACAATTCTGAAAGCGGTACCAGATAAGTTTCGGAACTTTACCCCAGGCAATCAATACAGAAGACCGCGCTCAAGTAACAAAACAATTTGTTGCAGCATCCAAGCTGTTACTGAACATGGACAAGACCGTGGACCCATGCGATGACTTCTACGACTTCTCATGCGGCACATTCGTGAAGAACACCCGCATCCCTGACGACAAGACATCCGTGAACACTTTCTCCATCATCACCGACGAGCTTCAGGAGCAGATCAGAGCGCTCCTGGAAGAGCCCATCACCGACCAGGAGCCCCGACCCTTCGTGCTTGCAAAGACCTTGTACCAAGCCTGCATGAACAAGAGTGAGTACCTACTTCCTTTGCGCGCGTGTTCCAAATTCACTATCATAACCTAATTCAGCGTTTATGAGAACAGTAAATGGGTCAAATGAAGTGTTCTATTAAAGTTAGGGAGATTTTAACTAGATACAATGCTTAGTTACCCGGAGCTGATACAGCGGCCAACTCCGAACTACGCCGTGGGCAGAGCTCGTCACACGCGGCTGATTTACAAACAAACAACAAACAACTGGGGCATATCAAACTTTTAATAACATTTGCGCGACAATATTGCTTGTTATGAGTGTTCTAACTTGTTATTGTCTGTTCAGCCAACTTCATTATCCCGCCTCTGCCGGCATCATTATCTTTACCCATATCATATTTCAAAGTCGAACATGCTATTTAGTTTCCGCGTCAAGTAGTGCATACGGTGCATGTGTTCAAGGAAAAAGATAAGTATGGGAGACATCTGGAAATATGGTTTATGGAAGAAATTTTAACTTATTAACTTAGAGCGACACGACCGGCGAACCGGATCGCCGGAGGCCCGCCTTGCTCTAAGCTTATTATTGACTGTTGTCGTACCTAATGAGATATTATTACTTCAGCTGTTCGATTTTTACATAAACAGTACATATTAATATACAGTCAGGTATTCTCATGTGGTTTATTATGGTCAGGTTGGCTAATGTTGAATGATGATAGCTACTTATACGGATCGGTCAATCGCAAATGCAATCGCATGTCCTGAGTGCAACATTGCGTGCGCCCAACATTATTACACTTATTTCCTAGAGGTAAGTATAACGCTAAAAACCTACAGCGATTATGGAAGAATAATTACTTTCTGTATACCTACCAACTTGCCTAAGGATTGGACTGAGTTGCCTAAACCTGTTACTGTTACCGATAAATGCGAGTGAAAGTGAACTAAATTAAAACGCTTCCGCTATTTACACAACCGTATGATGTAAGTGATGGATGAACAAACACAAAGAAACATGGAAACATGATATAAATTATGGTAGATGAGATCAGCGGCAGACTAGACAGGGAGGGAACGTGCCGACGCATTCAAGGATAATCGAGTGGTCCATCGAGACCGAGCCTTATTGCAACACGGCTAAGATGTTATAAAACAGTTTCCGAAGATCTCGATTTAGAATGGCGTTATGCTGTGCTTAACACATAACATTGCATAATTATAGCTATAGATGTTCTTCGTTCAATGACTTGACGGCTATTAAGTACATAAATACCTACTGTGTCAAGTTTGAACAATTCTCCACTTTAGCTATGTTACCCATTTATGGCAGTTGTAGGTTCCGAGGGCGTAGCACCCAAGTGACAGTGTTGTTGTCCGCAGCCGCGATCGAGGCGCGCGGCGTGCAGCCCCTGCTGGACATGCTGCGCCGTCTGGGCGGCTGGCCCGTGCTAGAGAACCAAGCCTGGAACGAGAAAGACTTCTCCTGGGAGAAGTCGGTGTACCGCTTCCGCACCGCCGGCTACTCCGTCGACTACCTCCTAGATTTCTCCATCAGTGTCGACGTCAAGAACTCCACGAAACGCATCATCGATGTAAGACCTCAACGAATATAATTTACTAAGTTCAGTCGGCCGGCTGTAGGGCAGGTACACAAATCACGATGGTATTGTACAATATTTATTTTATATGATTTCATCCTATTGTTCTTCTCTAAGATTGCATTGCGGATTGTTTTTGTGGCACGGCGAAATCCATTGTTTTAATTTATTGACATTAACTGATCTATTGTAGACACAGAACCTGAACCACTGAACTGATGTATTGTGTTGTGGGACGTAATCTATTCTTTGGGATCATCCGATCGCATTTGTTAACGGCGTGTGTCATGTGGGCAGCTGGACCAGGCGACGCTAGGGCTGAGCCGCGAGTACCTGAACCGCGGCTTCACGGACAAGCTGGTGCAGGCCTACTACGACTACATGGTGGACATCGCGGTGCTGCTGGGCGCCGACCGCGCGCGCGCGCTGGACGAGCTCAAGGAGTCCCTGCAGTTCGAGATCAAACTGGCCAACGTAAGTAGGGCCCGCCGCAGCCCGCGGAGCCCCCTAAATGGCCCCGCGCCGAAACAGTAACGGCTTTATGGGGCTACAAAGAACTGAAAGTTTACGAGCTTCGTTGACTTTGATGTAAAATGAATCAGTGCGAAGGCCACCAGAACAATTTATGTGGTTGTCTGGTTGTGGACTGAAACTCATTCCAAGGTCGCGATGTCCGACCTACTTAAGTGTTGGTCACAATGATTGTTGTTCAAGTAGGTCGCAATAATAATTTAAATACCAGCTCCAAATGCAAATTGTAATCGATCACAATTTGTAATGTTTCTCGTTTTGCAACGATATGAAGACTATTAACTTTTCATATACCTACTTAAATAACAAACTTTTTACAGATATCCTTGCCATTGGAAAAACGTCGTAATGCTACCAGCCTATACAATCCTATGACAATCGCAGAATTGGAACAGAAATATCCCAAGTGAGTATTTATTTGAAATTCAGTGAGCATACACCGCCAGCATACCCACATTTATTGTAAGCGTCGGGGTCCATTCTCTCTGCAGCCGACTCTATGTATAAGTACGTAATATGCAAAATATAGTACGTATCTTATTGTATTGACTGATCAGGCTATTGTTGTTTAGTGCTGATCATATTGTATAAATAAATAGGTATACCTAAGTATCCTGTAATGAAATTCACATGAAAATCAGTAAGTGCTAGGTACTTTTAGTGTTTCATACAATGTACCTACTTAACTACGGACCTTCAAACTGTCGCTCGTCCGAGTAAACTTCGTTCAATTACAGCTCTTTGACTTTCCATGCACATAGGCGTAGGAAGAGGGGGGGGGGGGGGCGTGCCCACCCCAGAATGGTCTGGTGCCCACCCCGGGATGTAAAGATTTAATCAGGCTGATTCGTGTTCACTGACTGTACATTATTGATCGACTTGGCTTCATCGGCCACCTCAGGGGCCAGGCCCCTGGAAAATAGCCTGTGCATTATACAGAGGGGTCAAAATCTCGTGCATTACATTGTAGATAATGTAATCATCATCACTTCATTATATCAGCCGGAAGACGTTTAGTGCTGGGCATAAGCTTCCCCCAGAGATCTCCACAAAGGTCGGACTTGTGCTTTCCGCATCCAGCTGATACCTGCGATCTCTATCAAAACGTCGCTCCACCTAGTGGGAGGCCTACCCACGCTGTGTCTTTCGGTACGCATTATGATTTAACGCTCAATAGGTATTAAAAGAATCCCGTTCCCTGGACAGCACATATGAGCTGACGCTTTGATTTTTTAGGAATTTACCTGTAAACTGCCTGAAAACATATTCCATTGTTTTTGTGGCCCTATTCTTTAGCTTTTTATAGCAGCCAGCGTGCATTACATACCTACATGTAATTCACGGTTCTCTCAGCGTTTTTCAGAAACGCTACAATTTTCTTTTTAGCAGAACAGCTAACGATTATTGCAAGTTCTAAATTATGGATACCACAAAAATACAAATAATTTCATTTGTGACAGCCATGCACTACTGTAATGAATCCTTTACTTACCTAGAAATCAACTTCTCAGTCCTCCCTAAGTGCTCAAAGTAAAACATTTTATCACAGAAATGCCTGTAATCCTGTAAGCACTATTTTGAACTTTGAGATAAATTGTAGCTTGTGTTATTCTGATGAGCACGTCATATACATAATTAGATTATCCTTATTAAAGCCGTAAATTAGTGAAGGCCTGGTTTCAAGCGTCCATAATGTAACTGCTAACCATCAGGCGGGCCTTAAGCTTGTTTGCCACCGTAGTGATATAAAAAATAATAATTATCTATCAATTTAGGTATTAAGGTACAGAAGGCAATACATCAACTACTCAAATCCAGTATAAGTTGACCTAGCATCTCTATAGACGCACATAGCAATGTTAGTTCCTTTTATATTTTCTGGTTTTGGGTAGGTTGATGTGCTGCCTTTCTACACATTGCATTCACTTACTAGTAGGTATATAACGTCTCTACTAGTTTAATAGTCTCTAGGCTAGTAGTGACATATGAGTGCCACGTTTACTTTTTCCAGGATCCCATGGCTAGATTACATCAACCGCCTCCTAGCGCCGCATGTTACGATCGGCCGTGACGAGATCGCTATTGTCAACGTACCTAAATATCTGACAGATCTTGAGGTTAGTATATTCTAAAAAAATATAAGGTTTTTATTTTTCTTCCAAATATCTACAATTAGATGTCCTAAAGCTTCCCCGAGCCGATAATACATATTTAAGTGGGTAAAAGTCGGGCAACTACCGCTAGTTTTTCTCGTGAATTCGATGATTTCCAAGGAGTACCTATACTGTTGAGCTGTTCTCTTCGTTTTGGCTCAAAAATCGTCAAACTTCACATTTTCGTGTCACCGTTTTTCAGCAAAGACTCCCGTACTCCGGGGTAAGACGTTCCCGATATTCACGTCAAAAATGTTGTGCTTGTTTTTGTAAAAAATAATTAAAATTCCCTCCAATTGCCGAACAGAACCTTCTGGAAGTGACTCCCAAACGCGTGCAAGCTAACTATGTGATGTGGCGCGTCGCCGGCGCGTCCGTGTCGTACATGACGGATAACCTGCGCAGACGCCAGCTCGCCTACGTCACCTCGCTCTCGGGCAAGACCGAGCGCGAGAGCCGCTGGAAGGAGTGCGCTGACACTACTAGCCTCAGGTTCACCTTTCATATACTGTCATTTGACGACCTGAGTGGTGCAATGGTCAACATGCCGGTCTGCCACGCAAGAGGTCCCGGGTTCGATTCCCGGCCGGGCAGAAATTGGAATGATGAATTTTAATTTCTGTGACGGGTCTGGGTGTTCTATGTATAATAAGTATCTACTTAAAAAAAAAAAAAAAGTATTTAATTAGTATATCAGTTATCTAGCACCCATAGTACAAGCTTTGCTTAGTTTGGGGCTAGATGGCGCTGTGTGAATTTGTCCACGAATATTAATTTATTTATTTATTTATTTTATTTATAAGAAAGATTCTTCCCCAAAAAGCCAGGTCAGCAGTACCCTCAACCGGCGTAAATATATGAGATGTATGATTGTAGAAGAGGCTATGGAAATGTGTTAGGATTCAGGACTTTGTGATACTCGATAGTCTCTTTATTTATTTATTTAACTGTACACTTTTTTATTGTACACAATAATGATACTCGTATACCTGAGGATGCAGGAAAGGCCGGCTGGTGCGTGCGCTGGCAGGCGGCCATACTCGATGACACGGTTATGTGTATCCGTACCTACCCATTTGTTCACACCACTGGTTCAATTCAATAGTTCTACCGAGGAACCAGTGAGATTAGGGGGCTCGCCGGGCAGCAGCATTCGCAGCGTTGGGATAATCAAGTAGTTTTATCGATATTGATACTTCGTTAGTAAATGTTTAGTGGTGGGTATAGCATAGTGAACAATGACCAACTATGAACTACAGTACTACTACCTAAGTAAAGTTTGGATACAAGTAAAGTCTGACCTAAGAAAAGATGGATGGACTGTGTGAACGATGACATGCGGGCGAAATGAGTAAACATAGAGAAAAAGATTGATAGTAAAGAACACCTTCTTGTCGTTTTTATTAAAATAAGGAAGTAAAGTTAAATTATAAGGAAAGTCAATTCTGCTCGCGACTTTGTCCGCGTAAAATTTAATTATATCATAGTTCCGTGGGAACGAGCTATCTAGAATTTCGAGACAAATTATAGCCTAAATGTTATCCGTTCAATGTTTTAATAAAATTAAACCGACATTATTATAGTCAACTAGCTTTTTTCCCTCAGTTGACCAGTTTAACTGGAGCCGTGCTAAATCTAAAACTTGCATATTTTCCGATTGAATGTAATTCTGTCTATGGTGTAGTTCGATTTCTTGCCATTTTTCCCAGATCACAGTATAGAACAACACGCCAATTTTAAAATATAATTAATGTTTCGAATTTGTACGGAGAAGTAGATACACAGGTCGGTTGGCGGTCCGTACTGTTTCAGTGCAAGCGAGGGTTGACATAAAAATTATTTTTATATACCTACCTAACTACAGAAGGATACTTCACTAATCGGTTTCGAAATTCGATGAACCGTATTTGGCCTGTTTTTTCATACCATTCGAAATTTTGTACGAACCACAGCAACGCCTAATGTTCTATAAACAGTATGTAAACGAATTTTGTTTCTTCCAGCATGTCGATTGCTGTTGGTGCCCTCTACATCAAGAAATATTTCAACGAAAACTCCAAAGACAAAGCTTTGGAAATGGTCCGTGACATTAGGTAAGACTAAATTCCCTAACGCAGTTATGGCACCGTTTGCAACCAAATATCATGTTAATTAATCGCAAGGTGAATGCCATTGCGACTATTCCTTTAGTTGGCCGGTATGCGTAGGCTGACACGTCACGCATTTATCACCTAATAAATTACCAGACGGACACGAAATTACATATGTGTGGTGTCCGGTAGAGTCGAATATAGCAATCCGAATTCGAACGTCCCCTTCCCTGAACGCCCATTTCCCTTGAATGGCCACCATGTGCTCTGACCCGGACACGAGCGGCGCTTTTTAGCGTTGACATGTCAGTTCACATACATTACAAAATGAAGTGCCGCCATTTTTCCACAGTTCCAGTTTTGGCCACCGGGTCGGATAGGGAAGTTTGTGGCAATTTGATCTACATTTCAACTGACAGCTGTCAAACTTAAAACTGTAATAACATCGACACAATTAGCCACGAACCCTTCCATTTCCTGTTGAGTACCTATTTGCACCACTGAAATGAGTATTCTCAAACCCGCTTGGAAAGCGTGGAGATTATAGCAATACTTCACTAATGTGGAGGAGGCTCGTGTCCAGCAATGTACTAAAAAGGTCTGTTGATGATAAAATGAACTATAAATAAATGAGAAATATAATTAAACTGTTGGCTTATACAGACAGCAGTTCCGTCAAACTCTGACCGAGGTGGAGTGGATGGACGAGCAGACCCGGAAGGAAGCCCTGGAGAAGGCCGACGGCATGGCCTCGCACATCGCCTACCCAAATGAGATGCTCGATAACGACAAACTTACACAATTCTACTCTAAAGTAAGTTACTATCGCATTCAATTCTAAACAATGAAACATTTGTGTACGAACATAAATGCTAAAGCTATGGTTCCCTAATGCTCGAAACTGAAACGTTACCTATAACGTTTAAAACGAGATTCAGCGTAAGATATGAGATGGTTTCTCGGACACTATGTTGGTTAATTGGATACGATGTCGTCCATAGTCTAAAATGCATTTCAATAAAATAAGACAAAACACTAGAGATCGACAACGATAATAAATTGTAGCGCACAAAGAAACTAACATGCGTATCTTATGGTCTAACCATTGTCAGTGTGCTCCAATCCACCCGAAATGGTATGATGTCAATCCACGAAACGATTGACAAATAAAATATTGTGTTTCAGCTGGAGATGTCTTCTGACCAATTGATGGAGTCGGTGTTGAATCTCACTCTGTTCGGCACTGAGTACCTGTTCAGCAAACTGCGCGAGCCAGTTAATAAGACCGACTGGATCACCCACGGTCGCCCCGCCATCGTCAACGCGTTCTATTCATCTATAGAAAACAGCATCCGTGAGTTCCTTATTTTATTATTTACCTACAAACTAGTTTTACTCGTGACCTTCGGAATTCGACCAAAAATATGACATAAATTAAGGTTACGTAAATATCGTAAATCATCGTCCGAGCAGGCTATACCGGCCGCTGCTAGGATTCACTTTTCTGCTATTTCTTACACTTCGTTGTCTTTAGCGCCTCCGTTCTCATCAACAGAGTTCCCGGCTGGTATCCTGCAAGGCGCATTCTTCTCGGCAGACCGTCCTGCTTACATGAACTACGGTGCCATTGGATTTGTCATTGGACACGAGATTACTCATGGCTTCGACGATCAGGTAATTCTTTTAGTGGGAACACTTCTGTTAGTAAAAACTTTCGGCGATATGGCATTCGCTTATATGAAAATATTAGAATTATGCTACTTCGTTCACTTGTTTTGTAGACCTATTAGAGCTATTTGAGTCGCAGCGCATTCGTGAAATTCTACATACCAAGTAGGACAATTCTAATAAGAAGTGACGAATAATAATATTATCTGGCGTTAACCGCGCCCACTATTTGGTTCTCGCCACAAAATGCTGATAACTCCTCCGAGTCTCACGGTATTATTGTCACTATTAGGTACTCCCTACGTAAGCAAATTGTTGACATTTTCAACAAACCGAATGCCTGAGCGAGTAACCTACGAATAATAACAATTCGTTTTATGATTTTAGGGTCGTCAATTCGACAAAAATGGAAACTTAGTGGACTGGTGGCAGGAGACAACTAAGCTGAAATATTTGGAAAAAGCCAAGTGCATCATTGATCAATACTCTAACTATACTGTCAAGGAAGTGGGACTTAAGGTGCGTATTACACTACAAATTGGATAGAAAAAATAGGAAGATTGAAGAAAATATCGACCGTTATTTCGAATTTGCAGTTGAACGGCGTGAACACGCAAGGAGAGAACATTGCCGACAACGGCGGTATCAAGGAAGCGTACTACGCCTACCAGGCGTGGACCCAGCGCCACGGCACCGAGCACCGCCTGCCCGGCCTCGAGAAATATACGCCCAAACAGGTAACGCATTCAATCCATCCAATACCTTACATATTAATAAAAAAAAGTCAATCAATCAATTTATGCGATATCACTAGGCTACATTAGAATAATCGCAGACCGTAATAAAACAGCGTTCCGTTGTTGCAGCTGTTCTGGTTGAGCGCGGCCAACACTTGGTGCTCGGTGTACCGCAACGAGGCGATAAAGCTGCGCATCACCACCGGGTTCCACGCGCCGGGCCGCTTCCGCGTGGTGGGCCCGGTGGCCAACATGGAGGAGTTCGCCCGGGACTTCAAGTGCCCCGCCGGCACGCCCATGAACCCCCAGCGCAAATGCAAAGTGTGGTAGTAGCCCCGATACTTAGCCCATCCTGCGACGCCGCCGCCCCGCGGCCGCGCCCCGCGTCCTCCTCATCCCTAGCTTAGCACGCGGCGGAGCCCCGGCGACCGTTCAGAGTTATATGCACCGTTTCCACGTGCTCGCATCCGAGCCGAGACGCGCGCGCGGTTAGTGCAATTTTGTGTAAGTCTTGTCAGATGTTAGATGTCATCTTAGTTCGGTGTTGTTTCAATATTTTGTAAATAGAAATTTTTAATATGATACTTTTAATCTATCACGAAGTTATGGTTGAATTTATTATTGTAGAACGATATTCTCAAGCCAGATGAGATTTTAGACTGATCACGGAAAGTTTACTAAAGTAATGTTTCCGCTCGCAAGTACACCACCGAGTACAAAATTCGGCCCCGGACTGGCGCGGACCAGCTTCACATCACTTTATCGACTATTCCCATAACGTGTTTATTAGACTATTCCTCTTTTGCTCGAACCGTTTTACGATAGATTTTTTCAATATTAATGGCAAAATACGGCTTAGGCTATGCTTAAAATTAATTGCAAAAGATTGAGAATTAATCTTTTGTTTTTTTTTTAATTGTGACTTTTATACTCTTTAGCACACAATTAGTTTGATTTTTGGTTACTCATGTCAAAGGAATTTATTTGACATGAATTTCTATTTGACTAAAACACAATTTCCATTCAGATTGAATAATGAAAGAGTATCAAATGACACAAGTTCGGAATAATGAACATCGGCATCGGATCAGATTGGCATTGTTTTCTCGAGTAAAACGAGTCCCGTGCTCTCACACGGAATTTAAATACTTTATGTACTTGATTGAATCTCACTTCTTGTGGGCTTGGAATAAGCAGTGATAATTTATATTTTAGATTAAGTACTTAGTTAAGTCTAACATTTTTGGATACGATCATATTGTTGTAAAATTCACAGAACACCAATCAATATAAGACCATTTTTATCAAAACTTTGTTTTATTTTTTGACCGGTAGAATAAGGATTATAATGAAAGTCCACTCTGGAAGAATGTTTGTCGGTTATTTATTTGATCTTGAGAGGAGGTACATTTAAGAACTGATTATATTTAGACATATAAGTTACTGTTTAATGAGTATACATACACCGTAAAGACCATAGCCTCAACATCTAGTCTACAACACTGTCCTCTAACAATGAAACATACATTTATATTGTCCCATATCGGAATTGAACATAGTCTAATTTTAAACACTTAAATCACTGTAATTAATTATTTCCTAATATCTGATAAGTATATTAAACAATGCCATGAAACATTAATAACATGCAGTATAATTATTCAGTCTACCCAGAAAATGAATATAATATGCACGTACCTAATCTACGAAGCAATCTGGGCTCTGATTCAAACATTAGATGGTACAGTCCAGCTAAAGATTCGCTTTATTATTCCTTATGCCATGGCATTTAATAAGTTACATACATCATACAGTAAAATATTTGATACATACTTTTTTGTTCCTAGCATGCAAAACATGGAGCGTGCAAAATAAATAAATAAACGTAAGCTTAAACTAGAAAAGTGAGAATATGGCTGCAAAAGAGGATCTTCAGTTTCTGTAGCAAAAACTTGTACAGGTTTAGGTTCTTCAAGGGTAGCATGTACAATCTACAAACACTTTAACAATACGCTAAATATTACATCTTCCTAAAAGATATGTGAATTTCATTCTGATAAATCATAGTACAACAGAAATGTGGAGCTTTTATTATATTTATAACAAACACATACTCCTCACATTGATGGACGAAGTCCTCCTGATTGACAAATTACGAACCATTAAACCTAAATTATGCATTGTACGGTAAAGCCCTTTACAAATACCCACAGCAGAATCTGTAATGGTATCGTGACAGAGATGTAGGAATTCCTATGGAAGCATAAAATGGCCACTCGGCATCATACCGCTCTTGATCCAGCGGCATGATAAAATTAGGCTTGATAGAGCCAAACTGACTCGTGTGGAGAAATTTTGGAAGAACGTCATGCCACTTCACGGTGTGTGGGGTAAGTTTGGCTTGATCAAGCCTATTTTATTATGCCATTGAATAAAGCCGCACGATGGTGAGTGGCCACCATTATATCTTTAATGTGGATTCGTGCTGTGCTGTGATATAGCCATCCCAAGATCGCAAGCCACGATTCCGCGTGGATGGCCGCGAGCGGGGCGGGCCTACTGCAGAATGTTGACCTTTACACATACAAACACAGGTTCAGCGGAGCACAGTCGGCTCATTATGGCCAATTTTCTATATGCAACAAACACCGGCCGCCGCTTACGTATCGACGATTGCGTAAATATTTATCCCTTGTGTTTGTGTAAAGAATTTATCCCTTATCATATGCATATTATATATACTCTTTAAATACCATAAAATATGTAACGTTTAATTCTTTCCAGAAATATAAGTTAATATAAATTAAAATACAAAAAATTCGGCGAAATCTAATGGAAGTAAGCAGGAGATTCAGTTTTACACCATGCTGGTTGCAGTGATTAGCAACAACTAAATCAGCCACGCCAAGAGATTCGTACTGAGATCATTTTTATAATTACTAACGTTTAGAAGACTCGATATCTATTTTTTATCATTAGGGTACATATATCATGGAAACACTGACTGAATATAAAATGTGGCAAAACCATAAATTTTGTTGAAAATGATGTAACGAACAACGTCGTCAATATCGTTCTAATATAGAATATTGAGAAAGCACCTCAAAATTTAATTTCAAAGCCGAACATTAACACGTTACTGTGTGTCCTCTGAAATATTGTCGTTATTTATTCACTCTTACCTAACATTAAATCAGTATCATCTATAAACACATATTTATCAATAGCACTGAGATCATAATTGAATACTTGTATGACAGATCTATCCAAGCAATTCGATGCAAAAAAATTGTCCAAGCAATAGTAACATAATAAGCCGCGCTTATATCTTATACATATTATAATACTTTTTAATGACAACCTTATACATCAAATGTCTATACGATATACATATAAGTTTCCCCTGACGTCCGTGAATACATTCTGATTTGATAGGACAGGATGCGTGCATAGCCGCCTTACTCGGTTGGGCTACATAATGAGAAGTCATCGGCGCGCGGTATGATTACTTGCTTCAGGTATATGAGGAACGCCAGCAGCTTGTCGTTCTCCGCGTCTGGCCCACTGTCAAACAGCAACACATTTTACTGCGAGCGAGCTGTCGAAGCGTCGAACGGGAGTCACGGCAGTTTAATCAAATCATTGCCGCAAGCCTTATAAGTGCTGTCACGTCAAAGAGTCTAGGGGAGGGTCACCAAATGGCAAATTGCGGTCCGGTTTGAAAAATTACGAGCTCGCTCCGCTCGCTCATTTATTGGTTTCAGTTACTATTCTTCAAATGTTCCACAATCAGAAAAAAAAATCTAAAAACGATACGAGCTCATTGCAATCGCTCATTCGAATCAATCATTGATTTCATTAAGTAGCTTTTATTCTATTTATTTTATTTTATTTTAATAAATAAATATTCGTGGATAAATTCACACAGCGCCATCTAGCCCCAAACTAAGCAAAGCTTGTACTATGGGTGCTAGATAACTGATATACTACTTAAATAATTTTTAAATATATACTTATTATACATAGAACACCCAGACCCGTAACAGAAACTAAAATTCATCATTTCAATTTCTGCCTGGCCGGGAATCGAACCCGGGACCTCTTACGTGGCAGACCGGTACGATGTTGACCATTAAACCACTCAGGTCGTCAAACCAAATATGTCAGTACCAAAAGTTCAGTTCATTCAATAATTTACTAAAGGTTTTCATTAGCTAATTCGATACGATTAGCATCATCACAGCATCTAAACGCCAAAATATCAAAAATTCTGTTCATAACTCTTTTTAATTCCGCCATAAAAAATAGAAGCGTACCCCAAATGAAACTAATTGGTGACCCCTGGTCTAGGGATAAGGGAACAAGAATGCCCACAGTACTATACAGCAGAGATTTCAATAACATTCAACAATAACTGCAGATTGGGCAGGATTGGAACACTAATTGATAGTATTATCAGACCTAGACCTTCAAACCTTATTTTTCCATTCTTTCACGGGTTTGACGCAATTGGCCGTAAGTAGATGTATCGAAATGAGCATAAAATGGATTTGTACATGTTAATAATATAAAAAAGAAAAATAATTAAATCACAAAACAATACCTTCTAGTGGCGAATTGTTTTTTTTTTTGTTTGTAAGTAACTGTTTTATTTTATATCATTAAGCTATAGAAATTACTTTGAATATATTTGCTAAGAGTATAAACGGTAGATAGATAGATACACTCTTCATTGCAAAACCACAAAAAAAGTAAATTGAACAGATCTTTCAAACAATAATTAAATTAATACACACTCAAACAAATGAAAGAATGGAAAACTAAATTTGGAATGGACTTCGAAGCCCCTTTTTAAAAGCTGGTTTCTTATAAAGTACAAACTACAATTAACAAGCTACAGTGGAGAGTGAGTGGCTAGGTGGGATATTGGATAACATGGTGGCTTGGACGATATGGGACGAGGTAGGAAATACAAGTGGATGTACAAAGGATAAGTAGATCACCGCAGTCTACTGCTGGTCATAGGCGTCCCCTATTTACGTCAACCGGAGCATTGTATGCGTTCAATCTTGCATGACTATTGAATAATATTAATTGAGTTTTAGTACAACGAATATAGAATTCTTTGTACTAAAAATCAATAAATTCAATCTTGCATGACTATTGAATAATATTAATTGAGTTTTAGTACAACGAATATAGAATTATTTGTACTAAAAATCAATAAATTCAATCATTTATTACATTTTGTGGAAATTTTACTAATCATACTTACTCGACGTCAATTTCTACACACACGAAGGTGTGGTAAGCGTTGTTTAGTTGATCGAACCACCTGAAAGAAAATAAAGTCCAACTCAAAATCTAAGCTATGTTTCATCTAAATCGGTTGGGATCTAGATGATTTACTCCAGAAAAACGTTTCTAATATTATGAAAAGACAACGTTTAAAATAATTGAAATCCATCAACTTTTGACACACTTAAAGTCATCTTGGCGTTAATGTCTCGGAGGTCCGCCTTGACTATGATCTCCTGACTGCGCGCTCCTAAGACAAAATCAGAGCCGAGCGAGAGTCACCATCTATAGTCCTTTGTCCCTTTCTAAAAGTATAAACACAATGTTATTAGCATAACCACCGTCATTCTAAATTGACAAGTGTCTTGTTTGGTGTTGCCATTATTGGAGAAAGTATTTACCGTGCTGACCGTGAATTTGGTATTATTATGGGGTAATCAATTATGGGGTTGTCAAAATACCTTTTGATTTACTGAACGTTTCTCCGACAAACGTCAAGTCCACATAATTTTTAACCTACGACTTTTTGTTCAAAAGCAGACAAAGGAGTTCGGAAACGATTTTTTTTTGTGTCACAGGTGACAAACGAGCTTGCGGCCTGCCTGAGCAGTCACCGCAGCCTATGGACATTTGCAATACCAGGGGCATCACCCACGCGTTGCCGACCCCGTAAAAACCTTTTAACCCCTTTCTTGAAGAACTCCAGGGAAAACTTCTCCAGGTAGTTTATTCCACAATCTTAGTGTGCGTGGGAGAAAGTTCTTTTGGAACCCGCACAGGTTGCGACCAATTTTGCTTCAAGGTGTGAGGATGAACTCCCTGTCGATGGCGAGCGGTGCGATGATAGAGTGTAGCTGTAGGCATCATGTCAAACAGTTCTTTAGAACAAATACCGTTGTACAAGCGGTAGAACACACAAAGGGAGGCGAAACCCCTCCGCTAGCTCAGCGGCTCAATACCACTTGTGAGCATGGTATTATCGACAATTCTCACAGCACGCTTTTGGATCGAGTCACAAGGACCAAGCTGATATGCCGTTGCTCCCGTCCATAGATGGGAGCAATACTCCAAATGGGGTCTGACTTGAGCCTTGTATAGAAAAAGTCGTTGCCCCGACGTGAAGAATTGCTTTGATCTGTTAAGCACACCCAGCTTTTTAGATGCGAGCTTGACCTTTTCTTCTAAATGACTGCGAAACTGGATGTCACTGGAGATGTCGACACCCAGGATATGTATGCTCTTAGAGATGGCAAGCGGTGTATCCTGGAACTGTGGAGCTACAACGAATGGAGTTTTCTTGGCGGTGGTACCAGCGATCCTTACCAGGTCGTTGGTCCACCTTGTAGGAGGCCTACCCACGCTGCGTCTACCGGTACGTGGTCGCCACTCGAGAACTTTACTGCCCCATCGGCCATCTGTTCTACGAGCTATGTGCCCTGCCCACTGCCACTTCAGTCTGGTAATCGTTAGAGCTAGGTCGGTGACCTTGGTTCGCTTGCGGATCTCCTCATTTCTGACTCGATCGCGCATAGAAACTCCGAGCATAGCTCTTTCCATTGCCCTTTGGGTAACAGTGAGCTTTCTTATAAGGCACTCACTATGGGAGTGGCCACGTTTCAGTTCCGTAAGTCATCACTGGCAACACACATTGGTCAAAGACCTTCGTCTTGAGACACTGCGGTAATTGGGACGAAAATATGTGGCGTAGCTTCCCGAACGCTGCCCAACCGAGTTGGATTCGTCGATTGACCTCTTTTTCGAAATTGGACCTACCTAGCTAGACTATTTGTCCTAGGTATGTATAGTCGTCAACAACTTCAAGTGAAGTGCCTCCAACTGTCACTGGAATAGGCACAACATGGACATTCGACATAATTTTCGTCTTGTCCATGTTCATTTTAAGACCTACTTGTTGAGAGGCACTACAGAGGTCATCGAGCATTTTGCCCAAGTCTTCCAGGGTTTCAGCCATGACTACGATATCGTCAGCAAATCTGAGGTGCGTGAGGTACTCGCCGTTAATATTGATGTCAAGTCCGTCCCAGTCCAGAAGCCTAAAGATATCCTCCAGTGCAGCGGTGAACAACTTCGGTGATATGACATCACCTTGTCTAACACCTCGCTGCAGCTTAATAGGTTCTGTGGTCTTGTCCTGGTGACGAACTGACATAGTGGCGTTTTCGTACAAACACTTCAGTGCTTCGATATATCGATAGTCAATTTGGCACCGCTGTAGAGACTGGAGCACCGCCCAAGTTTCGATCGAATCGAAGGCTTTCTCATAGTCCACAAACGCCAAGCATATAGCCAGTTATACTCTTCGGTCTTCTGTACAACCTGCCGCAGCGTATGTATGTGGTCTATGGTACTAAAACCTTTTCGGAATCCGGCTTGTTCGGGAGGCTGGAAGTCATGAAACCTGCGTGCGAGACGATTCGTAATGACTCTCGAAAACAGCTCATAGACATGGGTCAGCAGCGATATTGGTCTGAAGTTATTCAAGAGAGCCTTATCACCTTTCTTGAAGAACAATATCACTATGCTTCTGTGCTATGCTTCCGGCGTTTTGCCCTCGAGGATGACGGAATTAAACAGCTTCTAAAGGGTCTTAAGCACAGGTTTGCCACCAACTTTCAGAAGCTCAGCCGTAATTCCATCATCACCCGGCGTCTTGTTGTACGTAAGCTGTTTGAGAGCCATACTAATCTCGTACAGGCTGATGTCCGGGATATCTTCGGTGTAGTGTTGGGTCAACTTGGCTTTGGGGTCTTTTGCCATACTGGTAACAGGTGCCCGTGTTGTCTTGTATAACTATCCATAGAACCTCTCGACTTCCCTCAAAACCTCGGACTTGGTCGAAACAACTCTGCCGTCATCCGTTTTCAGTCTCGTCAACTGGCTCTGTCCAATCGACAGATCTCTCGCAAAGAGTTTAGATCCTTTGTTCCGCTCGATCGCCGCCTCAATATTGGTAGTATTGAAGCGACGTATGTCGCGAGTCAGAGACTTGGAGATCTGTCGATTAAGTCGCCTAAATTGAGAGATATCATCAGGGGATTGCAGAGTCATTCCGCGTCTTTCTTTGATGAGTTTGAGGGTATCGTCAGAGATTTTGTTTGTTCTGTTTGTACGGCAGGCTTTATAAAACTTTGACCCAACTGTATAGACAGTTTCCACGAACCTGTTATTATAGTCGTCCACGTCGACGCACTCTCCTAGGCACTCGAAGCGATTTTGTAGTATCGTATCGCAGTGCAGTAGATATAAATGTTCCCGAAAGATGCTGCTGCCCATTTTGCGTTATTCCCTAAGTCGCCTCTTACGACACCCACGGGAAGAGATGGGGTGGTGCTATTCTTTTAAGTGGCGGCACCACACACCATAATGATAGTAGGTACTTGTTGAAATCTACATTTTGTATGACAACTGTCAAACTTAAAACTGTCATCCGAAATGTAGATCTCGACGAGCACTATCACAAGAGCAAACACCTATATTTTTTTATAAAAGCATGAAACTTTGTACAGTTGTTCCTTGGGCCAAAATAAGCCGTTTAAGATCGGTAGCCCTCGGGAGCCCCCTCTGACGCCGGAGAGGGGTATTCAAAGTAGCGCTCCGCCCGGCTTCATTCTATTAAATTATAACAGCCAATGTTTAGCTAATAGCTCAAGTGTGGTATCATTTTCGTATAAATCAATAACGTAGAATTCATTTCTGACATAATAAATGCAATATCTTGAGCACTTTTGTTTTAATTACGCAATATTCAAAACAATCGTCACCCTTTAATAAATGTAAGTCACCGTAAATAATAATCTGGTGTTTCTATTTGAAAACAAAAAATATGGTAACAAAGCCCATTTAATGCAGATTTGAAAAAATATAACTTCATGTTTATGATCGACAACCATAGTGATAGCACAGTCAGTGCGTCGCCAGAACGCGCTCTTCGTTTGGATGTAGCAGAAAAAAGTTACCGGCGCGCGACGTTAAACTTTTTTTTTTTCGCTATTCATTGTTAGTAAAGGTACCTCAAAGTTATATTTTTTTCAAATCTGCATTAAATGGGCTTTGTTACCATATTTTTTGTTTGCAAATAGAAACACCAGTTTAATATTTACGGCGACTTAAATTAAAAAAAGTGTGACGATTGTTTTGAATATTATTAAACGGCTTATTGGGCTAAACTAAACCAAGGAACAACTGTACAAAGTTTTATGCTTTGGTCAAAAAAATATAGGTTTAGCCTTTTTTGTCTCTAAGGACCTATTTTAGGACAAATAGTTTCAGAGTTATTAAAGTTTTAAGTTTGAGAGCTGTCACTCGAAATGTATATCTCGACGAGCACTATCATTTCTCTTTAGAAACTAATGTTCTAGGACCAATCGTTTCAGAGTTATTACAGTTATAAGTTTGACCGTTGTCATCCGAATTGTAGATCTCGAGGAGTGCTATCATTTCACTCTAGGAACTAGTGTTCTAGGACCAATAGTTTCTGAGTAGCAGAGTAACCTTGGGCTGGACCCTGGTGAAAATATGACCTTCAGATTGCACCCGGTCCAGCTCTCCCTGGCCCTGAATTGTAGGTCGGTGTCCGCGCTAACTAATAAAACTAATTCGGAATTTGCTTAAAAAATAGTGGCAACATTAGAAAGGGATATAGAACTGTCGATGGTGACTCTCGCTCGGCTCGGTTTTTGTCTTATAAGCGCGCAGTCCCTATTGGGTAGTAAGTCCATGACTATGATACAGGATTTGGCAGATGACTTCCGTCTAATTTCCGTGACCCTGTTAACAGGAGAACCTGACCAAATTCCCATGATGAGACAGCTCAGGAAAGACATTCAACACTATTTAATCAGTATTACCTCTTGTTGATTGCAACCACGAAGGCAAATCAGTTTGTAGTATTCGTACTTTCAGGGCGAGCCATCTTTGGTGGCAGGGGCGCCATTCTCTTACGAATCGAGCGCTTTTATAAATTGTAACGTGATAATATTATCGTGGACGTCCACGATATAGGGGAGCGGTGGCATGAAAGGGGCACGTATTGAAAGGGAGAAGTCAAATAATCGGTAAAATAAGAAACGTCTCGAAACGACCACATCTTTGTGCTGCATCCCCGAAGCACACCCGTTCGCACCAAAACGCCACACTCCTGTCATATGAAATATGAAACATCCACCCACCTATCCCATATCGTGGACGTCCACGATAACATCGTCACGTTACAGACTATAGCAGCGCCAATACCTGTTGTATCTAGTCAATGCCACAAGTCAAGTAAGCCACACAGGTACGTACAAATCAACGGTGTGCGGCGTAAGTGTCGGCGTTGCGTTGATCCAGCGCGGGCGGCGCGCGGGCCCGTCCTGGCCGCGGGCCGCGCCCAGCGTGTCCCGCCCCACCGGCCAGTAGGCGCGCTGCCCGGACCCAGCGCCTTCGGTCCGCTCCAAGCGCACCCAGCCTGCCACAATATCACAGCTTCAGAGCACACGGTACGAGGCGAAGGTGGAACAGGCGAACGAACACTAAACAAATTCTCATACAACTACAATCCACGAGAAAATTAGTCGGTTAATAAAGCTGTCTGTTTGTGTTCTACAGATTTAAAACTTCTGCGAAGATCAGTCACCTAACTCATATCAAAACAGATGAAGCTTAGATGAAAGGCTAGTAGGTAGGTAATCACCTGCCAATTCTGCCTGCGCAGCCGGCTGGCAGTTCGGGCAGAAGCACTGCACCTCTCCCCAGGAGACCGCCCTTCGCAGCTCCGGGTAGGCCGCCACGAAGTAGGACCAGAACTTCAGCACCGAATGGAGGTGCTCACATCTCTCTTCCGAAGCCGCCCACACGGACACCAAGCTCTGTCCTTCGGATCCGCCGAGGTCCATGCCCAATATAGCATTCAAGTAATTGAGATTTCCCACCGATAATGATTGGTACAGGAAATCATCGCGCCTCGACGATTCGTCTATCGACGAGGTTTGCTCCTCTGTCAAATCAGGCAATTGCTCCTCTGTCAAATCAGGCAGATTGCCAGTTTCTAGCGTGAGCGCGTCCACGATTTCGTTGTCGAGGTTGTCGACGTCGCTCGCCTCCGGGTAGCGGTCGTTTTGCTGTATGTTGGTGTCGCAGAAGAGCTTGCGCGCCACGCCCCCCGCGCCCTCGCCCACGCTATGCGAATGCCGCAAGCACTTGGACGCGTCCCCGCTGCCACCGTCACCGTTCGCTCGACCGAAGTTGTGAGTCGACTGACTCTTCTGAATGTGTCTATTCACAGAATCATTGGTGCTACTTAACGTTGGAATATTTCCCGTCAAATCCAGACTTTGATGCAACGGGACAGCAATCTTCCTCTTAACTGTATATGTTTGTGGAAGCGAAGCTGTACTCGGACCCGCCTGGGCGAAATCGTCCTCGAGTATGTTTTGCTGGCTGTAAGCTTTCATTTTAGTTCTTTCCGGCGACTTGGCGGCCACAATCGGTGGTTCCGGACTCAGCTGCATATTCTCCTCCTCAGCCAAATCGAGTTCTTCCAGCGTCTCTTCTCGTAAATTTTCATTAATTATTGGCAGGTCTACAGATGCGCCACTTACGGCCGTCAGAGTGGGATATGGATGAAGTAAAATCGATACCTAAAACGAATAACATTAATCAATTAAAATTCTGCATAAAAAAGCAATACACGATTTTACACATCGCAGTCAATGTATGATATAAACACTACTGGAATATTTACTTTGTTGCTCATCTTCTTGGAATAGCCTCGAGCGAAAATTTAGAGTGGCAACCAAGGATCGGGCGTTACTTTGTGGGCTTACAAGATGAGTTATAGGTCGCGCGGTGGTTTAAGATCGCTCGGCAAAACTAGTGGGGGCAATCGGCGCATGTGTTCGGCGTTCCCGGGACGCGGGAACGCAACGCGGGAGGTAAAGAGCGACTGATCCACCAATAACGTGTCCCGTCGGCGCATACCCGCCCCCCTCTCTCCTCGTCACACCGAATAGACCTAAGAATTGAATACTGCGCATGCCCCTTCTACTTTTGCCGAGCGATCTTAAGCCACCGCGCGACCTGTAACTATAGGACAACGTTTGTTACCAAATCTTTCCGAATGTTCTTAAAATCGTACGTTGACTTTGATGTTGATAATAATCAGCTAACTTACCTGTAGCACCTTTCCATACAAATCAATAAGTGGATACAGGAAGGTGAAGGATCGCGGTACAAGGCCAATAATGCATAATATTTTTCCGTCGATATCTAATGCCAATTCGTCATTATAACGGAAATGCAATGTCAAAACCGATTGTTCAGTGACGTCCTCTAATGCCTTTCCTGTGTCAATTACTGTCTGTAAAATAAAAAATGATGAATATGAGTTATTGTTATGAAAATCCCCAAAATTGTGTTTCCTTTGGACTATGACATAGCATCGTTCAAGAGGTTTATTAGACGTCTCTTCAACTTCAGCGAGCAACGCATTGGTAACCCCCTGGTGTTGATAATGTCCATAGGCGGCGATAACCACTTTCCATAAGGTGGCCCGCTTGCCTGTTTGTCTGCCGTACAACATTTTGTTTTCCTGATAAAAACCCGTTTAATCATCCAATTTAACATGACAACAAGGACTTGGAATTATTGCTGAAAAAAACAGATCTACAAACTAAACTGCTTTTAATAAAAAACTTGGAAGGCTAATTGTTTTATTCAAATTCTTTCTTTATTAAACAAGAATACATGAAATATTAATTCACGTTGAAACATTCCCATAAAAATTTTAATAAACAACGGTTTATGAAAATAAAACGGGAATCTTTATTGCTTTTTTAAAAACACTATTATAGCGCGTTTTTTCCTTTTGTCAATATAGGTAGTGCTATTGTTAAATTTATGTTTTAGTGGAAAAGGTTGATATGTTGATAAATATACGACAATCATAATGTTAATGCTATTCTCGCACTTTAGACATTACAATTCGACATTTTTTCTAGCCACAAATCTCAATAAAAAGCTCACTAAAATATCGATTGTAGGCAAAAAGCTTATTCTCAACTACTTTCGCCGATCCTTTATTTTAACTAACAAGTAATCCGCAGACATAATTCGCCTGCACTAATTTACCTAGGCTAATTTCATTAACTATCTATACTATTTAGTTAGTGCTAGCAAGTGCGATACTAACAAGTGCGGTTGTTCAAATACAGCGGGTCTAACCAAGACGCCAATCGATTGCGACTATCGATCGGAACTTGTTGGCTAAGTTAAATATGAATAAATTAATATGCTTGGACAATTCACACAGCGCCATCTAGCTCCAAAGTAAACAAACCTTGTATTATGAGTGCTATAGATAACTGATGAACTACTGATAAACTGATATACTTTTAAATACATACTTATCATCCATATAAAACCCAGACCGGTAACAGTAATTAAAATTCATCGTTTCAATTTCTGCTCGGCCGGGAATCGAACCCGGGACCTCTGCGTGGTAGATGTTAACCGACTGAACCACTCAAGTCAACTCAACCACTCAATTTCGGCAAGATTCGCTGTTTTTCACAAATCTACCAGGGCTGGCCAACAGTTTCGATCGTACCGAGCCGATTGTCATCTCAGCAAAGCCACCAAGTCAGAAATTGCAGTATAGTTTACCGTTCTTCCGTTCTCGTAGATCAACTCGCTGGAGATCATCCAGATGGGTGGTTCCAGGAACATGGCGAGGGGCGGCACGATGTCGTCGTCGAGCGGGGCGCCCAGCGCGCCGATGGACACGCTGCCGATCCAGTCGCTCGATACCTTGTCCACGCGAAACTGAAATAGGAAGGGGCCTAATTCAGAGACGAGTCCACGTTATTACATATAAATGAATGGCACAGTATGCAAATAAACAAAGTGTAAGTGTATTTCGCTTTGACTTCCAATTTCATAGACACAGAAGAACAACATTCTAAACTAGGATTAACACAAATGTAACCTTAACAGAGGCAGGCGCAAATAGTTTGCAATCGCATACGAAGCAACAAATAAATACATTACAAATAGGGCATACTATCCGGATATCCACCGAATATAATATCGGATATCACCAATATTACTATCCGGATAATATAGATAATACGGATACTGGTGAGTTTCACAAGACATAACTAATTTTTTCTTACAATCCAAAAGTATCCATATCATATTTTTCTAATTTAGACTTACATGAAGTTCTAAGAAAAAAATCTTAACTCCTTTTGTAATTTTTATAAATATCTCTTTCTTTGTTTTGCATTATGTTAAAATTATAATTGTTTAAAATTATAAGTAAAGACTCATCTAACTAAACAATACACTCGCCGACAGACAAAGTTGCCCAAGTGCTTATCGCTAAGTAACAAACCACATAATGTGTACCTAATTTATGATATGTTTTGATGACCATACGCTTCAAACGACCTAATAATAAGTAATTTTAGATTTCTGTTATGACTCATTAAAAGAATTTTCAACTTAAATCCGCAAAGTAAGCACGTAACTCTTAGATTTGTACTTAAGAGGTCTTATAAGACTGGACTGTATCCACATCAAGATTTAAAGAATACGGTCTACCACCGCCCGCGCTTACCGATTTGTTATCTTGGGAGTGTTGAGAAATCTCTTATTGCTCACGATTGAGATCTGACGGTGGGTTCAAGCAGCACTTAGTATTATTGTTAGAGAACGAACCTTGAGACAAATGTGAGCACCCCGTCAATATGGGGTGTCGCATTCGATGAAACCTAAAAAGCCTTCCCGGCTATAGGTACTCCCAAAGGCAGAGTTTAGCTGGTAGGCGCCTAGGTCTCTCTTGCGAGTCCAGCATCACATGAGTGTTCTCTGCCTCCCTCCCTCGTAAGCCCGGAGGGTGCCATGTACCCTTTGCGATAGACGCAAAACAAAAAAAAACCTTGAGACAAGCGTGAGGTCCCAGGGGCCTATTCTAGCGCTTTGACATCACAAATTCGACATTTTATATAGCCACAAATCTCTATCTATACATAATATAACACAAACTCGCTTCCCCGCGGTCTGTATCTATACATTGAACATACTCGAAAAATAATAAGCCAGGCCGACCTACAATGTTACATATTTTGATATTTTTATCTTTTCGATTGTAAGCGCATTACGTAAAAACTACTGAAAGAAAATTGATGAAATTCAATATTATAGCGATAGTGTTCTCCCGGGCTATATTTAGACTATAAAACATATCAAAAATGCCCTAAAAACCAAAAACCAAAACGTCTGCGCTAATTGTTATCTTTTACGCAGTTGTTCTGTAACCTTTAAACGTCTACGTAATAAATCGGATTAAAGGGTACATACAGTAGCCCACGCGGACCAAGCTGCGGGTAACAGGTAATTTACGTAATGAATCGGATTAAAGGGGTCCGCGCGGCTACATCATTAAGATAGGTTAAACAACGTTCCACGTAATAGCTTCACAAACCAGATTAAAATGATGAACAAACATTTACTCAGGGACACATACGCTGAGCTATTTTTTTGAAGAGGTAGGCAAAGGAGTATGCAGGCACCTGATGGTAATTGTCACTGCCGCCTAAGGACACTCGCAACGCAAGCCGAATGTATGACGAATGCGTTGGCGGCCTATTAGAAAAGTGTACACTCGTTTCTCGAAGGCACCAATGTCGTACCGGCTTGGTAACACCGCTTCATGAAGATAAATCATCATCATAAGACCAATTGGTCGCACGCAACTGGATGTTACTTCCCGCTACATAGGCGGTAAAAGTTGCACAGATGCTAAAAAGCTGGAGGCAATAAACCGGTATGTTATAAATACAACCTCGCTCTACAAAGGACATCCAACTTTTTGGAGGCAAACTTTGCTTTTCCTCGAGTTGGCCGCTCGAGATCACTTGATAAGTCAACGCCAAGAATTATGATATCCGATTTTCAGAACTCGAGCCGAGAAGGATAGCATCAAGAGAGGCCGTGTGTTCCGTAATTTTAATATATTGAAATTAACGTCGTTTTTAACATTTTGTTTTGCGTTTTGGTCAATGATTGGTTTTAGATCATTATACGTCGAGATTTGAGGAATGCGTTTAGGTCCAAATGCGTGTAGGTCATTTGCGTTTAGGTCGTTTTACGTTTTGGTCAATTATTGGTTTTAGGTCATTATGCGTCGAGGGGGTATTTGACGCAAGGCTTACCATGAATTCATGATATATAAACATGGGATAACTTGACCCATCCATGGAGGGTTATAGGGCCCGACCACCATCTCATGGATCCAAGCCAACCTCACCTTCCCGTCATCTCCCTGCTAACAGACAGACGAGGATCTAGCGAACCGACTTTTCCCTAACGGGTTGGGCGGGCCGGATGGTAGCCGCCGCACATAAAAAGCCAAAACACCGCACAAATTGTAATGAAAAGGTTCGCTGCTAGAAAAGAACACCATGCTAGGGCGTCGCCGCTGAACGACGCGCAGGCATATCGCCCTACACCTGCAATAAGTGGGCTTGGGCTACCCAGTCACGCGCGAGCAGGGTTAAGAAGTTAGCGCCTAGTAGTAGGAAGCTCCGCTTTGTCACCCTGAACGTTGGTTCTCTGATTGGCCTGTCTCGAGAGCTGGCGACTTTTTTTTTAATTGTCAATAGGCTTGTACAGGCGCCGCGTATAGGAGGCATTACTGCAGGAAACGAGATGGTGGGGCTTAAAATCTAGTTAAATCGGGCAGGGGTGCAAGCTCTTGTGCACCAGATCGGTAATAGGGAAGAATGGGGTAGCTATTGTGGTGGGGACGAGTACCGAAATGGCATTTTGGAGGTGAACAGGGTGAACGATCGACTCATAGTGATCAAAGCGTAAATTGAGAGGATAAACGAATCTCATCAGCGCCTATGCTCCCCAGTCCGGCTGCGCGGATACCAAAAAGACTGCCTTTTGGAACAGTTTCGAAAATACCCTGCGACGTATACCATCCTCCGAACAGATTGTCATTTATGCGGACCTCAACGGAAACGTGTTCCAGTGGAGCGAGGTGTTCTGACGGGTGCATGGCTTTGGCTTTGTCCAGCGAAACAACGAGGGAGAAAATATTCTCAGAACCTCACTGGCCGCTGTCTTGCTATCAAACTTATGAACCACACAATGAAGCTAGAAACTTCGAAAAAAATGCTTTTCTTTTAGGCCGGGCTGCAGCCCCATGGATCCAATCTTTGCCCTCGGGGTCCTCCAGGAGCACTACTGCAGTAAAAATCCACCTCTGCTTTACGTATTTCTTTAATACATTTCGAACTTCAGGACATGCCTCCTTGGCTTATGAAGTGGCTTAATGAGTCGCTGATGACATTATACTGGTGAGCAAGTTAAGGCAGAATCTTGAGACCAGAGTAAACATGTGGAACGAACAGCTAGAAAACGGTGGTTAGAAGTTGAATGTCGCCAAATTAGAGTATATGACCAGCTGCACAGAGGATCCCGTAACCATCAGTATAGGTAATGAAGATGTCAATAAAACAGATAAATCCTAATACCTCGGATCCGTGATGCACGAGTCCGGCGATATCGGCACCGATGTCAAGTCCCGAATCTGCAGCTTGGGCCAAATGACGGGAACCTACGGCAGTCATATGTGATTAAAAAGCCCTGTCAAGCTCAAAGGGCTTACACGCAAGAGCATAATTAGGCCTATAATGCTCTATGGCTGCGAGACCAAACACGTTCACGAACTCCACGCCAACGAAATAAAAGGCTGCGGTGGGTGTGCGGAGTTACGCGGCTCGATCGAGTACGAAACGAGTACTTCCGTGGCAGCCTTGGCGTGAGGGATATCGCAAATAAGATCGAGGAGGCTCGACAGCGCTGGTTTGGTCATGTGTGGCATAAACCTCAGGGATGGGTACGATACGTGGTAAATTGGTGCCTGAATCTACCGGTATTAGAAAAGAAAGAGACCCCGTTGGCAACCCCAGAAGCGATGGATTGACATACCTAAGTCGGATGCGAGAGCCAACGGTCTACGAAACATGCCGAAGACCGAGCGAAGTGGAGAAAAATGAGTAGGATAGCGGACCCGGGCAGAGGCCGGGATAAGCGCTAGGACGATGAATATTATGACTTTAGTATTATTTTTAAATAATACAGCCATTTGTCATTTCGCTGAACGGGCTAGCATTCAGTTTCTGTGTAAATATGTCCATATTGATAGTTCGTTACCCAAGGGTTGCCTGGAAGATATTTTTGTTTGTTTTCTCTGTTGCTGTCAAATATGCCAAATAAAATGTTGCGTCACGCATTGACGTGGAAATGCCATCCTCAAGGTTCCCCCTCACCTGCTTGATCCCCCTGCTGAAAGACAGACGAGGCTCTTGCGTCGACTATTCCCTAACGGGTTGTGTAGGTCAGATCTTAATCGCCAGGTCAGATGCTAATCGCCGCACGTAAAAATGCGTTAGCCCATAGGAAACGTTTCGCTACGTGGAATATTAGCACGTTAACCGGACAATCTGCTGAGCTGGATGTACTCGCTAGACGGAAGGTGGCAGTGGCGTTCCTGCAGGACAAGAGGCAACATGTCCCGAAACATCAGGAACGGCTACAAGCTGATATACACGGGCTGCCTGAGGACAACAGCGTGAGGGTAGGGGGAAGGGTTGTATTCTCTGAGGATTCCAACTTGGGGGGGGGTGCTTATCGTCGTAACCAAATTAATAAACGTTTACACTTCACAAGTCGGTAATAGTAGAATGGATGGAGCAAGTCATCCCATGTTTATTTATCATGTATTCATTGTAAGCATAGGCGTGAAATACCCCCTGGACGCATAATGCCCTAAGACCAATAATTGACCAAAACGCAAAACGACCTAAATACGTAATTATTATAACATTTTACTGAATGACTCACTTATTGAATCATTAAAACGGACGCTTCCCGAGCCTCTGGAGTATAATGTCTGTTACTAAAATGTTATATTGTCAAACATTTTCTTTCTAAAAATGTCTGCTTTCTAAAATGGTGGCATCGTACAATGTCTAAATATCTTCTTTTTTAAAATGTTTGCTATTCAGATTACGCTCTCATCATCTTGGCGTAATGTCCCGGATGCGCTCCCGCGCGGCACCTGCAGGCCCGGGGTCCGCCTATTTATTCAGATTACGCTCTATATCGTCTAAAACGCAGCTGGGTCCAAGTAGCAAATCGTCTACAACCAATCTTTCTATGAAAATAGCGGGGCTCCGTCCACATAATGCATGGAAAACATGCTAAGTCTTCTTAAAGTATGACCAGGTATATAGAAATTGGCCTGTAGTTACACCAGTGCGGCAACTTCGGGTTGGTTGGGTAATGCGTTTATGACGAGTTGTTATTAGACTAGTTGCGTAGAGCTCGGAAGTGCTCCTAGGCTCTTCGCAAGGCTGCTTCGGAGGGCGGCGGCTCCGCCTTTGAAGACGAAAGCGTGGGAAAGCACATTTTAGGAAACATACATTGTACCCCAGGTTGCCGAGGGAGTAGGAACTTAAAATTTGTAATGTAGGTTCGTGGTAGGATACAAGTAAAGGAAAAACTCTGAAACCTGCTTACTTTTAATCAGAAAACTACCCAATATCATGGTGAGAGAAAAGTTTGTGATAAAACCTGCGAAATCAAGCGACTGTGTAACTATGATCCAATTTGGTCAGGATCCCTTGTTAACAGGGTCACGGAGATCAGATGACAGTGGCTTCACTGTATACCTGAACTGCCAAATCTTGGATTATGGACAAGGCAGACCGCGGGCTATCGCGCGAGAACACAACCGTTATATTGACGCCCAAAATATAACATATATTTGTCTAATGCAGTCGAGATAGATGAACCTTTTCCCGCAGTGTCCCGCTACGAATTCGTCGCGTTTTTCGTCTAAATATTTGTAAATGGTAGGTATAATATTCATTCTGATATGAAAAATAAGCAAGAATAATTTAAACTCTTTAAGCATGATTACATAAAAAATCCAATGATTAATAAAGCTAGCTAGTTATTGCCTGTATGCGGAACGATACCCCATTTTATATTCGACAGTGAATACAATGACTATTATTGATAATAATTAATAGTTAATTACATTTTAAAAAGTTTCATTTTGCAATTTTATTACAGTTAAATGAGTCTTTCTTCCTACGACTGAGAAATTGATGATGAGTATTTATACTTAAACACAAAAATAAGTGATTAATACTAATTTGTTGTTAATTGTACTGTTTGCAGAGAACAAGAAATACTAGGAGCAAAAGCTTGTAATTATGGGTGACAGTGACAATAATAAATTTATTATTAGACTCATGGCCTTAAGTTAACATGCAACTCGCCGCATGGAACATTGCATGTTTAATTACTCAATTCGCTGATAAACGCACATTAAGCAAAACCGCCGGGCGTATTTCAAGCCAAGGTCATAGTTTAATGCTGGTAATTACATATTTATTACGTAGAATGAAGAAATTAGATTATTCACGTAGCCTTTAGCCTTTTAAATAAAATACATAACACGCACAGAACTATGTATATCACATTTAAAAGAATATTCAACGATCTTCTTTTGGACTTCGGTATCCTGATTATACCCGGTCAGATGTATAATTAATACCCTTCCCATTACTTCGCTTCTCTAGATTGGCGCCTTTCTTATGATTTTTCTTACAAAAACCCTCATACGTGTTGAATTTTGTTGAAGTTATCAGTACATAGTATTTTATAAAAATAAAAAAATATTACGGCGGTCCTTATGAAACATCAGCTTCAGACCGCCGATCAGTCGTAAAATGCTCTTAATCAAATCAAATCAAATCACGTTTATTCAGTTTAGGCTTTTACAAACACTCATGAATGTCGGAATCTTAATTATTTTACATAATTAAAAATAAAATGCTTCGGCGCTGCGGCACTACCACCACAGGCCATAAAAAAAAAAATACTCCGCGACGCTAGCGCCGCTTAGAACCTGGTCCCGTCTTGTTATTAAAATTCGTTTAGTAGTTATTGCGTGAAGGGTGACCTACATACATACCTTCGGGACATAATATTTGACATTCACTTTTCTTAACTTATTTCCTTAATTTTTGAACTTCTTCTGATTCTATCTATATAACAGGATTCCTCGTAAGGATTTCCACGTCTGAAGTCAATATTCATTCAATAACACAACCAAAAACCACACCTTGAAAATATTAAATACACACTTCCGCATTTATATTTATTTTTCGCTGTAGCTTATTAGTTATGTTTCGCCTGTAGATTCTGCATATATATTAAACAGTAATTATGACAAATTGCCATGCTTTAATTTGTGAAATTGAATAAACAGAATTCGCAAAATTGCAATAATTTGGAATTTTCGCCTCTATTGTCACAAACATGATCATTTGCATATATTTTGTATATAGTTAATTATTATAGTATTAAGTAGGTAGTATACAGAATTTGTATTATGTAGGAACTTTTGCATTATTACAGAAAAAAGCATTAATAACTAGTATTTCCGTTTCGAGTGTGCTGCGTTGAATTTAAAATGTATGGAATTTTAATTGTATGGAATTGAAAATCTCAGAGCTCTGCCGATAGTAACTGAGGTACCTGTGGACGGGTAAACGTAGCAGACAAGAATACTAAGGAATACTTACACTGAAATTGTGGCCACGTCGGAGCGGCTTGCTGACCACTGCGATGCCATTTCTGTATCCTTGGTACCGGACGGCTACGGTATCTGCCAAGGTAAAATTATCATTATTCATCGTTACTAACTAGCCTCTAAAGCCACAGTTAAATATAGATGAAATAGGTATCCTGACCTGAGCTGCGAAGTCTGATATTGTCTCCATGTATGTAGTGGAAAGTGTATGGCAGCGGGCGGCGGTTGCGGCGCGGGTCAGCCGATGGCTCGTCAGCCGGTGTCTCGTCAGCCAATGGCTCGTCAGCCGGCGGCTCGTCAGCCTGGGGCTCGTCAGCCGGTGGCTCGTCAGCCGGTTGGTGGTCAGCCGGTTGGTCATCAGCAGGTGGCTCGTCAGCCGGTGGCTCGTCAGCCGATGGCTCGTCAGTCGATGGCTCGTCAGCTGATGGCTCGTCGGCCGATGGCTCGTCAGCCAGTGGCTCGTCAGCCGGTGGCTCGTCAGCTGGTGGCTCGTCAGCCGGTGGCTCGTCAGCGCATGGCTCGTCAACGCGTGGCTCGTCAGCCAATGGCTTGTCGGCAGTGCCCGGTAACGGTGGGGGTGGTGGCGGTGGCGGCGGCGGGGGCGGAGGCGGAGGCGGCAGCGGGCTAGGCTCCCTATACGGGTCCTGATCCGGCTGTTCGTAGTCTTGGATAGCCGCCGAACTCGGACGTTGCTCAGTTTGCTCAGTGCCCATCGCTGATGGCGTCGAATGCTCCGATTCCCGAGTTTCTGGACGTGGGGACATCAACATTTGCATATTAGAGTCCAGATTACATTTCGACTCTGGCCCCGGTATCGGTTTCTGCTCGTCCAGCGCTGTCATATTATCTGCAGCCGGCAAGGCCTGGTCTGGTTTCTGTTCCGAGGCGGTGTCGCGTGGAGGGTGGTCCGAGAACAGGTCCAGGTCCGAGTCGGCTTCGAGCTCGGACTCCACGTCGGACTCGTTGGCGACGTCCGTCTCGTCCGGCTCCGCGCTCGGCTCGTCGGCCGCGGGCTCGGGTGTTGGGTTCATCATCGCATCCGCCATGGCCATCATGGCCATGCAACAAGCCTCCATCTCCATGGCCGCAGCCTCCGCGGCGGCAACGACTTCCACGTTGTTCTGCTCGTTCGAATTGTTGCCCATCTGCTTCTCACTATCATCCGTCGAAGCTGTGTGCATACGCATTTTATTAGAAAAAAATATTAGTATCTACACAACGAAATGTTCGTATAGCACGTCAGCCAAAAATCTTAGGTACTTCATAGCATAACTATAACATAAATTAAATAAAACAAAGTCAACAAAGGTATTCACTTCCTAAAAAACTACAACTACATTTTAAGGAGCTGCACTTACGTGAAGGCTGATGCAGAGTCACCGCCATGGCGTCACCAGAACTAGGTACAGCTTGAATCTTGTAAACGTGTCCGTACAAATGCATTACAGCATACACTTTCTGTAAAATCAATATAATATCAGCTTCTCGAATTCATCATTCAAATATATATACAATATATGTATGTATGTATGTATGTTTATTACTCAATCACGCAAAAACGGATTCATGGATTTGGATGAAATTTGGATAGTAACACATACAGAGATAGTCTGGATTAACACGTAGGCTAAAATTTATCCCGAAATTCAAAGGTCGCGCGGACGAAGTCGCGAGCAAAAGCTAGTATATAAAAGAACACCTTTCACGATTTTCTGCTTGCATATTTATGCAAATTTACTTACATCTGGTACATTTTCGAAACAGGTCTCAACCAATTCCGAGTTGAAGTAGACGAGCACCCTATTGTCGCTGGTCTTCTTCAAGCCAATCCTGTCCCCCTTCCGGAGCCACTCGAACGAGGGCGTAAACGTGTACACGTTTTGCTCCCTGGTGCCGGGTTTCGAATATTTTATGTTGCACCCTACAAATTGAGAACACGTTACAATTTCCTGATGCCACGCCCTAGGGGAGAAATGTCCTAGGACTGATGTATACGATTACAAATATATAACAAACAAGCAAGTGACGAAGAAGCACCTATCCAAAACAGTATCCAGATCGATATATTAAATCGATGTCTAACGAAAACCTCATTTACATTTAAAGCCAAAATTAATCCAAGACACCTACTCCTTGCATTTAAAAATTAATGTATTTAGAATATGTTAGATTTACCGTCAATATAAGCAGTGTAGTGAGACAAGCAGCCGATACTAGGTGGCAGACTGCAGTTGATATACACGTTTAGGATATCTATATCCGTAACGCCCATACGGAAACTTCCCGCATATCCATACTTGCACTCCGTTATCTTAATCTGACAACAAGACACATCACCAGAGTTACACAACACTTTACAGTTACTTAACACTTAAAAATGCACGATTAACATAACAACATATGGTACTGAATCACACAGGTGGAAAATCAATGCGCGGAAAAGTTTTGAGGGTGCAAACCCTCCACGGTTGACGTAGGTCAGGAACATGATTATCGAAGTTAAGCAACAAGTATTTAGTTAGAGAGCGCCTCGATTGTAAGCGAATTTTGAAAGATTTATTACAAAGTACTCACAACACAATACAAAGTAAAATATTCAAACTAATTAAGAAGAGTATTTTCTACGGCTTAGGTACCCTACATCGAACACAATACAAAGGATAATAATCACAGCAATTAGGAAGGGTATTTTCCACCCCTTTCGTTACCTGAATCGCGACAAGGGAATTATTCACAATGATGTCGATCGTCGTCGTCCCTTCCGTGTAACAAATTAGGTCAGGAGTGCCTGGACGGCGCTGCGACCTAGGGTTGTTAACCCCGACATTTACGATTGCGCATGACCGATTATTATTTATATATCACCATCTGTGATGTGTCACATCCTGTCACATTGTTTATTAAAACAATAATAAGCTTATTTCAACAGTATGCAATAGGAAATGACTATTAAAATTCTAAATTTTAACTTTCCCTAGTTTGATGCATTTCATACTATAGTAAAAAATATAAGTGAACTGAGTACAAATAATTCATAAACTATAATACAAATAATACAGTAACGAACACTGTATACGTACTTACATCACATGCTAGAATAAAGCGGGTTGGGAATAAACTCAGTCAAACAATACAAAATTAATTTATTACAATTATGTTTCATCAGCCAATAATTTCACCGACGGATATCGCAAAAATATCTCTGAATTTGCTGAACTGGTTTAAATTAACGAAACAAAGTTAAGAAGTAAGTCGATTAAGCTGGCTTTTAATCGCAATTTCTCCATCCCTTCGAGAGCTACGATATCACAGACAGACAAACAGATACACGGGCAGATGCACCGATACAAACTTCATCATCATCATAATTACCTATAATTATTTTGAAGTGAAGAACAGATAGCCGATGGGGCAGTAAAGTTATCGAGTGGCGACTACGTACCGGAAGACGCAGCGTGGGTAGGCCTCCCACAAGGTGGACCGACGACCTGCTAAAGATCGCAGGTACCAGCTGGATGCGGAAGGCACAGGACTGGCCTTTGTGGAGATCTCTGGGGGAAGCCTATGCCCGGCAGTGGGTGTCTTTCGGCTGATATGATGATGATAATTTTGAAGTGCGGAGGCTGGTTTCCCGCCGGAGTAAATAGGACTGTAATGTTGCTACTCTCACGCTTACCTCGAACATCTCGCCGACTGCCAAGTGCGCGCTGCTAAACACCAGAGTGTCCATCGGGTGTTGCAAGTGGCGTCGAGCGAACGCATAGTTGTGCATAAGACAAACATTGTCCCCACAGTATTCGGAGAAACTCCTGTGCGACAAACAAAAGGCTTTTATACATCCATAGATGACGGGCCCGGAGATAATAAAAGCCGGACGCACACGTGCGTTTACAATCGCAAAATTGCAATTTATGATTTGTAAATAGTAATGACGAGAATAGACATACCAGTACGGCGGAGGCGGCGTTACTAAATCCCGTTTTAGCAACAAAGAGTTATCAGAGTTGATACCGTTGTAGTTGAAGGTTCTCTCTTCATTTTGCATTATTGTAACCTGCGATCACAGAGGTCGTTTAATAATCTTATTATAACAACAATATGAAGTAGGAATAAGGAAATGGACTTCACAATGTACTGACAATCCATTCATTCACTTAATTGAATTTAACTTATTTACCTGAGCACATTGGCCGTAGAGATCGATGACTGCGTAGATATTCAGATGCGTCACATACCACGCTTTGCCCATGTCCATGCCATCCAGATAGTAGTGAAGGCATCGGTCCGCGTGCCACATCAGACCTGCGGCGTATTTACATGTTAATCCAGAAAAACATCAATGTTCTATTTCCTTCCTTCCGATATTATTGTATATATTTTGAGTAAGTGGGAGGCAAACGAACAAGAAGGTCACCTGAGGGAAAATGATCACCACTCACAACACCCCCCGGGAAATAAACTTCATTTTGTTCTGGAAAAATCACCGTATATGACCAATAATCATGTACCAAGAAGTGTAAATCTGTTGGCAAATAAATAAATAAAATAAATAAAATAAATAAATAAATAACGATGACCATTGGAAAGGATAGTAAAATTTCTACAACTTTTACTTCTGTGACAACTCTCTAATCGCTGTGGGAAAAAGTTATGGTCAAGTTTCCGGGGTGCACCTGTTCTGACTATTATTCTTCATAACTTTTTTCCTACAGCGATACGAGAGTTGACCCCATAGTAAAATTTGTAAGAAATAAAAATGTTTCCAACGGTATATCGCTGAACGTTATCGGTCATATAGGCTGGGGTCATCAAATGTCTGCCGGTCCACCTTTCAAAAACTGGACCTAACACACGATTAGTACCATCTAGTAGAATTTCGATTTGGCTCAGATTTGTTATCGCGATGGCGCTCTAGAAAATTGCAACCCAATAAAGCCTTGGACGCGGATATGATGAACCTTTTCCCATTGAAGAACCCCAAGTTACAATGCACATTATAGTGGTATCCTGGTGTACGCACCGACTTTGCTGCCTACTTTGAGGGTGTCGAGATCGAGTGCGTAGCCGCTGCGTACACACTCGCCATTCTTCATGACCGCAGAGCCGCTCAGGATGTAAGTGTCCCACAAAAGGTCGGTCGCGGTGCCAGCGACCGCGCCGCCCGCTTCGAGATCATCGGGACGGATGGCCGTCACGCCTGCGGGCAACATGGAATCGTTTAGGTACTATTTATTTATTTGATTTAAGTGCCAAGAACAAAAGGAGATGTATAAAGAGTTGTGGATACATGCGAGGCTAGGGAATTGTGTCAGGACCGAGCAAAGTGGCGGTCCATAGTCGCTGCCTACCCCACCTGTGGGACACAGGCGTGAGCTTTATGTTTGTATATGTATGTTATTTATTTGGAAAACCAATAGTATATGAGATAACAATAGCTACCTACAGCGAGCCAAGTATGGGTTTCAAAATCTGAATAAACAAGTTTGTTATAAACAAAAGATGCAATGAACATGAAAACTTCACCTAAGTCGACGCAGTTAGCCAGCTGCTGATCATTCTACGATTGACTGCACTTAGGTTGCAATTAAATATGTGGTGACCTAGCTCGATTCAAGCATTTTTAGACCTCTAGTAGTCCTGCAAGAAAAGCTATTTCGCCTGTAGTTCGTTGTATACCCCGGTTATCTCACAACTAGACAAACAGACGCCTATTTTACATATGGAAGGCCGGGCTATGCAACGGATTGAAAGGGCTTAGGTTCTTCTTTCCAGAAAAGTAGGTTAGTAGTTAGTCAGTCAGAGGAGGTATCTCTTTAGGGGTGGACAACGCATTGTTGATACCCCTCGTGTCCATAGGCGGCGGTGACCGTCGCCTATGGACACCGCCGTCTATGGAATATGGACAAACTGAGAACACAAGCGACAATGACGAAAATCAGTTGTTTAATCAATTAGTTGTAAAAACGACAAGTTTTGACGTAACCCAAACCAATCAGCCGATTTTGGGGACACTCGCTTGCGACCTCGTCGCCTCCCCATTGAAGGGCAAAGTAAACGCTCCAACTAGCAACTATAGATTACTTCAATGAGTCATCAACGTACCTATTTCGAGACTGCCGATCCAGCAGTCGACCATCTTGTCGATGCGCAACTCGAACATGTCGCACTCGCGCAGCGGCCGCGAACTGAACAGCACCGCGTCGTTGAACTCCGAGTAGACGGAGGCGCGGGCGGCGACCAGCCGGGTGCGGCTGAGGCGAGCGTTGCGCCCGTGCACCCGGTGGAAGCACATCTCCCTGCATGGGGGAACATACATTTATTTTAATTATTCAACCGCTTTTGACTTACAGCTTAGATCGAGACGACTGGAGAGTCACTACGGTATATACTACTTATAAACCTTGATTGTTTTTGGTGGTGTTTAAACCTTGTCAATGTCATCTTGGCTTTAATGTCCCGGCTGTGCTCACGCTAGGGCCCGGGGTCCGCCTTGACAACGATCCAGGATTTGGCAGATCAGGTAATTACAGTGGAGCGACTGCTGTCTGACCTCCGTGACCCTTCAAGAGGGGAACCGGACCAGATTGGATCATGGTTACACATGCCGAGTCGAGTGAATATGCAGATTTCACCACGATGTTGATTTGCAATTTTCAAGTCCTTGCCCTTACCGAAATTTTGTGGCAAATACTTATGTCCCGATTAGAACATAGTGGCAAGTGTAATCACAGATACCACTTGCTTTGTTGAGCTTGTGACTTAGTCACGTGGAAGGAATAAATATTAAATATTTGAAAAGAATGCTAGCAGGGTTCGTAACACACGGGTCACATGCTATCGCAAACATCCATAAGCTACCACTAAACGTATAACGTTGACATCTTACTGGTACAAAAAATATGTTCTAACAATATGATAAAAATATGATGTGACACTTACGGATACGAAGTGATATTGGACTCCGTAGATAGAGTAGACCCGGGGGAATATGCCGGCGGGGGTAGGTAGGACTCCACGATGGTGGCTTGCGCGACACGCCCGTACAGATCTGAAAGTATTTATATTTTACAAACTACATATACCTACACTAACTACTCTACATTTCACAAACTACAATTCAAATTCAAATTCATGGTTCAATGACGTATATGGGTAATGTCGATCTCAAATCATTATCATTGGAGATTTATACATAGTTTTAAGTGCTAATACCTATATTTACACACATACGCTCGAAATACAATATAGTGACCCAAGATGCAAATTCACATCCTTTCTTTTTTTTACGGACTGCTGAGTACATTTTTTTGTACTATTCATGATTTTTTACATTGATGCAAAATTGGTTCGAGACAAAGCATTAACTGTTCTAATACTGGTGTACAAGTGTAGTAAATTTAATTTAACAGTAACGGAACAAGGATATAGCGGGATAGTATTTTCGAACATTTTCGGCACGAGACGCTGATTTTTGCAATTTTTTATTCGTTCGTTTCAGGTGTTCCCAATATAATTTTCAATATATTGAAATGTTTATGCCGAAAATCAAAGTTAAAAAACCGTTCGACTAAAGGCGAGCGGTTTAAACGAGCGCCAGACATTTCACAATTACTTACCGACAACCCCAAATATTTGCTCGGGGATATTGAAAGCCGCCGGTCCTTGATCTATGCCGTTAACGAAGAAGTGTAGGATGCCCATGTCTTTGCGCATTACGCCCACCGTCTCTCCTTCCTGCGAAACCATGAATATTAATAAGGCTTAGCAATAATATCATACGAGTACAACGCTTATACGACGCAGGTTGTATCTTGATTGTTAAGTTGACTGGATGTGACCTTTACATGCCACTAAACAAATTTAGTCCAGTTTAGGCTAGAGTTTTTTTGCAGAACTTTATATAAACTTCAAACTTCCAATAACTTATAAACGTCAAAGGGCTACGTTGTTCATACAAGTTTCATGTAACTTTATTTTTCCAATCTTTCGAGGAAGGGTTTGACGTTTTTAATGTATATTAGTGCAATTGGCCGTTAGTAAATGTATCCAAATGTACATGTTAATAATATAAAACAAAGCAATAATAGAGAAACGCCTTCTTGTTGCGAATAGTGTATTTTTTATTTAAATGTCTTTTTTTATATCATCAGCTATAGAAAGCCATTTGCCGCACCACATTTAATTATTAAATACTCATACGAATGAAAGAATGGAAATCAAATGCTAAATAACTGTACGGATACAAATACTTACCACTAATCTATTCAAATTCCTGACGTACTGAGGTATGATCACGGTACCATCCCTGATGACGTCTTCGCCCGTCATGGCCCAAGTGCCTGATCTGCATCAGGGAAAGTTCATAGTAAATTAGATTTGTTTAGTTACTTATCTTATTAGCAAGTATGTAATTCTGTCGGCATCAGATCGGATCGACATAGGATCATTTTCGTGGTTGCGACGGTGGCCGCTAACAAACGAAATCGTGGTACGTGGTATTGTCGATAGCTTTCATCCATCCATCCATTAAAAATGGCAATTATAGTGGTTGCTCTTCCAAAAATGAGAAAAAAATTATTATAGCTGTTTTTTACATAAGTGTTAAAAATGGAGATTAATTTTTTGTTAGAACAGTTATACATATGAAAACAGAATAGTTTTAGAGAAAAGTCATATTTATTTAAGAATTTTGGGCCTTGTTGTGCACGGGGTGGAATAAAAGTGTTTTACTTTACTTTTACTTCACTAATGATTTCGAATATTATTTTATTCTGCGGAACCACCGACCACTACTAGATGTAAGTAAATGTAGAAAACAACCAAATCATAATATTAAAGGGTATTTTTCCTTCCCTTGTCCACGAACCTAAAAACGAATACGAGCCGGCTCGATCCTTACCCCGTGCCGACGAAATTACATAGGTACTTGCTCTACAGGGGGCTTACCATGAGTTCTTATAGCAGGATCTAAACAAAACTGCCCTTCACGGCTAGCACAACTGTGCTATCGCGCGCATTAATAAACTTTAAAATAGATACTGCTTTCTCTTTCATCTTAGTATCTTTCTCTTATATCTTAGAGAGAAGAACACAAATGCTCTCTCGCGGCATGAGCTATATCGCGGGCACACTTGTGGTAGCCGTGCTGCTTAGAACGAGCCAGCTTGTCTCTTTCCCAGCTCAACTGCGCGGAACTCGGATCGTTTTATAAAGTTCATGGTAAGGCCTGTACTTAATGTGTGAGTGAAAACGTAACTTACTTAGTATTGCTCATCTTGTATGGAAATTGTATATCGTTACATGAATGCTGCGTGACCCCAATCTCAATGCTTCCGGCCCACTTGGGGACCACGAGATCGAGCCGCACTTGGAACAGCTCGTTCGTACGCAGAGTACGGTTCGTCATTACTATCCCGTTATTGAAGAATTCGAAAGCACTACAACATTTTCAAAATTGCATTCCCTTAAATTCACTGTTATGTCAAAATTAAATGGTTTAATAAAACAAAATAAGATACTTACTTAGGCCTATGAGCAGTCTTACCATCGTTAATAATAATAACATTCGAATCACGCAGCGTATGAAATAAAAGGCTATCTTCGTCCATTCTAGAGCACCGACCTAAGAAGCGAGAAAGGCGTTATGTTATTGAAACAAGTAACAAATGCCACCGCCTTGATTGGAACACGCTCTAGAATACGTACTTGGTTCCGGTGTGGCAATCGGTACAGGCATATTTATATTGATGTTATTACTCTCTTCATCCTCGCAGGGATCTATTATAGTGACCTGTGAAAAGAAATTACCGTGAAAGGTAACAAAAATAATTTGTTTTCACATCTTCACGAAAATTATGTATCCTAAAATGTTATTGTAAAGTATGGCCTTGTTACCCGCAGGTAAATAATAGTATGAAACTTCCCAAGGGAAAAAGTGTATTCAATTTGGAATGTTAAAATTCATATGAAAACTGCCTACGGGCATTGTAGAGACTTTATTCGAAAATTGCTCAATTTTTCTATTTTCTTTCTACAAAAAAGGCTCGATTGCAAGAACTGTAACTAAAGACTAGGCACTATCGTTGCAGAACCTTAAGACTGCTAAAATTGTGCAGTCTGTATCGGCCTGTGTTTCGTGGTATTACAATTTACAGTCCAAAATTATATATTCACATTCCCACGTAAATGTCGTGAAGCGATACTGATGTAACTCCGGAGTTTGCTAAATCAGACCAGCGCACCCGATTGTAGGCGTTAGCTGTCGCCAATTATACATATACGATTCATGCATTTAGGTTACAGGCAACGAAAATACAGAACCGCAGATGCGTTGCCACTGTGAGGACTAAGATGCAATGCCTTCAAACCGAAACACAACAGCACAAGCATTGTTGCTTGGCATTGTTGCAGAAATAGATAAGGCGGTGGTACTCACCCAGGCGGGCTCAGGCTTGACAGAGTCCTGACCCCTGCTACAATGGACAAAATGCACAAACACTGACCTTCACAGTCATCCCATACAGGTCCACCACTCCCCACACTTGATGTTCCACTTTATCTGTTGCCACACCTTGATCTACACCATTAATGAAATAATGTAACTCCCCTCTTCGTTTCAACAGCATACCTACTCTATCTCCTTCCTGAAATTGTATTATTCACTTGACTTGAAATTGTATAAGCAGAGTGAAATACTTATAACCATAATATGATGAATCTCTTACCCGAAGTTCATCCAAATTGAATGTCCCATATTCCATGCAAGTTCCGTGGCCATTAAGCAGCACCTTGCACCCTGACATCATAATTGTGCCAGAATCCATGTTGGTCATTGTAGAAGGGAACCTGATAGTCGCTGGGTTATGAGTAGTAACACCCACCTGATAAATAAAACAGAAGCATAAAAATACCACAACTGACATGGAATTATTAATTTGAAAACGCAGCTTACCTCAATACTACCGCTCCATTTATCCACTAATCTATCTATGCGAATTTCAAACAGTTCATTCTCATATAGCGGCCTGTGTGTCATCACTACACCATTGTTGTAGTCGTCAAGAGGCCTAGCTCTTTCAGCAGATCTAGTAACAGATACACCAAATTAATTTATATGAGGTAAAATAATAAACAGTCAATGTTTAAGTAATAAAATTTAATTTACTTGTTGTTAGCAGAGAGTTTCACGAGTATCCCACATCTTGGATGAAACCGCAAGAAATCCTGAGGCACTGAAATAAAAAAGAAAAGGTAATTCACAATAATACAACATTAATGTGCTAAAATTATATTATTGTGCAATAAACACCAACCAAGTGCGCATGCTCCCTCTGAAGTCATTGGAACATAAACATCATGTTGTTCCTTCGGACCAGAAGCTTCAGAGCCTGCTGCATCACTCTCTGTTGAAGTCATGCTATCAGCTTCATCTACCTAAAAAACGTATTTATAATTTAGAGATAGTATAAAAATAAACACAATTGGAATGGAAAATTGAGATCTTCAGTCCAAAACATACAACACTACATTATTTACATATTGCATTTACTAACAGGAAACCAAACACTTAATAGAATATATTCATTTGTAATGTGTAAACCATAGCTTGGCCTCTGTAACGTAGAATCATCATCACAAAGGTATGAGCAAACTGTTTCAGGCTGCAGTGGGTTGAATATTGCTCAGCAGATTTTGGTGCCTGACAACTGATTAGCACTGCGGCGGTTGTCATATAATAACCATTATCCAATCTGGTCAGGTTTCCTAAGTAACAGGGTCACGGAGGTCGGATAATAGTCGCTCCACTGTAATTACCTGATCGCCAAATCCTGGATCATGGTCAAGGCGGACCCCATGCCCTTGTGCGCGAGAGTACAACTGGGACATTAACGCCAAGATGATGATTTTGTACTGCTTATACAGAGATCAAGCTATGTTTTAAGTTAGTAGCTAAAGTACAAATCTCCTTACCTGATCTAAGTTGAGCATTATTGGTCTCAATATATTTGTATAAATAATAGAGACTTGTACACACTGTCCATAGAGATCAATTACAGCAAACAGTCGTGGTGGTAGGTCTTTAGCGGCAACTCCCAAGCATCTCCCATTAATATAAAACATTAACTCTCCCTAAAAAAATTTGTGTCATTAAATACCTAACAACAATGATAGTTATTCCTGTGGATTAGTTACCTTCTACTAATCAATTTAATTGTACAGTAAAAATAGCCAACTATGATATTTCATGGAAATTATAAGGTTTAATAGTTTATTTCTTACCTTACTAGTGCGTAAAACACCTATACAATCACCTTCCCTTAGTGTGTCTAGCTCTGGACCATAAGAATTGACTAGAGTTGCACCATCTTTGACTATAGAACTTCCTGACATAATCTGGTAAAAGAAAAGAAAATACATTACCAGTAATTGGAACATTTATTTGCCAATACTATAAACCAAACCACCAACGAGATTATCAGAAGAATAGCTAATGGATGGAAAAAGTACTGGGCACTGAAGGAAGTCATGAAATCTAAGGACCTATGTGTGGCAATAAAAAAGAAAGTCTTCGACGCCTGCATACTTCCAGTCATTATTTACGGATGCGAGTCATGGTCACTCACTAAATTTCACAGAAAAAAGCTAGAACGTTGCCAGAAAGCCATGGAGAGAAGCATGACAGGCATAAAGAAACAAGACCGAGTGCGAAGCAGTGAAATAAGAGAAAAAACTAAATTAACGGATATACTGACTCGGATTGACCAACAGAAATGGAGATGGGCTGGCCACACAATTAGAGATTCACAGGAAAAATGGAGCAAGATAATCTCCGACTGGTACCCCAGAGACGGAAAGCACAGTAAAGGTCGCCAACACTTGAGATGGGAAGATGATTTGAAACTAACAGCTGGACAGCACTGGAGAAGGGTAGCTCGTGACAGAATGCAATGGAAAAGGCTAGAGGAGGCCTATGCTAAGCCGCACACTGAACTACTGGACATATTGTAGCACTCTTTGTATTATTAGAGGCTACAACTCGTATGATAAACAGACACTCATGTTTTAATACACCCTTTTATATGACTGTTGCATTAACTACTATTTTAATAGAGGATGGCAGAAATCATATTATTACACTAGCTATAATAATAACCATTTATTTCAATGTTGAATGAAACCTGCACGACTGAATGCCATGTAACCATGATCCAGTCTCTCTAGTCAGGTTCCCTTGGTAGTAGGGTCATAGAGGTCAGATGGCAATTGCTCCACTATAAATACCTGATCTGCAAACTCCTGGACCATGGTCAAGGCGGCACCCGGGACCGGGACCTAAATAGATAACACAACCTGGACATTAAGGCCAAGATGATAATGATGACTTCCGAAATAAAAAAAATTTAAGTGCATTGGTGATCATTGTGACCATCAACTTGCATTGTCAACTTAAGACTGTGGATTTGCTGCTTTATAATCTATCTGGAGATTATAAACTTAAAAAAAATGTGAATTAAAACAAAATTGACGAACCACTCTTATCACTTTAAATTCTGTTAGGTTGTGAAAATGCACCACCGGGTCACCTTACTTAGGAGCGCAGTACCATTGATAAATTGTGTTAGGATCTTAGAAAGACCATATCATTTATATTGAATAGAATGTAATGTTTATTCACAATTTATAAACTATGTTAGGCTATAAATAAACTATAACTTTTCACAATCTTACGGTAACATATACAGTAAATAGCAGCTAGCTATCTAGACTATAACCTTAGCAATTGGGTAGCAGGGGAACATTACTTAATCTAATGGCTTACCCAGGCAGTATTCCTAAGTTTGGTTGCTGTAGCTGGTAGCTCCATAAACTCAGGATCCAATGTAGTAACGCCAATTTCAAGGCTGCCATTCCAAACGCTTACCTAAACAAAGGGTAGGTATTTAAAACTAAATGGTAAAATAAATTTAACTTATAAAAATAAATCATAACCCTTGGTATTATTGATATCTCATCTAAAAAACTGATAATTAAAAGATTGCATCAGTTTACATACCTTTTTGTTAATAGAAATTTCAAAGAGAACATTATCTTTCAAAGGCTCAGAACTAAGGATCAGCCCATGGTTAAATTCTACGAAACTTCGTGATGCAGTTAAACCATCATTTGTCAGTGTGACTCTATCGCCACACCTTCTATGGAACTTCATATTTATATACTTTTAAGGATATAATACAAGAGTATCGATTTGAAATGCTTTAGCGGTACACTTATCTCGCGACAATGTAAAACCCCATTCCTAATATTTGCATTATTGTTCATGATTAAAAGCATGATTTGTTCTTATTTTTCTTTATAGTTCATATTGAAAAACCGATGTAAAAACCATATATTTAATATATTTTTAAAACTTTCAGATCGCGAGTACAAATGGGCACTAAGAAATAAATGTTACAAAATACATTAGAGTCTTGTCCATTTCCAGAAGGTGCACATATTAAAACACTGCCCATAACTAAATTCTGAAACAATTTTCCTTGATAAAACAAAGCTATTCAATTGAAAATCATTGGAAGGCAAATCCTTGCCCTAATCTCGCTTTGCAAATCGCAAATCACACAATCGGAATTAGAAAATCATTATAAACCAAAACCACAAAAGTCAAAAAAGAAAGGTTCAGAGAAGATTATTAGTCTGCGGCATAATTGATTGAACCATGGAAGCTCCAATTATAAAACTGGAAGGTTTACTGTCCCTCCAAAGAGACTAGGTTTTTTAAGAGCTAAGCGATATTCAGTCTCGACTAGTTAGACTGTCTTACTGACTAATTAGACACGCTCGCTCTTTCACCGCGCTGAATATCACAAGCTTACTCATTCAACGTTACGGGTACTTATTTTTACCGGATTTAGGGTAATTCAGGTTCTGAGCGGATATTTCGTGCTTTATTTCAATATTGTACGATTATAATGATATAGTTATCTACGTAGGAAAATATATAGTAACCGATAAAGCTATTCAGAAAATAATGTTTTAATTTTAACATACTCTATTCTATTACCATTATATTTAGAGAAATAAAATAATTAACTTACTTATAAACAACTAAAATATTAGTTAACATATAATTAGTATTTATTTTGGGGGTCTTGCTGCACCACGTCCGTAGGCTATACCCTAGAGACCCTACACGTGATCCCCGGAAAAATAAGGAAAGGAAAAATAAAAGGAAGGTTCTCTCAGCGGCACCCCTTTCCACACTTCGAGTGGATTTTTGTAATATCAGGGGTCTACACTCCAATCTGAACGCCGTACATCACCACCTAGAGACGGCGAAGCCCGCCTTACTTTTCCCGACGGAAACACAGATATCACCTCCGGCTGACACTTCGTATCTTCACTATCCTGGATACAAATTGGAACACAGGTTTTTACCTCGCGCTGGTGTGTGCCTATTCATCAGAGGTGATATCTGCTGTCGACGTCTTAATGCCATAGAACTAAGTGACGAATCTGTGGTATGGGTGTGCGTAGAACAGTGGGGTCTATCCCGTGTCTACGCATGCCTATACAACAACCGTCACGGCGTAGGTGAGACAAATCGGTTTTTCGAGCACATACAATGCGCTACCGACAAAGTCTTTGAGCGGTATCCTTCAGCCGAGTTGGTAGTCCTAGGAGACTTTAACACGTTCACTGCGTAACAGGCCGATATCGGCCTGCCGCGGTACTTCAGCTGGTGCGGACGAAGAAAACTATGTCCCTCTCGCTGGTGCGAAACGATTATCTCAGGTGTTTGTAAAAATTCGACAGAGACAAATATATATTTCATCTAGCGGTCAAAATTGTAGATGTTCCCCATCAAAACATAACGGCAGGCTTTTATCGACCTACCGTCGCACTTACGGTAAAAACATCCGCTGAGTGCGGCAGTGGGCCTATTTCGGCCCGCCCTCCCAACAGGCAGCTGGCGACCCGATACCGCACAGAGCGCGCGCCCCGCCAGTTAGTGTTGTGCTATCTAACTGATCTGACGTAGCGTTCGATATAATCAACGATGGCAAGCAATAAAAGAAAAATAAAAAAATTGGAAAATAGAGTAATTCGCGGAAAATAAAATAAAAAGAATTTGGAAACAAATGTGCACGGAAAACGAAGCACAAGCGGTAAGTTTTGTTTACTACCTACACATATCAACATATCAACCTTAGACTCATAATGACGTGGGGATTTTTTATGTAATACCATCCTTTATGAAAATGATTATTCCTAAAAACTAGCCTTCTACAGTAAATAGTTTTTGCAACATAATTTTGAAAAAAAATGCAACCAAAACCATTGCGTAACATGTTTCCAAGACATAAGTAAATAAAAACATTTTTCAGTTCTTTTACGATAATTCTGTTTTATTTTCGATATCCCCTTATTTTTCTCTGTCCCATCACTACTAAAAATACTTTCTAGTGCGGTTCAGGTCAATATCGGCCTGCCGCTTTTCCTGCTTTATTTCTCATTTCCTGTTTGGCAGATCCCGGGGCGAATGAAACCTAAGGAAGTTGGGTTCAAGGTCATTCTAACAATATAAAAAAAAAATTAATACATTATGTTTCCACAAAGTTATAGCAATTTAATCTATCCTAGTGCTGGTGGGTCTAGAAAGACCTGCCACGCACTGGCGGAAATATCATTGGGGGCGCATTTTGGCCCGCCGCCGCACCAGATGAAGAATTATGATTTTACTTGCCGCAGTAAACGTGTTAACGGTCACCACACCGAGTGGCTAGGGTCAAGCCGTCCTACTAACCCGGCCGGGAGGTCCGCCCATGAATTTTCTCTGGCCCATGGTCTCACGCAACTGGTGTCAGAACCCACCTACTTACCGGATGTTGTGGGCCGTAAACCCTCTTTATTAGACCTTCTGCTCACCACCCACCCAGACGGTTATCAGGTGTCCGTCGATGCCCCTCTTGGGACATCAGACCACTGCCTGGTCCGTTCTGAGAAGCCTCTTGCTATACCCGAACGGGCTCGCCCCAATGGGTCACGCAAGGTATGGCATTATGGTTCAGCAGACTGGGATGGATTGCGAGAATTCTTCGCGTCGTACCCGTGGATGCAGCTTTGCTTCTCCTCAAATGACACCAACATCTGTGCTGCTGCTGTAGCTGACGTCATACTGCAGGGAATGGAGTGTTTTATTCCGTCCTCTGTAGTCCGTCTCGGCGGCAAGAGTCAGCCCTGGTATGACAGGCCTAGTGCTGAGGCAACTCGCCTCAAGCAGAATGCTTTTCGTGCCTGGACAGTGGCTCGGGCCCAGAAGGACCCTAACACCCACATTTTGAGGAAAAAGTACAACGCTGTATCGAGGTCTACAAAGAGGGTGATGGCCAGAGCAAAATTTAAATTCATCGGCGGAATTGGAGAGAAACTAATCAGCTACCCCTCTGGGAGCCGTGCTTTTTGGTCTCTCTCCAAAGCTTTTAAGGGGAACTTTTGTCGGACCACCTTTCCACCTTTGCGCAAGCCGGATGACCAATTAGCCCACACAGCAAAGGAGAAAGCCGATCTCTTGGGAAATCTCTTTGCTCATAACTCAACTCTGGATGATGGGGGAGCTGCACCGCCTACCATCTCACGGTGTGAGGGCATCATGCCCGTGGTTCGTTTCACCCAAAAAATCATAAGACGTGTGCTTCTCTCCCTAGACATCCGGAAGTCCAGTGGACCTGATGGCATTCCGGCTATTGTTCTCAAAAAGTGTGCTCCCGAGTTGTCTCCCGTGTTAATGCGCCTATTCAAGCTTTCCTACACCTCTGGAACTGTGCCGTCTTCGTGGAAGCTAGCCCTTGTGCATCCGATACCCAAGAAGGGTGATAATTCAGACCCATCAAATTACAGGCCTATAGCGGTAACCTCCTTGCTCTCTAAGGTGATGGAGCGGGTTATCAATATCCAGCTCCTCGGATACCTAGAGGACCACCAGCTGATCAGTGACCGTCAATATGGCTTTCGCCATGGTCGCTCAGCTGGTGACCTTCTCGTGTACCTAACACACCGGTGGGCTGAGGCCGTCGAGAGCAAGGGGGAGGCTCTGGCTGTCAGTCTTGATATAGCCAAGGCATTTGATCGGGTCTGGTACAGGGCACTGCTAACAAAACTCCCGAAGTACGGTATCCCCGAGGGGCTCTGCAATTGGGTATCCAGCTTTCTGTCTGGACGGAGCATCCAAGTCGTTGTCGACGGATGCTGCTCCGATACCAAGACCATTAATGCTGGAGTACCCCAAGGTTCAGTGCTATCTCCCACGCTGTTTCTTCTGCATATCAATGATATGCTGAATATTCCCAGTATTCACTGCTATGCAGATGACAGTACTGGAGATGCTCGTTATACTGGACGTGCGAATACCCCTCGTTCCGAATAAGACTTGTGTCAGAGATTGAACACTCCTTGGAGCAAGTTGCTCACTGGGGCAGACTGAACCTGGTGGAATTCAACCCCTCAAAGACACAGGTCTGGCATTTTCTGCCAAAAAGGATCCTTTTGTCATGGTGCCGCAGTTCCAAGGAACACCCCTTTCCATCTCAAATTGTATTGGGATCCTTGGTGTCGACATATCGGATAGCGTGCGATTCCGGAGTCACCTAGAAGGTAAAGCCAAACTGGCTTCGAAAAAGCTTGGAGTGCTTAACCGGTCCAAGCGATACTTCACCCCAGGGCAGCGCCTGCTGCTGTACAAGGCGCAGGTGCGGCCTCATATGGAGTATTGTTCCCATCTTTGGGCCGGCGAAACTGCCGACCTACTTAATCCTCTGGACTCCATACAGAGACGTGCCGTTCGAATTGTCGACGATCCCATACAAACAAGCAAATTAGAACCACTGGCTAACCGAAGGGACTTTGGCTCCCTGTGTGTGTTCTACCGGCTGTACAATGGGGAGTGTTCCGAGGAACTTTTCGATCTGGTGCCAACAGCACAATTCCGCCATCGCACCACCCGCCGTGGGCTGGGTACTCATCCCCACTACGTAGACCCTCTGTTGGTCTCCACGCGAAGGTTTGAAAGAACGTTTCTCGCTCGTACGATTCGGATGTGGAATGAGCTCCCAGCCACAGTGTTTCCTTTGGACTATGACATGGGATCGTTCAAGAGGTATATTAGAGATTTCTTCAGAGGCGGGCAACGCATTGGTGACTCCCCTGGTGTTGCTGATGTCCATAGCCGGCGGTGACCACTTTCCATCAGGTGTCCCGCATGCCTGTTTGTCTGCCGGATAACATAAAAAAAAATAAAAAAAAATGTAGTGTACATTTTTATTATAACTGTAAGTATTTTTATGCGTTATAAAGCGTGGTCCTCTTAAGGTAAATGAATTGACAGATGGCTTAAAAAAACATATTAATTTAATTACTTAGAGGTACTTGTTAAATCGTTTTCGGGATTTTTCTTCCAACACTGAACTGAGCGCTGACTAAACGGTCTAAGTCTTAATAAATTCAATCAATATGGACTGTTAAAATTTATATTTAAATTGGTCTGAAATAAATGATTAATAATAATAAATTCAGTCCAGCGCTACTATTCTTTCTCTACATTTTCATCGCACATTTTATCGGGTTTATTATTACGGTTAGAATAGTTTTTAATTCGATATTACTAAGTTATGTAGTACCTAAGTAACTAATTCGCATACGATCAAAAATACATCCGTTAGTCTCGGACAAGGATCCGAGACAGGACGGGACGGATCGGAACGGAAAAAACTGTACTCCGGTTTGAATCCCGAGAGGACAGAAATTTACTCACTCAGCTGAGGTGCTTAACCTATAGGTACTAAATAATAATGTTGCTGTTGGTTGGCTCAAATGGCACTGGTTCAAATGGCACTTGTCGCACAAATGTGCAAAAGCCAGGTATAAGAAGCTGGCTGGACTGATTTTGATGTCTGTCTGCCTTCTGCCATTCCTAATATTTACATTATTGTTCATGATTAAAAGCTGGGTTTGTTCTTCTTTTTCTTCATAGTTCATATTGAAAAACCGATGTAAAAGCCATATATTTAATATATTTTTAAAACTTTCAGATCGCGAGTACAAATGGGCACTATGAAATAAATGTTACAAAATACATTAGAGTCTTGTCCATTTATGCACGTGCACATATTAAAACACTGCCCATAACTAAATTCTGGATCAATTTTCTTTGATACCTTGAGACTGTAAAACCGCAGCTGCTGTTCCTCACTGAGACGCAGATCAGCATGTCCGGCTGACGTGGCGTACCTCAGCTACCTAGGGTATACTCTCGAGCACAGGTTTGTACCTCGTGCTGGAGTCTGTGTGTACGTTCGCGAATACATCTGCATTCGGCGTCTAAGAAGCTTTGAGGGGTCTAGTTGCACTATTTTTATGATTTCTGGTGGATACAGGTCAAGTGCAAATCCTGTATTTCTGCGTTTATCGCTCGCACAGCGGAAATCAGGAGACCACTCGCTTATATGAGAAGTGGCGGATGAAGCGAGGGAACGTTACCCCGCGGCGCAGTTAGTCATTCTGGGGGATTTCAATGCCCACCAAGAGTGGCTTTTCCATACCAGGTGACTAATAATGCTGGGAGAGAGGCGTTAACTAGCTCTGTCGCTAGATCTGATGATACCTGATGTTGACTCCCATACCGCCAATTGCTTAGACCTTCTGCTGACAACTGATCCGGACAGGCACTTAGTATCGGTTTCTGCTCCGCTGGATATATTCGATCAACTGGGTGCTACCCCCGACGTGTGTGCGGTACAAGTCAGCAGATTGTGATGAGATGCGCCACTTGTTTTCGTCCTATCCTTGGCGGGAGGCATGCTTCTCTTCGGGCGATCCGTCAAATTGTGCTGAAGCCGTTACCGGTTATGCGGAAGGGTATGGAGTACTTTATTCCATATTCTGACGTAGCGTTAAACGGCAGGTCATGTCCATGGTTTAGCGCTAAGTGCAGTCGCGCTGAAGTGCTGAAGCAGGTGGCATACTCTGCCTGGACTGAGTCATATCACGCATACTCGCAAACTGAAGAGAGCCTTTAACCTCGCCGCCAAGTCTTGCAAAAGGACACATAAGCCGGATTGGGGCCAAACTGGCCTCTTACGCTCCTGTTAGTAAGGCGTTTTGGTCTTTGGCAAAAGCGGTCGAATCAAATTTCAGTCAGTCTTAATTGCCGCCGTTATTGGAGCCAGACGGAACATTAGTCCATGCTGCTGAAGAGAAAGCGAATTTGCTTTCTCCTCTTTTCGTGGCGAATTCAAGTTTGGATACTGCAAGAAAAACTCCACTTATCTCATCCCGTGCTGATTGCGCTATGGCAGAGGTGCGAATACATCAGAAAGAGATTTTAAAAATCCTGCGGAGTCTGGACGTGAACTAGTCGACCTGATGGTATACCGGGAATAGTCCTGAGTAGATGTGCCCCCGAGTTGACTCCTTTTCTCACGCGCCTGTATCTCCTCTAACTTGTTTTTAAGTCGTGGAGGCTTGCCAATGTGCAGCCCGTGCCCAAAAAAGGCAGCCGCGCTGACCCTGCCAACTGCCGCCCTATTTTGGTCACTTCCATACTCTGTAAGATTATGAAACGTGCACTGACAACTACTAGTACAACAAATTCCTTGCGCATCTTGAAGGTAACGATCTCCTCATAGATCACCAGTACGAATTCCGCCGTGGTCGGTCTACTGGGGACCTTCTCGTGTATGCTACACAATTATAGAATAAGGCCGTTGAGAGACATTGCGAGGCCCTTGCTGTGTCTCGTTATATCTCCAAGGCATTTGACTGGGTTTTGCATGCAGGCCTTCTAAGCAAGCTTTATTCATTTGTTATTCCTGTTGGCTTTTGCACCTATATATCGGATTTTCTGAGTGGACGTTTAATCCGTGAAGTTATCGATGGCTACTCGTCTAATCTTCAGGCTATCGACGCGGGAGTTCCTCAGGGATCGGTACTGTCCGCGACTTTATTTGCTACATATTAACAATCTGCTTGTACCAGGTACCTTTGGGTACACAGACGACAGCACAGTAACGGATAGATAACTGTCGGAGGCAAAAGCCAACAGAGACGGTATTCAGTCTTGTCAAGAGGCCATGGTTGATCGTTTGGACAAACCTCTCAAGGCAGTTTCTGATTGGGGCGAAGCCTGGTGCCGTTCAACGCAACCAAACCTCAGGCGTGTTTGTTTTCCGCCAAAAGGAATTCTAACTTCAACTTTGGAACGGTCCAACGGAGGAAATTATCGACAACATCTTCCTGGTGTTGAGCTATCTACAAATCTCAACTTCGGTCAGTATATCAAATCCAAGGCAAAGACTACAGCAAAAAATCTTAGTGTGCTCTCGAAGGTAAGGCGATACTTCACTTCAATGCAGTGGCTTCAGTTATATCAAGCTCAAGTCCGATCCTGCATGGAGTAGTGCTGCCACCTCTGGGATGGATCAGCCAAATATCTTCTGGCCGCTTTGAAATCGGTGGAAAAAATAAATTAATTTGTGATCCACAGTTGATTGAAGCTAAGCTGCAGAGCCTTGAGCATCGGCGTAGGGTTGCGCGTTTGTTGGCCTTCTACAGGTTGCACTTCGGAGAGTGTGCGGAGCTGTTGCACGACCTCATTCCGCCGGCCCCTTTCCGTCATCGGGAGACGCGATCCGGGCGAGCGCTTCATCCTTATGTAGTCAATCTTCCAGCTATCCGCACGAGCCGCTTTAGTTCAACCTTTATAATGCGTACGCCCAAGGAATGGAACGCAAGTGATACTGATCACTATAATCTAGACGCCTTCAAGGCCAGAGTGAATAGGCTGTTCCTAGACAGGCATGCTCCATCATCGGCCGCATCGTCACTTACCAGCAGATGAGATGACGGTCAAATGCCTGTCTTGTCTAATATAAAAAAGGAACATAAAAAAACTTATTCTGCCTCCTCAGGATGATGACGTAACCACTTCAACCACTACGTCAGTTTTCTTTTGGATTTCAACGCCGAACTACTCAACTTATCTGCATGGAATAAAATGCATAGTGATCCTCTTGCAGAGAGTGTATAGCGCTAGCGAATTTTTTTTCTATGCCCTACAAGGGCTACAAGGATGTATTTGAGAGTGCTAAACATAAATAAGTACTATAGGTACCGATATCGTTGTTTGACCGCCACTTCCTTTACATAAGTGCCCAGTCTATTCTGCTATGCGAGCTAAAATTTGCACACAAACAATAACAAAAATAATGAAATATTAGATTTCCTCCCTCCAACTTCCAACCCCAAAAGAAGCAAGTCTGTGCAAAAACAATAAATCTAAAGGGCACTTAACGATGTGTTAGAAGGCTGAAATTGAGCCTAGGTACATGCTAGGGCACCCATACTACCAAGTAAATAAATATGGAAACCCACCAAAAACATTTCATTTAAAATTGGTTTAACAAGCCTCGCATGCTCACAATAGTTTCACTGCGAAAAAGTTATCAGATCTCATAAAAAGCCCGTAACTATATAAAGCCTAACTCTATCAATCTTACTTTTTGGTCAGAAAGTATGGCTATTTTATAGATTCAAACTATCAGTGACAATGATCAACTGCAGTGCAGAGCTGATGGTAAATAGGTACGCGCTAGCTTGGTCCGATCGACGACATTTGACAATGTTCAAATTCAAGTTCTGTGTTTAAACAGCTCATAGAGTTGCGATGAAAAGCCATGATAGCCAGATGGAGCCTTGTCGAAGTAAATTGAATTAGTACTTCGCGTCTTCTTTTCCCTTCAGTGTGCGGAATGAGGCCTCGTGCCAGAGCTCTGCCGGGTAAAATACCCAGCACGTTAGTGGTACTCAGTGGCCGTGGCTGCCCAGCACTTTGGTTCTGCGTGACTCCAATGGTTGTATTTTTGTGAAATTATTTCAGTGTTAGGGACGAGGAGCTCAGCAGATGTCGGGGCGGCATAGAGGAGACGGGACGGACCTACTCCTTGCAAATAGGCGTATCTAGCGCAAGCTTTGCTTCTATGGTTAACTTGCGGCATCATATGCGGCTGTATATCGGTCTATGTGGCAGCAAAGGTATCGTGGTAGTTGCCGTTAGTTGCCTGTGCAAATGGCGGCCGTCTTCCCCACTTTAACCCTTATGCGCCATTTGTTCAGCCACTCAGGTAATTTAACAAATATACGCTGGATTTTGTTGGCGCGACGAGGCGAACTATGCGCTGTCGTCGGCGAAGAGCGGACCTTCTTCACAGTCCTGCTTTTGTCTTTCCGCGTCGGTATGTCGTCGGCGTAGATCGCATCCAGGACCGGGATAGACAGCTGCTCAGGTGAACTCCGGCGGCAAAAAATTTGATAAGGATTTAATACTGTTATTTATCGACTTTTCTAAGCTATCGATGGTAGCACAGCTATTTAATTCGTATTTGCTATACTGTACCTTCGTGTATTACCTTTATTAACCACACGAGTCACCAGTCCTGATCAAATAAAGTTATGGAAGAAGCTCTCCATGTCTAAACTTATTTGTTATAATAGTAAGTACAAGTAAGTACAACAAAGTAGACAACCGTAGTGACTGTGTCAAACGGCAACGGCAAACGGTTTGCAAGAGAGAAGGCCTATCGGACTGAAATTCTGGGCATTAATTGATTTATTATCACAAAAAGCTATGTATAGGTAACTAGCTGTCGTCCAAATACTACATACAATCTACTTAGTTTCGCCATATACTGCTGAAAGCTAAAAGCTTTGAGGTAAACTATTTCCCGGTGCACTCCGCAGAGACGAAATATGATTAAATTTGTAGATTCAAGGCAAAAACAGCTTTTTATCTTACAACATACGGTTGCAAATTTAGTGGCAAGCATAAGAGCAAACTGGAGCTTGCACCCCCGGGTGCATCGATTGGGGAAGGCTTCTACTTGCATTTGAGCTCAACGACTGGCTGTCTCTGTATGATTTATGGCCTTTCGTCACTAGGCGGGTGTTTGTGTGGGCGTGCGGTATCGATCAGCGCGCGTCCCTGCGCGGGTTGTCGGGCTCTCGCGGCCGACGACAGACAACATTCTAACCGCGTCTCGCATTGGAACAACATCGCGAATCTCATAAAATATCAGAATGCAATTCGTGATTGCACTCCTCGTTCTAACGGCCACGGCCTGCACCATCGGGTCGCCGACAGGTAAGTAAACACACAAAGTCGCCTCGTGTAGCTCATTGTTAAACATGTCAGTCGTATAAGTACCTACTTACGCCAGCCGTCACTGATAAGGCAATCGCTTCCCCCTTAAATGAGCAGTTTCGCATTTTGTTTTTAACATAATTACTAGAAACACTTGTAATTTAATACAGACAGAGTTAGTTAGACAATTCTTTGTAATGTTAGAAAGCCTTTAGCAAATCAACAGTCACTGCGACCAACACCTGTTACGCGTCAATATTAAGTAAGTGTTAGCTTCTCTATACAGTACGTTCATAACATGCTTTGTTTAGAAGTAATGGTCTTATTTTGGGATATTGTGTTCTTTTTGTTTTCATTTTAAATGAATAATTGTAAATTTTAATGTTGAGAATTGAAAATGTTTGTTTATTTGTGTATGCATTTGTTTGGCTCATTACATGAGCTCATTCTCGCGAGAGTGTGTATGTGTGCAAAATGGTTACGCAATCAAATATGGTTCCCGGATCAACCTATTGATCGTTTCGGCGCGCAGCCTGCACCCGGATGACCTACATTGAAAGCGCTATAAATACAACACAGGCTCAGCTCCGTCTAGGCAGTACGTGGGATGCACCCTGACATGCGCAATACTTTAAATCTAGATTGAGAGGACAACGAATAATTGGCTGATTAGAAATGAAATGACGTTTTCGCTAGCGGGAAAACAATAATAGTAGCCGCCGTAGCTCAATTGCGATCGATCATTATTTAAATCCGTATATTTGATTATTTACTGCACTCTAGTTTGAATGTTTTCTACATATTCACTTCGGCGAGTGCTGTCAGGAACTCCACGAGGTCATTCCCTCATGCGCTTTTTACGACCTGACGACGAAGGAGACGATGATCCTTGATAGATGACCTTCACTTACCTACCTACTCCGCAAATGACATCCATTTTGGAACTCCGGTAACAGTCACGTACAATGTTTGCGACTTATTACAAAACAGAGCGTCGGTGGCCTAGTGATTACGGGGTTTCGCTCACTTAGTAAATGCGTTCTCGCGAAAATGTATTTGTATGTGTTTGTTTATGACTGAGTGTGGGCTTCATTTTGTAATATGCAACTAGGATAGAAAATGGTTACGCAATCAGATATGGCTCCCGTATTCATGTATTGATCGGTTTCCCGCGCAGCCTGCACCTGCAAGCGCTATAAATAAAACACAGCCTCCGCTTCGTCTAGGCAAGGCAAAACCTAGGTGCATCCTGACATGCGCAGTAGTTTAAAACTAGATTGAAGGACAACGAAAATGATTGGCTGATTTGAAATGGTATGACTGGAATGGAATGACTTATTTGCTGGCGGGGAAATCAAAATAGTTGCTGTAGCTCAATTTCAATTGATAATAATTTTATAGGTTATATTTGATTATTTACTACAATCTAGTTTGAATGTCTTCTACTGTATTCACTTCGGCGATTGCTATCAAGAACTCCATCCTGCGCTTTTTACGACCTGACAGCGAAGGAGGCCTTCACTTTGGAACTCCGCTAAAAGTCGCCTCATGTACCTAAACAGAGCGTCGGTGGCCTAGTAGTTAAGGGGTATGACTGGTAGACGAGTTCGAGTCCAAGTGTTAGCTACTCTATACAGCACACTCACGTTTTGTTTAGAAATGATGGTCTTATTTTGGAATACTGGCTATTTTACATTTTAATTTCAAAATTTTGAAATTTAACTTTTGAGAATCGATGAATACTTAAAGTCAGTTTATTTGTTTGTGTATTAATTTCGCCCACTTAGTGAATGCGTTTGCGCGGGAGTGTATTTGTATGTGTTTGTTTGTGACTGAGTGTGTGCTTCGTTTTGTAATATGCAACAAGGATAGAAAATGGTTACGCAATCAGATATGGCTCCCGTATTCATGTATTGATCGGTTCCCCGCGCAGCCTGCACCTGCAAGCGTCAGGAAGGCAAAATCTAGGATGCATCCTGACATGCGCAATAGTTCAAAACCAGATGAAAGGGACCCTTGCGATGCATAATATACAATACGGGACAACGAAAACAATTCGCATTAATTGGCTGATTTTAAATGCAATGTCTCTATTTGCTAGCGGGAAAACAAATGGTTAGTTAATACATTTTGCTATACAATTTAAATTGATCACTTTAAGTATATTTGGTTAATTACTACAGTCGCCCTACCTATTTCACGCCGTCGCGTCGGTCTTCTACGCATGCACTTCGACAAGTGCTCTCAAGAACATCACGAGGTCGTTCCCTTCGCGCTTATTACCATTTGCCAACGAAGGGGACAACGATCCTTGGGTTGGTAGATGGACATCTTACACGGCAATTGACATCCATTTTCCTTAAACGCGGTTATGCAATGGAACTTCGGTAATTGTCGCCGATAATCTAATCTAACCTAACAAAAACGCAGAACCGTAGATGTGTGATCACCCTTTAATTGTTCTGGCTATGGCTACAGTGGCGTAGCTAGGTAGGCAAGGGCCCCGGTGCATAGAGAAAGAATCGGGCCCTCACCCCTCTTTCCCCGTAGCTTCAACTTATATTGGCCTTTAAAATTAAGAATAGGATACAGGATACAGCGAGTTGAACTTATCATTAGTAGGCTTAATCCATACGTCATCTCTATGAGTAAATATCTAAAATCTCTGTGCTTAATAAAAGAAAATGGGAATAAATAAACAATAATAACATGGCATTATAAAATATTTATTATACAGATAAGAACAATAGATGAAAAAGAAAAACGATTTTAACAGAGTTCTCCGTCAAATTCACAACCTCTTGCGCGCTTTAATTTTTGCGAATTCGTCTATAACTTCACTCAAATCCAAGTTTAATGCCGCCTTATTTTCTATTGCAATTAACGATAGTGTCGGAGGCGATCTTGTCCAATGCTGTTTCTTCAGTTTACTGAAAGATCTATCTGCTGCCGCGGAAGTAACAGGAATTGTATGAAACAGTAGCATTGCTGTATACACTTCCGTAATGTCACATTCGAGCACGCCAAATTTCATTATAATTTCTCTGCAAAAATGGCGAATGGACCACGTCTCCGTCAATTGAGGAAGGAAACATTAAGAAATTGGAGCGAAAAAGTGGGTCCAATTATATCGGAATATTTCATCTGAAACTGATCACATTTCGCGAGTAAAATCGTTTCATTCATGATAAGCAAATTTTTTGGAATAAAAAAGTTGAACGTTTTACAAACTGCACTCATTAACTGATTAATTATTATGTCGAGTACATTGTTAAAAATAGTTACTCTGAATACTTTTTCCTGGTTTTGGAATCGGTGATCAGAAGACAATTCATCGAAATGCTTTTTAGTTTTTCTTCGTCGTTTTTCTGGAAAGGTAGGATCGATATCGTATTTTTTCGTGGTTTCGATGGCCTTGGATTTGACTTGAAGTCATTCCTGTACTCTTTTAATTTATCCGTTGTTTCGTCCAAAGCCTTACTCGCCTCGTCCAAAACGATATCATGTTTTTACAAAATTTTGGAAACATAATTGATCCTGTTTAATACGCTGTGCATGAATTCGCAAACAAACTCAAAATTCAGCAATTTTTTATTTTATAACCTCTGCTTCACTACATTCGTCTTTACTTGAACTCTTCAGCGTTATGTTGGACAAGGCTTTAATAATATCGAAAAAACGAACTTTGACTGCAGTTATTGAGTTAACCCTGCTCGACCATCTTGTTGGATTCAATTTTTTCAAAGTAATTTCTGATTCGCCGGTGAATTTTGATAAGAGGTCCCCGATTGATAGATAGATAAACACTTTATTGCTCACAAAACATAACAGTATCAATCAGTCCCAGCGCTTAATGCTGTTTCCAAAGAAGTTAAACAAGTCTTTTGCAAATTGCAAAGAACTTCTGAATTTCGATAGAAAGAAATAAGGCTGGTAGTAGGGAATTACGGTTCTCTAGCTTCAGGAGCTGGCGAATTGGCTGATCCGCCAGCTTAGGTTGGAGGGCCCCCTGAGCTCCGGGGCCCTGGTGCACTGCACCGCCTGGCCCTATGATAGCTACGCCACTGTATGGCTACCATGAAAATTATAGGTATCAATCAATTTATTTGTTTATTTATTTATTTATTTACCATAAATTTACAGCGTTATCAATGACAGAGCGTGCCGTTTTAATAAAAAAGTTTACCTTTTCTCACGCTTTTCTCTCTTAAGGATGTATATTATGTATACATCCCGGATGTATATATGTCCAATATGTATAATTATGCAAATCAGAAAACGGATAGCAGCCTTTTGTGATGTACCTATATTTTAAACACTGCGTTCTCCAACCCGCCTGGCAAGCGTGGAGACTATGGAAAAACCTTTACGTATGAGAAGGAGGCATCAAGTCCAGCAGCGAACTGTTACAGACTTTACTTTATAGAGGATTCACGAATATGTTGCTCTTATCGTATCGAAAATGTGGCTCTTTTTATGGTTCCGTAGTCGACAAGACGACGAATCCACCACAAGATGAACTCCAGCAGACACCGAGAGAGTTCCACTTGATGATGAATCCAAGACTTGGCAAGCGCTCCGCAGGTTCCGAACCAGGTTAAAAGTTAATTGATCTATGCAACATTTTGCTAACAGTTCTGAAATGAATTCAAGAGGAACGCATGGAAAATAAATGTGCTCGTATCTTGAATGTCGACGTCCTCGAATAGGGGTACCTATTGACTATGGACTAATTGGCTGAGATATTGGGGGCATGTAACATGCAATAAAATACAAAATTATGATTATACTTAAAAAAAATAGTCGGTACCGCTGTTCTTTACCTAACCGTGGAAACACGTATGGTCACAAAATAAAGAACGGCCCGCCCCAAGCAGAAGGTCCACTGGAAACAATGCGCCATTTCTGTCTCGCACACATTGACGTTATGTTTACTGGCATTCTCACGCAGTTTCACGCAGTACTCGGCCGTGATGGTTAACGCGAGAATTCGTGGTAGTGTCGACTTAAATATTTGAATATTATTTAATTAAACGATATTATTATTGAAAAAATAAAAGAACTGATGGGTGACCATTTCAGACTTTGAGGCTAGTCGAACTTCAGCACCGCTACGAGTTCTAATGCCGATGGTGAAGCGAGGTTGACCAATTTCTTCCGCTAGAGACCCTAGGACTAGTTGAACAGTTTCATGCACCACGTAACAGTTTTTAACAGAATAAGAAACCGTAATGGACACCTTAATGGTTTCTAGACGGAAAAGGACTGTCTGGTTTAATATAAAAAAATCGCTGACCACCTAGGAAGGTGGAGAAAGATCTCCATTATCAGATCAACTGACTAATACCATAATATTGCATTTTCATCAATTTACATGTGTATGAAATTTTCAATTCAATTGATTACCTCGAAGTGAAAAGGCAGGGAAAGGTTATAAGGGTCTGATGATGTAATTAAGTAACGATGAATTTTAAAAATGTGAATATACAGTAATTTATTATTACGTTTACTAAAGGCATAATGTCTGAAGCTGGTTTGAAAAAACTGATACAGTTGAACACAACCTGAACAGCTTGGAAAGCAATTATGATCACATTATGGCAAGGATTAGATTAGTCCTTTGCAAGGGACATGTTATTTTGAACGATCTTTAAAATTGTATTCGATCTTTTAAATACTCTTTTCAAAATTCAGAATAAATACAGTAGCAACCCTAGTGAGATGGCAAGTTTACGTCATAATTTTCGAAAACGACGGGAGTGGACCTTCTGTTAGTTCTCTATTTTGTGATATGGTATGAAAGCGAAAAAGAGCCGGGTGGGCTCTGACAATTTGTAGCAATTGGAACGGGAAAAGGCGTCACGATATGCATTTGACGACCTGAGTGGTTCACTTGGTTAACATGCCGGTCGCCACGCAGAGGTCCCGGGTTCGATTCCCGACCGAGCAGAAATTGAAGCGATGAATATTAATTTCTGTTACGGGTCCGGGATGTATATTATGTATACATCCCGGATGTATATATGTCCAATATGTATAATTATGCAAATCAGAAAACGGATAGCAGTCTTTTGTTATGTACCTATATTTTTAACACTGCATTCTCCAACCCGCCTGGCAAGCGTGGAGACTATGGCAAAACCCTTATGTATGAGAAGGAGGCATCAAGTCCAGCAGCGAACTGTACAGACTTTACTTTATAGAGGCAGTATGTTAGCGGATATCGAAAATGTGTCTCTTTTTTATGGTTCCGTAGTCGACAAGACGACGAATCCACCACAGGAAGAACTCCAGCAGTACCGGAGCCTGTTCCACTTGATGCTGAATCCAAGACTTGGCAAGCGCTCCGCAGGTTCCGAACCAGGTTAAAAGTTAATTGATCCATGCAACATTTAACAAACAGTTCTAAAATGAATTCAAGAGGAACGCTAGGAAAATTAATGTGAATCTTATCGTATCTTGAATGTCGACGTCCTCGAATAGGGGTACCTATTGACTATGGACAAATTGGCTGAGATATTGAAGGCATGTAACATGCAATAAAATACAAAATTATGATTATACTTTAAAAAAATAGTCGGTACCGCTGTTCTTTACCTAACCGTGGAATCACGCCAACAGAAATGCCGCAGTTGTTTTATCATGTACCTAGTTGCTGGTTAGTTTCGCTATCGGGTGATTATTAGCCACAGATTACCTCCATAATAAAATATGATCCGTTCGATTATGACTTACCCTTGTGCCTCCGTTGCCTGTGCCGGATGCCGATTCATTCCATACGATATGGTAAGAAAGCGAAAAAGAGCCGGGCGGGCTCTGACAATTTGTAGCAATTGGGACGGGAAAAGGCGTGACGATATGCAATTGACGACCTGAGTGGTTCAGTTGGTTAACATGCCGGTCGCCACGCAGAGGTCCCGGGTTCGATTCCCGACCGAGCAGAAATTGAAGTGATGATATTTTATTTCTGTTACGGGTCTCTGTGTAGTACTTAAGTAAGAGTTATACGTAGTTTATCAGTTATCTAACACCCATAACTTACTTTGCTTACATCTAACCCAGATGGCGCTGTGTGAATTGTCCAAACATATTTATTAGTATTTATTTATTTACAGGGTCCTCCCCTCGAAGTATTCTAATAAAAAATGCTGTAATTTAAGTAAACAACTCTGATTTTTTTTCCTTAAAATCTTCACAGTATATGTATATCGGAAAAAATATATCAAGCTTTTTAAAAATTAATAAATATTGTTTCATGTGCTAGCTTAACTATGGAAAGCAGCATCATGTTTGTCCGAGGAAACTTGAGACACTGCTGGAAGATGACTGGCTTTAAAATTTGGTCTCTTCCGATGAAAAAATGTTCACGGTTCTGCAATATGTAAATAAATAAAACGTCCGTTTACGGCTGGGTCTGTGAAAGCATGTGTCAGCATCAGTGATGGTTTGGGCCGCGGCTAAATCTACCGTGTAAAGGTTTTCCACAATGCTTTGTAACCTTAGGTGCGTAAACAATTTGGTAGAAACTATACTATTGATCGGATCTACAAGACTCAGCACCACGGAGATATATAAACCCATAGATTTTTGCATATGGTCCATCCGTGAGACTGAAGTGTCAACTAAACAATATGAGGCGGTGATCGCTCTACGCCAAACACCGTCTAACCGCATTCGTACAGCGAGCGAATCTTTCGGGATAGACTCGATGCTGTTATCCACGCTAAAAGTGGCTATATCGATAAATCTGTATTTTTTTTACTTTACGATATTGTTTAGTTAAACTAGTATCAGTATTCAGTGAATAAAGATACTGAAGATTTTAATTAAAAAAATAAAATGGACAATCTTCATTTGCAATTGGTACTTAATTACACGGGCCCTTTAATTAATTAAAGATGTTCAACTTTGTCGTCTTAGAGGGAAAACGCCGGAAGCATGGCACAGAAGTATAGTGATATTGTTATTTAAGAAGGGTGATAAGACTCTCTTAAATAACTTTAGGACAATATCACTGCTGAGCTATGTGTATAAGCTGTTCTCGAGAGTCATTATGAATATCCCACGCAGGTTTGGTGACTTCGAGCCTCCCGAACAAGCCAGATTCCGAAAAGGCTTTAGCACTATATACCACATACATACGCTGCGGCAGGTTATATAGAAAACCGAATAATATAACCAGCCATTACAATTCGACCGAAAGCTGGGCCATTCTCTATTACGGTGCCAAATCGACTATAGGTATATCGAAGCATTGATGTGTCTATACGGAATCGCCACCATGTCAGTACGTCTCCAGGACCAGAACTCAAACCCTATTCAACTGCAGCGAGGTGTTAGCATGAACTTACTATGGGTAGTTAGTCCATAGTTGTTAGACAAGGTGATGTCATATCACCGAAGCTGTTCACCGCTGTACTCTTCAGACTTCTGGACTGGGACGGACTTGGCATCAATATAAATGGCGAGTGGCTCCCCTTAGATTTGATGACGATATCCTAGTCATTGTTGGGACCCAGGAAGGCTTGGGCAAAATGCTCGATGACCTATGTAGTGCTTCTCAACAAGTAGGTCCTAAAATGAACATGGACAAGATGAAAATTATGTCAAATGTCCATGTAGTGTCTACTCCATTGCCAATTGGAGGCACTCCACTGGGAAGTTGTTGATGACTATACCTAGGACAAACAGTCCAGAGTGTTAGGATTTTCAAGAAAGAGGTTAATCGACGAATCCAACTCGGTTGAGCAGCGTTTGATAAGCTACGCCATATATTTTCGTCTCAATTACCGCAGTGTCCCAAGACGAAGGTCTTTGACCAGTGTGTATTGCCAGTGGCAGAGACGTGACCGCTCACTGTGGGCCTTACAAGAAAACTCACTGTCACGAATCAGAAATGAGGAGATCCGCAAGCGAACTTATGTCATCGACATAAGCCGAAGGATTAAAATCTTAAGTGGTAGTGGGCAGGGCACATAGCTCGAAGAACAGATGGCCGATGGGGCAGGAAAGTTCTCGATTGGCGACCATGTACCGGAATACGCAGCGTATGTAGGCTTCCCAGGCTTAGGACCGACGATCTGGTAAAGATCGCAGGTACCAGCTGGATGCGGAAGGCGCAAGACCGGCCTTTGTGGAGATCTTTGTGGAGGCCTATGTCTAGCAGTGGGCGTCTTCCGGTGATAGATATGATTAAGCTTTCCAATTTTTGATTGTGACTTTACCGCTGAGATTTGTGACTATCACTATTGTCGCCGATGGCCATTTTGGTGCCGGCAGCCGTTGATTTAAATCCCGCCTTTGGTTGTAATTGATACGAACTCGGCGATGTAGGTCAGATTCTCAGGACGACAGATTCTGAGGTAGTCGGTTTCTTATTTAGTCAGATTCGTACTACGTCAGATTGTTCAGGTTAGGTCATGGGTTCTAGTTTGCGATAGAGACGATGCTCTACGAAGCTAAACAGTTGCTGTTGTTGACATTGAATGATATTTCAAAATGGTGACACTTAAGGCGGCTTACACCAAATTCTTAATCGCATTTAAACTTTAAAATGATATTAATGATAAACACAACATTTCAAACAATATGACGTTAAACGTCATTCTTAAATGTGTTTAAGAATTTGCAGTAAGTCGTGCTAAGTTTCAGTTTTGGCTACCTGGGTCAGATCGTTTGTGGCACTGCACGCCGGTTCCACATGGCGATTTTGGAAGCCGACGCCGTCATCGGGGGGTATCTCCCCACACTCTCATTGTACTTAAATCTTAAACCTCAATATGCACAGACAATATAGTTCGACTATGTTTGTGCTAATTACCCTTTAGTTAATAATAGGCCAATTACCCATCCGTAGTAACAGATTCAGTACCTAGCCCTTGGAATTAGAGGATCCACCGTGTGTTTGAAATTATCTTGCTGCGTCTCCATTAGAATACTATGCGGCCATAACTCCATACCAATTTGTCCAATTCATTCTTCTTTAGTAGAAACGAGAGCTCTCCACAGTAAAGAGCTCTGTTCCGGGCCGAATCTCATTGTGATTCTCTCAATTTATTCCCCCTTGCTGTTGTTCCACAAACGTGGCTACGTTCGATGTTCAACCATTTTGTATTTGAATATAAATATTTGAAGATCACCGTCACTTGGAGCCAATTGATGTTTGCAATAATTACCTTTTGGCTTGAAGCCTTTCAATTATTACTTCGTCTTGACTTCAACTTACGTACGTTTCACTAAAATCTATTTGGTGAGGTACATAATCTATTTTTATGCGCGTTGCGTCGTAATCAACGACGACACTCATAGGCCATAACAGCGCAGCGTCAATTTGGCTATATCGTGTTTACTTAGCCTTGACACTATACTCTGTTATTAGCTAGCCAGACCCTTGGATGTAAGTAAAGACGTGATTCCACGATCCACGCCAAAGTAAAAATAGTGTTCTTGTACTACCGTTAATTTGTTATATGTAACGTAGTTGATTTGAGTAGTTTTTGTTGATTCTCCTATTACTAAATGTTGAATTGTCACTTTTTACTATTGTACAATAAAATGTAAAAACTAAGGGTTATTTGGGTTTCCTACAGGAATAACAGCCACGACCCGGCCATCTGATCGACTCCCGATTATTGACCCTGCCCTGGGCCAGCCGAAGATGCACGTGCAACAAATACCGCCAAGCCATCGCATGGTCCCCGTGCCTCCAGTAGATCCCTTCCAGCTCCTCGCGAACGTGGGCTACGGCCGAGTCCCGCGCCCACGGCAACCACCAACCAACATGGACTGGATCAATAAGGTGCGTAAGGTAAAGGTGCTTACTTATTACCTACCTGATAAAATAATTTTCAAGGTGTCTAAGGTAAATATTTTGTCTGTACCTAAATAATAATTTGATATTTTCTATTGTAAGTTCATATTTATAACATTATATATATTTCATTCATTTTTTATATTGATTTCGTGTGAATAGCAGATTATTGGATATCAACAGTATTATACCATATATTTATTTTGTGTGAATAGGAAATAGTGGATATCAACAACATAGGCGAAGTGAATGTGATCAGGCCTTTTCGCACCGACATCATTGACTGGTTCACGTCGGCAGACATACACGACCCGGTTTTTCTCGAAACAGACCCAGCACAGTATATGGATGCGGTTGACAAAATACAAGACCTTGATAAAGTGGAATATTTATTAGGGTTGCCTCCAGATAACATTTATGAGTACAAGAAAGGAAAGGAGCGACCCAATGAGGCCACTTCCAAGCCTAAACTTAAGAATGTATTTGCGCTGACTCCTCTAGATCAAGGTTTTTACCAAAATCCTGAACCTGAACCGAATAAATGTGAGTAGCGTTTGAGTACCTTTTGTTCCTACTTAAAATAACTTTTCGATCTAATATACTTAAACCCCAAATTGTTTTAGCGGTCGTTGCTAAGAAAAGCAATCAACCCGAGGAAAGTAAGCCAAGACTGGCAATGATTATGAACATGCGCCAAATCCGCCAGAATCCGAACCTTAGTAAGCAGAAAAATCTTTTGGGACCTGATCTTGGAAAACTTAAGGTTGGCCTGTAAGTATTTACCCAAAAATATACCTATTCTTTGACAGTGTTGTTTTATGTCCCCAGGCGCCAGGTAGTCAGTTTAAAAGTATAATGTATAAAAGGGTTTATATTTGTCGGAAATGAGTTGGCATGTGTTTTGTAAAACCTGTTAAAAAAGTAAAAATCATGCTTTAGGGGTACTACATGCAACGTGCCTCCGAGCCCTTTGGTATAAAAACTTAGTTAAATTGGATTGCCGGAAATTGCAGTCTTATTTTTCAGGTCACGCTTTAGTTTGACAATGTGTAAATACTTGTAATATTGAGGTTTAGTCTCGTCGTTTAAAAATATTTACCAAATAAATAATATTATAAATATTTACAAATAGTACCAGTACCAATATATTTTACTCACTCGGCTTTAGTAAGAGCTTTTAAAGCTTGCTTCATTTGTAAAACGGATTACCAGCTATGTTTGTTGTGATAAGTGACTAAACTACAGCCAAAGAATACTATTTAAATACTCACGTAGGAGTCTACAGCTAGTACTGAGCCCCATATCCGAATGGTGTTTGATTGAATCAGATTCAGAAAATTTTATTGTTAAGGCTGTGTAAGCAAATCTTAACTAAATACATGTAAATAATATAAATATTGGACCTACCGATTATGTCCAGCAATAAATACTCTCAAAATAACTGCCCCGCGGTTTTCCCATGCGTGTATGTCGCACTTCCGCGGTAGCGGTAGGAATGATGAAGTGCCCTACGACACTCGGACCAAGAATGCAAATTCATATAAGTGAAATATTTTTGGAAACAGTTCGGAAATTACCCTCAAATTAAAATTTCTAATAAAACACTTTGACAGTTTTGTCAAAAAAAATTCGTGGCCCTACCAGTATTTAGTGTCATGGTCAAAATTACTTTACCGATACATTGAATCGTAATTATCGTAGTAGGTATATCTTTGTCTTTTTACCTTAGTGCGGCGAAGCCCAAAAAGAAGGGTTATGTGTTTGGCCTGTATGCATGTATGTATGTATGTTTCTGTGTTCTCTAGTAACTACTAAACGGATGAACAGATTTTTGACAATTTACACGTCGTTTGATTGGTCGTGGTTGCGCGAGTTCAGCATACAATAAAATTTAAAAAGTCCAAAATGGCGGAATTGGGGCGCTTTTATGTAAGGGTGGGTCCAAACTAATTTTTTCCCAGGAACTTTTCGAGTGGGGTATCAAAATGAAGGGCTGCCGCCCTCTGAAGAGAGATGATTTCAAAAAATTTATGCAACTTATATACCTACCCAAAAGCAGTTTGTAATGACAAATTGCATAAAAGTTATTATAAAAGTCGTATAAAGTTGAACCCATAGGTCCAACGAATATTTGTAATTAAAGCCTAATTATATGAATTACTTGTTAAGATTTCAATAAATTATTAATTTTACACACGTACAATACAATTTTAGCTGCTTACCCCGAGATCTACGATCGAAGAAAGTGTTCAATCAAGGGCCTATTCAATACTTCTCTATAAGTATACTTACAACGATCTCCTCGTTAATTACTCCTTGCTCGTTCATTGGTTTTAAGGGTTTGTACTACTTTTTAAATAATTTGAAACAGACTTTAATGGTTCATGCTGATAATGTATTATATTAATTAATATTGCAAAAAAAATCTAATCTCGTATTATTAATAATAGTTTAGTTAAAGCGTCTCACAAAATCAAAATCATATCTGCTATATCTAAAGACAGTTTGTAAGTAGAAATATCATTAGAAGATTTTACTTAAATTGTATCCACAGAATATCTATATAACGTCAGTATAACGAAAGGTATTTCGTGTGTGAAAGGTACTAAGTATGCTTCCTATACAAGAATAACTGGCCCGACAAATATTTTTAGGCGCTTTACGCCTAATAACTTTAGCTAATAACTATGTGGAGTCTATAGCTGATAACTAAATAAGCATATTAGAGATTGAGTTAATCGTGTGTACTTGTATTGTATGTGCATGACATGCGGTTTGAGCTAAGTAGAAAGTGACTATTAATTACAGGGCCAATAACAACCACCGTTTACCTGTCTCGTTACTGCCCTCCAACCTGCGCTGGTTGCAAATAAACCAACCGATTGATGACCTAAGGTGATTCCTAGATCCCAAAAAAAAAATCCTAGTCTCCAAAAAACCTTTTCCTAAATAATTTATTGGCTGAGCAATGAGCATGGGAATTAAAAAGTAATACGTGCAATTAGTGAATTAGGTGCGATTTTTAGTGACAATTTCGGATGTTTTATGCCTTTGCTTAAACCCCACAATTTCGGCAGATCGTATGTTAATTTTGGCATTAGTGAGACTGCAACTGCATCCGCCCAGAATATATTTTGCAACAGGGTTCGAGGGTATATTAAGTCATTCATTGCTAGTACTTGAGATATTTTTAAACTATAAGTGTTTTTTCCTCGAAAGTCTGTAGAGAATTTCTTTTCGGGTCGGGGTGAGGGAGGTTTTCGGGCCTAAAACGTCGTATAGCACTCGTATACATGCACTCGGAACAATTGCTACCGACCCTCGTCCGTAATTACCAACGTAGCATACTCGACTGGATATGCTGGTATAATTTTTTTATATAAATCCCGGCCCTTTTAAATCGGATTCTTTCGAACCCTGGTTTGCAATAGACAACTTATTAGTTATTATTTAATTGTCCCCAATAGTAGACCACAAACTTTAATGGTTAGAACAATATAATTATTTCGATATAGAGCATGTATGTTCGGCTTGTTTAGGTGTTCAATTATTAGATTATTTTGTAGAAATGTCATCTAACGCAGGTAACAAAAATTTTGTCACTTAAATTGTACACTGCATTAATAAATCGAATAATACGACAAAAAGTAAAGACCTAGCTTAACCATAGTTTTATTTTTTTCTGACCCGTAATATTAGATTACGCATCAAACGCCTCGTTAGGAAATATACTACAAATCCTTCGAGGAAGTAACCGTCAATTGTTAGAGCAAGCATGTAACTTAGCTACGGTTCGGCTTCACACCAGTTTAATACCTTATCCGATGCGCGCAGGTCCAATGAAGGAGAGGGCCGCAGCGACGTCGGACCTGAAGCAGAAGCGACGCGACCCCGGTTCTTGAACGGGTTCAAAGAGGATGAGCCAGGAGAGCCAATCTACGTCATAGCAATTATGGCTGCTCTGGGTGCAACCTTCACTATGCTTGTCTTTGGATTCGTCTTGGCTTGGTATACGTAAGTACACTGCAGGCAACATGGTATATATTTTAAGCGTCAATATAGTTACATTAGCGGTACAGAGGTTTTCATTCCGAATCTCTGGTAACTGCGGAGATGCCGTTACTTTTCCGTACAAAATGTACTACACTCGTTTGTGACTGGATCGCGCTGATGAAGACCGACACCAAATAGGTAAGTACACGTGACAACATTTAGCTAGGGCAATCGTCATCCCGTACTCCTACCCACAACATGGCCGTTATCTTGTGGCAGTATAACGAGGAAGGCGAAGGCTGCAGCAGACGTAGACTACCCTGCCTACGGTGTCACCGGCCCCACCACCGACGCGTCTGGCGACAGAAAGTTGGCCCAATCGGCTCACATGTACCATTACCAGCACCAGAAGCAACAGATTATCGCCATGGAAAGGTACTGTATAACGATGATACGACTTTACTTTGGATATTTCAGCAGATAAACAGAATTTTATTTGTTTGTTTGGTACTCGCGTGGCGCGAATCCTGCTAAAGCTTTCCCGTTTTTTGGCATACCTATAGTCAGCTGTATTGTAATGTCTAATTTAACTACCTGCCCGGCGACTTTGTTCGTGTGGCTACAATATTAAAAAACTCTACCCCGACCCTTCCTTGCATATTTCCTAGGGATCTACAATTTTTAAATAAAATATAACTCATATTACTCGCTGATAATAACGCTTTCTATAGGTAAAATCTGTTAAATAATTTTTGAGGTTATCCATTACAGACAAACAATTAAAATTCTCTCTATAATCGTAATTAATCGCCATCACTCCACCCGTTGGCATTATGTGGTTGATTTTTTTTTTCTAAGGAACACTGGCTTGGGCCAGCGCGATGGTTCTGTATCCGATCCCGAGTCCGAGGAAGAGAACGAAGAAGGAGATTACACTGTTTACGAATGCCCAGGCTTCGCTACGGTATGTAATGAAATATATTGTTATACCACGAGGATTGCGTATTTAATGCTTTTATGTTCATATCTTCTTTTACTTTATATTTTTTCGCAATTTTGAATTTTTCTCTGTATGATTTATTTATTTAATGGTACAAACAAAATATTTACAAAACCATAACAAATAAATTAAAACCAAAAGTAACACTAAACTAAAATCTTAAAAAATAAAAAAGTCATCCACATCACTGCACCCCGGAATGGTGCACAGAAAGCTGGCTACGTTGCACCGTTGTGTAGAAAAACTTATCCTCTGTCCAAGGAACGAGCCAGCTCTAACATTAGCATTAATAAATAGATTGCAGTCCTACGGCAGTGGTGACAGAGTCCTTCCCCCGGAGAGGTATTTAATAGGTCACCTTGGAGGTATTTTAATCTTGGCGGTATTTCTGCAGACCGGCGACATGGAAGTGAAGAACCCGCTGTTCTCCGACGAGCCGACGCCCGCGACACCCGGCAAGGGAGACGCTCCGCCGCAGTACAAGAAGTAAACCGTCGACCGTCGACCACCCCGCGATACTTCCCCGCCCCGCGTCCGCTACTACCTCCCCGCGAACACCCCTCGCTCAAAGACAAATTGTTAATTTATGTACTCCTACTTAGTTCGATTAAATTATTTTAACTCGTCTTAAATTTCCACAGGAAGGCAATTCGGCCTAACTGGACCAATTTATTTATAACTATAACATATAGGTAACGCCAATTTACTTGTACATGGCACCTAAAATTTTATTAAATTCATGCCCGATTGCACTAAACTTAGGCGACGCATAAGTTGACGCCTTAGGATGTTCCTCAGCATTTAGGCGTCACAAAATCGGTGTCATCAGGTTTAGAGTAACATAGCGAGTTTAAAGTTGGTGTTTGTGAAATGTTTTCTTGCACTTAAGGGTCACCTAAAGTTAATGCAATCGAACATTGATGTGCCTGCGCACGCGTTAAACAATTTAGTCAAAAACGTGTCAGTATCTGACACTAGGTATAAGTACCGTTTGCTTGTATTACAAGTAAAAAGTGTACTAGGTATGGAAATGAAGTAAGTGCTTAAATGGTAAATGTAACGTTAAATTTACAACAGGGTCTTCCATTTGGCAGCTTTGTTATACTTGAAGGGATGACCTTGTGAAGGTCCTAGCCTAGATAAATAAATTAGAAAGAAAATAAACGCAAGTAGCGTATTGTATATCGAAAGTTTTGTTTAGTAATCAGGTGTTAACTAAATCAACAAAACAGATGAATACATAAAACAATTGAGGACAAATCGAATCGAATTTACTTATGCTAATATAAAACAACTTTTAAAAAGAAAAATAACTTAAAATAACGTCGTTTTATACTTTTGTGTATTTTATATCTTCAGTATAAGAAATCAAACACAATGCCCCACGCCCATGAAATAAAGAGATAAGTAACCCGCTTATTCCCACAACTCAAGCTGTGCACTCGGAACGATACTTTTCAATTGTATTTAAATACATTAGTGAAATAGTCAGTATTATAATATAACCGATATTTAACTTTAATCGTCGTCAGTTACACGTATAATAAATGTTATATACCGGCAGTTGACTACGTCATAATTTATGAGTACGTCATTTAGGACTCATATGATTAGATTTCGGAGACGTAGTCAAACTATCGGACCCTGCGATCATGCATTTATATCGCTGTTGATGTTATTTGCAGCAAAGTTTGAATTATACATTTATAACTATGCTACAATTTATGTTTAGTACCTATACGAAACGTATAGATTAAGTTATTCCATCATTTTATTCTATAGGCCTAAATAGGCATAAGTATGCATATCGTTCTCTGTCATCTCACATCGTTATTAAAATATGTACCAGTTATTATCGATATATCTCATAAATGTCTAACACAAAGCTCTGACCTTTGTGTTTTAGGAAGATATAATCAATTTTGGAAATAAGAATGGTAATCAAAGTAAATGGTAAAGTCTTACATATCCGATAGTGCTTCGTCGTTGGATTACAAGTACCTACTAAGAAGTTCGCTCAATGTCATAAGCATAATATTCTACATCATTACCGTGCCCGAGAGATACGTTGAGATATATTAGTGGCCGTTTAACTACCTTATAATTACGACGAAGCATTATTTACGTGTCTTTTTCATGTTATTTATATCTGTACAACCCATCTGGGAGGTATTTGTATGTTTATACCTAGTTCGCAACTATAATGTATACAAATATAAGTATTTCTTGTAGTAGTATTTCAATGTATTTTAACTCTATTGGTGTTATTAGGATAAGGTAGATCCATATTATACCTATTTACACTATTTATAATATGTTCAATTTTCAGGTGAAACCTGACCTAACCTATTTATTTATAATTTAAGTAATACTTTAATAGCCTAATGAAGATCCGAATTTTTTATCTTTTAGTCAATTAAATTTTGTACTATTTGTTATTTTAAACATAGCTCTGTAACGTAAAAGTAAAGCTTTGGTTACAAAGCCAGCTTTTCTGGAGATTACCATCGTGGTGTAATTGACTGTGTTAGCTACAACCTACGTCGATCCATTATTATTGTCAAACCTCTCTACTAATTAAAGTTTACTTCTATGTTCGTCTAAGCACCGAGCATTTTATTACCTGACCCTTTATTTTTTTACGACAGTTATACGTACATAATTATACCTATCGCAAACAAACCGTGACCTGCCAAATCGAAGCGACTTTTTAAAATTTATTTTGAAATAGTGGGCACACTATACCGAGCCATTATATCTATTGGGGTTACAATTTATTTATTTAATAAATAAATAAATAAATGGGGTAATGGGGTTACAATGGTTCACGAACACGTAAAAATTTGTGTGATCGACACATGGGTACAAGACTACTGACAAATTTAAATCTGTTCGGTTTCGCCATCATCATCATCATAATCATCATCGTCATCATCGTCATCATCATCATCATCATAGCTCATAATAGTCCACTGGAGGACTCAGGGTTTCTCTCACGAAAGGGGAGGTTATTGCCATAATCTCCACGCTTGGCAGGCAGGTTAGAGATCGTAGTGTTACAAATATAACAAAGGAAAACGCTGCTCCCCATTTTCCAGCCTACGGAGACTCTTGATCGTTTGCCTCGAAAACATTAGTCGCCTTGCACGACACCCACGAGAGTAAGGGATTGGTTCTATACTACTCTACCGGACACCACCATACGGCAAATGAAAACAAACAAAGATGACATCTGAAGGAATTACATGCATGGTATAGTTTGACCGGAACAGCTTTGCCGTGCCTTGAATTTGTAGAGATTTGCGGCACGGTCCAGTATCGTGGTGGGACCAGAGTAAGTCCGGAGTGGTTTGTGACTAGTAGTACCTATGATTGTTACTCTGAAAATCAACACACACATAGTTCGTAAACTGAATAATACAGAGTAAAAACAAGGTTGAAGTTTTACAGGGGATCATTTCCGAAGTAAATGCAGACAACGTTGTGGACAGAAGCCCAAATCCCAATAAATACATAAGGCTATATAGCCTAACGATTACTCGTGGAATCAAGTTTCGGTCAGCCCGCGGGCCCAAATTACCAATATATCATACATTTCAGCCCGCGGGATCAAATAACCAATTTGAATGGTCTACGTAACTAAGACTTGCCTTCATGAACGTACTTTATTAAGGCGAAAAAATGACATACGATTGTTGTACTTTTTGGACGAAGTATTGACCTCTTCTTTAAATGGCGTTCTTTATTCATTGCAGACGCCAACCTTACTTTCCTCGTTGGTATTATTTGGTAATGGCATAGATATTATGTTGTAATGGATAATTATAGGTATTTCAAGTAAACCAAGGAAAATAAACTGGGCTCTCGACTGGGAAATATCCCGTGGAACGTTTTAGATAGTGCAGGTTGGTGGAAGTGCTGAAGGACTCTTTAGAGGCCCAGATGGAAGGAATACATATTAACTTGATCGATCGAGTGACGTGTAACGGTGGCCAAAGATTGCTGAGCCAGCGAAGTAAGTAAAAGTAGTATGCTGCATGTACGTCGTCTACGTCGTCAGTCTACAAATACGAAAATGCCGTGGAAAATGCAAAATTTATTTGCAGTGGACATTGTTTCAGAAACCATACTTACAAAGCAACAATTCTTCTGCTAAGTGCGGGCCGATTCCGGAGTGAATCCAGGAATCTGAGTGAGCGCAGGTTTAGAATACTTAAGTACTCGTGGGTGCGACAAAATCAAAATTGACTGGACTAAAAGTACGTATAGTTACTACAGTAGCTCTCATGGCCTCGTAGCTCAGACATCGCTCAATATTTGCTGATTGTGTAGGTAGAGGGGTCGTGCAGGAAATGGAAGAAGAGTAGCTCAAAGAAGGCGGCGATTCGAATATTTTAAACGTATTTGCAAGATTTTGAAGTCCCAAAGTCATTTACACTAAAACATGGGGTTTAATATACATGTCTACAGGTACCTCTAAGGCCAGCACCGCAACCGCTTCCCTTAGGTAGCAGATGTCCTGGTCGACGGTGGACACTTCGTCAGGTGGACCGTCCGTCCGTATGCCTCCATATTACGTATATTCCTTACTGGGTTTCCTTCCTACTACCAATCCTTTTCGACGATTGAAAGAGATAATTAATGTCCTAACTTTTGAGGTTGAGTTTGATTCAGAAATACTAAACCCGCAACAAAGACCTCTGGTGCAGTACAAAGATAGTATTTTTAGGCTGCAGGCACGAAGTGTACAACCGCGGGCTGGCGGCGGTGGCGGCGGGGAGCGGCGCTTTTCAGGGAATAGATTTGTATGGACCTGGCCACGAAAGCATCGGCGCGGGGACCGGCGTACAAGCGACCCGCTCCAGTCGAGCGGCGCCTGGCCCGCGTCAGCCCGCGTGCATTCAGTTGACATACTGTTGTGCATTTTATTTATTGTTTTTTAACGACGTTTTAAAATACCCGCGGACGTGGTGTTGCTAAATTTACTATTATATTAGATGTTTCGTTCGCGAACAACGAAAAATCTCTCACAACACAACGCTACGCCGCTCCAGCGCTGCGTGATCTGCCCTCTGGATTGGTCTGCAATGCCGCGCCGCTCCGCGCGTCGGCGTCGTCGCCGCCCCGCTGCCCGCTGTTTTGCTGCTTACTTGGTGCTCGTGGTCTTAAGAGTTCCACTAAAACCAGCAAGGTTGATCAAATTCTCAGTATTCTTGATAACTCCGCGTATTTTTGACAACGAATAATAATCTAGGCGTCAATATCCCGGTTATGCTCTCGCGCTCGACGGTCCGGGATCCGTAGTGATTTGACAGATCAGGCAATCACAGTAGAGCGACTGCCATCTGACTTTCTGTGACCTTGGGACAGGGGACCGTGACCAGATTAGATCATGGTACCTAAATCGTATAAAGGTCACCTGAATATGCAGGTTTCCTCATGATGTCTTCCCTCACCGTAAGTAATTAGCACGGGCGTAGCCAGGTTTTGGTTTTGGGGGGGGTTTAAGAATAATGTGCATAAATTTCGATTGGTATACCCATCCTCCTTTTAAAAAATAGGGTAATAGCAATAAAAAAAATCAAATTCATATTAAGAGACTTAGAATGTTCGTAATAAAAGTAATTTGAACTGAAAAATGAGCGAGCGTAACGAGCTCAAAAATTTACGAATTTTGGCTCAAAAAACCCGGGGTGAACATGATAAATGTAACATCAACCGGTAACTGAGTAAGCGCAACAAGATACAATTGGAATTTTGGATATACTGGCCCTTAAATCTATAAGCTCGAAATTTTTCGAATTCTAGCTAAAACGAGCTGGAGCGAACTTATTAAAGAAAACTAACGAATGAGCGAGCACAGCGAGCTCGGAATTTTTGATATTTTTGCTGTTTAAATCCGGATTTATCACGTGCACAAAGGAACAAAACACTTTTTGTTGTGGTTTTTCGCACTGGGGCCGTGCGGCCAGTCTTGGGTGACTAGCCGCAAGCGCATGATAGTTTGGGGTTCACACAACCACTGTCGTTATGCACAAAAATTAGTTTATTTACTTAATCCGTATCATATGTATGACGGATGTGGTCAATAGTACGGACTCATGACGAAGAAAACGGAAGTGGGAGTGCGCCGCCTGGTGGGGCTTGCTGGCAGAGTCTCAACGGCACGACTCGGGCGGAGCAGTGATGTTATACGTACCATAATTATGGTAAATGTACCTACCATTTTCCAGGTGCTCGTACTTCCATTATAGTACGCAAAAGTACCATCATTTCATAATTTCACAATTTTCCAGGTACATTACTTCATTTCGCTCGCTTATGTCACTTCTTACGCGAGCGAGCGAGATGAAGTACCTATGAAAGCTATCTCTATTCGAGTTAAGGTTACCCATAGGTCCTACTATGGGTAACCTTAACTCGAATCGTCCCACTTCCACCCAGCCAGTTTAGTATTTTGCATCATCGACGAAATTACGTAATACATAAACACATTTTTAAATTTTGCAAAGGAATCTAAACCTATTTAATGGAGATCCAAAAGTTGTGATAGTATCTCAGACCAAATAATATCCGTGTAAGACGCTTTTAGAAACTGTACCATAGTTTTTTCCAAAGTACCATAATTTTGACAAGCCGGTGTCATAATTCCTGAGTTGGCTTATAGCAGGGATGCTACTCAAACGGCGCAGTGGCGGGCATTTTTGGCCCGACCGCCGCCGAGGAGTGACGCGTCTTAAAACTGTCTCCACATTTCGTTTATAGAAAGTGTTATTTACGTTTGAAAATAAATTATTTTAAAATCACCGTTGTAATAAGAATTAAATTAACTCAACCGCCTACTTTGTAATACCGCTTTGATTTCAAGTAAAATTATAAGTGATATACAAAAATGAATAGGAATAAATACAGTGGAGTAAATGTGAACCTTTTCTTTAATTTATCTGGACGAATACGATCTAATACTGATATCACCACCCTGGTGACAATGATCTTGATACACCACTTTCCTTGACGCAACTACATACAACATTGCGACATTTAATTCTTTTAACTATTTTATTTATGTTTATTCTGGGATGTAGTGTGTCGTTTTTGTCTGTCTTAGGTGTCAACCGATCCTCTTTTACGTGGATGTCTCACCATATAGGCTCAGACGACACATCATCTCTCGCCAGTGGCTCCAATCAGTTGTAGTGTACGCAGCGGCCACATCCCGATAAACCACGTCGGTTCATGCGCTAAACCTGGTCGAGGGGGATTCGTTTGCTCGCAGTGTGGACGAGTCTAATAAATGTGGATACCTCCTACAACGTACACAAAGTCTGGCTTGGTGTGTAAGGCACACCAAGCTGATAAGCCACGGCGAGCCGGCAGGGCATTGTAGAAGGCCTAGGGCGTCGGTAGAAGTCGTAAGCTACTGCCGGCCAGGAACTGCATCCAACCCCATCTCCGGCTGTAACGGTTACCCGTCCCGCCGGGTTCAGGTGGACTAGGACGAGAGAGTGCTTCTGTGTTTGCACAATCACTTACGCACTATAATATGTCTTGCGCAGCTGACTGTTCTTCTCTCTTTCTTGCTTCCGGATAAGAAAGGTCCTGCAGCGATAAGCGGCGGTAGAGAGGTTGGGTAAATGTGCGAATCAGGCTTTGTCCAAAGCTTACACGTATGCGGCCCAAGGAGAGAGGTCGTTTCTGCGCTGCACTGGGACGACAGCGTGGTTTGGACAGCACCTTGGGAGAAGAAGCAGCCCTATTTAGGGAGACACTGCTTCCCTCGCTCAGCCGAGGAGGGGACTAGAAAAAGTGTCCTAAAAAGTGTTCGTTCCTTTTACTATGTGGGGGTAGTAACCGTGGCTGCCCAAGCACTCCAATCATGCGGTCGACATAACACAAGAAAATATGATAATATGACGTTAGGTGCATGGAATGTACGAACGTTGATCGATGATCTCTGTTTTGTGGCTGATTCTCCATCTGAGCTTCAAAGTCTTGTTACCAGCCTACACGAGGCTTGCGGACGTTTTGGCCTTAAGATTAGTGTTTCTAAGACCGAGGTGATGGTTATGCAATTTCGATAAACGGTAGAAAAATTGCAAATCTACCTTGGTGATAATGAACTGAAACAGGTGGATAAGTTGTCGATACCTCGGTAGCACCATTACATCTAAGTGTGATCTTGATACTGAGATGAAATAGGTTGACATTTATTTAGACAAGTGTCTAATAATAATAAGATAACTTTAAATTTTGACGTTGTAGTATTAATAATTTTTATTTTTGTAGTAAATATCTTTTAAACAGTCGCTGTGACCGTAACCGGCTAGGATGCTGATGATGTTTATTCTATAGTATCACTATGTTATTTATAAATTCATTTTATTGTTTAGATAGCAGGCATTTATTTGATAAACCTGAGCTACGTATTGCTTGCTTGACGGTGCAGTGTTGGTGGGATATTACGGGGCCCACTGAAAACCAGCGTTGTGGCTCGCGGCAAGCGGCTATAACATTGCTGAGGAAGGTCCATTTACGCTGTATAATTATCTCCGTATATTACGTACCTTTTTTTTTGCGTTAAATGTAAATTATCATGGCGTGGCGTCCTTTGTGATAAATATTTTCTTTCTTTCTTTCTTTACTTTGAAATGATTTCGCTACGCCCATGGTGATTAGTATATGGCGGCATTTAATTCGGTACCTCTCGATTACGAGGCGGACCCGCTAGCCATTAGGCCACCGACGACAAAGACAACAATTGGTACCTATATAGCTTCAAGCAAACGCTCAAGTGTGACGTCACTTACAAATTCACGTTCAATTCGAGATAGGTGGTCGCTCTCCGGGTGGTAAATAACGATGTGGACGATTGTGTGGATGCTTACCTACTAAGATACTGCCTATTCACTTTTGCCTTTAAAAGGCCCAGATTATGTTATTCGGGGAACAGATTCGGAGACCGCAAGCAAAGAGTCTAACTCCTGGTTATTTAGAGCATGTGATAGTCAATGCAGTTAGAATTGTGCAAAACGTTTAAGACCGAGACAAGCAACCGATAATCCGTCAATGTTCGGTGCGTTGCAGCTTTGACTCAATTAACGCTGAGTCACCAATGTGCCTCTGGGCACGTTTTCTGCCAGATGGTATTTCGCAGATCCATCCCTATGGTAATAGAAATATGACTTGGGAAATCATAAATTCGTTATACCTACACATGTCCGAGATGACTTATGTAGGTCATCGCCCTAGTGTGGCTTACTTGCGCTTGCTGAGCGTGCTGCTTTTGTGTTTTCTGGGGTGAGCTCTCCAATTCTTTAAATTATGTCCTGACAATGAGCGAAATCTATGAATGTATGTTTGGATGCGACCATTTCTTCTAAATGGTAAGGTGTTTTGTTTTATTTGTTGGATTTATCTCCTTTTGGCCTTAAAGACTTGCTGCTCTGTTTCCTCTAATTTATATTTGTTTCTGTTTATATTAAATTTATAATAAAACTGACGTATTGTTATTTTGTGGACTGTTATTGTCAAGCAGTGACTAACCATAGAAGAATGCTACGTTGGCGAAGATCCCATTCTAGCAAGGCCACGAAAAAGACTGTGGCTGTCATAAATTTTAAATTGATTGACGGCTGCAGGAAAATGGAGATGTAGAAAATTTTCTCTTTAGAGTCCTTGCAATATTTTAGTTCTATGGCTTTTCGTGTTATATTTGTGAATCTAAAATTGAAATAGTATCTACCTAGAATTTTATTTGTGAGTCTAAAACCCAGTGTGACTGTACCAAATATATTGTGACTATCAAGTTTTATAGTGAAATTGCCGACTCTATTATTTACAAGTTGCTAGAAATCTTGTCTCGTCTGCTGTAGCTGATTATTTTATAAGAACAAAAGGCTTTAAGCACTGAGATTGAAAATACTGAAATATCGACCATTAACCTACTACGATAGAGCCATGAAGAAACTGTGATTCAGGACTAAGGTTACATGACTTAGAACTTTTGAGCCCGTACCTAGTTTAATTTTTCCCTTATAGTGATTTTTACCTTTCTTTTTCTTTCACTCATAATATAAGCTGAGCTTACGCCATTTTCCTAAAATGCTTAACGTTACACTTACTGATTGTTTGTGTGATTAAGGGGGCTTACCATGAGCTCTTATATCAGGACCTAAACAGAACTGCCCTGCTATAAGAGGTCATGGTATTCCCCCAGGTGTGATTGATGGGTTGATATTCTTATTGTGGAGATAATGTTGAGGTCATAAAAATTTTAAAATGCCGAAATTTGTGAGAAGTGCACCTAGAGAGATGGTTTTTCATGTGAGACTTCGTTGTGAAGAGGAAAGCAATAATTCCAGACCTGTGGTGCCATTTACGCACTGCCTAATTGACCGGCGAATTTCGATTATTGTGAGAAATGAATTCTTTTTTCTCGAACCTGCCGGGTCCGATTTTAATGTCATGCAGTGTAATTGTAGGTGTTAAACCCATATATGTACTATAGGGCATATATATATATATATATATGACGGATGCGGTTAATAGTATGGAATCATGTGGTCAATAGTACGGACGTTTATAGAAAGTGTTATTTACGTTTGAAAATAAAGTTATTTTAAAATCACCTTTGAAATAAGACAGTTAATTACCTCAACTGCCTATATTGTGATACTGCTCTGATTTCAAGTGAAATTATAAGTGATGTGCAAAAATGGAATGGAATAAATACAGTGGAGTAAATGTGAACCTTTTCTTTTATTTATCTGGACGAATACGATCTAATACTGATATCACCACCCTGATGACAATGATCCTGATACAACCCTTTCCTTCACGCGACGACATCAGAAGCGGTGATGACGAACGTAACGCCCAAGAGATGGTATGATGAAAAGCGACAAAGAAAATGCAGATACGCTTCGTAGAAGCGTAATAATAAAAGGAAAGTGATTACTCGATCCAGTTGAGTTGCCTACATTAAAATATAAGATGATTAAACACATTCAAAGCGCAGCCAAGAGACCAAACACCCCGAGATATAAGACAAAGACTTCGTCAGAGAGATTGGGGGATTTATAAAGTAAACAACAAATCATCTGTACCAAATGGGTCATGGTCAAGGCAGACCCCGGGCCTTCGAGAGCACCACTGGGATACTTACACCATTATTAAAAATCGATTGAAAATAACTATGGACGGCACTTTGGTATGGTTCTTTGTTTTTGCGAAATTTAATTTAGATTACTCATGTAAAATAAGTTCCTCTTTAAATAAATAAATAGTGTTAGTTCTATCATTTGCGTGGTTCTAAATTAGTCAGCTAAAGTTTATTCAATGACTTTAAAGTAAATGCTTAGATTTAGATTCATTTAGCAGTGTGGTTTGACACCACTATTAAATTAATTGCTTAGTTTACTGCAGATAAAATTCAATCAAACGATTAAAAACGGTGTGTATTATTTTTTATTTTTTATATTTGTCTAATACAATTATTTTCTTCTATTGCATAACAATGGTGTATAACGGTTCGCTTCACCTTCGAGAACAACATTGCAATGCAACGCTGGACTGGTAGCCTCAACGTGATTGTTTCAACATGGGACGATGGTAGACAATTTGCGAGTGTTGCGTACATGACTGAGAAATGATGTGATATTAACAGTTCCTCTCTATCTGGTGAGTCCTATACATAATTATTATTTGGTAAAAACCTGTGCTGAAAAGAGGCTCCCTAGTGGATTTTAGGAGTTATAGTTTGATAATTCAGAAAAGTATTCTGACAGAAACACTATTGATACCCTTAGTAGAGAGAAGGGCAGGTTTATTTGTATCTTTAGTGAAACTATAAATAGAAAGAATGTAAACAAAACAAAAACAACGTCAGTTACCTACAGTGTTACAAATTGTTGGTATAGATGTCAAAAACTACTGCCAAGTTTAATAAATGTTAGCTATTGCGAGTACCTATGTCTATTAATGTGGGCTGTCTGATAGAATGTTACTAAGAAAAAAAATCACTCCACAAAAATAGTAAGAAATATGTTAAGTCCCTCCCAATGTTACAATACACAGTGTTTAAAGTAAAATAGTGATATTTAATCGTAAGATTACTTTACCATCTTAAAACATGGTACGCTATGATTTTACGTATTACCAGCATCACGTCAGTTATCGGAAAACAAGAATAAGAAATACTTAAAAGCATAGTCCTATTATTTTTATAAATTGAGTACGTAAGCATCGTTATGGTGGTGCTGCTGCTGATAGTCTTCTTCTTCTTGATCGTTGCCTCACTGCTGAGGATCGTGACATCCTCGGAGTTTGTCAACTGCATCGGTTTCGATCAGTCGCCTGATGTAATACGACGTTGACGGATGTATCGTTATGATATTTGGTCCACCCATCTCTTCGGACTTCGGCCTCTGGGTCTCTTGCCTTCGACTTTTCCCATCACCATAAGTCGTTACAGATTGCTGATTAAGTAAATATTTGATAATACAGTAGATAAAACAGTGTGGCAGGGATGCCGTAACAGTGAGTTTGTGGAACAATTAGCTGGTGTACTTTAGGATGTTGTGTCTTAGAGATAGGATAGGCTTCGAATGTGAAAAATTTCAATAATGACCCAGTATAGATCTCCGCGATTTCTATGCGAGCGGGACAACATGCCAACATGTATCGAAAAAAAAAAGAGTAAAATTGGTAGCGCGTTTACATTGATTTGATTGATTGCTCTGATTTGTTTACAATTAATCGGAGACATCAGAACTAAAATTTTCATATTTCAGTATAATGTTTGTTATTGTGGTCGTAGTTTTCCAATGATATAGAAGATATCCGCGGCAACAATGGGATCACCCATATACGTTTCAGAAAATAAAAAAAAGGGTAGTTTGGTTAGTAATTTAATTTTATGTTGGTAACAAGTTATTAAGCGAAAAATAAGTAAATACGAGTAAGTGAACTGATTGACGGTAGATCATTTCGAATTATGTTTTGAGTAACTAAAGATAAACCTGTGACTTAGTTCGACCGAAAACCATTTGTACTATGTTAATGTGACTTAGTTTGACCTGGATAAAGACTTTGTTAGACGGATCTATCTAAGAAGCTAACTCAATATGTGTTTTTATAAGATTTATGTGATAGTTTTGTTTTCTCAAAAGTTGTTGCATCATCGGATGGAGGTGATCGTGTTTTATCAATTATGGTGGGCTGATGAAGCCTATGGGAGAGTTTTATGGTTGCTTACCGGCCTGATGGAGGCTATGGGAGCGTGACTTTTATAGAAGGTAGTTGTTTCAAGCTTTGTGAGAAAATGTTGAAAGTCCAGATATTTTGATGATTGTTAAATAGTCGGTTTTATAAATTAACTTTAGCTTCGAGTACTGAAATTTCCTTGATTACCGATATTAAGTAACTTGTTCGAGTTCTGTTGTTGGACCAGTAAGATGAGGTAGTGTAATGGTGAGATTTTATATCCTTCTGCCAGTACAAGTTTACTAGTACCTGAACTGTTGTTGAAGTCAAACATCCTGATTTATTTGGCTGACTTGGAGTGGCCTGGGAGTCATGTGTGTGACTCATTGGGCTGAGAGCCCCGAAAGTCTCGATTTTGTAGCTGTAGATGGCAAATTGAATGTTGTAATTTTTTTACTAAGGCGGCTAAATATGGGACACCTTCATTATTACAAACATTGTTAAATAGTTTCAAAATGGGAGCTTAAACGTAACGTTAAGTCTAGATAGAGTATACTAGTTCGAACAGTTAAAATCGTTGACGATGATTATTACTTGTTCAGTTTTGGTGTGGTAACAGATGGACTGCTGAAACCCATGACTGGCGTATCAGATAGACGTGAGAGCTTATTATTAGTAAACTCCTGATTTAGTTTTGATATTGAGCAGTAGAGATAATGTTGTTTTTGTATCACCGTGAACAGTTGTTCGGGTTTGTGACGATTACTTGTTGTGTAACTCGTAGACCGTAGCTGATAGTCTATAGACAGCTATTAGGGAAGTAAAGCGTGTTAAAGTTACTACTTCATGATTTTAGCAATTTCATATTGAAAAGTACACTGTATAGTCTAACAGTAGATACCTACGCACAGGTTATACAGGGTATCCCAGTAGTGACACGTCACAGTGACACCAGGGGTAGGTCAGCGTATGAGGCACCGAACCAGCCTAACATGACCCCAGTAAAAGTTGCACGGTTTTTGAGTTATTGCCAAAATAAAGATTTTACTGAATTTTCCCTTTTTTTAACAGTGCTACTGCCAGCATTCACTTAGAAAGCTCTCGAAGTTAGTTTTTTTATGTGTATGGAACCATGAATAGTTAATTAAGATTTTAGAAATGTTATTTTGTCAATAAGTTGAGTAAAATGCTGAAAAACACGGGATTTATCTCGATTTAAATTTTCAGCAAAAAAATAATTTCAACTTTGACCACCTGTCGTGAATAAAAAATCCTAGAAACGAAACGAGCAAATAACGTGGAAAAGTTGAGCATGTTATGCAGATTCAGAAATGGTACAATACACTGCAATAAGATAGGAATTCGTATCACTTTAACGTGCCCTATTGAACTAAATCAGAACTAGGAACCCCGCAAGCTGTCGCTGCTAGGTAAAAAATAATGCTATACACTAGAATAGCCGGCAATTCGACCGGTCCTATTATTTGGCCGAATGGTACAAATTATCTTCAATTTTTGCAAAACGAACTCCCAGTCTTATTGGAAGATACGCCGTTGGCACTGAGAATAAGAATGTGGTTTCAGCAAGATGGTTGCCCGGCACACTACGCTCGTCTAGTCCGCGAGCACCTCAGCAACACATTTCGGGCGACTGGGACCAATTTTATGGCCACCGCGTTCCCCGGATCTAAATCCACTAGATTTTTTTTATTGGGGATGTTTGAAAGATAAAGTTTATTGTAAACCAATACGATCTGAAGAAGAATTACGGCAACGTGTATTCGGCGCAGCTCGGACCATATCGGATATAAGTTTAAGAAAATTGAGCAGAAATTTTATCAGACGATGTAATTTGTGCATAAGAGTCCGAGGGAGACAATTCGAACACTTATTGTAAATAAATTTAAATTATTAAAATAAACCAATGAAAGTTAAACATGTTTTTATTGTTAACTGAACTTTTATTCGGCCATCAGCCAACAATACCCTTCAAAAGGTAGATAAACATTATTTCCATCTCTTTCACTCTCGCACATTTGGCTAATGATGAAAGGATCAGGTAATAAATGAGATATCGTAGTGTATAGCATTATTTTTTACCTAGCAGAGACAGCTTGCGGTGTTCCTAGTTCTGATTTAGTTCAATAGGGCACGTTAAAGTGATACGAATTCCTATCTTATTGCAGTGTATTGTACCATTTCTGAATCTGCATAACATGCTCAACTTTTTCACGTTATTTGCTCGTTTCGTTTCTAGGATTTTTTTTTCACGACAGGTGGTCAAAGTTGAAATTATTTTTTTGCTGAAAATTTAAATCGAGATAAATCCCGTATTTTTCAGCATTTTACTCAACTTATTGACAAAATAACATTTCTAAAATCTTAATTAACTATTCATGGTTCCATACACATAAAAAAACTAACTTCGAGAGCTTTCTAAGTGAATGCTGGCAGTAGCACTGTTAAAAAAAGGGAAAATTCAGTAAAATCTTTATTTTGGCAATAGCTCAAAAACCGTGCAACTTTTACTGGGGTCATGTTAGGCTGGTTCGGTGCCTCATACGTTGACCTACCCCTGGTGTCACTGTGACGTGTCACTACTGGGACACCCTGTATAAGCACGGCTACTACAGTGGTGCCCCTATATTATAGATAGAGGTATTACTAGAGTCTTAAAGTACCTACTGGTTTAAAAAATGTGACGAATGAACAACACTGATCTTTATATTGTTTTGTGATGTTTAATTAATTGGTATTATGTATTTATAGTATTGTATTTTAGTGATATAGGTTTATTAATATTAATGAAATATGCCACAGTAATGTTCAGTAGAACAGACTTACCATCTATCCTAGTGTATACTCTGTTTTTAGATGTTTAATGTTGCCTGGAAGAAATCGCTTTAAGCGATAAGGCCGCCGGTTGCTTTTATTTGTTTATTTTTTTTCCTCTGTTTTTGTTTTATTCTATGTATAAGCAATAAAGAATTTTTCATTCATTTTCACTGAGCTGATATGTTGGCAATGTTTATTAACTTCTATTTATTTGTCCTGCCTGTGTGGCTCCCGCCTGTGTGGCTCCCGCCTGTGTGGCTCCCGCCTGTGTGGCTCCCGCCTGTGTGGCTCCCGCCTGTGTGGCTTCTGCCTGTGTGGCTCCCGCCTGTGTGGCTCCCGCCTGTGTGGCTCCCGCCTGTGTGGCTCCCGTCTATGTGGCTCCCGCCTCTGTGGCATCCCGCCTGTGTGGCATCCCGCCTGTGTGGCATTTCGCCTGTGTGGCATCCCGCCTGTGTGGCATCCCGCCTGTTTGGCATTTCGCCTGTTTAGCATTTCGCCTGTGTGACGTAAAGTCTGTGTGACATTTAGTCTGTGTGGCATTTAGCCTGTGAGGCATTCCGCCTGTATGGCATTTCGCCGGTGTGGTATTTTCTTGTGTGGCATTTCGCCTCTGTGCCATTTACCCTTGTGTGACATCTTACCTGTATCGTGCTATGGCAGACGTGATACAGGATAAATAATTAATAGACTCATAGTTTGACGATTAGAGTGGCACTGACCAGAGTGACTCCCAGTCTGTGTGGTATTTCGCATGTGTGCAGGTCCAGTTGCGTGCCGGCCCGGTTGCGTGGCTGCCCGCCAGATAGCGTTCGTCAGTGTGGTGGTTCGCCTGTGTGTCATTTCTCCTGTATGGCAACATTACTCTTATTTTTAAAATTAGGATGGCGCTGACGGATGGCCAAAAATCATATGGCATTTAATGAAGGAGTGTTTCGATCACACTCGAAGTAACATTGGGTCTTTTGCTGAGTACTGATAATTGTATGTAGGTATGCCACATATTTGTAGTGAATCTAAGTGCCTACACTAATGGAGGTCGGGGACAATACGCGAGCTTTGTGATTGGAGCGAGGGGAAAACACTGGTTTCATTGGTAGTAATTGTGATACGGTTCATAGTCTGGTGTCCTGTCATGCCTCTCTAATAAACCGTAGCTGAATTTATGTCGGTAATTTATAAAGAATAATTTGTGTACGAGATGATGGTGTTCTCTCAAATCTCTCTCAATCTACGGAAGTTTAATATGATAAATGATAATGTACGTATGTTTTATGTGTACACAAATAGCAGTTACTTAAGTATTGGTGGGTTAATGCAGTCGTGACAGATACAATCACATGATTCATAAGACTTACTTGGGTGATGTGTTGTGGTCAGAAGTGACCGAGCGAATATGGTACTGTGCTATGGTTTTCATCTTTCAGATAACACACGAGGACGTGTGTATAGCAGGACGGCCGTGACGGATGCGGTTAATAGTATGGAATCATGTGGTCAATAATACGGACTCATGTGGTCAATAGTACGGACTCATGACGAAGAAAACGGAAGTGGGAGTGCGCCCTCTGGTGGGGCGTGCTGACAGAGTCTCGACGCACGCCTCTCGCTCGCCCACGTGACCAGTGGCCACTGACGTCGCGCGGCCGGCCGGCCTGCACGCTTTACATTGCGCGCTTTTACTTAAATTGCATTTATTTCAACTTAAATTTGAACTTTGAGTGTCTAAATTAATTGTGAACGATGTAGTTATCGATACTTGATTTTATGTACAGAAATATAACTTTTTTTTAAAGAATCTCGATTTCTTCTTTAACTATGAGTTTCTTGGGGAAAGTTGTTCACTTTCATGGGTAGAATATGAGGTTTCAATTAATGCTAGCGGTCTTTTTATATAGTATAGGGCATTTCTCATACAAAATGTGCCAAGTAGATGTCTGTTTTTTTTTAAGAACTGCCAATCAGATTTTGATGCCCTTCTCTACAAGTATGTATTTGAGGATGCGTAATGTAAATACTCTTCCGATGTTGTTATTTGGCCATAGTCCACTTCTCCTACATACTTAACTATTCTCCTTTATATTAAAATCACCTAATATAACTACTTTTATATTATTTGAGTATGCTTGTGGCGGCTGGCCAGTCCAGGTTTCCTGTGAGCATGCTGGGCGGTTCGTTTCTGGCGAGGACCCTGTTTGGGGCTTCTTGCCCAGCTCTTCTGTATAACCGGTGCTGCCAGCTAGTGATTCCAGGCGCGTTGGGGGCTTCAAAGTAGCAAAGGTCTCCGTTTGTGTTACATCTATCGTAATAGTTTCCGTATCGACTGTAGGTGGCGCTTTTAAAGGTTTAGGTTCGCGGGCCGCGAGGCTGGCGCGGCGTTTTTGTTTTTGTTGACGTCTTCCACCTCGAACGGAACGGGTGGTGGGGTGGAGAACGTTCGGTTGCCACGACAAAAATTAAGATGGCGCAGGTAGTATTTAAGAACGCGCTAACGACTGCTACCATTTCAGAATATAAAGCCCACCGATTGCTAGACATTTGCCGAAGATCGACTGTCGACTGATGTGACGGAGTTGGGTGGCAACGTCGTATTTTGGCGTTTTTAATTTTTGGATGTGCGCGGAGTAGTAAGAATCCGACGCGCATAATTAATTCATTAAATAACACAACGTTACAACAAATTGCGATGCGTGAGGAGAGTTAACATTAGTTTATATTATTTAAACTCAGATTGTAGCTACCCAGTCAAATAAGACATTTCTGTTTATAATAATTATTAGCGCAGATCCGAAAATTGGCTCTGTTCATGTAGCGTTCGTCAAGTTTTCGGGGTGAATCTAGAGGAACCTGAGAAGTCCGTCTGGTAGGTGATTCCATTGCCTTTTCTTTTTCTGCCGCCACGCAACAATGCTTACACTGTTGTATTCCGGTTTGAAGAATAAGGTAGACAGCGCAATTACTTAGTCCTCACAGTCACATAGCAGCTGCATTTCTGCATTTTTGTTGCCTGCAATCAAAATGCATGAATCTGTCTGCTACTTAGTCCCTGCATAGAATAATAAAAAAACGTTACTTTTAGCGCCCAACGTGGGTCCGAACAAGCTCTTACCAAAAAAGTTCATCGACCACCCTGCTATCATTCTCAATTTTTAAACTACGGTAAATAACGTACAACGGCTCCTTAAAGCGTGTCTCTGCCGCACGCGTACGAATAAATACGAAGCCGAACGTCCACTGCAGGACTTAGTGCCTCTCCAAGTACACCGAAAATGAAAAACGCTGCTGCCTATATTCCAGCCTACGTAGACTCTAGATCTTTTGTCTCAAAAACGTAAGTCGCTTTGTACGACACACTCACTAGTGTAAAGGGTAAGTGCTATTCTACTCTGCCGGACACTACCCGGCCAACACGTGTATCACTTCCTACCGAATGAATGTTATGGCAGTCGATGGACTTTTTCCAGTACTGAAACGTGGCCCCATGTTGGGCGCCAAATTTTTTTTGCCGTGATTAATTTCGTTAATGACGGCAGTCGGCACCACAGCGTTACACTAGCACATTGGGCTATACAAGATGATACAATTGTGCTATACAGGGTGGGCTCTGAAACAAGAGCAATAAATTATAATATAGACCCTTTAACTAATTATTAACTAAGTCCACGTGGTTTTAATTTTTAAAAATGAAAAATAATCTATTATTATTTTCAAACAAAATTAATCGAGCCAGGAATGTACTGCAGACCGTTGTACTCAGTCGGTATGCTTGACATTGACATTACGATCGTTAAGGAAATGTCCGGTACCAAGACATCTAACGACAGATAACGACAATTTCGCAATTACGAAATTCATTGATTATAGATTGTAACTTTAAATAACCTACTATTTTTTTGAGTTTAAGCACTTTGGGTCATTAGGATCAGGTCAAGGTAACTTCGGATACTCTGAGGAGCCTGCGTTTAAATTTATTTCTCTTGTTATAGATTCTCCTGTCTCCCTCTCCTGTATTGGTCATTACGGTTTAGGCAGGCGAGCGCGCATAGGTGAGCCGAAAGTGTAATGAACAATGCACACGCGTTTCATATGAAGCTTTTTATTACACTTGCGAGGAAAACAATAGATCTATATTGTTCGGCCTAGAAGGGATGATAAATCCATGGTGGCGAGTACATTTCTAAATACAAAATGTACCAAAAATTTACGATATTAGAGGGCTGATAGACCAACTAGAAATAACTATTAATTTATGCACAGATCATATTTTATGATCTTGTAAAAACATACACTTTAGAACGTTTTTTTTTGGTATTGGTTACCAACGTTATACAAATATTTAGAATTACATTTTATCCTGAAGGTCATAGACCTTTAGGACCGATTTCTATTCTAAGTTTTAAATTATAGTTCATAATTAAGTATATCGTTAACTTCTGGGACACACCGTACAATTCAAGAAAAGGAGACTGGGCAAAAGTGGTATATGACCCAGCAGCATTACGGTGATGACCTACGGGTGAGGGCGCCACAGCTGCATATTTGTACAAGAAGGCATATAAATCGGTCCCGGCAGTTTCAAGAAAAAAGCATTTATAATATTTGTATGACAAGTGCCGTATTCTTTGAACCAGCAGCGACATGGTTACAGAGTATAGCTTAAGGACCTTAAGCTATGTTCTTATGCCGCACGACATCAAAATCGGTCCCGGCAGTTTCGAGAAAAATACATTTATTTGTCACATAAATGACTGTAAATTCTTTTTTCTCGAAACTGCCGGAACCGATTTTGGTGTTGTGCAGCACAAAAACAGAGCTCATGGTGCTCAACCTATACTCCGTAACCACGTCGCTGCTGGTTCAAATACTGCAGTTGTCATACAAGTGTGACATAAGAATGCTTTTTTCTCGAAACTGCCGAGATCGATTTTGATGTCTGTGGCATAAGAACAAAGTTGAAGGTGCTCAACCTATACTTCGTAACGATGTCGCTGCTGGTTCAAAGAATACGGCAATTGTCAAACAAACATGTGACAAATAAATGCTTTTTTCTCGAAACTGCCGGGACCGATTTTGGTGTTGTGCTGCATAAGAACATAGTTGATGGTGCTCTATCTATACTTTGTAACCAAGTCGCTGTTGGTTCAAAGAATACGGCACTTGTTATACAAATGTACGAAAGACATCAATGTTTCTCTAAACTGCCGGGACTGGTTTTGATGTCGTGCGGCATAAGAACATAGCTGAAGGTCCTGAACCTATACACCGTAACCATGTCGCTGCTGGTTCAAAGAATACCGCTCTTGTCATACAGGTATAACAAATAAATGCTTTTTTCTCGAAACTGCCAGGTCCGATTTTGATGTCATGCAGTATTAGAATAGAGTTGAAGATGTTCAACCCATATACTGTAACGATACTTCCATTGGTTCATAGTTAAGGGCACTTCCCATACAAAATGTGCTAAATAAATTTCTGTTTTTTTTTTAAGAATTGCCTGTCAGATTTTGATGCCCTTCTCTACAAGGATGTATTTGAGGGTGCTAAATGTAAAATACTATACCGATTATGTTATTTGGCCATAGTCCACTTCCGCTACATACTTACCCAGTCTCCTTTATCCCTGAACTGCGCTCGCGTGTCGTAGATGTGCTACGTGCCGTAGCTATTTCTACCCTGCTTGTAGCTACGGCGTACGTGACGGTCTACGCCCCGTAGTGGCTTACAAGTCATAGGCGAATACTACACGCTCAATTTTTATTGCGGTACGTATCATTTCGTATCATCGCAATAGTTTTCTGGATAATTAGAAATGCTGTGATCCGTTTCACGAACTATCTGTGGTATCTATAGTATCTGTTCACAGATATGAAATACTTCATATTCGCTAAATATTGTGATCCGGATCGCGGATAGCAAACTTTGTACAATCATGTTTATCAATTAGCCATTAACAAACGGGTAAGCACCCGTGGGCGAAGTAGGGGCAAGAAAAGTGAGGTAAGATAAGAATGAAGATTTTTGGAATTTATCGGCCACACTCATCAAAACTTGCTGAAACGGATTTGAGAGGCTTTTTGCACAGAGCCAAACTTATTCAATGGTTTTTGAAGAGCCCACCGCCTTATTGATTCACCGTCGCGTTCATTTCGGTTAGCTCTGAGAACGTTTTTGCAGCAGCAGTTGAAGACTTTATTTAGACGGATGAATCGCTGTGTAGGGATCGGTGGAGACGTTTTCCAAAAAAGGATTTATAATATTTTTATTAGTAACCTAAATATTTTTATGTAAACACAAAAATTTCCTCGTTATCTAAAGTGTCATGGCAAGTGTACATTTATCAATTTCAGTTCGTTTCATAATTACCTATATATTTACCTGCAAAAAAGGAAAGCTTGAGAAATTATCTACAGAAACAACGAGTCATAAAAAATATGGATCTATATTTTATCATATTTGGTTATTGCATAAGTATTCAATACTTATTATAATATACATTAATAAATAGCTTTGTTCTTTAAAATGTTATTAACTACTAACAAACTTAATCCTAGTACAAAATATAAACTGTCATTACTTACAGATAAAACTGTCATCGTTAACATTTCTAGTGGTGAAGTCTAGCGAGCGAAAATTGACTAAACGTTTCTCAATTCGGACTTCTACAGTTTTAGTACATATTACGGAAGACTGGAAATATCGACTCACAAACTTTGTACTTTCCACATTTCATTTTGTCAACAGGGCCTTCGATGAGAATTTGCTAGTAGATTTGCATATTGCTAATAACTATGCTACAAAAGATATACTTATAGGACCACTCAGCTTTTCCTAATTTAGTACGTACATACACATTCCGGATAGGTAACTACCAAAATACATAAAATCCAAAGTTAAGGCATAACAACAAGCTGTTAAAAGATGACTTAAATCACTTCATCACATTTGATTTGATCTATTTTTATACATATGATACGTGGTATACTTTGAACAGACAGGCCATAAAATAACTTCATAGAGACTTACTTTGCCTGTTCCGAATTGAGAACTACCATATGCTATATTTAAAAATATAAGTACATTTGTTTGAAATCTAAGTATAAATCTAAGGCAAAAATAGTTTAGTAGTTAAATATTAACAATCAACAAATAATTAATAATAATTAACTTTATATTCAAATCTATTTCTTTTAACAATTTCAAATAAAACTTACTAGACTTGCAGACTGCAATTATATCACTCGAGAGGTACTTAATACAGCAGTGTATAGTTAACATTGGAATTACGTAACTATGTAGCCGTGTCAAACACAGAAATCAAATTAAGATAAGTCAATTTATTTTGATTTCTGTGATATTCTATCAAATAATTTGCTATAGACAAGTATTATCTAGTAAATTACAATAAGAATATTTGATCCGAAGAGATTGGACATAGAGGCATTCGATCTCTAGTAAGATTAATTACCTTATTTAAATTTTCTGAGGTTGTCTTACAGTAATTCAAACTAATTAATTCCTTAATTACCTAATTATCTCATTTCCTTTTTATTTTCCTTGAGGTCGTCTTAGAGTAATTTAAAATTATCTATTTCAGTGGAATGTCACTTTTCAATTCATAAGTATTTAAATATTTTAGGCACATCCTACTTATGTACATCAGGTTCCGCTATGCAATAAATACGAAAATATCGTGAATTATCAAGAATTAGTATTACCAAGAAATACTATGATAATATTTTGATCCATCGTTATTATTATTATTCAATAATAATAGCAACGGTCCAAAAGTATTTGCTTCTAGGATAAGCATGTACATAAATTACATCGTAAAAAGTATACAGGTTCTATATCAAGTGACACCGTAAAACCTTGAATTATGTGATCTATTTCCAGCTATCATTTTATTTTTTATTGCGATATGGGAAAAGGCAATGTCTACTTATACATATAGCATATTTTAAGTCTTGTACAGGCAGACGCCGTCGGCGGCCTAATGTATAATAAGGCGTCTGACATCGGAACTCTGAATGGTCGTAGTTATGGGTTGAGAGCAATTCCAGTCGCAATTAAAGGATCATTTCTGACTTCCGAGCATCGCGCTAGTTAATCTCGTGACAGGGTCGCTGCGCGATATTAAAGCCTCTATTACACATGCTAGTTACAAGCATGAGTGTACTTCTACAAGCATGCTTATGTCAAACTCCATAGTGAAAAAACCATGGTAGTTTTCAGCTTGCTGCCGAAAACTAGAATGTGTAACTGGGGCTTAAAGGATCGTGCAGGTAATCGGCAAAGCCGCGCGACTCTATCGCCATAATCGGAAGCGAACCAATGAAATAGTTCAATTATTTAATTTACACGAGAAACGACAAATTAAAAATTTAAAGTAAGCGAAGTCAATAAACAAGTTTTTATGAGAATTGCTCAAGCAGCAGACTGTCGCATACAGAATTTACTACAAATGGAATAAGCAACATACACATTTAACACACTACATTTTAGTACACAAAACATAGCCCTACACTAAAACCATTCAACGATTGTCGACATGAGTAGTGGCATTGGTACTTTAATAAATATTGCATGAGTAATCGGATTACATAGGAGGTTGACCTAATGAACTGTCCTACATGCTATCATTTGATAATTCGACGTTTAGTCGGCTTCTTCGCGATCTATGTGCATGAGAACTTGATTATTTTATTGCTTTCGCAGACCTTAACAATATTGTAGTGTCAAATATATATTATCGTTTACTACTATCCAGCAATTAAAGCGGCGTTATTGGTGTTGTGAGGCAAGATGTTGAGATGAAAAAAATTATCTCTATTCTAACCTAAAAATATATGTGAAGCCACAGCCTTTAGTTTGAGAACCAATAATAATCTAATCCAAAGTAAATACTACACAGCCATCATCTCCTTGATATTAAATTGGTACTTATCAAATATAGGTACAGGCAGCTGTGGACTGTACGCACTTATTAATCTAGTAAGTAACATTATTTACAGTTTACTTATTAATATAGTAAGTAACATCGATTTCAGTTTACTTATTAATCTAGTAAGTAACATCGATTACAGATTACTTAAAAACTAGTAAGTAACGTCGATTTCATTTAAGTTCAAAGTTCAAAGTCATTTATTTGTAACATAGGTATGTATACATAACTTAGTTGTTACTTTAAGTTGGGATCATGTGCGTTCTACTTATGTACATTATTTATGTAAATGTTATTTAAGTCAACATATTTACTAAACAACTTGTATAACGAAACATAGCGTAAAGCTCATTTACGACATATCTACGCGAGTAATACAAAAACAGAGTCATAACTTAACTTAACATTCAAAAAACGACATTTATATAAGTAAACAATACATCACATGTATAAGTAAATACTTAAAATATTTCGTAAAGGTTCGGAGTCACGCACGTAGTTACCACGTCTTTCTAACATCGAATATCCGATGGTACAGTCGTGCAACTAATTAGCAGACCCCTTACTCCATATTGTCTATTAATATAAGGTCGAGGGATCAACTAATTGAATGATTGTACCTAGGCAGGAAACAATACATAAATGAGGCATCCAATTGTCTCTCTCTCACATTAATCTTGGTATTAAATGAATCAATGTAATTATGCCGTATTTGTGAATATAGCGTAAAGAAAATTTGACACTGTAAAATAAAAATCTATTGGTACATTACGTTAAAACCGAAATATAATTTATTTTTTGTATTTCTTTTTCTGGAAATATTTAGTACGCAAAGGGAAATGAACGACGCCACATACATATTGATTTAAAAAAAATCATTTATTTTAATAAATAATTGATTTGAGGTAGTTAATTTTGCACACATAGCGGACTTGTACTGGCTGTTGTCTGTTGCTGGAACTGTTGCCAATGTTCGTTCTAATACTTGCAGTTTACAGGACTCGGGGTTTATCACAACAGAAAGCGGTCAAAATGGTACAAATAGTCTTTTTTTCGTCAGAGTGCATATGATACGTTGTGATACGCCTTAAGGGGCATCTTCATGCTGCTCATCGGATCTCAATATTTCAAGATTGGGTGCCCTCGTCATGTTATCATACTGAAAAGACTAGAAACTGCTATTTATTATTTAAATACGACTTTTCATAAAAAAGTTCACTTTCACGAGAACATTGATTTAAATAAATATTATAATTCCTAAAATGTGTAATTATAGGTGTGTTACAGTTAAAACTCTGAAGTCAAAGTAGGTAGGTACCTTTACCTGTTCAAATAAGTCAAAGGCGCTTTTCACCGCAGACTCTCGATAGTAGTAATTTTGACTCAAATTACGGTCAAAACTAGTTAAGCCCAATCGAGTTGGTTAAAAACTCTCATATCTCTTCGTGCTAGGGATGTACCCTTGCAAGGTTCTTACCTAAACAAGTTAGCTAAAACCCTACCTACATCCATTGCAGCGAAGGAATAGCAATAGCGCCCGGGGCGCGCTGGGCCGGCCATATTGCGGAGGTCATATACTCCGACACCAATCACTTGACTGGCGCAAACGGTACTGAATTATCTTTTACTTATTATCGAGCTTATTCCTGCATGCCCGTTCTCTCATCACATCGATCTTCAGGTGTCGCGAGATATTACGTACTTAACAATCCACAATATAATTATAAAAATTGGCACGGCAAATTGGTTTTCGTCAACAGATTGTAATGTTATCTTCGGACTAAACCAATTCCCAAAATAAAATACTTTTGTTTACATTTTAACCAGTTAATAGTAATTTTGACTGGACATTATTGGTTAAAAGTAGCTATTTTGATTTGAACGTCAAAATTCCAGTGAAAATTTGTTTTTAGACAAAACTACTTTCGACCAACATATTCATTCACAATACCTTTGCCTGTTTTTTTTCCAGTCAAAAGTACTTTTGACTGACTTTAAGGTTCGTCTGTAACATGTATACTAAATTACACATTTTAGTCTTCATAGTTAAAGTTTCTGGTCTGTGAAACTATATACCTACGTCGTGACCCGAACAAATGTACAAAAAAATATATTTACCTAAGCATATTTAAAATTTACAGTGTTCTAAAAATGATATGATTCATATATTGCATTGTGTTTTGGTGTTATTTATATTGTACTATAATAGTAAGTCAGTGTGTATTTTCCCGTAAACTTTCATACAATCTCTAACCGCGTTGGCTGGACTCGCGAAATTTGGGTACCTACGAGTACTACTGGATTTACTAGAAACAATCATGTCAGTTGACGCAAAACCCACTTTCCTACCTAATTTATAATTGATAAATCAATTTATTGTCTTATTTTAGATTGCTGTTTCTTTAACAATAAAATTTAATAATGATAACGATAAATACATTATTAGACTCTGATTCTAGCTTATTTGTGTCAGTTTTGAATTCCGTTTTCAGGTACTTTCTATTTAGTTATATATTGATTTTAATATTCTTTATATGTTATGGAACTTCTGATACACTATCTTCTCATGAGATCTTATATTCAACATAACGAAGTGTGTGACAAATAATTTACTGCTTAAAACTGTTAAAAAATTTAGTCGAACGTTGAGCGCTTAAAACTTCTATTAACATGATACTTATTATCTATTATACAACATGTAGATATTTATTATCTATTTTAAAACATTTAGGTACTTATTATCTAATTTATAACATGTCGGTACTTATTATCTATTTATGACATAATATGTAGCTTTGTATTAAATCTAATGCAAAACATAATAATATCGATCACTCTAATAATCCTTCTACACATTATTTGTCATTGAACACACAGACATGCTTTTAAACGGCCTTGTGCAGTATTAACTATTTACATGACGAGAAATAAATGAAAATAGACTTGATCGTACATTCGCTATGAAGTTGAACGAGCTCGGCTCGGCAGGGCCTTGGATCAGAGGTCGAGCGGGCGTGAGTTGAGCGACAGCAGTTAGTCGTCGTTGTCCAAACCAATGAGCTCCGCCTGCAAGCGGCCCTTGGTGCGGCAGCACGCCGTCAGGCAAAGGATTCTTAGCGCCAGCCGAAACTGCGGACTCAGTGATATCAGTATCACTATTTTCCAGAACGAGTTCAGTATCCCCAGCCAGACGACGCCGAAATGCAACATCGGAATCTGGAGTTCCTTCTCGATCATCCATTCGTAGAGCCTCACGCCGGCGTAAGGCGCCCAGCTCAGCCAGAACGCCATCACAAGCAGGAAGCTCATCCAGTGGCTGGGGTTGGCCAGGTTCTCCGCCAGTGCGGTAGCGTACTCCTTGTCATGGATCGGCGCTCCGCTGTTGAGTCTCCGCTTCATGGAGAATATGTAGTAGTAGTTGTAGACGATGGAGATCACGCTGGGGCCCAGCACCAAGATCCCGAGCGTGAAGGTGTACGCGGACGTCGTGCCCCAGTCGAGCATGCATATGAAGGTCTCCTTGTTAAAGTTCGCTTCCTTTTTGTAGCCGAGCAGCGGCGGGCAGCAGAGCATGGCGGCCGAGACCCATGTGAATACCATCCAGCACTGACTGCGTGTGCGCGTTTGTACCTGCCGGCAAGCACGCCGCATTACACCCGCTCGCGTACAGCAGAGCGCAGAACCATGAGTGACGCATGCCGATTGTGTCGCTAATACACACTGCTTACTTTTAGTACTGTTTATGCTATATGTAGCTTTCGAAGTCACAATTCTCATTTAAGTTTAAGCGTAAGTTCGGCATGGTTCAGACATGGCTTTTGCGGCTCGTTGAGTTTCTTTGGAAAAAGAGAAAATTTGGACCTTGGTTGCTCTAATTGAAATAGTAACTACCAATATTTTGGGGATTTTACGATAGTTCTGAAATATATATAATTTAAGAAATGGATATATTAACCATTAAACAAATACTGTAGGTAAGTTACTAGTACTAATAGGTAGAAGAAAACCATTTCACATGCTCAGTCATTTTCGTATCAAACATTTTGCAAACTAGTTAAAATTTTCAAAAGGATTTGTTGGTTCGGTAACAAATTCTAATATTTACAGCATTATTTTAATTATCTATCACATGACATAAACAGCCTATAACACCACTGCTGGACTTAGGCCTCCCAGCTTGGCTAGCGGGTTGGCGATCTCAGTGCCGTGGGACAGTTTCTGGTTTATGATGGTATACTTAATAGATGGTCTGCCTCTATAACATTCAAGTCAAGGGACATAGTAATACATCTACCTACGTAGCAGTTTAAAGGGATTACTTAACTAGATAGACAATATTCTAGAATGGTAATGATGTCGATGAAATGTAAGAAACAAAGTAACAAAAACAGCATTTTCATTGCCGACAGTTTGTCCGGGCAAGCCTATCCTAAGACCAATATACCCGGAGGTACTCGTGATTTAACAACTTCTAAGAGTGCCCTTTTTAACGATCGGTTCAGTAATTTTGATATGAGAAGTAAGTAGGTCAGACAGACATAGTTTTTATGTTTGACTCGATTACAAACACGCATTCAACAAAAAGTAAGCTTACAATAATGTGCATTGAATTGAGAAATATGAGTGATGAGGAACTAAATAAAAAGTGCTAAGCTAATATTTTGTTATCTAAAACAATCGATATGACGTAACGTGCAAAAACATCTACATTTAAAGCCAGTTCTAAGTGCTACACAGTGACAATGAGTCAGGTGTCTTGGCCCTAGAGCAGTCGGTCAAAGTACTCATCGAACCATTTTGGCGTCTACAGCTGGTTACAAAAACTGTACTATAAAACTGTATAAGGCTTCCAAAAACAAACAACATTCCCGTAGACACTAAAATATCTACCATCAACGAGAATTTTGACAGGCCAGGAACTCGGTGCGTCGACACTCGATCCATATTCTAACACAGCGGGTGATTAGAAATATAAAAAGAGGATAGCTACCGTCGCACTAACCGTCTCATATCGGAGAGGCTTTCGGACTGCAAGATAGCGGTCCACCGATATCCACATGAATGTGTAGACTGAGACGGACCAGAGAGTGACCTCGAGGTAGCCAGCCAGGCGGCACATGAGGTCGCCGAAGATCCAGCGCCCCGTGAGCGCGGGGTACACGGATAGCGGTACCACTAGCAGTCCGCATAGTAGATCCGCCACCGCCAGGGACAGCAGGTAGTAGTTGATCACCTCGTTGGACAGCCCTGCAACATAGAAACCCTCTCGTAACGTCTCGCCTGCCGAAAGATTCTAGGAATGCGCAATCTAAAATTATACGCAATCACTATATAGCAAAAACATTGTAGCCATCGGAAAATGAGGTTAAAGACATCGCATCGCAACTAATATTTAAGTCAATGTTTTACAAATAATTATGCCAATTTCGCGAGCTCGGGAAGTTCCTGATTAACAGGTTCTTATAATACTGTATTTGAAACTATATTGTATTCGCTGCTTCGAGTTAATTTTTTTCTGGCACTCTGGAATCTTTTTACCGGAATTTTGCATTACCATGGCCTGTTTCGTGCTGAAACACGGGACGTAACTTTTCAAATAAGATGTACGCCACCCTCGGTAAAAGCTAGTAAATTCTTCAAAATCGGTGAAGCAGTTTTGAAGACGTACTAAAAGAAATAGATAGAAAACTACTTTCGCACCTCAGATTATTGTAACAAGGATTCGTAAGAACTATAGTATATTAATATACTTTCACAATATTCGACCACAGTTTCGCTCGAGCGTACTAAGCAGCCGCACAACTATTGATTTGGTAAGACGTGGCCAAAGCACTCAAAACAACAGAGCGCCTGCAGAAGGGAATATGTGAGTGGTTATAATGATGTCTCACTCATAACTTTCGAGCATCACATATAATATAAATGACGCGCTTGCGGTTAGTGACGCGGCGCAATAGTCGCTGTAGCCATGCGTTATGGTATATTTAAAGCGATGCTCGGAAGTGACATAAGTTATATTTAATTCTTACCTGAGTCTGATGTGACTAGACAAAAAGAAAGGAATTATTAAAAAAACTGTTGATATGAGACAATTCTATCATTGTAAAGTCGCACAATCAACGGCTCGGTTATCGAAAAATAGATAGATACAATACAAGAGCATACGTGCATAACCACCTTAACAATAATTTTCCGGTGCATTTGTTAAAAGTTTTTATAGCATTCATGAAAGAAATTATCATTAAATAAAAAATTTGGGGGTCAAGGATGAGTTCTTGGGGCCTGGACAGCTACCGGCCGCTTCTTTCAGCAAATTCGTTTGACTAACGATACAACAAACACCCTATATGTTGCTGTAGCAACAAAATATTTTTTTCTTTAAAGTGGTAATGGGCTTATGCTCTCGTATTGATCATTGAGCTACCAAAACGTCGCCATTCTTACCTTTAAAGTTGAGAAACGCGGCGATGATGAGCAGGTTTGAGATGACGATCGCGACCCCGATGACCGCGATCACGGCGGCCTGTGTGAGCGACTCGAGCGACGCGAACGGGTTGTCGGCGACGCTCACCTCCGGCGCGAGCGCGCGCGCACTTGGCAGCCGCGTCGGCATGCTGTCGCCGCTATCAGCTGCCCGTGACTGCCTGCCAGGCCGTGAAATATAAAACGTAAAATCAGCTTGATTACAACCATAGAGATCGAAAAGATAGCTACTTCATTGCAAGACTACATTTTGTTTCGATCTCTGTGATCATATGGGCATGGTCCAATGAGCTCAATACACTGAAGTTGGTGATGAGATTCTGATGATGGAGCTAAGAGATCAATGGTGGAACTAATTAATGGCCAGGAGGTAGATGATGGAACTCTTTTCTTCAATGGTAAACCTATAGAAATCGGGTTGACATGTGTGAGGAGTGGTATTGAATAGGTTCTCAACGAGTGATATAGGATCACGTAATTACATCATATACAATTTTACGTAAAGCCTAATATTTATAACATTTATAACTTCTTTCCTGGCGTAATACTAGCTTTTTCCGTTGAGTATATTTTATATATAATAGACTTTTGTTTGTAATTGCCTTTTGTTGTCCTAAATGCTCTTTGTCCTAATGTCTGAATGTCTTGAACATCTTAAAAGTTCTAATAAGTCAAAATTTCATCAAAATTCTATAAGTAGTTTTTGCGTGAAGGAATAACTAACATCAAAACCACAATCAATCTTTAAAAAATTATTATATTAAAGTAGAGCAGTAAGTATTGCATTACATAGAATGCAAATTAGTAATTAAAGTGTAATAAAATCCAACCCGACTTCTTCGTCAAACCTCGCGCTCAACAGAAGCTATACAGCTATGACCTACATCAACATAGCGTTTACGTAAGCAGTGGACGCCCCAGCTACAGTTTAAAGACACCACTTTCACTGTGCCCTTTTGTTTTGAAGGAGAATAGGCAGAATACAATAGCGTGATCCAGTTTTCAGCGCAAGTAAATGGACTAGTATGTATCCTTTATATTGTGCCAGCAAATTGTATTCGATGTATTGTAGGGACTTCACATTTGAGGAAAAAAATGATCACCTAATCGTAAACCTTGTGCGTCAGACCATTTTATCGGAATAGTACCTACCACTTATTCCCATCGCTACAACACCAAGCCAGGGTCTACCGTTGTGACCTGAAAGAGCTAGGTGTCAAAACTCAGTAGCTACGCCCCAGATAGTCGATTTTGAGATGTTGTCAAATTCTACGTACAGCCCAAGCTTAACATACAAAAAACAATATTGATTAGGACATTAAATATCTCTTTCAATCGTCAAAAAGGAGGGGAGTAGGAAAGTAGGAAGGAAACACACAGTGACACGCTGACCGCCCCATGATTGCAGCAAACCCAATCCACGCCAACAACGACCAGACCGTGCCTAACAATATACCGCGCTCGATATATTATATAGGTATGTCTAGTATAATTAAGAAAAACCACCTAAAACTATAGCAAGAGTAAGCCAGTCCACTTAGGCAGCACCCGTTCACGAGTATAACGCAGGGCCCAGCCATCGTCAAATTCAACCATATTTGAGGAAAAAGAGCAACCCGGCCCCCACGCCACCGCCAGACAGACTGTTAAGTGAGCGTGCATTACACATGCTGCATGTGATAGATAGTCTCTTCCACCCTACTCTATCCTATCCCTACCCTACCGCTACCTTACCCCTACCCTATCCTACCATTACCTTAACCCTACCCTACCACTACCTTAACCCTACCCTACCACTATCCTACCCCTACCTTACCACTATTTTATCCCTACCCTACCCTATCACTACCTTATCCCTACCCTACCCTATCTTACCGCTAGGCATAGTTGTAGCCTGCGTCGACTTTTTATATCGTCAAGGTGTCACTGTTTCAAACAATTTAAAACTGTTGATGTTAACTTAATGATTACCATGATTAGGGCACTCATCTACTCTTCTTCGTTATTTCAGTTCGTTATTTCACGCTGACACTACCAGCAATATAATCAGTTTATATCTCTGATCAGACATAACGTCATTACTACTACTCGACCTCGTGTCGTAGTCGACCGATACATACTGTGAATTACGTCTACAGCTCTTCTCCCCGATTGCGCTTAACTTAGGCGGCACCTAAGGCGATGCCATAAAATATTAGAGTCAGGTTCTCACATAAGGTTGGGCGTTGGTTCCATGCTTTTTCTTGTATTAAAAATCAAGTATACGTCGCCAAAACTTTCGTGAATTCGGTCAGTCTATTTACACCTAACGATTACTGTGATCTACTTCGGTGAGGTCGGCGGCACGTTTTAATCGATTATACAAGAATAACACTTACCATTAAAGTACGAGCGGCAGGTGAAACAGTCGTCACTCAATCGCCATAGCCAGTAGATGCCTTAAAAAGGAAAGAAATCGTAATTAGTTTAATATAGGTTTTAAAACTTTCGTTGTTATTCACAGCACTTCCACTACACTTATCGATTTCGAGGTAAAAACAATACTAAACGTGGTAACCCGATAATATGTGTGTGAAAGTGTAATTAGTTTAGACGACAGATATCGAGGGAATAGGTAATTCATTTCCAATTTTTCACAGTGAAATAATGGTATTAACAACATAATAAAGACTACAAAATAAAATTCTCGGTCTTGAGAATAAAGCCAAATTCATCATACCGCTGCAATGCAGATCTAAAAGCAGGCAAGTACCACGTACTCTCAAATGTGCTATATCGAAGTAAGAACAAAGTTATTGTTCGATAAGAACCGAAGTTTGTGTGACATAGAGGGGAAACTTGTGCAGTATAGAAGATTAACTTCGTAAACTCTGACAGTTAGATAGCAGACTGGAAACGCAATACTTCAATTTCACCAATAAATCCAGGTGACCTAGTTTAGCAGTAACCTGACAGCTGAGATGGACCGACAGTACAGTATAGCAAAGCTATTAAGACTTAAATGTCTGACTATTATTTCTAGTAAGTAAAGACAAAAATGACGGCGTCGTCGTCGACATCATCTACCCACTGCTGATTTCTATAAACTCAAAAACTAATAAATGTTAAATAGAATATGGAACTAATTGGTGCATTACAGGATATATTTAATCAATCTCTAATTCAGAGTTTTAGTACCTATCATTTTTATTGAAATATTTATTTATCGCTTTTATTTGACAAAGCACGTTATTCTCAAATAGTAATACAATGTAAACATAGTATTGCTGCTGGCTAACAGAACGTTGTAGAGAGTGTAAAGCTCCAACTGTGACTACTACAGCTACTACTACTACTACTGAGTCTACTGTGTGTCTCTAGTATTAGTCTTTACGGTGTGTGCATGTGTGCACAACGTGACATGACATGTGACCTTTTCAAACTGTAGAGTCATTGTTTTAGAGTACGCTGCTACGGCCGTAGACGTTCGTAGCAATCGGCTTGGAGAAATGCTTAAAATGAAAAAAGGGCATGGTCTAAACGGTTCTACAAACTATTTACAAACCAATCTAATGGAAAAATTTAATAAAACAGTGAACACTGAAGCAATTTGTGAATAGCAAAAATTCATTCTTATTGTAATTCTTTCCTCAAATGATTTTTTTAATTTTTTAATTTGATTTATGAAATAATTAGTTGGTATACCCTAGTAAATTAATTTTCATAAATTATTTACTATAATAAAATAATATTAACATTTCGTCATTAAAAAAACAGCCTTATTTCTTTTTGTAATGTCCTTTTAGTAACTGTCCAAAAAATTTAACATATCGTCACAATTCGTGTGTCAAATGCTTGGTGCTCGTCTGATTGGTTGATGCGAATCAGGCGGATAAAGATAAAAATTTATCCATTTAATTTTAATGCTAGTTACAAAAAGGTATAAAAAAAATTAAGAAAAATATGCTTGTACTATGGTAAATAAGGTATTATTTACTTGTAAACTAAAATATTGCGTTATTATAATACCCTTCAATAGTATAATTCAGCGAAAGACGTAAATCCATACATAGTATTAAACAAGGTCGCTTCCCGCCGTCTTTCGTCTGTCCGTATGTATCTATGTATGCTACGTAGGTGTAGAGTGGATATTGGGTAGATAAAGGGTAGGTGTACGGTAGGTTTAGGGTAGGTATACGGTGGGTGTACGGTGATAATAAAATCAGAAAGTGGTCAAAAGAACTAATGAACGCAACAAGATAACCCCAAGAGCGACCTTCATGACCCTGCTACCAAAGGAACCTGACAGATTGGATCATGGTTACACATTCAGTCGTCTGAATGTGCAGGTTTCATCATGATATTTTCCCTCACCGTAAGAGCATCGGTTAGTATTCAACTAATGTACGTAACTCAGAAAAGGGTCATTGGTACATGGCCGCAGCGGGATTCGAACTCGGTACCTCTCGCTTACGAGTCGGATACCCTAACCGCTTGGCTACCAACGCTTCTTTATTAGTACTATGTATAAAAGCTTGCCATGAAAAAATGATTTTCTATTGAAAAATTATTTATTTTATTTCTGATCTATTCGAACACTTCGTTCCAGTGTTTCACTAGCGAACCTATTTTCAGTCGGTCGATGACTTAGTCCGTCCTATTTTAGACTTGGCGACTGGGAACTTTCACTTCTGACTTCCGGATATTGCGGTGGCAATAAACCTGAAGCGTTTATTCTCGTGTTTCATACTGGAGACAGAGGAGGGTAGAAATATATTTGTCGTAGAGCCGGAAATTGTTACCAAGAGGAAGGAACGCAATCTCGATATTTTCGAGGCTAAACTTTGAAGACCTGCTCCATCTTCGTCTACATCGCCACAGGCGTAATTTCATACTTATTAAAATGTTCTACACCATCTTTTGCCAGCGACTCTGCCCGCGTAAAATTGGGTTAAGTATACCGTTCCCATGGGAATCAGATTGAATTTCGGAATTAATGATAGCCTATGTTTTATTCTGAATGACATTAATATTATAAGTATAAAGAAGAAGTAAAAGTAAAACGTAATAGTAGTTTATGCAACTGGCATATAAAATATCTTTATATTCGTATAAGCTACAACATTGCAAAACTTTATCAATATCCATTCTGTACCTTTTATAATCCATGGAAGTACTACCTTGAGTCAAGTTTGACCAGAGAGATTTTAAAAAAATCCTCGAAGTTTGAAAGCTAACTTTCGAGTCTCCTCGGCCATGAAATACTGGAGACCCCGAGCAACTAATCCTATTAATGGACGAAGTGCACAGCCGCCGCCTTTTCAATGTACCAAGGTCTGCATAACGAAGTTCAAGTTGTTACAGTCAAGGACATCATGAATATTTTGTGGTGCTTAGGAACGCCTTTGCGGGGATGGCTCGATGGTTGGCGCATCAATAATGCACGTGGATTGCCCGCGGTGGGAACTAACAGCTTTTCTACCAGACACTTAGTGTCCGAAAGTAGTTCGGCTTCGGACACCTACGGCCAAAAAGTCCACCTTCGGCAAACCCTTCGACTACGGCCCGGTATCAGGCTAAAGCCGAAGGTTTCGCCGAAGGTGGACTTTATTATTTTAGATAAATATTGTGCAAAATAAATTTTTAATAATCTTAAAATCAACTTCTAGAAATGATATAAATTACCTTTCTATTCAAAGAAAAGTTCAATATTAAATTCATTAAATGATTTATAATATTAGTTGTAGCTTGTGGCCAATCTTGAACAAAATTTCCTTTTAAACCTTCGGCTTCGGCTTTGACCAGAAATTGATCTTTTCGGTCGGACATTACACTCATTGGCTATTTTCCAGGTGAGGTGGCCGATGAAGCCGAGTCGATCGCCAATGTACAGTCAGGAACAGGCGCGGGTCCAGGATTTGGTTGAGGGGGGGGGGGGAGGGCAAATGACAAATTTTGGATCTTAAAAGCTGCAATGATCAATGAATGAGCGACCGGTGAGCGCTCGAAATTTTTTACGTTTCAGGTCTTAAAAGCTCAATGAGCGCGGAGTGAGCTTGTAATTGTGATTGTGATATTTTGGGTTATAAAAGCTTGAGGTTTTTTTACTATTTTTAACCCTGATTTTTTACTATTTTATCAATAGAGTAAAAGATAAGTTATTTAAACGTTGGTATTCCAGACTTTGGTAAGTAAAACTTTTGATCAAATGACTATTATTGATTTAAGATTTGATCAATAAAATTTTGATTTTCTAATGTGTAACCGACGCGGCGCAGGTAGTGTAATTATTTTAAAAAATTTGTCAGCTAATACTGCTCGAATTTTTTTCCATTTTTTCTCAAATAGGCGCCTCAGGCGAACATAATAACAATAACAAACTAATGAAGGAGTGAGCTCAGAGTTTGACTTTAAAACGCGGCGCTGGCAGTGTGTACCCACAAAATCTGCCCTGACTACATCGCGCGTCTACACTATATACATTCGCAAATACTGCTGGAGGCAGCATACAACTTTGTGCCGTTTGCTGCAGAAACTGCACGGGCCCGGAATCAGAATTAAAAATTTAATCAGGAGTTGGGGCGTCGGTTGAGGAGTCGGGTCCCACGATCTCGACACTTTTTGTGTCAGCAAATGTCACTCGCCGTCCATTGGGGAAACATTGACTATATTATACACTGGTGTACTGAAATTTTTCTCTTAAGTTTGTTTCCCGACTTTTGGAAAAATAACTCAATCTAGCTTTCATTGCAATTTAATTTAATTGTAATAAAATGTGGTTGTCATTTGAAAGGGCTAAGAGTCCTATTTTCAGAATTCGAAATCCTATTTAAAAAAATGCGATACAAGCTGAAAAGAGCAAACGTCAGGCAACCAACCTAGAGTCGAGGTTTTAGTCCACCACTATGCAATATATACCTACACTTCTTTGCAAAAAAAGTTTGTGGATACCGTTGTATTTCATTGAAATTATTTTAGGTGCAGTTTTTTTATGGGTCCAGCCCAAAATTTCGTATCGGTACATCTTGGGGTGGGCACCAGACCATTTTGGGGTAGGCACCCCCCCCCCCCTTCCTACGCCTATGACTACACTATACTTTTCTAGGAAAAATAATTGCCGTTACTTCAACTAAGTATAAGTGAGGGCGTTTATGGTGTTTTGACCTTGTTTCTATCTTTACCACAAAACCAGACAACTTTGCTTTATTATCTATTATTTAAAGTAATCTGCGAATTCCCGGACTCTAGTACAATACCTTCCAATATTGTTTAGGTTCTGATAAATAAGAATTATTATAATCACCCATTTATCAGAACCTAAATAACTATATCTTACAATTGCCCTTTGCAGATAAACTGATCAATAAAACGCTTCGCAAATGAAGAATACGCACTGTTTACTAACAATACAAGGTAGCTACTCCTGTGTGAGGATAACATCATAGCAGAACCAATCCGTATAAAAAAACAGGGAAACGCGTTGCAAGTCTCTAACAAATTATTCAAATACAAGTGTTCGATACGTAAACAGTGTACGTACCTAGCTGTTTTCTTTGCGCGCCCAGTGCGCAGGTGCAGGGATACGGGTCATGTCCTTGGACCTCGAAGGTCACTCCAACTAACCTTGCTTCGCATTTCATAACACAAACAACTCAAATGTCAGCCCGTTTGGTTATTGCATCGCTTCTATTTGAAAATAATAGAACGGCGAATGTTTACAAATACGGAATAGATATCTACTGTTACTACATTTGAAATTATTTAGGTACTTAATCGTAAATAGATAAAATCTAGAAAAAAAATTCCAGCGCCACTGTAGGTTTATTAAGGACGAACTTTATTTTTAAATTTGAATATATTTTACAAAAACCAATTACCAATCTAATCTGTACCCTACATATAATAAAAACAAAAACTAAAATAAAAAATATCATCACAAATTGAAAAACAAATCCGTATTAACAATTAGTAAAATTGTAACCAATACAAAATTTTAAGTTATCAGTACATTGAATAATACAAAATAAATAGTGCGCACTACAGATTTACTTTAAATCTATATAGAATGGAAAAGACAAAGCCTGAAAACATTACTCCGTGCACGATACGTAACCGTTATAAAATTTCACCAAACATACGTAGATGATAAAAGCTTTGAAGAGTTTTGTGTATGAACAGTCCAAGAGCATAAGTGCATTACCACTTCAAGAAAATTTTCCTTTGCCGCAACAGCAATATTGACGGCATTTGGTGCATCTTTAGCCAAAATCAGTTTGATAAAAGAATGGAGAATTAGCGATCCCTTATGCTCAAAGGACTTGACCTTTACCCCCAGAATAATATTATATACGTGCACTTATGCTGTTGCATTACGTAATCAAAAACAAAAATTCGAAAAAAGTTTTTGTAGAACCAAAAAATTGTTTGTGTTTCATGTTTGTTTAATGCGCTTAACCACAATCTGTAGTTGTATCAATTTGCGATATGCATTTACGTACCTAGGTATCACGTTTTTCGGTGGACAAGAAGCACAGATTCTATAGGCATACTGTTGCGTCGCTGTATCAGTTTATCATGATACAGAAATTAACTTATTATAGTGGCTTCCATAACAGGCAACATGTTCGGCATCGGAACTCCGACTAAGGGAGGCCGCGTGTAGTCAAGGGCGGCCCAGGAGACAGTGCGACGCGGCCGCGCCGTGCGCGCCAAGGTCACCCCTGCCCCGCACTGCCCGCGCCCCTTACACCCCCTCTCTTTACCGCACCTTCCACCAATCGATAACTATACTAAATACAACTGATTGAAACCCATTCTTTGTTTCCAACATTAATTAGCTGGGATCAGTTGGGACCATTCCTACGACGAGAAGAATGACGTAGCACCTAAGTGTAAGCTGATGTGAAAGTAAAAACTTTTTAATTAGACTTCCCTCCCTGTCCTTGCTTACAAAGTTTCTTTCGGAAGGAGAAATATAAATAATCTTACGTAAAAATCAACACCCTTCAGGTAAAGCGGCGCCACGTGGCGGTTTAGAGTATGTTCCAGCATGACGCTTGATGTAGCCATTCGGGAGGATAAGTTCGGGCAGTAGTGGCTACTTGTGTGTCCGATATTATACTGCTCACCGCTTTCCGAACTTTGATCAGAAGTACGGTGCCGCCACTAGTTGGTCCGCCATCTCACGAAAAATCCCAGAAAGCTCTGAATTCAGGATGAAACAAGGAAGATGTTCCTCAGCGGCTGCACGTTCTCCCACAAAAGGTGCACCTCAAAATCATCTGAGTCCTGCACTTGGAAAAGTCGACGCAACAGCGCAGAATAAAATGACTAGCGATAAAGGTAACTTTACCCTAACTTCACAAACTTTTCAATCTTTAGTTCGACGTAGTCCATCATCTCCACGAGATTGTTAAACATAATGAAGAAGTCTTCAAAAACATTTTGTAACTAGGTATACAAATATGAGTAAAATAAAACAAAAGTTTTTTATTAATTAATAATTAATCATTAATAATTAAAGAATTTATGAGACTTTAAAGTTGCGATTGCAAGAATAATTTTGTCAGGAACGCGAAATCGCGCATCACCAGGTCGGCAGCTCGGCCGCCACTATGGCGCTACCATTACCATACCATACTGCCGAGGTTGACCGAGATCAACCCTGATCAACCATCTAAGTCTACGCTTAATATATAACCAGTCTTCATGGCGAAGTGAAGTTGACAATGGTCAACGCTGGTCAACCAACCTGGTCAATGATGGGGATCTTAACCTAGACTTAGGCCCAGGTTTATGCTAACGCTTAAGTTACAACAAAAATCATAGTTCCTACGGTTGACTAGGGTTGACCTTGGTCAACCTCACTTCACCAACGTATTAGGAGGTGCACCTAACGAGTAGAGAGTTTGTTGCGTCAAAATACGAAACGGTCACCCATCCAGTTCCAGGACAATGCGAGCATTGCTTAACCTTGGTTGTCGCTCTAGCAAGCGGCTACCATTACACCCAGGGCCGCTCTCCCAAAGTTTGGTGTTTGTATGTCATTAAATATGACAATACACTGACATTAGAAAACTTCCTAATTAAACTTTACTTTTAAGTTGAATACTTACTAATAATATATGGGATTTAGTTATTATACCTAGTTTACATAATAGCCTGAAATAAAGATTATATTATATTACATTATTATTATTGTCATCAATTATGCCGAGTCTGCATATGCGCTTGTGATGACATCTGTACCAGGAGCATCAGAAATCTTGGAAGAGTATCATTTTACAATCATAAGGCTTGGCGAATACCGGCGAAGGTCTCTGTACGACTTGCCTACCGTTTGCACAGCAGATCAGGAGACAACTTGCTTGTTTAATCATCTCAGATCGAAGAAATTCCTAACCGAGAACGATTGCGGATTCGGTTGCGGGTGATACCAGACGGTAAACTGATGGTAAATTGTGCCACGGTGGTGCCTAATATCGACTCCTATACCGCCTATTGCTTTGAAGATGCAGACAGACACTCAGTAACAGCACAAAATAGAAAACTAACAGAAGGTCCACTCCCGTCGTCTTCAAAAATTGTTATCTAAACTTGCCGACTCACTAGGGTTGCTACTGTATTTATTCAGAATTTCGAAAATAGTATTTAAAATATCGAATAGAATTTTAAAGATCGTTCACAATAACATGTCCCTTGGAAAGGACTAATATCTAATCCTTGCCATAATGTGATCATAATTGGTTCCCAAGTTGTTCAGATTGTGTTCAAGTGTATTAGATTTTCCATACCACCTCCAGACATTATGCCGTTTGTAGGCATAATAATAATATACTGTATATTCACTTTTTAAAAATTCATCGCCGCCTGATTATATCATCAGACCCTGAGAATAAACTTTCCCTGACCTGAGATTTAACCCACTTCCCGGTAATCAATTGTTTTGAAAATTTCATACACATGTAAATTGATGAAAATGTAATATTATGTTATTAGTCAGTTGATCTGATGATGGAGAAGGAAGGTGGTCAGCGATTTTTTTTATATTAGACTAGACAGGTATTTCCGACAAGAAACCATTAAGGTGGCCATTACGGTTTCTTATTCTGTTAAAAACTGTCACGTGGTGCCTGAAACTGTTCAACTAGTCCTAGGGTGTCTAGCGGAAGACCTTGGTCAACCTCGCTTCACCATCGGTATTAGAACTCGTAGCGGTGCTGAAGTTCGATTAGCCTTAAAGTCTGAAATGGTTACCCATCAGTTCTTGGACTCGTATGCTATTAAGTAATCTTAGTTACGTACCAGTACTTTTATTTTATCAATATAATATCCTTTAATTAAATTATATTCATTTAACTCGACACTACAACGAATTTTCGCGTTAACAATCGCGACCGAGCACTGCTTTAACTAAACGTAACGTCAATGTGTGCGTGACGGAAATGGCGCATTATTTCTAATGGACCTCCTGCTTGGGGCGGGCCGTTTTTTATTTTGTGGTATCGGTCTCCACACCGCTGGGATATACGTACCAATGCAAACCGAATAAACTCCTTGCCAGCAATCCCGACGAAGTCAACAGATCGCTGTGACACCCGGTACTTCTTTGCGCCCTTTCATTAGTGGGATGTATGCTTCCCTTCAAGCGATCTGTCGGGCGGTAAATCTGTTTCCTCGGAATGTAATTCGTATTCTGACATGGCGATCAACGACAATATAAATCTAGGATCAAGTTTTTGAAAGCATGATGCGTCAGTGGCCGACCGGTATGGCGTCGGTGGCCGAGCGGGCATCCGACTCGTAAGCGAGTGACTCTCGTAAGAGAATGATCCAATATGCCGCACATAACGGAACTGCTTTATTCCCTTAGTGTATAAATCTACCATTATCTTCTGTCTGTCAATATAGCATCATTGGCACTTTTTCAGTGAATTCAGACCAATAAAGAGCTTTTTCAAAACCCTCTTACATTACAGTTTTCATAATGGAGTTCCATCAGGAAGTGATAACACAAAGGGTTACATAAATGTTTTCATTTAAATTTGAATTTTATATTCGTTCTTTAAGCAGTAATCATCATTTGGCATTGCATCATGCTTTCAAATCATCATCATCATCATCTTGTTGTTAATATCTCGGTTGTGCTCTTGTGCAAAATGGCCCGGGGTCCGCCTTGACCATGATCCAGGATTTGGCATATCAGGTAATTACAATGGAGCGACTGCCATCTGATCTCCATGGCTCCTGCTACTAGGGGACCTGACCAGATTGGATCATGGTTACAAATTAGGTCGCCTGAATGTTCAGGTTACATCACGATATTTTCCCTCACCGTAAGAGCATCGGTTAGTATTCAACTAATGTACATAACTCAGAAAAGAGTAAACGGGATTCGAACCCGGTACCCCTCGCTTACGAGTCGGATACCCTAACCGCTCGGCCACAGACGCTCCCGCTACGCGCAGCGTAAAACGCTCAATAACGGCTTCATAACCTAGAGATAAACTCTTGTATAAATCTCTAATAATCTATTAGGAATATTAGTGACATACATGGCCGCCGTCACACGAACAGCTGATTTTATTCGCTTAGGCTATTGGCACATTGCAACGCAGCACCGTACGGAGTGGTGCGTGACGTGCGCAGGCCTAGATTGGAGCGGATACATATTTGATATCAAATATCCTTTGAAATTCTGTGTCGTCGCTAGGAGGGCAATTTAAGGGGCAATTTTGCGGGCATTTCCATTCTGTAGAAATATATAACTTGAAATAAAAGGAATTAGGTATTCATATTTTGCGATTAATGGGCAGATGGGTTTATTACTTTTCAGGTTTTATTAGCAGTGTGGAATAAAATATTCTATTATTCTATTCTAATTTTTTTATGTAGCTTAGCCTAAAGGTAATCCTAAAAAAATTGGTATATCCTCTTTGTTAATTTTCAAATCTTTAACGATTTTACCTAAATGGCGGTTTCGAAGATTTCATTGGATTAGTAAATATGCTCGCAAAGTGGTGAATATTAGGGTATACGCAAATTTCGGTATTATTATAGGTATTTGTGACAGCAATACTATAGTTGGCTTATAAAGTTAGCATACCATAGTAACTTAACCAGTCGGGCTAGCCGGCAACAATTGTCAGTCATTTTTCTCTGTTTGTTCTTGATCATAGATATAAATAGTCGCGCCATACCCCAGTAGGGGGGTGATCGAAATAGTATATGTGTAATATTATAGTATACAGGGTGATCTTAGCCCCCTGGACAAATAATGAAACCCTTTAAGACTGCTACTCAACAGCATCATAAAATAGAGTTTTCGTTAATTAGACAAAAACCATAAAACAATTTTTTCTAACAAATAAAATTGTAACTTAACCGGCAACAAATGCAACATACTGTATCAATAATGAATTGATCTAGAATTAATTATTGACATTCATGGCAAGACACATGAGAAGCGAGTGAGGTTATGTCACACTTCAAATTATTCTCAAATTACAATACAATTATTTTTATTTAATAAAGCTGTCATCTGGCGTGGGTTTTAATGCAATTCAAAAGAGTTTGCAATGTTTAGGGTACTCCTAGACCATGCAACTACATACAGGCTGCTCCTGTTTTCGATAAATACTGGACTGATTGTTATGATACTTTGCAGTTTTGTTTTAAATACCCTACTCAACTATTAGTATTCGGCTTTGTCCAGAGCTTAAGGGCACCCTGTATATGTAATTTAGTCTAAAAAGCTTGAGACACAATGTTTTGTTGCCCGCTAGCAGCATTCATGACGTCATAAATATGACCGCCAAAGTATTGTGCTAGGATCAAAAATTAGGTTTTGTTATACGCTTCCACATTTTCCTTTAAATTAAGTAATTTTTTTTAAATAACCTTAATTGTTAATGATTACACGTTGACGGACAGTGCTATTACACAAAGCAAAAAATACTGAAGACTATTATTGGCTGTTCATGTAGTGATTATTTATGAAGTAATCATTATCTTACGCCTGAAAGGAGCTGCACAGAGGTTTTCAAAGTGTCACACGAACGTTACGTGGATCCGAAGGACTCCGAGCATTGGCTGTACTTTGGAGACCTCTGGTAGAAACTGAAAGGATTGTCTGTGCAATACAGCACCAGTCAGTTCGTCATGACTCGTAACTACGGACTACTAACGGAAGTATATTCTCAAAAAGAGACAGAGTAACTTATATACAGCCTGTCGCCAACTTGGAAAGTCCGGGTGTTTCGTACTGACCTAAATAACGGGCGTACTGGACATAATGCGGGCGGGTGAAAGCCTTTTAGTCGTTTCATGAGATACCGGACCTCTGTAGTAGAGCCAGTCTAATTTACTCTCTATATTCGTAATTAAACGTTAATATTTATATTGCTTTGCGTTACCCTAATCGATATATTACAATAATTATATATATTATAATAATCATTCTTAATTGAACTCCATAGTATGAATAATTAAAAATACTTTTACCCGAGATTCACCATTATCAAAATAAACTTATAATATTGAAACCGGTCCAAGAAATAATTATAAGAAAATTTAAGGGGATATTTATAGCTTTAAATATCCCCTTAATAACGAAACAATGTTTTATAAACAATTTAAATAAATAATCGTGGACAAATTCACACAGCGCCATCTAGCCCCAAAGTAAGCAAAGCTTGTGTTATGGGTGCTAGATAACTGATAAACTACTTATATACTTTTAAATACATACTTATTATACATAGAACACCCAGACCCGTAACAGAAATTAACGCGTGGCAGACCGGCCGGATGTTGACCTTTGAACCACTCAGGTCGTCAGGTCGATATTAATTGTTAAAAACATCGCTTAATGATGTTATTTTTCGAAACTGGTCGCAACAACCTATTATTTATTTATATTAGCCCGAATCATATTACTGCTGGGCAAAGGCCTCCCCCCGATTCTTCCTCTCTTCATAACTCCTCCGACATGCGGCAAACATGACCTGCCCAGTTCCATTTTAGCTTTCCAGATTTAGTGGCCACATCGGCGATCTGCGTTTTGGAGCGCAGTATCGAGTTTCAAATTCGGTCCATCAATCTAACTCCTATCATGCTACGCACCATGGCCCACTGGCAAACCCCGAGTGTGGACGTTTGATATTTAGTCAACATACTAAGTTTATTTTAATTATAATGGAAATGTATGAAGTGTTCCAAGTATTAATTGATTAGGTAATTAATAAACTATATATTTTCGTATCCGTGATTTAATATAAACACTATAGATCAATTTAATAATATTCGTGAGCATTAGGACAACCGCAAGTAACCAATAACAATCAGTACAAGAAAATAATCGTCAATCGAATAACCAACATTCGTTTAATTTCGATCTCTTCACTACAAGACCTGCTTGGCGACAACTGAAACCTCAAAATTTAAGTTTTGGACATTAAATATCTCTTTTAATCGTCATAAAGGAGGGGAGTAGGAATATAGGAAGGAAACACATAGGCCCAGGGCCGGAGCACACCCAACCCACCGGACCGCGCCCGACATATTATGAATCTTAAGAACACTACCTTAAACTACAACAAGATTAAGCCAGTCCACCAAGGCAACAGTCTCGTTCCCGAGTAGAACGAAGGGCCCAGCCGTCGACTAATTCAACTATATTTCAGGGAAATGAGCGACGCGGCCCCCACTCCACCGCCAGACAGACCTTTAAGCGAGGGTGCATTCCAGATGCTACATGCAGCAACCCCCACCCTACTCTACCCCCACCGTGCTCCTATCCAACCCTGTTAGTTTACTGCATTTGTAAAGTGCTTTATGAATATTATAACTAGCTGGCTGTTGCTTAGAGAATTCTCGTTTCGTTAGCTTTGTTAGAAATATCTCAAGGTATCAGTTATATTTTACTTAAATATTATGGCGAGCTCTGTAGTGTGCTGAAGAAACATTGATTATTGATTATTAGGCCTAACCACAAATGTGCGTCCTGGCGGACGATATGTCCAGCGATGGAATTTTTGTCTAAAGCAAGGAACATTAAGCCTGCGTAGCAAGCAGGACTGCACAATCCTCACGTTGCCAAATGAGGAATTAGTAGAACGGCGATTTGAGGATGTTGAGATATTTTGCTCAATTCCCCATTTCTTCTACCAAAAACCACAAATATATGACACAACAAACATTTGCAACAAATAGAAAACTTGAAATTTAAGAAAATAACTAACGATTTACACTCATCAACACTTTCATGTCAAGATGTTGCTGGTACAATCAGCTTGCAGCAGAGAGAATTGACCCCACTACCATACATTTAATGTCCGACGACGGCTCCAAAAAAGGGGGTACAGTCACTCTGCAGCTGACTGTACATTTGCGCTCATTATTCTAAATTCAAATTAAAAACGAAAGATGTCATGACATGTCAATGCACCAGCGGTGCTAGAGCCGAACGGTATATTTCGTGATGATAGTAAAAGGCCCGACAGAATGACGCGCACGCCCTGGAAGTTGGGACAGCCCTTGGTCTGGGATGCCACGTGCATCGACACACTCGCGCCGTCACATCTTTCAGCCACCGCGTGTCTAGCTGGGGACGTTGCTGCCTCAGCTGAAAACGCCAAGCGACGTAAATACTCTAGTCTCGGTGCGGACTACTTATTTACGCCGTTTGGTATGGAAACACTTGAGCCGTGATTTGTTTTCGGTTTTGTTTTGTTTACATGTAATAATTGGATTGTTTAATAAGCGTTATTAAACCATTCATGTCAAAAGCTGTTAAATGTAATTCAATTTTCCCTCGACATACTTAACGCTCTGCGTTTTCATATTTTGCGTTAATTTTAATTTAAAAAAAAGTATTAATACTTTAGGGAAAAAATTGTACGAACAGTACCTAAGTGTGCTAAAGGGCGGCGCGATTATAAAAATGTTGCTGATCGCGTTAGTTCTAGACAAAGCGTAATTTCAAGATTTTGGCTTCACTGTCGGTACACTGGCGAGGTGGCTGAACGACATCGCTACAGTAATAGGATTGCCATCTCAAGACAAAACCGATTTATACAAATTACGGCGAGAAAACAAACAAATTTTAAGGGTGTCAATTGATTTTCGTCATGAAAAATCGCTGCCAATATGTGAGCAATGTCCGCAGTGCTTTAACAGATCATTAATTTTGATTAACTCATAATTTTCGTGTCATTTTTTATTTTGATCACCGATTCGTAATCAATATTAAAACTGAAATTGCAATTTCTTTTTTTTTTAGTTAAAAAAAGGTCAAGAAAGTAATAAAATAATAGTTTTTATTACTTATCCTGTTAAACTTTTGGCCGTGTGGTGTCCGGCAAAGTAAAATAGCACCAACCCCTTACACTCATGGCTGTCGTACAAGGCGACTAATGTTTTCGAGGCAAAAGATCAAGAGTCTCCGTAGTCTGGAAAAGAGGCAGCAGCATTTTCCACTGTTATATTTAAACACTGCGATCTCCAACTCGCCTGCCAAGCGTGGAGATTATGGCAATAACCTCCCCTTTCATGGGAGAGGCCCTAAGTCCTGCAGTGAACTATTACGGGCTGTAATGATGATGTTTAACCTGATCCCGAGATAGACCCACAGACTTTTTTTTCTTTATGGGCAGACCTGATCAGAGCAATGCGAAATAGAGACGGTGGAACGTAAAAAAACATATTCAAGCCTGATCATTCAGGCTGCAAAATACAACAGTTAACATATTAAAATTTCTCAATTAAATAGAAACTTCCTCAGAGTATGTTGTTGAAAAACGCTACATCTCACCACTCGTCAAGCAGTCTTCGTAATAGGTATGCCAGAAACCTTAATGGAAAAATTGAAAGCGGCCGCAACGTGGCCGCCAGGAGTGAGAATAGCCGATTGGTGTCTCGCTCGCCCCCGCTGCGAACAGCGGGGCCCGACCGCCGCCGCCGCCGCCCAAGCAGTCAATGGGCCGCTTGTCCACGGCATCCGTCTCACCAGATCCGTCATCCGAGAAAAAACCGGACCAAAGAAGGGTCCTTTATATTTATATGTACGTTTTTCGACTTGACGTCCGGCGTCAGAGATCCCTCATCCGTTCTTTTAAAGGGCTCCGGGAATTTTGCTTGTTCCGGGAGCCTCGATCCGCAGTACCCGCAATACAAAACACGTATGGATTTGTCCACGGGCGTCAATCTGCCTCCGCCAAACGTTATTTAATTGAATTACGTGATTGTATTTTCTTATTTTAACGAATTAATATTAAGCAGTATCTTGCGACATCCGAAAATTATTGAAATATTTTCTTCATGTTGTCGTAATGATAGTCGTACCGTCGTGATAGTCATACCGTCTTATTCATAAAAGTTATTTGACGTTTATTAAATCGACTTTAGAAAAAATATGGTTAGTCTTTATCTGTCACGAAATTATTTAATTTGAAAGAAAGTGACAAAATATATTTTAGCAAAAATTTGTGTAATAAACGTCAAATAACATTTATGAATAAGACCAATGTTCCTTCGAGGTATCCCTTTTGCAAGAAAAGAGTGAACCTCATACTTTTTTGTCTCCTACGTCTTCGTATGTATCTATTGCAAGAGGCTGTCAGCATTCTAACGTAAATTCCATATTAAATACAAGTGCACGCAGTGCGCGATACATCAGTAGCACCACATTTATTTGTTATTTTTTTAGTTATCATTGTATTCATGTAGGTTATAAAATAACTCTTATGAACGTTATAGGTAGGTACATAAACTATAAAATATATCTCTAAATAGGTACATACATTGACAGGTACATACAAAGGCAAGCCAAGAATAATTGCAATTAATATAATGCATGCACTAATAGAATGCACTTCCATAAAAAACCAGTGTTAAGTATCATAATAATAATATCTAAGTATCATATCTACTTACAAAATGAATTACTTGAAATCTATAAGAACCCATGTCATTGTCACAGGTATTAATTTTTAAATTAAATTCTACTTCTTATATTTAATGATAATATTGATAATAATTTTATGATAATATTTAATTATTTATTAAATATTATCAAATCTAACTAATAATTATAAGTTTTATTAAACATTTATTAGAATAATCTAGAGAAAAAAATTTCAATATTGTCTAAAACTTGGTAAAATAACCTATAGCATTAATTAAATTATGAATTTAAAAGTCAGCTTGTAAAAAGTACAAAATTTATAAAATTTGTTGTAGGTCGTTAGCCTTTGTCGATTTTGAAGATGAGGATTCCAAATACTTTATGTACTTTGTGCCATGTCAACAGAATTAGAATTCAAAATAAGAGTTGCTAATAATTTAACAAGTACGAGTGTTAGTTCGTCCGGCATCAGATAGGATCCGGCGCAGTGGACAAACGTGATCAGTTTCCCTTATCCGTCTCCTTGAAAACGCCGGAATCGTCATCCGAGAAGAAACCCGACCGTGGACAAACGCTCTGAGCGCCGCGAGGGCGACCACAAACCTGAATGACGGTAGTGTAATCACTTTTTGTCAACAAAACATGAGGTGCATAAACAATAAAACCATACAATTAACGGACGATTAACGGACGAACTATATTCGTTCGAGCCGGGGTTACAGTTGTAAACACTGTGATTTGTCCCGGGACCAGATTTTCGATATGTGTGCCGTGCAATTAGTGGACGAAATTTTACTTCTAATTGCAATGTATCATCAAGCCAGACAAGTAATATAGACTACCTAAAAGTATTTGAAAATCTGGTAATAAAAATTAGTGACGCGATGCCGTCATAATGGGTGACAAATATAAACTTATTAGAATCCTCATCATAAACAAACGGTTTATGAACGTGCTAAAATGTTATTATAATTTCCTACGCGAATTGTAGGCAGTAGCTCGACCCTTTTAGATCATTGCTCTCGAGTCCATCGATTGGACCACGATTGTAGAACAATCAAATAATAATTGGGACGTATTGTGCGATTCCTTTATTAACGTTTTAGTCGATAAATTCCAAATATGTTTTCCTATTAAACGCGTCCCAGTTTTCAAAATCGAGAGCTATGGATTGACGATGAAATTAATAATTTAAAATTATTGCTCGTTGACATGTAAATTTTAAATTCACACAATAATGACATTATAACAAATTTATTAATAGACTTAACAAAAAAAATTAATATAATGCTAAAACAGAAACACACGGCCCATTTTACAAAAATTATAAACAATGCTCCAAATAAGAGCAAATGTATGTGGATGGTGGACACCGAGACAGGACGGACTTCACGGAGCTCGATCGCCGCGATGATTGGTCGGCGTTCTCGTCGAAAACAGCGGCCCGGCGCCATCACGAACTCCCGGTTCAGCGTTCACTAACACGGTCAACAGGGAGTTCGGGACGGCCGCCGCCCGCTGGACGCCGCCGCCGCCGCCGCCGCCGCACTCGGCGCCCGCACAGCGCCCGCCAATGTGTCATTCCGCTTTAAGCCTTTCACATCCGATGAGTTGGTGAGCATTGCCCACAAAATCGACCCCAAGAAAAGCATCGATATACACGGCTTGCCGTCTAGTTTGTTGTTGGACGTTGTGATGACAACGGGTATTATAATGAACCGCATATAACGAAGGCGTCCGAACAGGCGTATTGCGCTGATTACATTTGACTAAATTCAGTAACTAAATTCAGAAGCAAAAGGCTTGAGAGCAAATCAAAGTAATTGCTCATAGAATAAAGTCCATTTTTGTATCACTTATGTTGTGTCGCTCCGCTTTTCAAAAGCCGTGATACAAAAATAGACCTTATTCAATGAGTGATACATTCCACTTTGATTTGCTCTCACGCTTTTTGAATCCCCGCTGTACAAATAAAAGAGAAAAATGGCTGTATACATAAACGCTTATTGACATTCCTTAATAAGCTTCGATGGACTATCCGATCCGATACCGCGCTGGGCGCGGGACCACAGACCTTGTACTCGAGGTGGTGTGGCTTAAATTACTTCTGTAATTTTTATTTATTCCAATATGCCGCTCACTTGGTTTATTTGTACATACCATATTATTAAGTATTGTATACGACAAGATATGATAATGTACAGTCGAGTTCATTAATATGTGAGCATTACCAAGGCTTCAAATATAAATGTACATGGAAGGGTACTTATATACCTGAGCAGATATATAAGTATATTAATGAACTCGGCTGTACCTGTGTGATAATGATGTGACCTGTAACTATTGTTATCAATAAAGTATTAGAATCTCAATCTGACTATAATATAAGGTTTATTTTATTATACATATATTTTTGTATCTTTTTTGTTATCTTTGAAAGACTCGAATATCCCTAGACAGTGTTGATTTGTGAATTTCCATAAATTATTCAGTTACCTTGAAACACGTAAGCGAGACGTGTGACTCGTAAAAAAGTTTCAACACAAGGGAATGTGTTCAAGTTAACAATATTTATTTTCTGTTTTCACGGTCACTGGTAGACATATACTATTTCCTAGACAATAATAATTTAAGTGTACGATTCTTCTGGTCGGCAAAATAATACCGATTTGGCCAGCTGAAACAGGTACCCATTATCACAGCATATAACAGTCCACTGCAAGACTTAGGGCCTCTTCCACTAAAGGGAAGGTTATTGCCATTATCTCCACGCTTGGCAGGCGGGTTGAAGACCGCATTGTTATGAATATAACAATGGAAATCGCTGCTATCCATTTTCCAACCTATGGAGAGTTTAGATATTTTGCGTCGGAAACTTATATGACTATAATCTGGTACGACACTGGTGTAAGTGTAAGGGGTTGGTACTATTCTACTCTGCCGGACACCAAACGGCCAAAGGTACCTAGCTGTTCGGTCAGAAATTTCATCCAATTATTTGTATGTCTCAGGTACTCATGACTACAGAGGTCTATTGTAAGTACATTCAGGACACACAACCCCACAACAACGATCGCGACGCTGTGCGTGCCTGCGCTGCTCCACCCTACTCGTACTTACATTGAATTATTAATTAGGTTAGACTAACCCGCAATCCTTGGGGAGTAATTTGTTGTCCTATATGTTTAAGCAATATTAATTTACCTCGACTTACTAATTAGATACACATACCTGCTACACTTCGACGTTGCAGGTATATTTATGTAATCAGAGTTATATTTTTTTATTTCAGTTTACCTTGTTTTTGTGTGTTTCATAAATCCTTTATTAAATCAAAACAGTATACAAATCAGTAACTGTCATAATTTAAACCAAACTAAACATCTGTAAGTACATTACTTCGTCTACCCTTTACGTTTATATGGATTTACCAACTAAATACATATATTCTCGTACCGCCCCGTATTTGAGATATTAAATAGCTGCGCAGCTATGGAAACTAATCCATTAGGAATTGGTGCGTTAGTTCAACGTAAGGATTTAGTGGGCGAGTCGGTAGATTTAGATAGTAACAGGAACAAGTAATGTAAGCTTCAACCGATTCACAATGTCATGTACGTCGCATGTTTAAAACTTCCATACAGAGTAAAACTCAAATAATAATGGACAACATTATTATATTCATTTATTCTTCAAATAAATGTTATGAGACACCTACAAATACCACGTTCAAAATTATTTAATAGAAAGTAAAACTCAAATAATAATGGACTATTTTTTATGTCATACAGTAGGCAAACAGGCAAGCGGGCCACCTGATAGAAAGTGGTCACCACTGCCTATAGACATTAGCAACACCAAGAGTATCGCCAATGCGTTGCCCACCTCTATAACACGTTGCTCTGGCAGTAAAAAGGCAAATGCCACTCCACTGCCAAAGCCACGGTTCCCCAAATCCCCACCCCATGGAGCACTGGAAACCTTACTCACCGGCAGAAACACAATACTATTTAAAAGAGTATTATTTCGCTGCGATATTCTGTAAGGTGGAGGTACTACCCCAGTCGGGCGGCACCAATTCGATCGAGATACCCCGCTATGCCCTACCTCTCTTAAAACTGGCTACATTATTATATTAATTTATTGTTCAAATAAATGTTATGAGACACCTACAACTACCTCGTTCAAAATTATTTCCCTCGTCTTCTATCTATATAAATATCAATTGCATAATGGACGTTGAACTTACTAGTTCGCCAATAACTTCTGGACGGCTGCACCTATTTAACTAGTGATTTCTAAAAGTCATGACCAGGTTTGATTGTAGGGTAGGTGTCGGGTAGTGTAGTAGACTAATATGGGAAATAAATGGTTCATTCCTATGTAGGACTAGCTTGATACCTGACTTCGTCCACGCAACATTCGGTTCTCACGGAAACCACATTGAATTTCGGGATAAATTGTAGTCTATGTCGTGCCTAATTTCATCAAATTCGGTTTAGTAATTTTTGCGTGAAGCTGTACCATCCATATATTCTTACAAACTTTCGCATTTACGATAAATAGTAGATTGTTTCAAACGATTTTATCTTCCCAGTTAAGGGAAGCTACTTGGATAGCGAACTCGAGCGGCGCGAGGGTCCAGACGCGGAGAGAGGGGGCGGGGGGCGGGGGGCGGGGAGGGGGGTATGGGGGGGGGGGGTAATCGGCGGACAACCCCTCGCTTTCTGTTCAGGGGGATACAAAACCGCTCGCTGCAGCTTCGCTATAACTGGCTACACCCACCCCTAAAACTGAGTTTAATATGAATTGTTTCATTCAATAATCATTTAATTACACTAAAGAGATTTTTAAGTTGATACGTAGATAAGATTGGTTAGAATAATGAAGTACGTAAACTAGTACCTATAGTATTATAAATGGTAAAACCAAGTCTTACTCCAACGTTATAACTTTAGGATTTTTCTTTCTCATTTTTATGAATTAATAGGGAATCTTTTATTTGAAAAATTATATATTGCAAGACAAGTGAAGCGAGGCTAGTGATAAGTTGTAATAATTCATTAGAAAATAAACTACAAATGGATATGAATTAAATGAATTTAAAAATAATCATTATATACATAAGTATAAGAATGCCCTGCCCGCCTATAAAAATATCTAAAATAAGTGCAATTACTATCTGTATCTTATAAAAGCTTAAAATTCTCATGAGCGACACCGCTATACGCCCAGCGTATTGTTCCTTAGTATTATCCGCATTGCTTTTACGAAGAACGCCCTGCGCTGCGTAATTTGTACGTGCATTTGAAGGTCACTATAAGATAAACCACACTATCCTGCAATAACTTAATAAATTTCTGTGCATACCTGCTCTACTATTAAATGACAACAAAACCCAAATTTTTTTTTAACTTTTTTTTTATAATTACAATAAACCTACCTGTACCCTAAAATCTTCAATAATTGCGTTAATAAATTGCGGCAGTACGTGCGCTAATATACCAAAAACTTATATAAGTTACTAAAAACTTAGTACTAAAAGTTATTTAAACAAACTTTTACACATCGATTTGGTAACGAATTTAGGCACAACTTTCGATAATTAACCTTCAATAGGAAGTAGTAATTACTGACCCATTTCTTAACTACTACTGGAACCCAGATTCGGCTACCGCAGTGCTTTATTATTTAATAAATTAAAGAATAGCTGTTAAAAAAATATTTTGTACGAATATCTTAATTATTACTTACTAAGAGAACAACGGGGCAGCTTCCCAGTGGCGGGTCTGCATGAGAATTTGGGTGGCGGCAGCGTGTCGGCGGCGTGGTCGAGTCGGCGCGTGGACGAGCGCGATGCCAGCCAGCGGCGGCGAGCCACTGCTGCAGCCACTACTGTAGTCGCCCCCGCGCCCCGAGCGTGTGGTGTGACAGTGTGATTACGTAGCGAGCGTGAAGCGGGCGTGAAGCGGGCGTGGGCGCGGGCCGCGGGGCAAAGGCGTGGGCCCCGTGCGCGGTCCCGTGCGCATTCGCTACCCATTGAAGTTGCCTGCCCCACCTTGACATCGATTCATCATCTGACAGTGATGGTGGACCCTGTCACTGACATAGGTCAATTGTGACAAACCCGCCGTCAAGTACACACTTGACTGGCAATTATTTTACGGTATAAAAATCAAGTATAATACGTACAAAATTCATTAATCACTTTAATTAAACTTCGTTGTAACATTTACAAATAAACAAAATATTTTTCCCAAAAGGTTTCACAGCTATCGGCCATAAACAATGCACAATGGCTAGTTTTGACTTTGTACTCACACGCATGCGACAGAGACGACCCTCTACGAAGCCGACCTAGCCTAGACATTGTTTACGGCCGATACCTGTACTAGTAATTATTAATACCGCACAGCACTGCTAGTACCACTGTGCTCTCGCGCGCGACAAGCGACAAATGGCGCGACATATCGTACTCCCAGATGAAAACACCAGCAATTCAAAATATCGTATTATGATTTTATAGTATTTTCGAATTGGCGGCTTCAATACCTACGTTAGATGGTCCCGATAGATGGCGCATTAAGTTACTTTAGTTGATGACCTCGTGCCTCGAGCTCGCGAATATTACGCCGCTATTTTCAGTTGCAGTTAAATTTTTAAGAGGCCTCTCAGTCACTACTAGTCATTTTTTCTTTGTACGTGTATTATTAAATTTTTAATAATTTCCTGAAAAGGCAATCTGAGCAACCATTTTCCTAAAATCAGGTTTTTTGAATTGCTGATGTTTTCATCTAGGTGTGCGATATATAGTGCTATCTTTTTCAGCTTAGTATTGAGAGAAAGAATAAAAAGCACTCTCGCGGCACGCGACACAAATACAGTACATGTATTAAATGGTCCCCATTGGCTCGTGTCCCATGCTTGGAAAGGTATGGTAGCTCGATAATGATGTACTATAATCAGACTTTTTCGATTTTTCCGTATTTTCTGTATTATTCTCAAAATCCTCCTTATATGTATCCATATACCATGACGCATTATCTTCAGGGGGATACATAGATTTGGCGCTATATATGTTATCCTTAATACGCATACATGGGAAACTCTGATTGCCTTTATCCGTCCGTGATCCACGAGCGCGCGCGTGTCTCTTCTTTGTCTCTTTTTTCGGCATCCGGCCCTTGTAACAATTCCTTTTGATTGATGACATTTTCATATGACCAGTACATTTGGGTTTCACCCCTTTTCTTTTTAGTTCTTTGAGAGTAAGGAGTTTAACACAAGCAGCACAGTTGGGGTCGAAATCTTTGTGTACGCGTTTGTAATTTATTGTCGTCACCTGCAACAAAAGGTAACATAGGTACCAGCTACACAAGATTCAAAATAAATACGGTGGTGGGTGGCCATCCCCTTTGTCTTTACTGAAATGCAAGGTATTATTGGAAACTAGGTGACCCGGTGCGACTTCGTTCGCGTGCACCTACTTTACACCTACCTAGCTTTTTTTCTTGCTTATAAACCTTCCTAAGGAATAACTTTATCTATGGTTGAAAACGCATTAAAATCCGTTGCGTAGTTTAAAATATCTAAGCGTACACAGATATAGGCGGTAAGCGACTTTGTTTTATACTATGTATAGAACGAAGTAAAACACCGGATTTTAAAGGACTATCTTTCACTTTCACAGCTGAGGTCTCTAAAACATTATTTACTTATCCATGGTTCAATCGATTGAACATCGCCGCTATAACCCGGGTCAAGGCATAATTAATCACGTAGAGCATCTGTGGCCTCATGGCCAGCGGGTCCGCCTCGTAAGCGGGAGTTCGATATTTAGCACCGCCATGTATCAATGATTTGCGTAAATACTCGTACACTCATGGAACACTAACCGATGCTCGTGAAAGAAAAGATCGTGATGAAACCTGGCTCAGTACATTCAGGCGACTAAATGTGTTACCATTATTCAATCTGGTCAGGTTCCTCTGTTAACAGCATACGGCTTAAATTGGCATAGCAACTAAAATAACACCTTTTATTTCAGAAGTATGCCTAGCAGCAGTTACATTTCGATCGCTCCAAACGGGGCACGGGTCAGTGTTCTAGAAAACTAAAAGGGGACGTAGCCGTGAGCCGATTCCAATCAAGTTTGGTATTTTTATTAATTTTACTCGAACTGACACGGATGGCAGAAATCTATGAATAGATAAACGAAATTGTTGTTCACTCACAAAACAGCCTATTTAAAATAGCAGGTGTGTTAATTGGCATAATATCTGTACCTGAGGGCAAAGTGTTATGCTGAACATGTTGAGCTAATGCAATTTCAAGTCCCTGCAGAATCAAAACCACTCTAATTTTAATTAGACTGAGCGTCGAAGAAGGACGGGGCGGGGCGCTACCTTGAAAGCATCTGAGGGCGTCGTAGGCAGCTACGATTGCGCTACGCCAGTTGCTACGAATGAGCAGTCTATTTATAGCTGACTGATGAGCGCTATAGGCTACGCTCCAGACCGTTGTACAGTTAATTGTCAGTTTAGATATTTCAGTTGAAATACATCTCGCTTGCTTTAGACATTACCTCTCGCTATACGGAGTATGGAATGGGGCGTGCACACGCTAGGTCAAAAAAAGGTCGGGACTTCCCACACGGGGCCGACACACGAGACTTTCCACGCGCGCCCTATAACCTATACCGCGCGCCATGTAGTGGCCGTTTAGCACTTTGTTTACGTCGCATAATATACAAATTAGGTTTAATACTCAGTAGATTCCCGCGTAGTGCTTACTTCAGTAGCTTAAATTACCATCTAGATCCTGCTACTTAAAGGGAGAAGAGGTGGCACCAGCTGGCACCTGAAGACATGCCTTTGAAGAACACAAACTTGTAGCGCAGAGTAAAGAGTTGGGGAACGAGATAATTCCTCATTTTCCTGCGTAGCACTCACCTCGGTAGGTTTCTACTCGCTCGGGGCCCCGCACGCCCTTCTAGACTCTACAGGCCCATAGGTCGTTCGTTCGTAATGGTCTCTCTACAGTTCCCTAGGTAATACTTAATAAAGTCTAACCCTAGTGATGGACTTGCGCCTGGCCAACTCGTCAACTAGCTTAGGTGCGGCGGCGTTATGGCGATCGACCGCAGCAGCCGCATCGCCGGCGCGCCGCTCGCGCGCCTCGTACTCGCCGTGGTGCTCCTCGGCGAACCGGTTCGCTCCGTTTGGGACTTTCTTCATGTCGCACATGCAAAGTGTAAATACATGTACACAAACACACACACACCATAACCTTATTTCAAGTACTTATTTCTATATCTTCTTTTATTTTTTTATTTTTTTTTATTATTTGAATTTAACCCACTCTGAAATTGTTATGTTGCCCACAGTATAGTTTTACCTAAGCATTGATTAATCCTTGGTTACAATCTGACCCCACGATACAGGCCTGCTCTAGTGTGGAGGCTATAATAACCTTTCCATTTATCTGTAACACTAGTTGATGTACTGGCAACGTGTAACAATATAATATGTATTAATTTAATTTTTTCACTAATCTTATTTGTATTTGTATTATTTGTATGTGTGTCTGTGGTAGAGAAGCGGTGCGGAAGTGAAGTGCTTGCAGATGTGGGCATCGATTATTTTCGGCTTCGCGTTTACTCACCAACAGAGACGATGCCCTGTGAAGCACAAGTATCTATTGTGGAGATATTATTCACCGCCGACATCTGTCCGCCGCTCTACTGAAATTGGTGGCACTGCACGCCCTACTCCCGTCGTATTGGTTAAGGGTGGGTGGCCTGTTTCTCTTTTGTTTATTTTCACTGACAGACCAAACTGGAACACGTTGCTCATAGAATAAGGACGAGCGAGCGATCACGGAGCGAGGCGTAAGTGTGAAAAAGTGCTAATTTTCATACATTTTTGTTTGTTATTATAAAACTATCCCCAAATAAAAGTCAAACTAAGCGAATTTCTCGGTAAATGTTTATTGTATTTAGTTGACTATTTTTTTATGTTATACGGGAGACAAAGCTGAAGCAAGGTGTCCACCTAATGGAAAATGGCCAACGCCGCTTACGGACATCAGCAACACTAGGGGCGCTTATAATGCGTTGCCCGCCTCTAAAGAGACCTCTAATATACCAAAGGAAACACTGCGGTTGGGAGTTCATTCCACATTCGGATCGTGCGAGCGAGAAACGTTTTTTCGAACCTTCGAGTGGACACCAACATAAGGTCTACATAGTGGCGATGAGCACCCAGTCCGCGGCGGATGGTGCGATGGCGGAACTCAGAATATTCCCCATTGTACAGCTAATACAATATACACAGGTCAGCCGCTGGTCAAATGTAAAATGTCAGTAGTTTAATCATCATATTGAAAAAAAAACATTACAAACATTACAAATAACAGGATATTCGTTAATCTTGCACTAGATTAGATCCTTAACTAACACATATATACGAGTATGTCGGAACTGAGTGGACATTCAAATGACTCGGAAACGCAACGTTGATCAAAGCTCTACATCGCAAATAGCTAGAAATACGGTGTAGACGTCATATTCGGCGCGCTGTCGTAACGAACACTGCATTCGACAACTACCCACTTACCCTTTGAAAAGTAAAGAAGTCTCGATTTACTGTCTCACGTCTGACGTGGGCGTGGCCTTCCTCCAGATAGGAACGTGTGAATACTGAAGGGACTGCTATAATTTGTAGGGGTGCGCATATGGAAGGACCTTCTGGCCTCACTAGTTTCGGTCGAGATATGACCATGGGTGGTGGCGGATCTTCAAGGGTCCCAAGGGTTTGGTAGTCCCATATTACGTCTACTACTATTCTACAACTATCCTAATTCATCCTATTCTTATATTGTTTGCATTTTATTGTAATATCGCTTTATTAATTCAATACATTGTTGAACAGTTCGGCTGAATCTATATCTCTCCCCTGCTAGAGTCTACCCTTAATTATTATTCCTGAGATATATTTTTTTTGTGAATTTAAAGCTTTATTTTCTATTTTTAAATAAAGCCCCAAAATCTGGGATACCTGGCCTTAAGATTCGACACGGTCTACTTGAAAATAGGCCACTGGAACATTAATAGACGCCTTACTTTACACACTAGGTCAGTTAACGGATCCCCAAATCGAATTGACTTACACGTAGTCAGTTTTCATCACGTTTATTTGTGCTTCCCGTACTCACACTAAAATATACTAGTAACGACAAAGACTTCTATATATCTATCGAGTACCGATATCATTTTTATCACGCAAAATTGAGAATACACACAATTTTGTTTCAAATCTGTTAAGTATATCTTCAGGACTACTGGACCGGTTAGGACTTCAGTACTTAGTATACTAGAGATGAATGTAGCATCTAGACATTTCAACATTCTGACTTGTTGAAAAGCTGTGTTTGTTGCATCTGGACATTTTGAAAATCGACTATTCCAATTTCATGACTAATACCCCCCGGAGAGGTAGGTAGGTACAAGGTAACTGTTAACCCACCTGCAACATCTTAAATCGTCAGTCAATTCATTATACCTACTGGTTGATGTAAAACCCACGTACCCGAAACCGCAAACAATTTTGCTTTATAAATTATTATAGGTAATGATGAGTATATGAAAAATTTATAAGATCAACTGTCGTTGTCAGTAGGGTACCGTAGTTTAAGATTAGATTTCAACATTGTGGGGTCGGAAACATGACCCACTCTAGATTTAATGATAATAATAGTTACACTACACTTTGGATTTAATAATATAGTAATAATCAGGGCAATGCCTTAATAATGCCTTAATAGCCTTTGTCGACTTTCTCCTTGTAGAGAGGTTCTAAAAATCTATTGGGAAAACCGAATTTTATAGTCTTACTCCTAACTAACTATAGGTACGAAATAACAATAAACAACGGCGCTATGGGCTTTCAAATTTTACCTGATTCAATGCGGGTCACCTTACCCTACGTTAAATTACAGAATAAATGTTAATTCGATTCACTTAAATGAATCAATTATTTGTGGGTGTGTGATTTCGGCTACTTGCGTCACCCCCTACCTGGATGAGCCCATTAACCGTTATCTTTGTTTTCCTCTAGTTTTTGGATGCTTTATAAAAGATTAAGTGATCCTACATCAATAGGTAAATAAGTTTTGATTTTAGAGTTTTGGCTTTGAGTACATTTGACCATCAATGACTAACTTCCGGCACCTAATGTACCTATACTTTTAATAAACTAGGTTTCCGCCCGCTGCTCCGCCCGTGTGGACTACAGGTTACATTTATTTTAATATAGTTCATAGTCTGTGACAATGAGTGAGTGGACGGGAATAAAAAGTAGCTGGAACTTTATTTGAACTCATTTATAAATATATTAATCTGACTTAGCAATCACGAAAGAAGATTCTATTCAACTACTTACCTTGGTTACTAATTATTTAAAATATGTCGAATTGGGAATCATGTTAAAAACTAACAAAAACAAAGAGCGGTTCTAGCAAAAATTATTAGTCAAATTGCAAATAAAGTCCTAAACAACAAACAAAATTACTTCAAGAATAACTTAATTTTTACGTAAACTGTTGTTCTATGAAACATGAAAGTTAGATGTTCTTCTATAAGGTTTGCATACCAACTTTTATAAAATCTACCTACGCCAAAATAGCAAAACACGGCTGATATGTGAAAATTCAATACTCAATATACTCGTACTAAATGAATACCCTAAAACGCTAAATACCCACCTCGGTGTTTCTCTGTAGCGCCGGCCCTTCGTTTATTATTTTCAACACAGTTCGTAGAACATCAAATCTTTGCTTTCGTTGGTTAGGATACATTATTATTACCTAAACTGTAAAAATGATAAGCATGCGAAATTAAAAACCAATATCACTTGACTGAGAAAGGTGCCTTAGGTACTAGCTACCATATTATAATAATTTACGAAATCTTAAAATAAAATTTCGATAAGAAAAGGTACTGGTAAAGTGGCAGCAAATTGCGAGACATACAACCAAGGCTACGTCCGGGATCTCTCTAAGTGCTTGTTTCGTACTTTGATTAGTCGAGCGACAAGCACCGCAACGAGCTCGCCACTGATTAGATGTGCCTCGACAGAGAAAACGAGTTACCGACGTAGCTCGAGAGTATTTGCTTGCTAAAGTGGCAATCTCGTGCTGGCAATTAGTGGGCTGATCACATTTATCGGAGAACCGATAATTGTGTAGAGTGGAAGCCACGTAGTGTGGAACATCCTGTAAATAGAGGGAGCGCCGATATGCGCAAAATAGCTATTAATAAGAGGATGGTGCGCAAAACTGAAGGCCGGTCTAAGTTCTGCAGTGGACTGCATCCTGTGGGTTATTGGTGATGTTTTATGAAAAACGTTTGAGATTAAGTTACAAAATTGGGCAGTAGTAAAGAGCGTAGTACCTAAACGTCCGTCCGTCCGTAGGAGATTATATTATGCACTCATACCAAAAAGTTATAAATGCAGCTAATTCAACTTTTTTCTATATAAATATAAGCTACCGCTGGTTGTATTCCTCTCAGACTAAAGCGACACAGTGTAAATGTATAGATTTTACGTTTTGGAAAACTTTTGCACTCACCAACTTTATTTTAAATAATAAATTCGAAATTTCTAAACAATATAACTTTCTATTTGTCTTATCTTGCAGTTTTTTTACAATTTTTGTATTATTCACATGTTCTCAATTTTGATTCTGTTTGAGAGTGTATTGGAGTGTATGACATGTTGACTCAAGGAACTGTCATTGCCAATTGCTAAACAAAGTTCTATTCTTAAAGGTTATATTACAAAATAATGAGTTACGAGTATGTAGCGTAATGCAAGGATACTCTTGCGCGACAGACATTTACGCGAATGGTTCAACTAATCTCAACTTTGGACAGTACATCGAATCCAAAGCTAAGACTGCAGCCAAGAAACTTGGTATCCTCTCGAAGGTCAGGCGGTACTTCACTTAAAAGCAGTTGCTTTAGTTGTATCAGGCACAAGTCCGATCCTGCATGGAATACTGCTGCCAACTCTGAAATGGATCAGCCAAATACCAACTGGCCGCTTAGGAGTCGGTGGAAAAACGTGCAAACAAGATAATTTGTGACCCGCAATTGATTGAGGCTAAGCTGCGTAGCTTATTGGCGTAGGATTGCGCATCTGTCGGTCTTCTACAGGTTGCATTTTGGAGAGTGTGCGAAACATATGAACGACCTCATTCCGCCGGCCACGCCCCGCCATCGGGAAACGCGTTCCGGGTGAGCGCTTCATCCTTATGTCGTGGATCTTCAAGCAGTCCGCACGAGCCGCTTTAGTTCAACCTTTATAATGCGAACGGCTAAGAAATGGAACACGTTGAAATGGACAGATACTTGAAATATTCGTGAAATGTATGTTTGTATGGAAGGTATAACATCAAATAATTAAAATTAGCAAATAAAAATTAAGGGGATTTTCGGAGTTTGTAAGAGGTGTTTAGTTATTTGTTTATCGTAATAATTATAGTACTAAAGTATAAAAACAAATACTAAAAACCGGTCGAGCGTGTTACGATCCCACATACGGTGGCGCGCATTGGCGTTTCTGCATGGACAACACAATCTGCCGGGCAACGGCCCAACTGCCTAGAATAAGCACGTCACTTTTGGATCTCACATCGATCAACTGTCACGTTAGTTAAGTTAGAAGGAATTTAGTTTAATATAAAATGTAATTTTTTTAAAGTGATTAATTTAAATACTAAGACAATTTTTGGTTTCTCTTGCATCCTTCGGCTGTGGATTTCGTAATTAGCCTGAGTCGGACTCGCGCTATGTTGGTCTGGCATCAGTCTGTCATCTTGTAGGTTTAATAAGTGTCCAACAAGTGTATATTTTTATAAACTAGACTAAAGACCATATATTAATGTTATTACTATTATTAGGGCCGATTGTTCAATCCTCAGATAAACAGTCTGTTAGCGTTTATTCGACGCATAGCAAGTTTTTGAATTTTTCAACTGTCAGTTATTTGACGAATAAAACCGCTATCTGGGGAATAAATCTACCTGCCTCTTTGAGCGCCAGATAGCCGTTATTCGACAGATAGCGTCTTGATATATCAATTGATTTGAGGTTATATTTTGCAATTTTTGAAGGAAGTAGGTAAATAATATGCATATTTTCGACAGCCATGATGACCTAGCAATCAAAGAAGAGGCCCATAATATATGAATGTATTACACGTTACGTCACATAATATATGTACACGTCACAGGAAATAAAGAATTTGCCGACTGAACTGACAAGTAAATAAGTCTCGGCAGTTGTGAAACTTGCAGATCGCTCTCTTTTTTAATTTTCTTTTGCGATAAATAGAAGGTAATCACCGCGCTTTAAATCACAAAAATTTTAACCCTCAATCCAACCAAACAACAAATAAAATAACTGTAAACTACAATGAATGAATAACCTTCCTTCTAATATTAGGTAACTCTATTCTGTGGAATAACATACCCTTAAAAATGACGCTTGCTTGCACCTGATAGCTTGGTTAGTCTATCCTGCTTTAACAATTGTGTAAGCGATATTTTTGTTTCACATCTCTGAAGTTCGTGTTGATTTGATGTTGGCAGAACTGAAATATTCGGTTAGATACTTATCCATGAGTTTATAGCTGATAAACAGCCTAATAATTTTATTTGCTGAGTAGTTAACAGACATTTTATCTGAGGATTGAACAATCGGCCCTTAATATAGTTATAGTTGGCATAGTGTAGTGGTGAAGAAAGTGGCTTACGTTTAGTTCAGTCCCAGGGGTTAATATTGTACACACATTTAATCACACCGAGTTTATTTATCGTTCCACACACAATGTTTACACACAATGTTTACACACAATGCACGCAACGATGCTTTATGCAGAAGATAAATCACAACATGAGCAATAATTACGATGGGAATAATTAATTGTATCAACAGTTCAACAAACGTTACGTATCAACTTAATAGAATGAATTTTGTCATCCACTAAATACGGGTACAATTCCGCGGGCGGCGAACAATGGGCCGGCGCTCGACGGTGCGCTTCCAGTGCACCCGTCCGTCACGGAATTGTACCCTACACCTACCCTACACCTACCCTACACCTACCCTACACCTACCCTACACCTACCCTACACCTACCCTACACCTACCCTACACCTACCCTACACCTACCCTACCCAACATCTACCCTACAACTACTTACCCTTTTTTTTTTTTTATAAACCTTCAGTCACCTGAATGTGCAGGTTTCATCAGGATGTTTTCCTAACCAAATGAGATCATTTGGAAACAACCATTGTATTACTGTTAAAAAAAAAGTAGCATTAAAAGTATCCTATGTCCGTCTCCTGGTTCTAAGCTACCTCCCCACCAATTTTCAGCCAAATCGGTTCAGCCATTCTTGAGTTATAAAAAGTGTAACTAACACGACTTTCTTTTATTTATTTATTTATTTATTAGTTCATTTCACAGTTAAACAGCTTTCACATATATAGATTTATGTATATGATGTATATATAAGTATTGTGTATGTGTGTGTTTGTTTTTATAGAACATGTTAAATGTGGGATTGCACATATTACATATAAATAATAATTATTAATGTAGATACCACATAGGCCACATTGTTTTTAAAAAGGTACGAAGTTTAAAAAAAGAAGCTGATACAATAGTTTTTACTTTCTCGTTATAAATATTATTATATTTTTCGCCTCAGCTGGCTCCGCTCTACGATGCGTTGGATACTGTGGGGGAACAGAAGCTCGTAAATAAGTTGGCAAAGTCGCGGAGTCGATTCAATTTACGTTCGGCGTAAAATAAAGTTTCCACGATACAAGTTAACATGTGCAGTGTGCAAGAGTCCGGCAACTATCCAGGTATCAAACTTATGAGCCACACAATAAAGCTATTCAAACGTATTGTCGCGATCACGCATTCGGGAACACTCGCGCGCGCCGTGACTTATTGTGTCGTAATAAGTGTGTGGCAAGCCAGAATGACCCTTATGTTCTGGGTCTATAGTTAATTTACACACCGCCGTCTGGAATATACCCAGTCGTGTCGCCGCGGCTATTCTCGATTCGTCGTTCCCGAAAAACATTCGGACTAGACTACTAGAACATTCCAGTATTGGGGCCGGGTTAAATAAACCGCCGCCGGAGTGGCGCGAGTAATTTCGGTTTAAAACAGGTAGGGCATAGTGGGATATCCCGCTCGATTTCGACCTGCCCGACTGGGGAAGTACCCTTACAGAATACAGCAGCCAAACAACACTATTTTAATAGTGTTGTGTTACTGCCGGTGAGTAAGGTTTCCAGTGATCCATGGGGAATCTTGGCTTTAGCAGTGGAGTGGCTTCGCTTTCATATTCGGTGTTGCGTAGCTGAGTGGGGTCAGTGTTCGTGCCGGGGGAGGAGGACTAGGAGCCTTCCTGCCCGCCGCGCTAGCAGACCGCAAACCTGGTAGACTCCGTGGCAGTTATAACAGCCCTTTGCCAATTTGCTACCGAAGCAACGTTACACCTTCAAACATTTTAATAACCCTCAAAAATAGCCAAAAACGAAAAATAATTTGACAGCGGCAACCCCATGCATTTTGAAGGTGGACTTTGCAATGTTAGGGGTCTTTATAGCAATATCAACGCTGTCCATCATCACCTATTCTATATATAGATATCCTGCTCGGCTGATACATCATACCTAATATACCCCGGATACAAGCTCGAGCATAATAGAGCGTCGTGCCGGGGTGTGTATGTTCATTCAGGAGCTTATCTGTTGACACTATCTACAAGGCCTTGAAGATAGAAATCTGTCGGCTTTGAGAGTTTGTGTACACAGTCCCATACAGGTCTCATGACGGTGACTTGAACACAAAGCGACTTTTTGAGCACCTGAAAGTGACGACTAATAAAGTCTTTGAGATGCATCCTGCCATTGAGTTTGTGATTTTAGGAGATTTTAAGCCCTAAAATACGGAGTGGCTCGGTTCCTGTATACAGAGTGTGATTATACACTATCCGACTCACCGGGCCCACTGGATGGCATAGCGTTTGGCACTATAAGTTAGCAGACTGGGATGGATTGCGTGAATTGCCAACGTATCCGTGGAGGTAGCTCTGCTTTGCATTGGATGTTCCTAATATCTGTGCCACCGCAGTCGTCGAGACGATCTCTTGAGCGATCTTCTATATGATTTCCGACATTGTCGCTCAACGGGTGATCTTCTAGTGTATCTTTGTACAAACAAAGAATTATATTACGCACGCACGCACGCACGCACGCACGCACGCACGCACGCACGCACGCACGCACGCACACGCACACGCACTCGCACACGAACACGCGCACGCGCACGCGCGCACACGCACACGCACACGCACACGCACACGCACACGCACACGCACACGCACACGCACATGCACACGCACACGCACACACACACACACACAATTATTATTAATTCATACAATTTAGTTTAATTAATTTGGTTCAATTTGATTTGATAAATTTAATAATAATTAATGAGAATTATAATTTTGTTCAATTAATTTGATTTAATTTATTTTAATTTAATTAATTATTTATACATATAATTGTCTCTTTCTCTAATTAAATATTTATATCTCTGTAGTCTAAGGGCCGATTGTTAAATCCTCAGATAAACAGTCTGTTAGCGTTTATTCGACGGATAGCATGTTTTTTAATTTTTCAACTGTCAGTTAAGAGTTATTTGACGAATAAAACCGTTATCTAGGGAATAAATCTATCTTCCTCTTTGAGCGCCATATAGCCGTTATTCGACAGATAGCGTCTTGATAGATCAGTTGGTTTGAGGTTGTATTTTGCAGTTTTTGAAGGAAGTAGGTAAATAATATGCATATTTTCGACAGCTTTGATGACCTAGCAATCAAAGAAGAGCGTCACAGAAAAGAAAAAATTTGCAGACTGAACTGACAACTAAATGAGTCTCGGCAGTTGTGAAACTTGCAGATCGCTCTCTTTTTTAATTTTCTTTAGCGATTAATTGCAATAGAAGGAAATCACCACATTTAAAATCACTAAACTATAAACCCCTTAATCGAACCAAACAACAAATAAAATAACTGTAAACTACAATACATAAATAACCATCCTTCTAATATTAGGTAACTCTATTCTGTAGAATATTACCATAACCTTAAAAATGACGCTTGCTTGCAACTGATAGCTTCGTTAGTCTATCCTGCTCTAACAATTGTGTAAGCGATATTTTTGTTTCACCTCTCTGAAGTTCGTGTTGACTTGATGTTGGCAGTATTGAAATATTCGGTCAGATACTTATCCATGATATAAATGATTATTAAAAAATAGACAACTGATTAACAGACCGATAAACAGCCTAATAATTTTATTCGCGGAGTAGTAAACAGACATTTTAACTGAGGATTGAACAATCGGCCCTAAATCAGAGATGAATCATTTCTTCGGCTTGGTTACATTCCAATGGGTTTGGAGGGCTGGTGATCTGTAAAACAGGTATTTATAACCTAGTACAGACACCAGTCTCTCACACAGGTTATACCTATTTTTAGTTATATTATAAATGTTATTTTTGCATAGTTCATAATATGTGAAGAGAAAATAAACCTTTTATTTATTTATTTATCTAACACACCGTCAGGCTTAAGCTATTGATAGTCCAGGTAAGGTACTGGCTGTTGGCCTAGATATGGTAAATGCGTTCGATCGGGTTTGGCATAGGGGTCGAAGTTACCATCATACGGGCTTCCCGATGGTTAGCTTTTTTCCAGCAGACCCATAAAAGCCATAGTTTACGGCAGTTGCTCCGATAACTTGGACATTAACGCAGGTGTCCCGCAACGCTCGGTGCTGTCTTGAACTCTGCTCCTCCTTCATATCAATTATATGCTGACTATTCTTGACTGACATGACCATATTTGAACTTACGTTGGTGATGTGACAAATAAGTACATTTGTGATTGTTTTCGTAAGTTATAGCTTATAAGAAAAATATTGATTACTTGGAAAGTATCTTGTTAAATTTATATGTGGTGGTTTGTAAATGGCACATAGATCAGTTTTTTTTTTAAATGCACTGTAGTATTACAGCTGTAAACCACCCGAATAAAATAAAATAAGTATAAATCGAGTAAATCTAGTATCTCCGATTGGATCTAGTCCAATTTAAGGAACTTTCAGAAATTAAAAAAAAATCATATTCATTCACCGCCAAGAAAGCTCCATGCGTTGTAGATCCTCAGTTCCAGGATACACCGCCATCTCTAAGAGCATACATATTCTAGGTATCAACATCTGCAGTGACGTCCAGTTTCGCAGTTATTTAGAAGAAAAGGTCAAGCTCGCATCAAAAAACTGGGTGTGCTTAACGGATTGAAGCGATTCTTCGCGCCGGGGCAACGACTTCTCATATAACTTACAAGTGGTATTGAGCCGCTGAGTCAGTGGAGGGATTTTGCCCTTTGCGTGTTCTACCGTTTGTACTCAAGAACTGTTTGCCTACAGGTATAAACATTCTATCATCGCACCGCTCGCCACCGACAAGGAAATCATTCTCACACCTTGAAGCCAAATTGGTCGCGAACTGTGCGGTTCCAAAGGAGCTTTTTCCCACGCACACTAAGGTTGTGGAACTACCTGGAGAGGTTTACCCTGGAGAGTACAACATGGAGTTCTACAAGTAAAGGGTGAAAAGGTTTTTACGGGGTCGGCAACGCGTGGGAGATGCCCCTGGTAGTGCAAATGTCCATAGGCTGCGGCTACAGCTTACCATCAGGTAGTCCGTTAGATTGTTTGCCATTTTAGTGGTATAAAAAAAAGTTTTGACTACCGGGAAAGTAACTTCGGGAAACCGGGCAATAACCTGCAACACCCTACGACATCGGCGATACCTAAAGAAGTCCGAGAGACCTGCTATTGTGAAAGATCAACTTGACGTGGAATTAGTGCAAACCTTTGGAACCTATCATCAGTGTTTGACTCCAAATAACGAACCTAAGCACGTAACAGTATTATAGACCAGAGACTACTCCAGGAATGCTCCTTCTCGGAGTGCCAAAACGGCTTCAAGCTGGACTGCAGTACCATATACGCTGACGACATTGTACTGGTGAGCAAGCTTAGGCAGGATCTTAAGACCAGGACATGCGGAAGGATGTGCTAGAAATCGGCGGTTTGAAGCTGAATGTCGCCAAAACAGAATATATGGCTAGCTGCAGCGCAAATCCTAAAACCATGCGTATAGGCAACGAAGCTGTCAATCGAGCAGATAAATACAAATTTGTATGTATTGTGTATGTATTTATACTTTGTTATTTATTAATAAATTTAAGGTGTACGCCTCTGCTTCTCTCGATTTTGCTCGCTCTCTTCCATTGGTTGGCTAGAAGATATTTTTTAAGAAATATAAGATGTTATCTGTACGTCAATATTGTGTACTATTTATTGTGCACAATTAATTGTAAAATAAATTAAGAAAATATTGGAATCCCTGTGAAATCGAGAGCAATTCTCAAACATTTTTCGAGGCTCGTACGGTATGCTTGTTAAGTTATTATGTCTAAATCAGATGTTCGCTTAAAGGTGTCATCAACTAGTGCTGCTGTGCTGATGATGAAGCCTTAGAACTTTTAACGATTAAGAGTTAAGGGGTTAGTACTGCTAAACGTGCTGCTGCACTTGTTAAACGTGTCATCAACTTTTATTGAATAAAGATTTTTTTTTATGTCGTTACCTCGCAATACATGGTACTGGTTAACTAATACCATCCACGGGCCAAAGCCAAGTGGATGTCATGGTATAACATAGTTATGTTAAGGACTGCCAGTAGGCACTTGCGGATGTGGGTTACTCGTATTTTGTAAGAAAATCCTTACTATCCTACAGGTATGTAAGATAGCAGCTTTCTGGAGCAAGGAATACGTAAAATTGGGTAGGGCTAGAGTCTCTAGTGACTGATGCAGCTGCTTAGGAATTACACCGGTGGTAGAGAGCACTACGGGTACTATAGTTGCCCTTTGGAATTTCCAGAGACGGACAATTTCGTCTCTAAGGACTATGTACTTGGTCATCTTTTCTGCTATTGTGTTTTGGAGATTGTGCGAATTCGGAATAGCTATATCTATCAGTTGTGCTGTTTTGTTTAATTTATCAATAAGTGTAATATCCAGTCTGTTATAGTGAACAGTTCTGTCAGTAAGGATGGCCCTGTCAAAATAAAGTTTGTGAGTTGAATTTTCCAGTACGGTATCGGAACTATATTTGTAGTATAGTGTGAGCGGCTGTGTAATTAATTATTATGCGTCGGAGATTTTTGAGTTCTGACACTGTCCAATTGATAATACCAAAAGAGTAGGTTAGGATTGGTATAGCAAAAGTATTTATGGCTTTAATGGTGTTTCTGGCGTTTAACTGGGATTTAAGTATTAAATTAAGCCTTTGTTTGAATCGCTTTGTGAGAATAAGTTTAGTCTTTTTATTATCTATTTGCCGGGATTGATGGTAGCCAAGATACTTATATGTGTCATTTTGATCTAATGACTCTATCTGGTCACCTGACTGCAGCTCATAGTTGCGTTCATCTAGCTAGCAAGCTCTTACTGAATTAATCTTGCATTTGTCGATTCCGAAATCCATGCGGATGTCTTGAGACAGATTTTTAGTAAAAGTGGCTAACAGATGTAGGTAGTTCTTCTCTGTCAATGGCGTATAATTTTATATCGTCCATGTATAATAAATGGTTTAACTTCAACTGTTCTTGGTCAGGCCATCGAGTAGAATCACTTTGGTGGTTTAGGGGGTAGCCAGCGTCGCATGTATTTAGCAGGTTAGACAATGGATTCAGGGCAAGGCAGAACCATAATGGGCTTAGCGCATCACCCTGAAATATGCCTCGCTGAATTTGTATTTGTTCAGTTTCTATATATCTAATGGGTGTATTTATTTTGAGACTGGTTGCCCAGCTTAACATTGTGTGTTGTAGGAATTATATCAGTTTTGGGTGTATTTTGTATATATCAAGTATTTGTAGTAACCAGGAGTGCGACACGGAGTCGTATGTTTTTTTGTAGTCTATATACATTGTGTAGAGATTTGATTTTGATTTTTGAACTTGTTTTAGGATTGTGGAATCTATAATGAGTTGTTCTTTGCAGCCTTGGCTAAATTTTCGACACCTTTCTGTTGTTCAGCTAGGATTTTATTGCTATTAATGTTTTCATATATTAGGTCAGCTAAACATGATGTTACTATTTTATATAGAGTCTGTGAGCATGTAATAGGTCTGTGTTTAGCCGGGTTTTCCAAATCGTTGGGGTCTTTTGGGATCATATAAGTTATTCCAGTACAAAATTATTTGGGCATTTCATCTGGGTGGAGGATAAATTCGTTTATAAAATATGAAGGAATGGGTATACTAGTAAATTTTTTATACCAATAGCTATGTATATTGTCTGATCCAGGGAATTTCCAGTTGTGCAAGCGGCGAAGTACTTCTTGAAATGTATCAACTGGGATACAGTCAAACTGCATGATGTGTGTGTGTATGTGGTTCATAGTTTAGGTTTTAATCTAGTCAGCTTCAGCATTATGATCTACAGGTGTCTGCCATATATTTGACCAAAATCTGTGAAAATCCTCCGGGTCAGGTGTACTAATGTTTTGTGTGTTGTTTACGTGAATGTCAGATGTATTTTTACGCATTTGGCGATAAAATTGTCTCTAGTTGTTGAGAAATTGTGTAATTTGTTTTTTACGGAGAGTACATTCGTTGTATCTGTTTAATCGGCATGAAGTTAAAGAGAGTTTTTGTTTAAGTGTATCCAAAAAGTGAGCGCGTTGTGTGTTTACATTTTCATGTAGCGTATGAATTTTATACTGTTCTAATATTCTTTGAACTTGAGTGTTAAGTTTCCTATTTCTGTTACCATTAATATACTGTGTCAGTCTGCCTATATTCCGTCTTAAATCAGTTATTTTTTGTTCCAACCTCCTTTGCCAATTTGGCTTTGTATGTGTGTTTGTGTGACGTAATCTATCTGGTGGGGTCATAGAAATTTTAGAGCCACTTTCTTTAGCTCCAGTCCAAGCTGCGCAGTAAATTATTGTTTGTAAGGTGTTGCAATCTGTGTCGCAATTTATATTTTCCGGTAAAATTACTTCATTCATGTAATAAACAATTTTTGAAAACTTTTTAGATGCTCTTAATTTAGGAATATATGCTCTGTTTGTTTGGGGAGTGTCTTTGTAATGTTGATAAACTTTATTAAATGTTTCATCTATTTTAACATATCGGCAACTTGTCGTTGTCCATATGTTTGGGTTTAAGATTGGGGGTCAATCTGGTTCGTCCACACTACTGTCCTTGTGGTGTAACTGTCGCGCAGGCCGAATCTCCAGGCACGCGGCAATCAATGACGTCATTCGTAGGCACTTGTCACCGTCAACGTACCGGCCGTATTAGAGCCGAAAGGTACCGTACGTGACGATGGCAAGAGGCCAGACGGCATGACACTCATTGGGTGGCAGCGTGGGAAGGCGCTGGTGTGGGACGCTACCTGTGTGGACACTCTGGCGCCTTCGCATGTGGCCTCCACTGCCAGCTGCGCTGGGGCTGCGGCCTCAGCTGCGGAAGACCTCAAGCGGAGGAAATACGAAAGTCTAGCGCAAGACTTCGTATTTCAGCCGTTTGGTGTGGAAACGTTGGGACCGTGGGGCCCTGGTGCGAGAAAGTTATATATAGAACTATCAAAAAAATTAAATGACACCACTGGTGACCAGAGAGCTGGCTCGTTCCTCGGGCAACGGATTAGCATCGCTATTCAACGAGGCAACGCAGCCAGCTTTCTGGGCACCATTCCGGGGGGCAGCGGTGTGGACGACTTTTTTAATTTTTAGTATATATTTTATATGTATTAGCGAATAGGTATATGTAGTAATAGGTATATGTATATAGATATATTTGTATTGTAATTTTAACATTTCGATGAGAAGTTGTTTGGGAGTTGGCTTGCACCTCATCAGGGACAGTATCTGGCTCTATATTATTAGGTTGCATGTTAGTGTTTATTTCTAAGTATGAGTCGTTATTCATGTGTATGTTATGTTGACTTGTGATTATCTGAAGTTCTGCAGCAACTTCTTGTTTTATGGAATTCATTCTCTCGTCAGCAGTAGCGTATCTAGGGCTATATTCCAGGGCGGGCCTGGCCCCTGAGGTGGCCGATGAAGCCGAGTCAATCGCCAATGTACAGCCGGTGAGCACCCCATCCTGGGGTGGGCACCAGACCATTCTGGGGTGGGCACAGCCCACCCGGCTCCCCCCCTTCCTACGCCTATGCTCGTCAGAGAAGTATTTATTGTTTATAATTAAGCGTCGCTGATCAGCTGCCCTCTGTTCTGTCAGGTGTGCCAAATGGGGAAATTTGCTGATAAAATCGCGGTGTAATAGCTTTCGGTACGCAGTTTTATTTGTTTCCATTTGCGTGATTTTAAGATACGAGAATATTATGGCTTCATTATGTTCCTGTAGTCATCTCATTCGACAATTCTGTTGTGGATTTTGAGTGGCGCTGTTTGAGGCAAATGTGGACGCTGAATATGGTGTAGCTTGCTGTGTGTTAGGTACAGTTTGTGGTATGCTAGAGCAGGTGTTATTTGCATGTGCATGTGCATGTGTATTTCTCGTTGTAAATTTTGTAATTCATTTTTTACTTCGTTATATATCATGTCAATTGCAGTTTGCGGTATTAGCTTGTTTCGAAGTATTGCTCAGCACTGATCTCCTAGCCTTTGCCTACTAACTTCTATATTGGAATATTTCTCTGTAAATTTTGTATGAAGTGATCCTAGGTAGGATTTCTTATGTGATCCTAATGCAGTTAATTAGTAGTACATGCGTAGAATGATGTGTTAATTTCGGTTGACCATCTTCTACGCCTTCTCTAAGATTCGCAGTTGACTCCCTGCGCAACATCCTCGAGCAGACTACTGGCGGTGGTTGTGGATGCAATAGACGGCCGCCGCGTCATGTATGACGGGCATGTAGATGGTATGGACGAGAACAGCGATTTGCTATCTGTGCTGTTATTATCGGATGCGTCTGATTTTCTTTCGACAGTTTTGTCAATTACAACAGGATCGCGGGCCTGGGTAAAGTTTTTTTTAGATTTAGAACGAGTTATCATATGATTCCCACGAGTGGCTAGGGACGTCGCGTCAACCACGGCAGAGCCCTGCGTTCACCGTGGCAAGGGTAAGTAAAACTGGGTGTCCCCAGAGTCCGCATATTAAAGACCAGGCTCTCCCCTGGCCACGCAGCCCTCGGCGTATGCTGTTCCAAATTGGCTTGGGTTATATCTCTCTTGGTCTGGAACCTCACCTTGGACCTGTCCGGCATGAGTGGCTCTACCGGCATAGCTCTAAGGGTCATTGAGTCACGCCAGCCCCGCCACGACGGCAACGTGGAGATACAGTGGCGGGGTTATTATTATTATTATTCGCAGCCACGCGAGTGGCTGCCGTAAGGTTCTGCGTTCCAATGTGTCGAGCGCCTTATACACTTGCGAGAGAGCTCAATAGACAGCCTTTTCTCGTTTATCGAAGCGCGAGCTGTGTCGCGGGCACACTCGTGCTAGGCCTGCAGGGATAAAACAAGGCAGCCCATCTGCAGATAAGTTTTAATAAGACCATGCTAAGTCCACAGACATAACAGAATAAACACAAATTACAAATATTCCCTGTTCGCTCACCCTACAATGATTATGTATCTTGCTATCCTGTTTTTTCGTCTATTCAAATAAGCTCTAATGACGCGCGCAAAGTTTTGAACGTTCGACATGTTACTCAAGCTAAAGTGCGCTCCACATGTTCGCCGAAACTTCCGGCGAAACTTTTGCCGGGACTTTGGTCGAGCCTCTACATTCTCGACTATTAGGGATGTGGTTGGGTGTCAAAACGCGTCGACATTATATCGATTCATCTGCTTTAAACAGGGTCACAGATGTGATAGTACCTGCTCAACTGTAATTACTTAATCTACTAATATCGTGGATCATGGTCAAGTGTGCCCCGAACCTGTTACGGGAAAAGGCGCTAGGAATATAAATATAAAATCGATCGAATTGAGACGACAACAAACTATCTCTACTTAGTCTATGAAATAGGCGAGACATGCCAAGCATGCACGGGACTACACGAATATAGGCTAATACTCCCCTCTACATTCCCGTGTTCCCGCGGAACTGTCATGTGGACATGTGGAGTGCGCTTTAGAGCAGGTGCTATCGCTTATCTGCTGTAAACAGGGTCACAGAGGTGATGGCAGCTGCTCTACTGTAATTACTTGATCTACTAATATCCTGGATCATGGTCAAGTGTACCCCGAACCTGTTACGGGAAAAAGCACTAGAAATATAAATATAAAATCGATCGAATCGAGACGACAACAAACTATCTCTACTTAGTCTATGAAATAGGCGAGACATGCCAAACATGCACGGGACTCACAGACATACCAGACTAAACACAAATCACAAACATTCCCTGTTCGCTCACTCTACAATTATTATGAATCTTGCTATCCCGTTTTTTCGTCTATTCATATAAGCTCTAAGAAAATGACGCGCGCAATGTTTTGAACGTTCGACATGCTGCTCAAGCTAACAACGACCTGACGTTTCTTTTGAAACTTCGGTGTTATATTTATGTGAAAGCGCAGAGTATGGAAATACACCTGAACTATGTTTTCATCGGTAAGTAATTTCATTCGTGGTCGCGGCGATCGGGAATCAATTTTAGAAATTGTGACAAAAATATATTTTGTAAATCGTAATAGTGTGAATTTGCAATAATTGAAATGCTTTACCTTAAAACAACTTGCCATTAAAAATAGATTTAAAATTATTGACAAATTGAGCAATATTTCGGTGATCGAAAATGTTTTGATCAAAACATTTGTATAAAATTGTATAAAATTTTAATACTCAAATCTTGTAAATAGCTGTTCTCAATTTTGTATGTATTAATTAAGGTTTCATTCCAAAAATGTACCTAAATGACATTTTAAATGTTCAGACATTTTATGAAAAATCTTAACGGATTAATCGCGTATTTACGTTTAATTACTTACACTTATTTGTTTTTCTAGGTTTCCTAAAGACCAGACATGGCGATTTCTGGGTTGCAAATTGGAAGTGTTGCGTTGTAAACATTATGAAGAACAAGATAATAAATAGATGCAAATTCCTTCTCTCCTGGTGTATCATCATTATATGATTTTTTATTGAAAATAAAGAAAATGCTGCCTGTTTAATTTATTAATGTACCTATCCTTTTCATTTTTTTTTTTCATGACTTACTCCCGGTTTCTGAAACACTTGTCAACGCAAAAATTACGTAACAGCTTGTTAATCTCTGATTAAATGCAGTTTGGGCTTCTGAAAGGGCCAATTGACAGTTTGTTAACAGCTTGTCAATGGATTGTCAAATCTCCAATTAACGGCTGATTAATGTAATTTTGGGTTTCCGGAAAGCTTTTTCTCATGTTAACTGTATGTTATCGTCTTGTTATTTTAATTAGCGAAAATCGACCAATTAACCGATCGTCAAAAGAAATTATATCCGATTTTATTGGGATAGGTCTTGGTCCTGGCTCTGGTCCAGGTCCTAGTTTTAGTCCAAGACAAAGCCCAGGTCTAGGGTCCAGGTTCAGGTCCAGGACCATGACCAAAACTGGAACCTTGATCACAATTTGAGCTTGAACCAGAACCAGGACCCAGACCAGTGCCAGCACATAAACATTAGCTGAACCAGGATCTGGTTCGGGGCCAGGATCTGGTCTGAAGCCAGGACCTGGACCTGAACCACGGACTGGTCTGGGTCCAAAACCTTGAACTGAACCAGGACCTGGTGCGGTGCCAGGACCTGGTCCGAAGCCAGGTCCTGGACCTGAACCACGAACTGGTACGGGTCCAGGACTTGGACCTGAACCAGTACCTGGTTCAGGGCCAGGACCCTGGACCGGAACCAGGACCTGGTCCGGGGCCAGGACCTAGACCTGAACCACGAACCGGTCCGTGTCCAGGACTCGAACCAGGATTTAACTAATGGGATTATTGGAAGAAACTCACAGAATCGATAGCCGATGGGGCGGACGTTGTTGAGTGGCGAACTCTGGATGGCCTCCCAAGAGATGGATGGACGATCTCTTTAAGGTCTTAGGGAGCCGATGGATGCAAGATTACAGAGTCGACCGGAGTATAAGCCGTGGGAGGCCTGTATTCAGCAGTGGACCGGGACCCACCTAACTGCCTAAAGATGATGATGATGGGATTACTGATCCACTGGAACCCGTTACCCTATAACATAAATATTGTTATAAGTTCTCTTTTGTCGCACTGTATATTTTTTTGATAATTTCCGATTTTACAAGAAAACTATACAATCGCTATCAGTTTCATCTAAAAGTTGAATATCACATTCGATTTTGGCTTCAAAAGGCCACTAGGGACAGAGACAAATCAATGCGTTAGACAGAAACAAAACATATATGAGTAAATGAAAAATTGATCTCTTGTTAATGGTCGATTAGCTAATTTTAGATTGATTGGCCTTTCAGAAACCCACAGTGATTTAACAGCTTGTTAAATGTGACAGAATGTTAGCTAATCAATGATTTGACAAGCGTTTCAGAAACCGGGTGTTAGTCCTCTAGAGGGCATCATATTCAATTTATTGCGAAGTCACGTAGGCCAACCTGTGGATAATGAAGATACTTCTAACGATAAGTAAGTAGGTACCTACTTAGTTTAGAAGTTATGAGCAACAAATAAACATTCATAGCGCTCAAAATCAAAAGCTTGGTTGTAGGTCTCGACTAATACTACCATTTCTCTTTAGGGACTAGTGTTCTAGGACAATAACACCCGGTTTCTGAAACGCTTGTCAAATCATTGATTAGCTAACATACTGTCACATTTAACAAGCTGTTAAATCACTGTGGGTTTCTGAAAGGCCAATCAATCTATTGTTAGCTAATCCATCATTAACAAGAGATCAATTTTTTCGTCTGGCTACCCCTGCTAAAATCACTCACATTCATTCACTCATATATGTTTTGTTTCTGTCTAACGCATTGATTTGTCTCTGTCCCTAGCGGCCTTTTTATAGCGGCGGGATATTCAACTTTTAGATGAAACTGATAGCGATTGTATGTATAGTTTTCGTGTAAAATCGAATATTATCAAAAAAATATACAGAGCGAGAAAAGATAAATTATATCAATATTTATGTTATAGGGTCACGGGTTCCAGTGGATCAGTAATCCCATCATCATCATCTTTAGGCAGTTAGGTGGGTCCCGGTCCACTGCTGAATACAGGCCTCCCACGGCTTACACTCTGGTTGACTCTGTTATCTTGCATCCATCGGCTCCCTAGGACCTTAAAGAGGTCGTCCGTCCATCTCTTGGAAGGCCATCCAGAGAAAGCCACTCAACAACATCCGCCCCATGGGCTATCGATTCTGTGAGTTTCTCCCAATAATCCCATTAGTTAAATCCTGGTTTAAGTCCTGGACACGGGCCGGTTCGTGGTTCAGGTCCAGGTCCTGGCCCTGGATCAGGTCCTGGTTCAGGTCCAGGTCCTGGCTTCGGACCAGGTCCTGGTTCAGGTCCAGGTACTGGCCCCGGACCAGGTACTGGTTCAGGTCCAGGTCCTGGACCCAGACCAGTTCGTGGTTTAGGTCCAAGTCCTGGCTTCGGACCAGGTCCTGGTTCAGGTCTAGGTACTGGTTCAGGTCCAGATCCTGGACCCGGACCACTTCGTGGTTCAGGTCTAGGTCCTGGCTTCGGACCAGGTCCTGGCCCCGCACCAGGTCCTGGATCAGGTTCAGGCCCTGGCCCCGGACCAGCTCCTAGTTCAGGTCCAGGTCCTAGACTCTGTCATGTCCGTGGTTCAGGTCCTGGTCCAGGTTCAGGTCCATGTCCTGGCCCCGAACCAGGTCCTGGTCCAGCTAATGTTTATGGTCTATGTGCTGGCACTGGTCTAGGTCCTGGTTCTTGTTCAAGCTCAAATTGTGATCAAGGTTGCAGTTTTGGTCATGATCCTGGACCAGAACCTGGACCCTAGACCTGGACTTTGCCTTGGACCAAAACTAGGACCTGGACCAGGGCCAGGACCAAGACCTAGACCAAGAAAATCGGATATAATTTCTTTTGACAATCGGTTAATTGGTCGATTTTCGCCAATTAAAATAACAAGGCGATAACATACAGTTAACATGAGAAAAAGCTTTCCGGAAACCCAAAATTACATTAATCAGCCGTTAATTGGAGATTTGACAATCCGTTAACAAGCTGTTAACAAGCCGTCAATTGGCCCTTTCAGAAACCCAAACTGCATTTAATCAGTGTTTAACAAGCTGTTACGTAATTTTTGCGTTGACAAGCGTTTCAGAAACCGGGTGTAAGTTTCAAGTTATTACAGTTTTAGGTTTGGAAACGCTGTCACCCGAAATACAACATTTTCTCTTTTTATTTTGCTCTTCAGTTCATACATTTTGCTAGGTGAGGCGGGGGCTACGTCCATGTGCATGCCGCTATATTGAAAATGGCCTTTTCAAATAAGCGGAATGTTAGTTCCTTTTTACGCTACGTTTATGATGTATTCATGATCCTTGTCGGTTTGTAGATACTAAAGCTTTGGTACATGACACTCTTGGCTTTAGCTTTTTTATATTGCATTGAACAATCAGAAAATTTCCCCACAAAGCATTCGATATTTTGTACATTTCATTATGGACAGCCCGTGGATTTTGCCAATTTATACTATCTCTTTGGATTCAGCACTAAATTTAGTACGTATTACAGTAGACCAGCGTTGCCAGATCGTACTTTTTTGTACGATTTACGTACTATTTGGCCGACTGTCGTACCTTAGGCGTACTTTGCTTCACATCGTACTATTGAGTACGATTTTACAAAATGCTAAATTTAGCTGAGGTGGTCACTTCGTCTTTCCTGTCCGCAAAATACCGAAAAATACTGGAAGGAAGGGTTGATTTTGACGTGTTTTTGCTCACTGGCACCACCGGCGAGTAAATGAGGTCTTGTCTTGTCAAAATAACACCGTTCTATTGGCTCCAACCCCCCACCTAAAATAGAAGACAATGTAAACCATACATACCTTTTTATCCATTTTCGTACCATTTTAGTAGCCCAGACGTACTTTTTTGGAAACTACTGCTGGTAACACTGCAGTAGACCTACATGGCAATATTGACTACAGAGCACGCGTGTCAAAAGTATAAAAAAAAAATACCGAAACGAACGCGCGTGGAACCGTTTTCAGTGTGTTCGACTATCCGTGATTTCCATAGAAACCAATGACAGCTTAAAGAACTTGACGGCGCATCGAGTTATTGGTCGTGATAAGATGTCTATCGGTTAGATACTCTTTACCTGGTCCTTGTTTGTTTGTTTTGTCGGTGGTTAGTTAACAATGGCAGCGCGCGCACGCATTATTGTGCGCTGTGATGTTCTTGTTTTGATTAACACCAGAAATCAAGCACTCACAAGGAATTGCTATATAAGTCACGAATACCAATACCATAGCCTTTAAACTAACGACGTTGTAAGTTTGTGTCGTGGTGGACCGCGGGCCCTCATGCGCCGCGCTGGAAAAGTCGACCCTGATGTCAAAATAGTGATAATAGATCCAATTATAATGATGTCGGCTATCTAGACTCTAGGGCGCCGATAAACTTTATGACACGCACGCAGTAATGCACGTCACGCACAACCGTACCACAAAATAGAAAACTTCCAGAAGGTCCACTCCCGTCGTCCTTGAAAATTATGACGTAATCTTGCCGACTCTCTAGGGTTGCTGAAAATGATGCAAATGCAATATTATGGTATTAGTCAGTTGATCTGATGATGGAAAAGGAAGGTGGTCAGCGATCTTTTTATATTAGACTAGACAGGCATTTCCGACTAGAAAGTATTAAGGTGGCCATTACGGTTTCTTATTCTGTAAAAAACTGTCACGTGGTGCCTGAAACTGTTCAACTAGTCCTAGGGTCTCTAGCGGAAGACCTTGGTCAACCTCGCTTCATCATCGGCATTACAACTCGTAGCGGTGCTGAAGTTCGACTAGCCTCAAGGTCTGAAATGGTCACCCATCAATTCTTGGACTTATTAAGTAATCTTAGTTACGTAGAAGTACTTTTATTTTATCAATAATAATATTGTTTGATTAAATAATATTCAATTTAAGTCGACACTACAACGAATTCTCGCGTTAACAATCGCGACCAAGCACCACAGATTGCCGAGCACTGCTTAAGATGCGTGAGAATGTATGTACACGTAACGTCAATGTGTGCGTGACGGAAATGGCGCATTGTTTCCAGTGGACCTTCTGTATTGGCCGTTCTTTATTTTGTGACCGTACAGAGGGCTTAGCAGGACCTAAATACAACTGCCTTGTTTAGAACGAGACAGCGCTATACAATACAATACAATACAAAATACGTTTATTTCTCTCAAAAAAGGTCACAATATATAATATTATAAGTTTAGTATAAACAGTATAAATCCTTTTGAGAGCTGGAGTCTGTGCTAGGTAAAAAACCTGTGTTACTGATCTCCAGGCTCCCAACCTCCTGCCTTTTTGTAACAAAGTTTGCTTACATTACATTGTAACATTCTTTGATTGTGCCTATAGCTAAGTACCTACTTAAATTAATTTTGATAACACAAGTCTATATTCTGTACATGTGTGTGTGTGTGTGTGTGTATGTGTGTGGGTGTGTGTGTATGTGTGTGTGTGTGTGCGTATTTTAAGTTATAGTTACAATATTTTTTTCGGTGTTCTCGTAGTCAAGCTCAAGCAGCCACCCCAATAAAAATTGTTTACATTCATCTTTACACAAGGAATGTATATTTAAAATTTTATTTATTTTGTTATAAACAAAACTTGTAAGGAAGTAAAAATTCCGTTGGGCCAGACTGCAATTTGTCTGTACGGATGGACAAACAGTGTAAAATCTACGCGAGATCGGAGTGCTAGGATCATATGGAGTTCGCAAATGGGTCTGCAAAGTAAGCTGCAGAATAAAAAGTTGGCGGACGGAGAGAACCCTACAATATTTATAGAGCTCGGAGCTAGGGAAACGATAAGGAAGTCGCCACCCAACCTTCAGAAGCGCTCTCTGCGCACGCTCAAGTTTTAATAAGTACGTTTTGTCGCATCCCCCCCACGAAACTATACAATAAGAGGTCACCGATTGGGCAAGGGCGAGGTATACCATTCTTAGAACTGAATGGTCCGCAATATCCCTAAGCGCTTTAAATATAAAAATTAGTTTACGGAGTCTAACTGTAAGGCTGTCAATGTGTGGGTGGAAAGAGAGAAGATTGTCAACCTGAATACCCACTATATTTGAGTCTAGGACACGTGCATCCCTGAGCCTCGGAAACATCAAGACAAGTGTGGGAATATAGTAGGAATTTGTGGGAATCAGGCATACTCCGACTCGACAAGGAGAACGTTAAATACTTTATACGTATCACATAAGCTTGTCTCGTTCTAAGCAGGGTAGTTTTGTTTAGGTTCTGCTATAAGAGCTCATGGTAAGCCCCCTGTGCTGCGTTCCCGTTGCGAATCACCTATGAAAAGTTTTTTTATAAATAACAATGGGCAATGACTGACAAGGACAGATTATTTAATCGATATTGCCCTATCCATACTTTATAATTTCTACCACTGTCAGTCGACTCTGACTTAGCGTGGTCCTATTATGTATTTTACTACGAATTTCTACTCGTAACGAACACAAACAAATCTGGCGTATTTCGCTCAGGGCGACCTCGTCGTTTTTTTAAACTTATCCTTATGTCTGTGTTTTTGTGGTGTTTATTTGGTTCGTGGAGGGAGAATACATAGAGATGACAAGCAAATAATAATACCATGCATGAACAGGATCAAAACATACAAAAACTGCTAAGAATGAAAAGGACGAAGAACATTATTTGTTGTCCTTGTCGGAATATGAGTTTTTTTTGTTGCAATACTACTAACAATCGCTATTCGACCAAATTGAGAATAAGCTAAGTCAAGCTTCAGTACGGCATTTTATGATACTTTTTATTTGTCCGGGTTACACGCGTTTTAGGGATACCAGCTGTGGTTCTGATAAATTATCTTAGTTGTGGAGTATTAATTGTTTATGTGGACCCTAAATTTATCTAGAACTGTACACCCAGTGATACATAGTGGTGTTGGGTTACGTACCTACAGGTTTGACGCCATAGTATAAAATGTTAAAAAATATATATTTTTCGGGGGGAGCCCTTCGCCCAGCAGTGGGATGATTCATAATAACATATATTTTTATTATATTTTCTCTACATTTACAATAATTGTTGCAATACTTTGATATTGTTATGTATTATGTATGTGGAGACTGGAGCCTGTACTAGATTACGAGTAACCTGTGTTACAGGTCTCCAGGCCTGGCATGTTAGGCATTGTATACTCTATCTGAAAATTACAATAGTTCTTGCTGGCTTTCAAGATTTTGGTCCAAAATTACTGATATCTTTTGTTCTCTGTTTTGAACATTGTCATCATACGTGTCTTGTCTTTGTCTGTCTTTCCTTTAATTAAAAAACAAACGATAACTGCACGCGGCTGAAAATGGAACTAAAGTTGATAATTTAGTAAAATTGCAAAGACCTTACGGAGTAAAGGAGTTTCTTTTGTCATTGATTTATTCGTTATGACGCGCACTCTAGTAAATAGCATAGTACATTTCTGTCACCACCCACTTTCCGCCATTTTGAAGAATTATCGCAGGTCAAAGATGTTCATTAACTACCGACACATGCAGATCAAACACACTCTACTAAGTCTACTCATAGTCAAATATCTTCTACACTACTGAACCGATTTGGATTAAATAAAGCTAGAAATAATAATAAATTAAAAGAGCTATAAATTGAAAAAACCTCATTCAAATCGGTCCATCCGTTTGGAAGCTACGATGCCACGGACACACAAAGATACACAAAGCCATTCAAAGCCACAGATACACACGTCAACTTATAACACCCCTCTATTTCGTCGCGGGTAAAATACTCAAATAGGTAGCCATTCTGAAGTTAATTTATATTATATAGATAAATATTAACACTCTGTGTTGAGACTTCGACACCATTATAATATTATGAATTAAATCACCTTTTGCACACTAGTTCCACTGTATTCAACAATTTGTTAAATTGCAACCGGTTTTGAATTATTCATCTTCAGGCAATATTTGTAGGATTATCACGTGACTGGATCAAAAACTGAAGTGAGAATGGACAGGCAACGTATCTCGTAGAACCGATGGGCGATGGGACGGAAAGTTCCTCGAGATGGTCGTCTCCGACGGGCCTCGAAGCCCTATGCTCTGGAGTGAACATTATACAGTTAAGATGATTATTACATTCTATCCTAACTCTAGCGACCACCTACTGTGCTTACTTTCCATTTTCTACGTATTTTGGGTAGGTACCTAACATTAGCCTCACCTCACATTACGCTTTTACATACTACGCTCCTACAAGTTATCCATATCTTATTTTGTATTATTTCGACATGATATTAGTACTAAACATGACTTATACCAACCTGTCGTCTGCCGAACAAATGCTGGCAAATTCTGAATTTGGGGATGTTCGGTTAGGTATTCTTCCGTGAGTACGGAACTCCTTAGCTGAGGTCTTGGGCGGCGCCCACCTCTACGGTACGCGGTACTTATCCCACAAAAATAACACCTTGACCCTGGTGGTCCAACGTTGCTTGACATTATGTCAAATATCAAAAATATAAAACTTTATAATTTCTCCGAGTTTCGTAAAAGCGAGAACAGTTTTCGTAAGAAAACATGGCGCCAGAATTTCCTTTTTTCGCGCGCGCCATTCCTGTGTATGAAATATGTAGGCGCGCGCATGTGGCAGGAAGAGCGCCAATAATATTAATTCATTCACATTCTTATTTCCATGCTGTAAGAGTGCGACAAACTTATCAGAGCCATGGCCAAAACTGGAACTAGTGTTGCCATTTTGAAATGTCAGTTTGATGTCTGCAAAAGCGACGCCGTCGCCGGTTCAAATAAGTTTGTGGCTGTCTAATCATTTTCTACTAATTCTCATTGACGTTCACGTTGACTGAACGAGGCTTCATAAGTAGGTATATGTAGTAAATAAACTGATCTTGGCGTTAATGTCCCGGTTGTGCTCCCGCGCACGAAGGCTCGGGGTCCACCTTGACCATGATCCAGGATTTGGCAGGTCAGGTAATTACAATGGAGCGACTGCCATCTGACTTCCATGACCCTGCTTCCACGGGAACCTAACCAGATTGGATCATGGTTACACATCCAGTCGCCTGAATGTGCAGGTTTCATCACGATGTTTTCCCTCATCGTAAGAGCATCGGTTAGTATTTAACTAATGTATATAACTCAGAAAACAGTCATTGGCACATGGCCGGAGTGGGATTCGAACCCGGGACCTCTGGCTTACAAGTTGGATACTCTAACCGCACTACCAACGACGCTCTCGTAAATAAACTAACCTGTAAATAACTAGGTATCTGTATTATGCAATTTAATTATCTTATCCATACATATTATAATAAAACTTTGAAAAAGTGTGTCTGAATTTATTGTTACATTAACAAAAATAATTTAGGGCGATGAAGAAATAGTTAACTGAATAAGAATTTTAAAGAATTCTGTCTGTTTGTCTGTTAATACACGCTAATCTCCGGAACTACTGGACGGATTTGAATGAAACTTTTTTGTAGTATAGCTCTTAAGCCTGGGCAACATATAGCGTACAATTGATTTGTAAACTGGAAAACCTGTAGCCGTATTCTCAATGGCTTGGAAATCGGATTCGGATACGGAATCGACAAAGGACCCCGCAAAAGTTCTTAGGAAAATATGGTTTCAGTTAATTTTGATGAAATTTTCATGTTATAGAGAGTAGAGTTTCCGTGGAATCTATCGGGATTCTGAATAACAGTTTTCGAATCGATCGACACGGATTCGCCGCTCACGAATTTTGTGTCGAATCGTTCAGAAACGGTTTCGAATCATTATGAATACGGCTACTGATGTAGAACCATAATAGACTAGCTAAACTATAAGAAATATAGAAATGGCGCCATTCGAATTTTGATGAGGTTTTCAAAGTTTGAGATTGGGGTCCAACTAAAAATGTAGGTCATGTTTCATCTAATTCGGTTGGGTAGAACCAAAGATACAGCTTGACCTCTCCGTAGTACTAGCTTTCATATATTCATTCAGGGAGGTCAATTAAAATGGTCGTTGGGAAAAAGATAAGCTGTCCTCAAACGATTTCCACGCGGATGAAGTCGCGGGCACAAGCTAGTTTCATAAAATAAAGAATGTTAGACCGAAAGCCCAGGTTAAGCAGCGTTAGTCGAGGAACTGGATGGGTGACCGTTTCAAACTTTCGAGGCTAGTTGAATTGCCAAGGTGATGCCAAGTGAAGGTGTGCCAAACGCCAACAGTATTTGGCGAAGCGAGGTCGACCAAGGTCTACCGCTGGACCGGAGACTGATTGAACAGTCTCGAGAGCCAGGTGGCATCTCGTGTTGGTATGTTATTAATAAATCAAGTATTTTGTATGTTAGTGAAAACATAATCTTACAAAACACTTTGTTTTAGTTTCATTTATGTTGTAAGTTTAATGAGTGTATACGTCTATCTTTAGATCCCGAATGGATAGACCAATTTCAAAGCGGTTTTTTTTGTTTGAAAACTCTTTTTGTCAAAATTATTCCTCGCTTTAGTTTAACGAAATCGGTTTAGTAGTTCAGAAGATATTTGAATATGAATAGACTTAGTAGAGGGTGTTTGTTGGCATGTGTCGGTAGTTAATTTACATATTTGACTTGCGATATCTCGCAAGATATACCGCTTTCGTTATTTTTGCGTATAAGTGATCGATAGATATTAAAATTCAATCTATAGTAAATTTTAATATCTATCGATCACTTATACGCAAAAATAACGAAAGCGGTATATCTTGCGAGATATCGCAAGTCAAATATGTAAATTAAGTCATAAATAAGTTTTTTGAGTAGCCGCAAAATCGTAATTTTTTCATAATGGCGGAAAGTAGGTGGTGATTTTCTCCATACAAAATGTTCAATGCTCTTTATTCGCAAAATGTACATCTGATACGTACTATCTCATATCTATGCTTTGTCTAATATAGGATGATAATTTTGACAGTTCTTCTCTCGTACTTCATAGACAGGCCCCGCCCCTTTAGTGAAGTGCCACGAATAACGAATAACAACAGGCAATCGTAAATCGGCACTCAAATAAAATAATCGAACATTTAAAATTAATATTTTGATAATTAAGTTGATTTTTGCAACTACAACTCTAATTCCTTGTTTGGATTTCACCCAAAGAGACCTTCCACAACAACGATTTCGACTCGCGCGTATTCTACGGAATATGCTGACTGATTAAATAAAAATACGCACGGGTCGAAATCGTCGTTGTGGAAGGGTTTTTAATGTCATATTAATAAATAATTATTTCAAAAGAAAATAAATAGTTTATTTTGTATAACATGTACTGAATAACCATGCAACTATCGATTCCAAGTTCTATGAGAATGATAATCGATAATCGAATAGATTCATTAACGATTTTACATTACCCCATCCCTACTGTGAATTGTCAAAATTATCATCCTATTTTAGACAAGGTATAGCCTATTATAACCCGCGTCACGAAAGAAGAGACTTGTCAAATGGCAGTGGAGGGGATTTCGCGCAAGTAATCGTATATAGCGCAAGCCGAACCACGTGACCCGCCAAGTCTCTTTTTATTTGACACTAGTTATACATGAGTAATTTGTAAGTACTATAATAAATAAATAAATAAATAACATGATTTTTCATACATTTTGGGGCTTAATTTTGGTACAGGTTGCAACACTGATACTTTGAATCTTCTGTCCCTTTCGGGTATACGCGCATGGCATGTCCATCCATTTGATTATTGATCCTAGATTTGGTTCTTGTGTTTTGTATAATTTGTGAAAAATACTGAAATAAAATGTTAATTGCTATAATAAGTACTTAGTTATAGTACAAGATTATTATAAAACTAATCTGTGATTGAGCACTACATACAAACATGGAATCATCTGGCAATCATGTGGAGCCTGGTAAGCCTGACAATGAGAATAATGTTGATTCAAATCGACATCAACAGTCAGAAATTGATACTAAGCCTAAATATCCTGAAAATACAGTACCCAACATAGATGAATTGAGTGCTTCTGTCTCTGAGCTAAATGAACCATTTGCAGGTGTAACTATCGATTCCACCATGAAATCTTTGGGTTCTACAGTCTTAACAAGTATAGAAGGAAAACGCAAGAACGAAACCATTACTTCTGGCAGCTCGACTTCAATAGTTTCATACTCCGATCCACCTCTAGACCTTTTACTTAAGCGTCCCGTGTTCAGAAAGAAAAAGGTCGATATATACACTGAACCCAGGGAACCCAGATGGCACGACGTACAAGGAAGTGTTGTAACACGTCCACTGATACCGACGAAAATTCCAGAAGCTTTTAAAGCATTACCAATATTTGGCATACCCTTTAGCAATAAAAAAATACCTGAGTTTGAGAATAATAAGATAAGAGAATTTGTTGGCGGAGGTCTTAGTGACGAAGAGTTCGCAAAGCTGGCAGAGTATTGCAGGTAACTTGGTTGGATTAAATTTATTTTATTATTATTCCTGAAACAGATTGCCGTAGTGCAGAAAATAACAAAAAAAAAAAAAAGATTATTCCTGAACAGGCAGTTGGAACAACTGATATGTCTGTATCTCTCTATCCTTAGCTTATTTGACATTCTCAATTAATTCATTAGCATAGGTTGCTATAATTGTGTTCTCGGATGTAGGCAGGATGGCGGTGTATATAAGGTACAATGTGGGACCAAGTATGCTGCCCTGAGGGACGCCTGATTTTATCTCTAAGAATTGAACACTCATTATTTTGTTTAACTTGGAAGCTTCTTTTGTCAAGATAAGATTTTAAGATGTTCATAAATGAGTGTGGTAGTTACTTCTTTAACTTATATATGAGGCCTTGATGCCATACTTTGTCAAATGCCAGGCTTATATCTAAGAATGCTGCAGAGCAGTACTTCTGACTTATGATGTCGCCTATGCGATGAACTTGTTCAACAGTCCTGTGCTTCTCCCTGAACCCGAATTGGTGGTTTGGTAGGATATCGCCTAGATGTTATTTCATCTTTTTGTATAATATTTTTTCGTATAGTTTACCAACAATGGATAGCAAGCTTACACCCGGTTTCTGAAACGCTTGTCAAATCATTAATTAGCTAACAGACTGTCACATTTAACAAGCTGTTAAATCACTGTGGGTTTCTGAAAGGCCAATCAATCTATTGTTAGCTAATCGACCATTAACAAGAGATCAATTTTTTCGTCTGGCTACCCCTGCTAAAATCAGTCACATTCATTCATTCATATATGTTTTGTTTCTGTCTAACGCATTGATTTGTCTCTGTCCCTAGCGGCCTTTTGATAGCGGCGGGAAATTCAACTTTTAGATGAAACTGATAGCTATTGTATAGTTTTCGTGTAAAATCGAATATTATCAAAAAAAATATACAGAGTGAGAAAAGAGAAATTATAACAATTTATTTATTTATTTATTTAAAACAACTTTACAGTATAACAGTATTAACCAATTCACTGAAAGCTAAATACTAAAAACAATATTTATGTTATAGGGTCACGGGTTCCAGTGGATCAGTGATCCCATCATCATCATCTTTATGCAGTTAGGTGGGTCCCGGTCCACTGCTCAATGCAGGCCTCCCACGGCTTACACTCTGGTCAACTCTGTCCTGGACACGGGCCGGTTCGTGGTTCAGGTCCTGGCTTCGGACCAGGTCCTGGTTCAGGTCCAGGTACTGGCCCCGGACCAGGTACTGGTTCAGGCCCAGGTCGTGGACCCAGACCAGTTCGTAGTTCAGGTCCAGATCCTGGCTTCGGACCAGTTCTGGTTCAGGTCCAGGTCCTGGACCGTGACATGTCCGTGGTTCAGGTCCTGGTCCTGGTTCAGGTCCATGTCCTGGCCCCGAACCAGGTCCTGGTCCAGCTAATGTTTATGGTTCTAGTTCTGGTTCAAGCTCAAATTGTGATCAAGGTTGCGGTTTTGGTCATGATCCTGGACCAGAACCTGGACCCTAGACCTGGACTTTGCCTTGGACTAAAACTAGAACCTGGACCAGGGCCAGGACCAATACCTAGACCAAGGAAATCGGATTTAATTTCTTTTGACAATCGGTTAATTGGTCGATTTTCGCCAATTAAAATAACAAGGCGATAACATACAGTTAACATGAGAAAAAGCTTTCCGGAAACCCAAAATTACATTAATCAGCCGTTAATTGGAGATTTGACAATCCGTTAACAAGCTGTTAACAAGCCGTCAATTGGCCCTTTCAGAAACCCAAACTGCATTTAATCAGTGTTTAACAAGCTGTTACGTAATTTTTGCGTTGACAAGCGTTTCAGAAACCGGGTGTTATTGGCCTATAGGACGTCGTTTCTTGAGCTATATTCCATTGGCTAGGGAAATGCTCTAGCCTTATACAGGTGTTATAAATTTTGACCAGACTCATTATTCCCTTGTGCGGTAGGTGTTGCAGCAAGGTTGTGTCTATTTGATCATAGCCTGGGGATTTGCCTTCTTGAAGATTATTAATTTCTCTTCGGACCTCACTTGGACTTGTAGTTTTGAGGGGTAGACACAGATGTGTTGCGAGCTGTATGTTCACTGCTGAACTCAGGAAACGGTTGGAAGATGTTGCTTAGGTGTTCAGGGAAAGCCAACGCTTTGTCTTCGTATGATCAGCTCCAGCCTCCAGTGGATTTTCTGATGGGTTGAATGCGCGTTTTGGGGTGCTTTAGTTTCTTGGTCGCTTTCCAGAGCGAGTAGTTTGTGTCTACTGTCCGGCTTAGACTTGACAAGTAAACCTGCAGGTTACTGTTGACATGTGTTTTAATAAGTGTTGAGAGCTCAGCAGAGCACTCATTAAATAGTTTTTTGTCACTAGGATATCTTCTTGACTGCCAAATATTTCTCAATCTGCGATGTTCTCATATATTATCCTTAATATTTTTTGGGTAGATGTTGTACTTAACGGGTATGCCTTTGTGTTGTGTTGTTGCATTGTAGGCAGCCTTATGGATAGTAACATTAAACATCTCCACAGCATTCTCAAGTTCATCTATAGTATAGATATTAGGTTTATTTCTATGGATATTATTTTTTGATACAGTTTCCAGTCCATATTTTTTGGGTGATAAACTCTGTTAGGTGGTTCTACAAGTGAGATTGTCGAGTTTATATTGAGAAAAGCTGGCGAATGGTCTGATGAGAAGTCTGTGCATGATTCAGTGATTATGAAGTTACCATCGACGTTTTGAGTGTTGTGTATTTTCTTTGATAAACACAGGCATTGATAGTTCCTCTCTCTATTTATACATCTCAAGATTTGCGCATGTAATTATGGCTTTTCCTTTACATAAAACTGCAGGGGAATGGCAAGAACATCAGAATCTGCTTTCTGCTCAATGTCGCGGTCATGGTTACCGAGTGCCTGATGGTCCTTAGTTTCTCATACAATTTCTAGCTAACTATCTTCTTGTTGCAATATTTCTTCTAGAGCACTATCACTAATTGAGAAATTCATGGTAACAAAGCTCTAAAACTAAAAAATACATTTAAAATCTATAAAAACAATAGTTACATAAACAGTCACTACTGGGTATTTTTATCCTATAGCAACTTCACTTAGCTCAGCAGTGGCTAAGCGAGCAGCACCAACTGACAGCCATGCAGTACGCGTGTCTCTTGTTTCTATGCAGTACCTAAAGTGCCAAGTCTCTAAATTACACAGAAAAAGAGATATACATGTTTTTATGACGCTAGTGACGAATGCCGGTTTAAATATTTATCCCATTGATTTTTAAAGACATTGGTACTCAGTGCTGATATAACTTTCTCAGAGAAGAAGCGAAAAGGGCCATTTTCTGTTCTTACATTGCTCTTTTTCTCTTAGATAAAAGTTTCTATTTAACTTTAATAATTAATTGCAGTCCTGATTTGCTGAAGACTGGAAATGAGATAAAAATGCCGACCACTATCCCAACACCGTGGTCAATACTGCCTAATGAATCAGTTGTTCCAAAGTACGAGGGCAACAACAGTGAACTATGTATCATGAAAAAGAACAAATTGCGGATGGAAAGTGACTCACAGAGCCATTATATTGCCCTGAAGTACAGAGGTATGCGGATGACACCGCTTATGCCTGATGTGAGTTTTGTGTTCTCTATTTCCAATAATGAAATAATTGAATGGGGAATACATATTCCCTCATACATGTTAGTAAAGTTATTATTATCATCATCATCATCATCATCATCTTAACTTTAAGAGTGTCTGTTTGTTAGTGAAGCAATTGCCAAACATTATCTTCAATTAATATATTTTTTAAAGATTAATATTTCAATCAATTAATTATATTGTGTGCTTTCTGAGTATGTTTCCTGATCATTATAATCTGGATACCTTCAACGCTCTAGTGAATAGGCTGTTCCTATACATGTCATGTTATACATTCAATGTGCAGGTTTCAACACCATATTTTCCCTCACCAGTTAGTGTTCAACTAATGTATATAACTCAGAAAGGAGTCATTGGTACACGGCAGCACTGTCGTTTGAACCTGGTACCTCAGGGTACAAATGGAACACCTCAATCATTAGGCCATCATTACACTAGTAAAAAATTTTGGACACTAAATTTTAATTTTTCAATAGTTTTATTATTCTCTTAAATAATAAATAAAAATAAAAAAGCCTTTTATCTTGCATCTTGCAAATATAAAGTTACAGGACTTAAAAAATTTTAAGTGCATCTAATTTAAGAGTTTTGTTCTATAGCGACGATGTAGACATTTTTGACATTCTGGTGTATAATAAAATTAACTTCACAACCAATTAATTAATGAGTGAGCAAGCTCTATTTCTGACATTTTAGCTATCAAAAGTTTCCACGATTACCTTAAAAAAAGTCAAATTCGAAGACGGCGTGTGGGCCAAAACGATTTTATTAAGAGCCAGGTCCATCTGACCCGTTGAGGAATCAACGGAGTAAGGAGTTTCTTAGGTCTTATGACCTCACCGATAGTGCTGAAAATGTTGTAAGTACATGAGATCAAGATTTTTCTCATTTTTGCCTTAGGTGCATTTTTTACACAATTTAATGAATTTCATTTGCAGCTTTGGCGAAGGGGCCCCCGACCCTGGTCTGAAATTTACTAAAAAATATTTTTTTCCGAGAAATAGGGTTTAACTAAAATTGAGGATAACAGTACGAATTTTTGCTTACAATCGTTTTGGGGGCCCCGTGATACGGCGGTAGCTACGCTCCTGCTCTTACTGTTATGAAAAGTTGTTGAATATATGTTGTGTGTAGTGTCCGACCGAATTCCTGGTCGAAGCCGAAGCCGATTAATCGGGATCGCCACAACTTTCGGCGAAAGACTTAAAAGCTCCAAGAAATTTTGTTCAAGAGTTTAGGCTACAAGTTTATGAATTATTTTAAAACTTTAATATTGTAGGTTTCAATTGACTGTATAATATAGAAAGGTAATTTAAATCATCACAAGAAGTTGATCTAGGGAAGATAAAAAAGTTTCCTCGTAATTTATTTGTTTGTTCAGTTTCGACGTTTGTTTCGCCGAAGGTGTTTTTTTTAGCCGAATGTGGCAGAAGCCGTAGCTTCGGTCGGACACTAGTTGTGGGGAAATCGTTATATGTAAGTTGTAACCTATCGTTAGTATGGAAGTTTCAATTTGCTTAGGATAGTGTTGTCTCAAACCACAGAGGATATTTAGGTTTCAAGTCGGTTGGATTAGGTTAGGTTAGTTGTGTTGTGTTGCGTTGCGTTGTGTTGTGTTGTGTTGTACCAAAGCGCCGAGTGTCATATCGGGGATATAGACTATATGCCCAGGCAAATCTCGATCTTCCCAATTCAATAATCGGTCGACAACATACATAACGCAATAACGTCAATTGTTGTATACTTTTAGGATTACATTTCAAAAGAAGAGAATCTCCTGGAACCTGGTAAAGACCTGCTATTCCGTGCGCGTATCTACAGGCCATATGTGTATGGCCCCAAGGAGAAGAATAGTGTAAGTAACAAAGAAATTTACAAGCCTGTTGCCTGTAGGATAAGTAAGACCTATTGTTTAATAAATAATAATAATAATAATAATAAAAGTTTTATTGCAGGCATTAAAAAACCCATAAATTAATACAATTACAGTCGGATACACAGTAAATATACAGTCAAAAATATATACTAAATTTACATGTAAAAGGTGTAAATTAGTCACAAACACAAGTCATACACTTAATTATCTATTGCTTACAAATCTTAGATATGTACATGTAGTACATGGTAATGTGATGTCGAGTACAAACTTAATTACACTTATGTAGTCAATTCAATCATTTTCGATTCTCGTCCCGATGAACAGATATCCAATATTTATAGATATCTGAGTTGAAGTCATTGCACACCGCTTGGAGGATACTGTTACTGGAACAGCGCAGCCTGTCCCAGAAAGAGGCGATGCGAGACCGGATAATGGCAAAGAAATCGGCCACTCCCGCGTCAGCGAACATGCTTGAGGCACTGCAATACCTGTGCTGACGCATAAGAATTCGAAATATATCATTATATTGAATTCTTATGGTACTGAAGGTCTTTCTACGATATTGCACCCAGAGTTGGCAGGTGTAGAAACTTTGGCAAAACGCTTTGAATAAGGACAGTTTTACCTCATCGCCACACCCCCCAAATCTGCGTGCTACCATATTCCCTCTTATGGCTAACGCTCGTCTCTCTCGCTCCATATCCTTATCGTCTCGCATGTCGTCCGTAATAATATGGCCCAGGTATTTGAATTGCCGTACAACCCGAACTGGCATACCGTTCAGCCTAACTTCAGGCACGCGGTCCGGACCCTTCCCTGCTCTGAACACCATCAGTTCCGTTTTGTTGACATTATATTTTAGTCCATGAGCGTTAACATAACGCTCACAGACCAAAAGCAGCTGACATAAACCTTTAATAGAGGGACTGAGCAACACCATGTCGTCAGCGTAGTTGATACTATTGATACAAGTAGTACCAATATGACACCCCTTTTTGGTGTCCCTCAGTTCCTCTATAAGGCCATTGATGTACAGGTTAAAAAGGTCCGGCGACGTGAGCCCTCCTTGACGAACCCCGCATTCTAACTTATAGGAGTTAGATGTCGTGTTGTCCCATTTAACATGATTGATTTGACCTCCGTACCAGTACCGCAGCAGACCCACCAGTTCCTCCGGTGCTCCCGAGTCGCGCAGCTTGCTCCAGAGAATTTGGTAATTAACTAGATCAAACGCACGACTCAGGTCCAGGAAACAGGCATACACGGATGTATTACGACTCAGGTAATAATTCACTGCATGCTTTAAACTTACGATGGCGGAGTCTGTTCCGAGACCGGGACGAAAGCCAAACTGTGCATCATTAATTCTCAAACATTTAACCAGTTCGGGCTGCAATAACCTCTCCAGCACCTTCCCTATCACTGTTCCCAGAGATATAGGTCGGTAATTCCCAGAGCTTGCTAGATCGCCTGTCCTATTTTTGACAATAGGCACCACCACTGTACGCATGAGTTCAGGTGGAAGGTACGTATATTTTAAACATAAATTAAACAATTGAGATAATTTTCCGTACAACATCTCGCCGGCAAAAAGTATATGCTCGAGGCTTAACTCGTCATATCCAGGTGATTTACCTTTTGTCATGCCTTTCACAACCTTAGCAACATTATCAGGAGAGAACCTGACCTGGTCGTGACAACCTGTAGCCACTGAATCATCAATAGGACGGCCACCAGCAAGGCGCTCAGTGATTAATTCTGGACTGAGCATGAAGTTGCTCCTAAACTTATTGGCTATCTCCACAGGATCCTGAAGACCGTCAACGCTTATAGGAAGTGCCTGTTTAGAACCAAATTTCTTGGTTTCTTTCCAGAATTTACTGAAATTTTTGTCATTCCTCGCTTTAGCCAAAATGTCAAATTTTATTCTGTCTTCATTTTTCTGACACCATTTAAGTTTATTTTTAAAGTCTCTACGACTTGTGCACATTGCTTCATAGTAAGGACCATCAGATGGCTTTCCGCAAGCAACCCAGGTACTAAAACACGATCTATAGAGAAGGTGGTAATCTTTGACATGGTGGTTCCAGCCTATTATCTGCTTATTCTTTTTGCGACCATCGGGGCGAGAATCGAACGTCAGCTTCGCACCGTTACTAAGCACAGACACTATGTTGTTATACAATTTGTCAATAAACATATAATGTTCTTCTATGTTACAACAGTTTACAGCCTTATCGCACATGTGACAAACTAAGGAATCATTAATTTTGTTTAAATTAATATTACAAAATTCGTAATAACAGTCTTGTTGATGAGCATTTCTGGTACCCCATCGAATTCCCCCTTGTTTGATAGGTGAGTTTTTAATAGTGCGCTCTGAAATACGTTCAATATTTACTAAAGCTCGCAATGGGAAATGATCAGACCATGACACACCCTGGACTACGTCAACAGAAACAATGGAGTCCCACGCAGCTTTTGTAGCCAAACAATGGTCTAGCCATCTGCATGAACCATGAGCGTCACTTATAAATGTGAATATTTCAGAGTCCACGCCTAATAGTTCCACATCAGCACAATGCCACTGTTGTTCAGTGCAAAAATTTAATAATTCTCTACCAAAACGAGCGCTCGGGTGTGCATTGAAGTCACCCAATACGTAACAAGCCTCTACACTATTTTCTTCAATTATGGCGTTTATACAACCAAGGCAGCTTATGAACTCAGTTAGACTATCTAATTCAGAATTATCTGTAGGCATGTATACATTTATTACTAGAATCGATCTTAAACCGATACCTATACATATAGCACTAATCCTAGTGTTAATACAGTGTACCTCCTTTACATTTGGAAATTTGTCTTTTCTCCAGAGTATTGCCAGACCACCATACGGTCTACCGCGCAACACCCCTGCCGAGGTATCCACCGATGACTTAGCAATACCTAGGAACTCTCCATGAATAGATTGTACATAGTCAAGGTCATGCGGCAGTAACCAAGTCTCCTGCAATAGCAGGATATCAGCTGTATCACAGAGTTCACGCACATAATCGGCCGACCTCTTGAGGGACTTGCAATTATAGCTAACCATCGATATTTGCGATTTAACGCATGTAAAGTTATTATTATTTGTACCCATTGTAAATTATATAACATCAACTTTAGTACTTAAGACCTCTTTCGAGCGTTCACGGAATAATCTATATTTAATTCCTTCCGGCCAAAAGTTATTTGCTAGGAAGACGTCTATTTTATTTCTAGGTATGAGCACTTTAAATGAATTGAAAGAAGTTTCGTATTTCTGAATGAGTAGAAGAACATCGGTACAAGTTTCGCCCATATCCTGTATATGCTCCTTAATATGTTCTACAGTTGTAGTTTTAGACAGCCTCGACACGTAAATCGAAGCGGGTAACTCGGCCACTTGTAGTTTGCTCGACGTCTGTGATGATCCGCATAAGTTATTATTTTTTCTACGTTTCCGACGCTCAACAACAACAAACCCATCACTACATGGTAATGTGCTCTTAAACGCGTCAGTGTTAGAGTTTGAAATCGTCTGCTGCTTATTGACAATAATGTCTCGATATGACGGTGCGTTTAACATACTATCACATTTGCCGGTAGGCGCTTCGCTGGTTGGAAACGCACGGTACACGTTGTCGATTGAGTGATAAGGAACACTCGCTTGCGGCAATGCTGTTAAGTTGAGTTGCGAACCGCTTGTATTAAAACACGGAGCATTGACGTCTTCTGTATTTTTTTCGGGTTGTACATTACTCTTCGCATTGTATTGATGGGATGAATTCAGTAATAACTGTTTAATACTTTCAACATCACTTCTTAGAGTCATTAATTCGTTAGACAAGGTACTACTAGACTCTGTACTAGGCAACTTGTTAGCCTTTAGCTCTTCCAGCTCACGTTTTAATAACGTTATTTCCTTTAAGAAACTCGTCACATCAATATGATCGAAAGTGACTGGTGGCAATTTCGACAGTGTTTTAGCAACAAAAACGGGCAAACTAGTAGGTTCAAATTCTTTAATTACCTTGACAATTTCTAAAATACTTTTCTGTTCAGATCCTTCCTTTCGTCTCGTAATTCTTTTCGCTGGAGCTAGTAATTTCATAGCGATTTGGCGGGCATCTTCAATTTCTTCACATGAGTAAGCACTTTTACAAATCTGTACAATTGCAGTTTCGGGCAAAGTATCTACCTTGTCCGTAACAAATGCCAAAAGTTCGTTTATCACTACATCACAAGACGCGCACTTATACGGGTCACTTAAGTTCTTATACTAATATAATATAATAAAATTTGATGTTCAATAGAGTTCCAAAGACACTCAGTAAGTGATGTAAAACAGGTGTGGTGTAGTGTAAGCAGATCAGTAATAATGATTCAGTTTGGTTTTCAAATAAGGTGTGATGATTTAAATCTTTAAATCATAGAATATTCTCTCGGTATGTGTTCATCAATGTTTATTATTTATTATAATCTTTCACCGCCCTGTGTGTCATGCCATCGTCTCCGGATGACTTGTAGATAAAGCTATGAAAGCTTTGAGTCTCTATAACCATGCATTAATCAATTAATACTTTTGTGTGTGATAGAGCAATAGCGCGCGGCTGCCGCTAATACCTCGCCAATTTTATCTCTGTCGCCAAGCAACAATGTTTAATGCTTATGGTTGGTTTATTATTAACTCTCTTTATTGCCCAAAACACATTAGAAACATAGTCACAATACAAAGTTTATATGAGTGTTGTATGGAGTTAGACGCACTTAAGGGCGCGGCGCGACACGTCAATTCCATACAAATCACTTGCACCGGCGCGTCAAATTTCTGGTATGATGGATTAAGATAGCCAGCACTTATACAGGCATGAGGCATTTCATCTTAGTCCTCAACAGTTAGGCTTTTGAACAGTCATATTTTATAGGTAATAGTTACCGCTTAGTAACTTAGTTAGTAACAGTTAAAAAAATAAACTAACCTTAAGGCGTGTGGTGTCCAACAGAGTAGAATAGCACCAACCCCTTACACTCGTTGATGTCGTACAAGGCGACTAATGTTTTCGAGGCAAAAATTCTAGAGTAACCGTTTACTGGAAAATGGGCAGCAACGTTTTTAATTGTTTTACTTATAACATTGCGATCTCCAACCCGGCTGCCTCCCCTGTAACCTCGCCTTTCGCGTGAGAGGCCCTTTGTCCTGCAGCGGACTGTTATTGGCTGTGATGATGATGATGAGTTGCCGGGCTCGTTTGTCACCAAGTAGCTCAAAGCTAACCCAGGCTCCCCTCGGTCCACAGAAGAAGCGCCACTCGGTGCTGTCCCGCGACGTGTACATATGCGGGCGCCAGCCGCTAGCCGCCCTCCGCGACGCCGTGGTCTGCCACAACGACCAAGACCTGCGACTCGATGTCTCCACCACGCCGGACGAGCAGCCCACCACTTGTGCTAAGGTATGTCTTCATACATTTATTGTCGTCAACCATACTATATCGTGTGTTAAAGCCCAACTGATCCAAAGTTTGCCTCGGAAACTAAGTAAACAACATTAGGTTAAATACGTTACGCTGTTACCACAAATTCTCTGATTTCAATTATTTAAATGGTTACCGTTGCGATTCCGTATCGTCGATTTCATTGGTTCAGTTGCTAACAAAGTTGCATTGCAATAAACTGAAACTATTAAATCGATCATACATTTTATTTTATTTCATTTACTTACGGAAAGCCAACAGCAGTTGTTACAATAAAAATAATAATAGCATTACATAGCCAATTATAGGCTTCCACTAATAAAATTACAATATTTAAAACGAAGTGCAACAGTTAATGAGACACAACAACTTAAGCCTAATAATTATCTTTCGTCGACTCAATCAATAAAATCATTTACGTTACAGTGTGTCAAAGTAATACTTAAGTACACGATTTCTCGCCGATTCACAACTTATATTAAACAGGTCAAGGTCAACAACTTTGGACAAGACGTTAAAATTTTGAGCTGCTCGTAACAGAAAGGTATTTCTCCTATAGTTGGTGGTAGCTTCGGGAACATAAAGAGGGTAATGGTGTCTGAAGGATCTAACAGGCGCTTTAATAAAAATACGAGAGAGAAGTTCCGGGCAATCAACAGTACCAGATGCAATTCTGATAAGCAATCTCAGGTCTGCTATTTCTCTACGTTTAAGAAGTGGAGGAAGGTGGTGTTTCTTGCATAGGCGTAAGTAATTGTTGGATTCATAATACTGACCCGCTCGATAGCATAAATAACGCATAAACTTCTTTTGTATAGCCACATAATCGCAAAAGTAACCATTTCAATCATTGAAATCAGAGAATTGTTGGCAACAGGGTTACGTAATTAGGAACTCTGGACATCCTCCATCCATGCACTAGATGCGCATAATCCAACGGGTAGATTCAAGGTCTCCAAACTGTCTCCATTGTATATAAAATTTGCCCGAGTCCGTTTCTTGCAACTGGCTTTATTAAAAGCCCTTCCGCCCCCAGGACCTGTTCCCCTCCGGGTTCATGTTCGTGAACAACGTGTGCTACACGGACCGGAGGCCCGGCTGCCGTGACCTGTCGGCGGTCGTGCGCGACTGGGCGCTGGAACGCGGGATGGGGGAGTTCCGCTGCGAGGACATCGCTGAGGCCAGTGTACAGGACCTTGTGCATGTGCTCGGGCATCCGGAGGTATGTCCTACACTACACCGCACTTATTTGTACACGCGCCGTACGTAGGTTTTACCATCACCTGCCCCCTGCCCCTGCACCTGGTATTGCAAACGTCCATAGGCAGCGGTGACTGCTTACCATCAGGCAGGCTGTAAGCTTGTTTGCCACCTTAGTGGTATAAAAAGATCACCTTAGTGTACTTGTAAAGTATAGGTACTCGAAGTATAAGCTGTAAGCATTGGTATGAAATGGACAGAATCAAGATTGCAAACTGTAGTTAGTTTGAAATCAACAGCACAAAAATTGCAAACGTTACTGCGAGCACCTGGTAATGGCTTCGCTGTTATAATTGTTTGTGTAGAGGAATTGAGGTTTATAGGCATGATAAAAATGGGTAGGTAGGGGTAGGGTAGGATTAGGGGTAGGGGTAGGGTAGGGTGTAGGACGCCACGCGAACAAAGTCGCGCCGGGCCTGCTAGTCAATGAAATAGCCAAAGTATTCGTTTTAAAGTTGCACGGACGTCTACAACATTTCTTTGGATGTGATTTATTGATATTGAAAATAAGATCGCGTGTATGGAACGCGCTTGGATGAAACTCATAGATAGGTAAATGTCAATTTTAAGCAATTGATTCTGAACAGAATAAGTTTTGAACTTCACAAAATTACTTTGTTTTCGATTCATCCCTTCATTCAAGCTAGAAGAATGTTGAGTATTGTTAGAAGAATGCTAAAAGAAGTCTGAAGAACAAAGTAAGATGTTTAAGTCTTTCATGCGCATTTCTTCAGATTTCACTACGTGCAATGCGGCCCTGAGCCATATACACTACAGTACACTGTAAGTTAGATACATGTACACCAATCTCTGACAGAATAAACACGTTACACACCAATATGTCTTACTATCTTCGGCCCGCAGGTTTACGTGCACCAGGGTTCGTGCGAGCACGTGTTCACATTCTCCGAAGTGCGTCTCGTGACCCACCGCGACCCACTGCGAGTGGACAGCTACCCGTGCTCCACCATAGTATCCCAGAACCACACGATCTACTGCACCACTTGCGCAGAATTCGGCGCCAAATGGATCGTCACCGGCTGCGACAAGGTGCCATTCGACCCCGCCTACTTCTGCGACACGTGCTTCAGACTGTATATGTATAAGGATGGAAAGAAAATGTACAATTTTAAGGCTTACTCCTACATGGGTAACGACTTGAATGCCATGAAACCTACCTAATGTAATCAACGGCAGTCATTAATCACTTATGGTATATTTTATGTCGAGGTATTAAATATTGAATGTAGTGTTCCCGATTCCCCTGTGCGTTTACTCTAAGCTTGTATTGTGGTGTACTGAATGTCTGTAATCGGTGTCGTGATAAAGTCATTAAAAGTAATATCAATATATGTTTTTTATTTATTGAATACCTATAATCTGACTCAATGCGGTGTTAACCTAATAGCCTATTATAACTTAGTTTACAAAGTACATTGGCATCAGTAGGCCTACCATGAGCTGCTACAGTAAAATCTGCTTACTTTATTTATTTATTTATTAAAGCTTTATGCACAAAAGTACAGTGGCGGACTTAAAGCTAAAATAGCCTTATCTACCAGTCAACCGGGATAATCTAAGCCTGAGAAAGGCAGGCGGTGCAGGAAAAGAAAGACAATAAGATACAAAACTACTTGAGTAAAAAGGAGGAGGGATATACATTTATGCAACTATAGTCCGGAAGCACATACTAAATACATATACAAAACCATAAAATAAACATATGAACTTAAAACTGGATACAATATATAAGTAAAACCAAAGATAAAATAATATTTTAATTGAACAAAGTGAAGAGACGAGAGAAAAGTGAAGTGGGTCGAACAGGGAGGGAGAACGAGTATTATGGAGCATCCAAGTAATGACCATGCACCGCTTTCTTAAAAGAACATTTGTTAGGTAATAGTCTTATGTCAGAAGGAAGATCGTTCCAGAACCTTGTGGTCTTAACTGCAAAAGAGTTAGAGGTAAAGCCGGTGCGGTGAAGGGGCAGATTCAATAGTTTGTTATGTGTAGAGCGCAGATTGAGGTTGTGAGAGTCAGAAAGGAATTGAAATTTACTTTTTAAATAGTGTGGGGTAGCTGGATCGTGTAAGATTGAGTACAATAGAGAAAGGGATCTTAAGTTACGGCGCTGGCGAATAGTGAGCCACCTAAGCTTAGTACGAAATTCGGAGATATGGTCATATTTTCGTAAACCGAAAATAAACCTAATACAATTGTTCAGGAGACGGTCCAGCTTACTATCCATTACAGTATATAGTATACTTTGAAGCGGAAACAAATCCATTGATGGATTAGAGTGTACTCAGAAGCGGAATCTAATACATCCATGGATTTGACCAATGGATTACAGTGGAATACACGTTCCACTCTAAACCAGTCTCCAGTCAGTTTATAGGAATGGATTAGAGTGTACTTAAAAGCGGAATCTAATCCATCAATGAATTTGACCAATGGATTATAGTGGAATAGGCGGTAGTTCCGGGGTATAGGTCCTTGACAAGTGTTGTTGATTATTAGTAGTCAGTGTCACAAAAACTTGTTTATTTACAAACAGAGGTTATGTTTTAGCAACGCCTAGACACTTATTTAAATCATGTTAAATTGATAATAACATATACTTAATGTCCAAATAAATTTACAAAATCATAGACGATCCCCGAAATGAAGAAGTCAATGATTAGTTGAAACTGCGCTTATAGTTTGTGCACTGGGTTTTAAGTAGTTTCAACCCACCGGCCGTACGGCTCGTGCGGTGCGAACTAGTAGTCGACGCGTAGCTCTAACCTTCCTTATGAATCTATTGTTGTATCCACAGAGCAAAAACAATTTGCCAGTCTATAGAGGGCTGTGAAAGATTTTTCATACAAAAAATACGTGCCAGGTCAGAGACAAATATATATAAATAATAAATATATGTATAATGAAATCTTCATTTTTTGTCAGCAGCAAATAAAAAGGGCTGTCCACTCTGTCGATATTCTCCTTCGATGTATTGTATCGGGCGGGTCACGTGGTTCGACTTGCGCAGTAGGCGATTATGCGCGAAATCCCCACTACTGCCATTTGACAAGTCTCTTCTTTCATGACGCGGATTATAATAAGCGATATCATCGATATCGATGTAAGAAGAATTATTCTTTAGTCATCATCATCATCAACAGGGCCGCTCTACATAAGCATGAAGGTAGCTAATTTTTCAATCTCTTTGGTTGTACTACCTGTGAAAACCGCATGAATATCCGTTTATCACGAATATACAGACAGAAGCGGCGTGGGACTTTGTTTTATAATATGTTGTGAAGTGATATTATATTAATAAAACACATAAATGCAATAATATTAAATGACTTTTAATAAACATAAAAGACACCATGTGCCGCTTACATACGTAAATTACTAACAGTTGTACAAAGCAATTCTCATACTTTACATCTAGCTACGACATCGCTATCCTATTACCAGTACATTTCTAAACTTGAACTGCAAAAGCGAGTTAGTCTTTACACATTTGATCAATTAATGATAAGTGTTACAAATTGTTCTATAAGAGTGACAGTATGACCCGACAAAACCCCGTCTATGTGCTGTTTAGGCAGTCAATACACAACATTACAACAAAAATAAGTATGTACTACCTCAGAAACATATTTTACTTCATCTCTTATCAAAATTTCAGTCATAATTATCATAGCCCCAGAGTATATTACTAAAGTTGTCACAATAGTCTAAAAATTATAAACGTAACTTTGGTAATTTATTTACGTAAGTACCTACAAAAACAAAACAAACTGTTGATTCCCAGTAGACTCTTTTGACAGTTCCTTTGAAGGGACTAATATAACTTTTCCCCACTAATTCCTTTAATTATTTCGAAGGAACTACTGGTATATATTTTGTCCCTTTAACCCGTCGATAGCATGGGAAAAGTGGGTTAAAAAAAGTAGTAAAAATTCGAATCAACTGTGCAGCCACTTACTTCCTTCAAAGGAACTGTCAAAAGGGACTACTGGGAATTAACGAAACAAACTAGAGAGACAGATGTTATAAAAAAAACGCAAGCTTACGTACACTATAATGTTGGTTACTATAAATACCAAACAAACAAATATAACTATACGATACAATATTCTTATACCATACTAAATAGTACTATATCTAGGCCAATAGAAAAATATGATTATGATTACATAGCTCTCACCTAAACTACGATACATATTCACAACGATTGAAGAGTATTCTAAACGTTACAGGTACTATCCGCGTCACTTGTGACCTGTTCACTGTAGTGAACCGGGCAGCATGTCTTGAAGGCTCCGAATGCGGACTAGGCGCCGACATTGCCATGTTTCGGAAGAGTTTAGCAACAACTTGCTTTTCACCCTTCATCTAATTTAAAAAGAACCAATCAGATAAGGACACCAATGAAGTTTACTGGACATTAGCTTTTTCCCGCGATTTGAGAAAGTACTATTATTATACAGAATACATTTTTACCCTACGTCCGTCTCTACTGCCGAATCTCTCTCCATAACAAAGAACTCCAAACAAATTTCCGCTAAATCAGTTGAGCTGTTTAGCAGTCAAAGCGTTACTTGCAGACATATGCGAGCTACTTTCGTATTTTTAACTATAGTGTGGATTTGGTTTCGTAAAAACGTTGAAAAAGAATTTCTCACGTCTCGAATTTCTTTTCGTTTCCTTTATTCGAAGAGATATACGTACAATATATTTTTTAATCGAGATTGCTTTAATGAATGCATCGGACTTGTGACAAATCGACATTTAAAGCTGCCAATATAAAGTTCGTCATCGTCTTGTAAAATTACTTTCATTTAGTTTATGATAAAATTTGTAACATTGATATGTCATGACTTATATTATTCATTAATTAAATACGAAGGCAAGAATAGTATTCGGATAAACCAGCACACAGCCGTTCACCGTTATCTTCAACATATTGAATTATTATCACAATCTATTTACACAAACTTAAAGTACATATTTACTACTTTGAAATTTTAACAATAACGCGATTTTAAGGTACAATTTCAGATAACAAAAGCTACAGCTACCGACTCTCAATTCGTATCATTTATTACTTTTACAGAAAGTAGGTATAAGGTACGGTAAAGGGTTACGGGCGCCACCACTATTTCAGGAGCCCAAGCCTCAAGAAATCACCTGCTCGCGGTGCCTCTGAAGTGAGTAGTGAGTATTTAAGGATTAAGATGAGAGAGAAAAGAATGTGAAAAGAAGTAAATAACGAGTCGCCGGGAAAGTTTGAGTAGTTTAAATTACTAAAATATTTAATTTCCGAATAATACCGTCACGCTTCGGCTCTCAAAACAATTATGAATAACGGGGAAACCTTGATTTTAATTTGTAATTTATCTTGAGAACAACACGGCTGCAATGTAAAAAGATATTCAAAAGGCGATATATTACAAGCTAGCGACTATTATGGTACGCTATTAATTTTTTACGAAATAATATTACTTGAAACTTTTACCTTAGAGAGATATTTTATATTTTTTGACACGATTGAGTTAGTGCAGGTAGCTGTACCATGTTATTAACGATTTTACCGTGCCACTTTCCTACCACAAGGACCTGTAATTTACACCAACCCAAAATATCAACGCTTTACATGGGTGGAGTTGGCATGAGATTCTTTCATACATAATTAAAACTTAATTTAAATTAAGTATATGAGAGCATTTTTATTCGAGAAAGCAAACATGAGATTTTAACACGCAATTTTGTTCGTAGGCATTATAATAACATTATAATCGATTAACTTTGTAACTTATTATATTATATAATTAGATGTGACTGCATTTTTATTAAAGGTCTACTTCTTGTAGTTAGAGTCAGCAGCATAGTATGATAGTCATTTCACCATAACTTCTTTCGACAACTATTGTATTTTTGACAAAGAAAGTTATGTTTTACATAACATTGCTGCTGACTGTACACTATTACTCACACTATCGTAACTAATCCTTAGTGTAGTATTTGCTCCTTTCTTAATTACAAAGATAACATTTTACTTGATGTACTTATAACATTTTTCATTTCGAACTTGTAACAACAACTTTATGTGTATAATATGTATAATCATCTATGGAACTTTATATCAATTGATTACACTGTAAAACAGGTCATAGTTTCGAAACGTGTTTGTAAAAATACACTCACGATCGCTCCCAATCCTTCAAGCTCTATGCTACCTTGCACACTAGGTACATGATGGATGTCACGACACAGATGGTAGATGACAGTGCAAGGGTGCGAATGGTAATGGGCATCACCGGAGTGTCACGTGGTTGTCATGAGTAAGAAAGGTTCAGTGTAAGCAAACGAACACTTGTTCATACTAATAAGAAAGCATAGTGCGAACGGCTTAATAGCAAAACTGGTAACAGATATTAACATTTCTCTGATATTATAATGATGTAATTGTGTCCTTATTGTGATAGCAGTAAGGACCTTTTTTCACCGCTCATTGAGACTGGCACATACACCATTTAATTACGCGTAAAACTAAATGTACTCTTAGCACCAGTGGATAACTAATTTATTTACCTAAATCATTAGCTGCTGCAAAAAGCCAAGCGAGTGTAGATCATTTAATAAGTTGAAATGGTTTCTATAAACAATATCACGTATACGGCTCACAATACACAATGTGTCCGAGCGAGTGGCGATGATGAATGAACTGTTGAATAAAGATTAATAATTATTTGTATAATATGGCAATCAAGCCTCGTCTGTAATAATAAATGAGTAACTTAGGTCACCCTTTTAAAACATCGCCATCAGTTGTCTTATATACATACGAAACGGCTAAATAATCCCGCCAAAGTGGAAATTTATTCCATAAAGTTCAAAGCCTCTACTATAAACACTGCGATTTTATTATCGCGAATATGTTCCTTTTGCTATTTGAAATTTTCACTTTAAAATTAGTTAGCAAAAAATTTTAAAAGGAACAATAAGGAACATAAACCTCAAAACTTTTTATACTAACGTTGTATAAGTATTAACGTGAAATCCTCATCTATTTAACCGGTTTATTTAACTATAAAATTATGGGCTGCAATATTACATAGTATGAAAATATATTTACTTTGTCGGTGGATACTGCTAATGCATTCCTAATACAATTCATTATAGGTAAGTAACTAAATTAAATCCTGTAAAAAACGTAAAAAAAAAGTGTACGTAATATTCTGTACATATGTAACTACTAAATATATTTTCAGATCGAAATTAGTAAATCTAAAAAAAATAGTACAAAACGACAAAAATGCCGCACTTATTCGAAGGACATGAGATTGATAGGTAAAGGTTTCACCAATTTGAGTGTCACTTCTTCTATTTTGGTCACCCACTGTTTCGCTGTACTCTCGGAACCAGTCCTGCAACAACAAAAAATACCACCTTCATAATCTTGTAAAACACCGTAAAAGAGAATAGGAAATTACATTCTTAATAACCACTTAGCAGAAGCATGAATAGATCAGCCGAATATCAGACTTTACACAAATCTGGGTGTCTAAAAAGGCCACATTAGTGATTCAAATTATGATTTATGATAATTTGTAACAAACTTATCTCCTGTGTCGTTGTTGGCATTGACATAATAATTCAAAATGGCGTCACTTAGTTCCAATTTCAACCAACGGAACATGTAAGTTTGTGGCACTTTAATATTAATCATAAATAAAACACTCAATGTGGTATTTTTAGACAAACGACTCAAAATCGAGTACGAGCAAGTATAGCAAGGAAACGCGACGTCTAAAGCTGTAATGTTGTGTCCACTGCATCGGAATCGGCGCGTACGAGGCGTCAGTATTTGCAAAATGCCGATAATATGTGTCTACTGGAATCAGATTATTGCATCACGTTTTGTGGAAAATGAAAGTTTGAGCACTTCATGAACTCCACAGCGGACGCGATGTCCAACCTAGCAAGAACCATCTGCTTACAGAACATAATTAGATAACGGAAACCAAAATATACTGTCAGGCGATTTCAATGTTTAGCCACCTCATTATCCATGGATTTACATATGCAGAACATAAAACCATATCATATGTATAACATCGATTCGTGACGATTTCTTGCTACTGTATAAAACCGCCAAAGGGATTCGCATGTGGAACGGAGCGGCTGTTAACTTTTTTTAATGTATACGGCAGACAAACAATCAAGCGGGCCTGATGGAAAGTGGTCACCGCCGTCATCAACAACATCAGGGGCGCTGCCAATGCGTTGTCTGCCTCTAAAGAGACCTCTAATATACCTCTTGAACGATCCCATGTCGTAAATCCAAAGGGAACACAGTGGTGTGAGATGGTGTGGGAGTTTGGCGGTGTTAAAACCTAGAAAACTGTGGGCTTAACATTCAAATCTCCTCTCTCAAAATATTATAGACCAGTAAAAAATACAACAATGGCCGTGACGGGGCCGTCAGTTGTCTTCTCATCAGCATAGTTTTCCCATTGAAGGCACTTCAGACCCGGCACATTCAGTATTTTCGTAGTCGCGGTCGCTCGCGCTGTTTTATCTTTTTCTATTGAAACGTAAAGCCAGAACAGAAACGTACGAGATCTGTCAAGAATGCCAAGAGGGAACTGCTGCTGTTACCCGCCATTGCTAGTGTAAGAAATTAGTACTAAAAAGTGGTGGGGGTGATAGCCTGGGCCCTGGGGTGGTAATCCAGTTGGGGGGAGAGCCACCAGTAAGCACCAGGAAACAACATCTTGCCCAGTGCATGCCCGGGAAGTTGACTCGGGCAATGGCACCTATCATCAAGTCCTCACATGACGTCCGCGTCGTCCACCCTGGTAATGCTGCGGCTCATAACGAGTCCACACCTGGAGATTCAAACTCCGCTCGGAGCCGTAGTAGCGGACATGTGGTTGGCAAAACATAATAGGATGTAGACAGTCGAAGTTGGTGGTGACCGAACGATCACCAAGACTAACTAATAAACTGCTAGATCTCAAACGGACAGAACTCAGGACAGTAGTTGGTACAATAACAGGAAACCTACCCCTGAACAAACCACTGTTCATGATAGGAGCTACAGACAGCCCTTTGTGCAGGGGATGCCTAGTAGACGAGGAAACAGCGGCTGGAGTTTGAGGGACTAAAGGACCACAGGGTAAAAGTCACATTAGGAACGGGGTCCCTCCGAGAGATCTGCGAGCGTCCGAAGAGACTGCTGGACTTCTGGAGGGAGCTGAGCTGGCTAAATTAGCATGCCTTAACTACGTACAAAGGACCAAGTTTGAGTTCAAGTGCGGAAAAAGGAGCCCATTAACCTAAACCTAAACTTAGTAATAAAAAGTTCCGCAATACGGCGGCACCTCATATACTCGTATTCCTGCCTGCGTAGCATGATGGTCTTTGTCACGCGAGATCTAAGTTTGTTTCTCGCTTAAAAAAAAATTATAATCATCACCTATAATGTCCCGGTTATGCTCTCGAGCACGAGGGCCCGGGGTCTGCCTTCACCATGATCCAGGGTTTGGCAGATCAGATAATTAAAGTGGAGCGACTACTGTCTGACCTACGTGGCCCTGCTAGGGGAAGCTGACCAGATTGGATTATGGTTACACATTCAGTCGCCTGAATGTGCAGGATTCATCACGATATTTCCCCTCACCGTAAGAGCATCGGTTATTGTTCAACTAATGTACATAACTAAGTTTCGTGTCTCGCTTACTCCACCGCAAATTGAAAGAGTTATCTAGCTACCTAAAGTTATATCGCTCTCTCGAACGACAAAGCCGTTCATTCTACGAGGGCAGATCAATAAAATGTTTTTTAATTTTTCTGCAATAAAGAGTGCAATATATCTCTCTATCTCCCTGTTGCCAACAATTCACTGATTTCAATGAATAAAACTCTTACTTTTGCAATTACGTATGATCGATTTCATGGTTTCAGTTTATTGCCATAGAACTTTGTTAGCGACTGAACCCACGAAATCGATAATACGGAATCGCGAAAATAACAATTTCAATCATTGAAACCTCTCAATTGTTGGCAACAGCGCTACTTAATTACCCTACAGGCCCTAAAGGCAGTGCGCGACTCACTTGAACTTGTACAGTGTCCCAGAGCGGTGGTTGGCCAGCTGGAAGGCGTCGGCGGCGTCGCCGGCCGCGCAGCCCGCCGTCCATCCCTCCAAAGGGAGCACCTTGCACCGCTCCGTGCGAAACTCCGACCGCGCCGTCCTGAACGCATATTACCATTTGTATGCTAGCTTTGTAGTATGACGCAGCGTGGGTAGGCCTCCCCACAAGGCGGACCGACGACCTGGCAAAGATAGCAGGCTGGATGCGGAAAGCATAGGACCGGCCTTTGTGGAGATCTCTGGGGGATGGCCTATGCCCAGCAGTGGGCGTCTTCAGGCTGATATGATGATGATGATGTGACCGTGATAACACTGGCCGTGTGGTGTTCGGCAGAGTAGAATAGCACCACCCTCATAAACTCGTGAGTGTCGTACAAGGCGACTATTGTTTCGAGACAAAAGGTCGAGAGTCTCCGTAGACTGGAAAATGGGCAGCAGCTTTTTTAATTGTCATATTTATAACTGCTGCGATCTCCAACCTGCCTGCCAAGCGTGGGGATTATGGCAATAATCTCCCCTTTCGTGGGCGAGGCCCTAAGTCCTGCAGTGGACTGTGATGATGATTATGTAACACTGGTGATGTTAAACTGGGAGTGAAGACCTGAGGTGTCTTGTAGTACAGGTTGTAGACAACCTATAGCAGGCGCCAGTCTTCACACAAAGATTTGTGTTAAAAACTAAACTTGTTTTACCTAAAATGTCTGTATAATACCTACTACATGACTACTGTTTGAAAAAATAAATAGTGTTATTATTAATTATTATTGTTTGATAGTAGGTGAAGTTGCCGTCCCCAGCATATGGCAGAAATTAGCATGGCGAAATAAAACAGGCGTGATTTTAAAGGATATGCCAAATTCTGCCGTTTGCAGCACATATTTAATTGCAATGCGACCGCTCTCGCCTTCACTGAGAATATGGATCATGGGGACACGGGAGATTCCCCATCATTATCTCCCCTGACTTAAACACTACTATGTAGTAAAATAAGAAAGCCAAAAATAATTAAAATATGTGTAGGTTTCGACTACGCACCCTTTAAAAGATTTCGATGCGTAGAACACCAGAATACTTCCAGACATTTGCAACCAATATCTCTGCCACGACGAGAGAGACACCTTCCTTCCCTCCTTCAAAAGGGTCTTTCTTCTAACAAATCCTTGAAAATCACACTCTAATAGCTCGGAGGTTGTTGAGTCACTGAAAATGAATTACAAAACTGTCAGTATATTTGGGAGTTTTTTTGGACTTGGGCTAAAACTTGTGGTTACAAAGATTTTTACATATACGCTAACTAATGAAAGGTTAATTCAGACATCAGCTTCGAGTTGCCAGATTGGTTTCCATTCGATAGAGACAGAAAGGGATAGTGGAAGGAAAAGACAAAAATAAATACAAAAGATAAAAATACCGTGGCCTAACTTGGGTCACATCAATGATAACGATTTACAATCAATGATAAGGCCACAGTAATCAAGAGATTAAACAAGCATGCGGCGTTCTCGAAGGAAAGTGGAAACTGTCGCCCATACAATGTCTAATCAGTCCCATGCAATTTAGATTTAATAAGGCTGCCCAGCATACAGATGTAGCCACAAGGATCATTTGGACTGATTGAAAAATAAATGATAGGTAGTAAAACGCCTTTAAATCACTTTTCGGTGAGTTTAGTTTCACCAAAACAAATGTTTTCGATTTTGTTCTTCATTTTAAAACGTACACAAAATAGTGCCATATATGTATGTATACATGGCAGTAGTACCAATCCCCGCCACACGTGCTTTTATGGTGGCAACGTCTCTAGTATGGGCGTCCCCCCTCTGTTGTACGTAATATTTTTATCTCTGTGGCCATATAACCCCAAGATTTATGCATCAAGTATTAGACCAGAAAACTACATAAACAGTTCCCTTTAATTTGAGATAGAGTGATCGCTAGGAGCAGTAGGCGCACCTGAGAGGCGTCTGGTGCGCGAGGGGCGGGGCGCCAGCCCCCGGCGACTCCAACAGAGTGTCGTCCAGCAGATTCACAGACCCCGCTGGGGTCTTCTCTTCCATCTTCTCCTCGGTATGGCTCTTGCCGAAGATACTGAAACCCACGCCGCAATGTAATACAATCAAACAGATTGGCCGTTACTACAGCCTACCACGAGTTTGTTGGTTCTGTATTTTACTACACTCACTAATGACGAGTGTCGTTAGCTTACATCCCTCTTCGAGAGGCGCTGCTCGTGAGCATTTCGTAAGGGACGTTGCTATTGCTATCGTGCATAGTAAATTACAGACGGCATACTCGAGGCAGGCCTTCAGTTCAACCCGTTGACTCAATAGGATCCTAAGGTGCGCGAGAGATAAAGAGACACGAAGTATGTACCAGCAATATCGTTCTTAATTAGTGATAAAGTGCCAATGAACCAAGCGACATCATCGCACAGTTCTTCCGCACCGCGCCGCTACCGCATAACGTCATAAGTTATTCGCTAAACCTAGAGCTCATACGAGAGCAAGAAAATCGATTCATATTTTTTCTTATGTGCTCATACATTGCTGGCGTTACAAATCTGTTTATACCTTTATAAATACCTAATCGATTTTAAGTATTTTTTCGAGTTTAATAGAAAATAAGACAATGAGTTACTCTGTATTCAATTAATTTCTTCAACACGAGCGCTTTACGCCAGACAATTATATTTTTTATAGGCTATTCTGGTTTGCAGCTGTTTTAGTATGTAAAGCGCCTCATAGTTGTACCCCATTTTGGTAAAATATTGTCTAGCGTAAAGCGATCATGTTGAAGAAATTAATTGAATACAGAGTAACTCATTGTCTTATTGACTATCAAACAGCGAAGTCGTATATGGAAAAATATGGGGTGAAACAAATTGCTTGCTCGCGAGTGTAGGTATATATAAATTCATTGCAATGTACAATAAGCTTTCCACTTTGGAATGTGTAGGCAGTTTTTATATTCCTTAGTATCCTATTTCCTTACGAGAGTACCTACATGTTTCATGATAACATTCATATCGCTATTATTTATGAAAAACCGTCTTAATTATGTTTGGTCTTGGTCTTCAAACACGTCAATGTGTGTTCTTGTATAAAGTACTTTATTTTGTTTTGATGATTTTAGACTTTTCACGTGCTCTAAACGAGGATTAGAAGAGGTGATGATGAAAAAGGCCTATTAACTACAAAATATATAGAGAAATGTAGATTGCACCATCCTATTAACTAGCAAAGCCAAGACAAGATTTGTAAAGTATAACACGCGTTATGGAAGAAAGTGAATTAAAATTGCAAAAAAACTAACAGTATTATAAGGGCGAAAATTTGGAATTAGCGATGAAAGTTTGCTAGTCTTTCACGGCACTACTTACCGGATTTTTATGAAATTTGGCAGCAATAGTAATAATTTATAACATAGGCTATAATTTATCTCGGCAACGTAATAACTGTATTTTACGCGGGCTTAGTCGCGAGCAAAAGCTATATAAAGGTACCTTTGCTTGAGATGTAAGAGCCGAACGCTACCTTTTCAAAGATTTCCATCATATCCTATGAGGTACGAAAATGATACTTACTGGCACAAGTTATTTCATAAATATTAATATTATTTATAAGCTAGATTCTATTACAATGACTACTTAGTCGAAACGACGTAATGAATGTAGGCTGGCCTACACTCACAAAATAATGACTCGCACTAAGGTCGCACCACATGCACTACTCCTTACCTTAATTTTGCCAAACAGAGCCAATCGAAGTTAATGCAAAGGTTTACGTATCTCAATTAATCGTGTGACATTACTCTGATCGTACGCACATGCAGTATTTGTACAACCACAGGGTTGTACAGTGAATGTGCAATCAATGGTTACGTCTGAAGCTGAACATGCAAGCCGACCTTAGTTAAACAAAGACAAAGCTTACGATTATACATTTTACATTAGAAATGAAGTTACTTCGCTTAAGAATAATTTAAATCGCGATAAGTTAAAGCTAAATAAATAAGGTTAAAGTAAAAACTACACTAAAACTTTAAATTCGTGTTTTCTTATTCATTACACCGCGATGTAACTGCATTATTATTTATTCTCAATAATATGCGTCGTAGGTGCTAGGCGCATGTCTAATCAGCTTAATTACACGCAAAATGTTATAAACTCTTATATGATCTAAGATTCAAAAGTATATACTTTTTTTATACAAGACTACTGAATTTCTATATTATCTATTTCACAAATTAATATTTTAGAATTCCGCACCCAAGTGTGACCCCATTATACCTTCGATTATCTATACATGTAAAAATATTGTTCGGATTTATATTCGGAGATATATTTGCCTCGGTTCTAGGCCACAGACTGTATATGGTATATATAAACTTTATATGATTCGTCGTCTGTCGCATAATCCTTTTATTACCCTATATAAACTATAAACAAAAAATGTGGCTTCGAAATAGTCTAATATTATCTAACTACACTACACTAGGCAAAACATTGCTCTTGCAGAATCCGTGCCTTATAAGATAAAATCCGTGGATCAAACAACGTTTCGTTGTATGCGTAAGATCAAATAGCCAATGTAATTACACAAGGCATGTCAAATTCGTCTTTAAAGTGAAATCATATTCCACCTATATTGCTAATAAAGCTAGTTTCAGTGATATTAAATATATTACTCTTTGTTTTTATTTAAAGTTGTGAACCTCTAAAAAATATAACCGTTACAACTAAATTGACTACTTACAAAAACTCAATTTAACGTTTTAAGAAAATGACGTAGTATGAGGGTTTTCGCGATTCCAAAATCCACGAGATGTCGCTACTGCGACGTAAGTCTGCTGTCAAAATAAAGCCCTGTCATTGGCTGAAATATATTCGTCATTTTACATCAGTTGTTTCTGTCCAATAGCATATCAGTATTTTAGGAACAGACCTTACGACGCACCAGCGCCACCTGAAATTGTGAAAACCCTCTGTACGTAGGTCCCTGCGGCATGAGAGCAGCACGGGCGCTCTGGGGTGAAATTAGACGTACCTAGACTAGTGAGCAATAAACAATGCACATCGGCTAGTTTTGGCTTCGTCTGTAATCGCATTACTAAGACGAACTAGACGATGAACCGCTGACAACAGAACATAACTTTGGCGTGGAAACTCATGAATAAACACGGCAATAAACTGACGGCGCTGCACCCTTTCAGGGGCCCGATCACACCACAGGGCAAGGAGCAAAGCCTACTGACTTACGCACTAAACCTGTAGTATATTTTTGTCTATAGACGAACATCATATAAATAAAATAGTTACAAGAATAGAAACAAAGCAAACCCATTAGTACACTTTGAGTACGTAACCCTATCTATGATAATATGACCCTGGGCTCCAAAACGACTGACTCATTAGCGTCAAGATGGTATAACAATTGGATCACTATATCATTTATTTCTGATTGACACTTAATTTTGCTTAAAATACCTGTTCTTACTGCAACTAGGTTATTACTAACGATCATTTTAATCTTAAATACGACAAAAAAACTAAATATGCAAAAAATCGTTCATTTAACGTTAAACCAATTATCTACAATTTTATTACACATCAAGGAATCGAAACCCTGGTGAAGTCTACAAATCGTAAACTCACTTCAATACAATACCTCAAAATTACCTTAAGTCAGTTAAATAAAAACGCAACATTTACACACTTCAAATAAACATAAGTAACACAAAAAATTTATTAATGCAGCAGATTTTACGAGCGTCAACTGAATTCATAGCAGCAAATATTTAAACCGTCAATAAATATTTAAATAAAATAAAATTGTTGTTTATTATCAAACGCACAAAATCCAGACTAGTAGAGTACCGTTAGCATTACAACGTCCGCAACCCCGGAATCCAATGAACTTTGAATGTAATAATATAAACGTTTTTCGATTGTGTTTTGTATTTAGATAGAATACTAAAAAGTTTATCCTTATCTTGTGCTATTGCTTCCTTTTTCAGAAAATTATCAGAATGATTTCTTTTTTCTCTATCGTAATAACAGTAACATTTTTATACCACTAAGGTGGCAAACAGGCGTGCGGCTTGATTGATGAGAAGCAGCTACCCCAGCCTATGGCCTTTTCAGTACCAGGGTTACCAACTTATCAGGCACGCGCTGCCCACCCCAAAAGTTTTTATTTCTAAAGAACTTATTCTAACCAGGGATATAACCCCTGTTGCTGTCCCTGTAAAAACCTTTTCACCCTTTTCTTGAAGAACTCTATGTTTTATTCCCAAGGCAAAACATTTCCGAGTATGTAATACTATCAACAAAAATAAAAGCCGGATATTTAATTAGATAGACATTAACACAATATTATAAATCTTCAAAGGCAAATGGTCGAGGCGGCGGGTGAACGCGTACAAAAGGAAGAAGCTGACGTTGGGGTGCCCGGCCCAGACATGGGAACAGTATTCCATGGGCGGCCTAGCTTGCGCTTTACAAAGTTGAAGGCGATGTGACGGTGTTATATACCGCCTCGCTCTGCTAAAGACACTCAACTTTTTTGAGACCAACTTAGCTTTATCCTTCAGTTGACCACGAAACTGGACGTCACTCAATATAGATACCCGTCTTATTTATTTATTAGTTCATTTGGTATGAAGGGTAGTGTTTAAAAGTAGATGAAGGGATGTTTTCGCAGCCTAAGGGGAATTTCGCAGTAAACGCGATAATATATACCTTATTAGGGGTAAACTGACCCAAGTAACTTGAGCCCACTTTAAACCACGGTAAAAATAAAGTTAATTCGATTTCAGACACAAGTTTATTGTTTGTTACACTTTAATATTATTACGATCTCGGTACAAAGTCTGATGTTTGTTTTTATTAATGTTATTACGATAGAAAAAAGCCAAAATCACTGAAAACGCTAAAAAGACCACGTGGTAAAACCAAAAGCACATAATATCTAAACTACTGTAAACTTTTCGGTATTTATCTACAAAACATAACAGAAAAGGTTTTGTTTTATTTATACCAATAAAGTGGCAAGCAAACGTGATGGTAAGCAGGTACTGGCCTATGGACCTTTGCAATACCAATTAAATTAATACATTCAAAGGATTCCGACGTCATAACCCAAACAAAGCCTGGGTCCACACTACTATCATTTTCGCATGGCATCGATGCGATGCGCGATCATGTCACACGCAGTACCTGACACACTCCATTCCGTATGTAACCGCGTAGATGCATTACTTTAAAATTATCAGAATCAAAACAATAGCGGCGAAATGGGGGTCCATACCTAAAATGTGAATAATCGATTAGATACACCTGATTTTGAACTTCAAAATGATGCAGGTGTGGGCCCGGCTTAACGCTACTTCGCAGACTTAGACGTATAGTATTTTCTCAATCGCCATCCAGACTGTCATAAGCTGTATATTACTGATAATACAAAACAAAATATTTACACGATAGAAAATATCGACCGGCATAAAAATTCGAAGGTGAAAGTAACCAATAATTACTGTGTACGCAAAAAATCTGCTCTGATGCACTTAAAAGTAATTGAGTAGTAGTTGAAGTGCTTAGTATCAATAATTACTTTCACCTCCCAACAGTTGGGTTGGTATCTGCCGTATGTTTCAATCGGTACAGTAAATCAACCCACTCGTATCTAGTGCAATACTAGTACTATAAATACAATTGTCATATTCGATAAAACGACATAGCACTATTATTTTAAGAAGGCATATTGAATACACACAAATAACCGTAAAGGGGACCTACAGAAAATTACGCGTTAGCATCCAAAATACCTTCTTAGTTGCAGCACCTATTTACAAATTAGGAGCAAAGCATGCCTATGCACCACCTATGCATGTTTTAAAGTACCTACACACCACAATGCAAGCCTCAGTGATCAATCAATCAGAAATCAACTCACCCCACACCAAAATTGACCTTGTGAAAATTTCGCGGCAAGCTCGCGCTACGAAACCTAAGTACCGACCGCAAGAAAAAACAACTGTACATTTAAAGTGCGTAAATTTTTTTGTTAACAAAGAAAATTATACAAAATGGAATAATAAGTGATAATATAATTAATATGCTAAAAGATAGAATTCTCCAAAAATGCATCGCCGCCCAAAATGGCGTCGCATAAAAGGTTTCTTAGAGATTTTTGTTTACGTAATGAATTTATTTATATATAAATTTCTGGAAAAGTGGGTCTTTTTAACCACAACCTAGGTATGCAATCCACACGTAATATTATTTACATGTGTATTTTGGGTACCAGAAAATATTTCATTATTATAATTGACCTGACTGTTTACATGCAAAAAATTAAAACAGTATCTGTTTCCTCGAAATGTATAGACTATGAGTGTGCCGTAGGTTATCCTACGTCATCGAGTACAAGAAAAAATCCACTTTGTAGCGATTAGGAGACGCACTAAACGTTGGTCTGCCCGTGCACAATCTGCTAAAATATTTTTTTTCCCTCTTGTGTAGGTTATACAAGTAAAAAAAAACAGTCTGCGTCACATACTCTTGGCAGTTACGCTTTTCAGCCACATTATAGTCACCAAAAAGAAAAGTGTCTAATATCGCTTCTAAACGTCTACCATCGCTACTAAGTAGAGCTTGTCTAAGCTCTACTTAGTAGCGATGTCACTACCTAATTAGTTGATTTCGATGTGATGTGCAAATATTAATAACGACACTTAATCTGTGTAGGAGCGTCGACTGCTCCAATCGAACGACGCGTGCTCCTACGTTTGAGTCTCACCGGCAACTGAATGACCAATTACAACGGCATTTGTATATGTAATGCATCGATATTTTAAATTTACTTGTGTGCGTTAATGCGATAGTGGGGCGCGTCATTTCAGCTCAGACGAGCTCAAGCACCTTTCTTGTACTCGATGACGTAGGATAACCTACGGCGCCCTCACAGTCTAGTATATCTGTTTGTTACATTTTTATCTGTTTGCACTCCGAAATTGCTTTAACTTATATAAAAAGGTAAAAGCAAGAGCCCATGGTAATTTACACCATAAACGCGACGGAATCGCCTGCCAAAGCAAAAGTTACCTTTCCGATTTCATTAGTTGTTACTTTGCATGGCATGTACACAGTCAGTCACCATATCTTTTCCGGGATCCAAAATAATATAGACCTGACAGATGTTAGTTTGGGGGTATTACGAAATAAGTACAATTACACAAAATTGAGCAATCAGTTCAATCAATACGTACTTTGAGCCCAAGGAACGGCATTTTCTGTGCGTTGGAATGAATTTCGACTGGTAATGCGTGCCGTGCAGCCGAAGAGATCCGGACTCGAGCCGAGAAGGTGATAGCGGAAACTGCGTGATGGTGGGCTCCTTCACAGACTCCTTGGAGCCTGCGAAGCTGCCGACTGGCGATGGCGGTTCGAGTTTCAAGGACAATCTGAAACACAACAAAGTTGCATTGTAACATGCAGCAGTAACATTGTAAGGAATACTTCGACGACCTGAGTGGTGCAGTAGGTTCACTTGCCGGTCTGCCACGCAGCGCTCCCGGGTTCCATTCCCGGCCGAGCAGAAATTGAAATTATGAATTTTAATTTCTGTTACGGGCCTGGGTGTAATATGTATAAAAGTAAAATTTATATAAGTAGTTTATCAGTTATTTAACACCCATAACACAAGCTTTGCTTACTTTGGGGGCTAGATGACTTTGTGTGAATTTGACCAAGCAAACTTATTTATTTACTTTGCTCTATTTAATTGCTATACTTATAGAAACAGTATGACAAGATAGCAGCCAGTCTGTCCCTCGGTCATTTTTGGTGATAAGTAGTAAGTAGGTAGTAGTCCCTTATCGCCACGCGAGTCAGCGTTCAAACGTCACTGCACCGCCGAGTCGCTCCCATCCGCCCCGGTGACATTGCGATACGAGGCAGATGGGTTTATCCCATCGTAGTTTTGTCGAGACACCGATAGGCAAAATCCTGGCGTTTAAAAGTATAGCTGGTACAGATCAAGTTTTATTGTATTGCAAGGTATTTCAACGAAATAAATGGGCCATCCGCCTAGTTAAGCGCCTCAGTCGAGACGACTGCTCTGTTACCACGCTGTGATAGAGACAAGGCACCGACCCGTAACCCACTGAAACCAACTCACTTGTACTGGTCGTCTTCGAGGAACTTTTGCAGCTCCTCAATGTATCGCACGCTGTTGAGGTAGGTGGCGACGGGTGGCAACGGCGCGATGGCGTACTCGGAGCCCTGGTAGCGCGCCAGGGCCTCCAGCACCATCGCCATCTTGGCCGCGCGGTGGGGCGAGCCCGCCGGGTGCGCCATATCGATGTACACCAGGTCCGTCAGGAATATGCCTGAAAGGGAACATTATGTCGATGTAAACTCGACCAGGAAATGGCTTTATTGGCAAAAGGTTGAATAAAGTTCAGTCCACACGTTTTAAAGTAACAAGGTCGATTTTCTCTTGCAATGATATCTAAGTCTCAAATTTACGAATAAAGAACTATACGGAAAATTATTCAGCTTTTCATTTCGGAAGGTCCAATCTCGAGGAAAGTGGTCACTATCGTCCAGGACATCTGCAATGTAGGGGAGCACATACGGTGCCGACATTTTGAAAAACCCATATTGCATTGCAAACGATAGCCTTTGAGATCATTTCACATCTTACATGCGCGCGGTAAAAATAATAAGATAAACGGTAAAACATATACTTTTGTTTCAAGCTAAAATTACTCACCCAGATACGGTATACATGGCAAGCATATGGAGTTCAAATATTCTCTTAATGCAATCCAGTTATCTTTCTCGCCAAACAGCTCCGCCAATTTATCGAACTGCTGTTTATCTTTCTTAGACAAGCAGGCCCATGTTTTTGTTAATCTACGACAAAAATATTTGGTTTAGAGTTTATTCAACGATGAAAGTCTAAGATGACAATCACTCCTGAATAAACTCTCAAACAAGTTAGTAGAAAGGATACGTTATATTTAAAGGAATAAAATAGTAATTCGCTGATATACCTAAAAATCTTAAATAAAAACTTTCGACCAATTTCGATCATGGCGACCTCTTCGACACCTTATCAAATCGGTGCTGATGAGCACGAAGATGGCTTAGCGGCAAACTCCCGTGCACAATGTGGGTATGTCAGTTTGCTATTTACAAAGTTATATGTAATGGCTGCAGGTGTACGGGCTTTTAGCCTTTCAACTGGCTGAGATACCTACCACATTCTCTAATTGTATTTACATAATAATACATTACCGATAAATACTGGCACTCCTTAACGCCGACACTACAGCAAACAGAGAGTGCAAATTGTTTATTTCAAGAAGTTTTTTCGCCACTTTTATAAAATGCACCATGGTCTCTGCTCTCGTTTTTGGTGACTGGCCATTTAATATTTCTTGTACAGTCCAAAAGCTAACCTAAGAGTTAAAGAGAAGCTTGATAAAAACAGCACAATATTCGCAAATTTTTAAATTACTTTTTATACTCTACAAGTGTAAGTATTTCTACCAGAGGGTTGAGTCAAGTCAATAGGTAATTAATATATAAGTCGCCGCCGGATAGTTATATTAGCCGGTTAATTAAACGGCTAGCTCTCTTAAGGAATTATTTAATTGAACATAATGCTAAATTCATGAACATTAAATGACAGTGTTATAATGACAAAGTATGGATTACCTACAGAGTTCTGTTCAATAAGTAAAAGTAAATGTATTCACACAAAAGCTTACATAATATAAAATAAGGGAAACGTCATTACACAACACCCGTTAATACAAATTAATTCACATAAAGCTTTGTCCAAAATAAATAAATTATTCAACTTTAAATATAAATAAAATAAAAGGGTAAATATTTCAACTTACGTCAAAGAAGAGGATAAAAAACCCAGCAACGTTATTGCTGGGTTTGCACCTCTCCAATTAAAATCACCCCTTTCCCCAATTAATTCTGTATAAATTGAGTAACAATCCAGCCAATTCCCTAAACGGCTAATATAACCATCTGGCTGTGACATACACAACATTTTGGTTTCAATTATTTATAAGTAAAACTATAGCATACTAACCCTGTTAAATCTTTTAGTAAAAGCAACTACGTTTGGTGCCACGGTCAACTTATTTAATTTATTCCAGCCGCAAGTGGTCAGCTCATCTGGCATTATAGCTTTAAAGCAAGGCAAGTCCAGAAGAGTAAGTTGGTTGGCAATATCCTCTGGAGCTATACTTAGCGCCGAACATACTATATCACCCCATGACTGGTTAATTGATGCGGCAGCCGGTAAGCTACTGGTCTTATACTGGTACACTGGATCATAGGGTCGTGTGCTACCACCATCTCCAAGGCTATATAAAAATAAAACAAATTCATTTAAAATCATATTATATTATTAAATAGGTACTCCACTTTAAATGTTAAGGTGACGGGCCCCTATTTTCTGCTTTTGAAAGTGTACTTTGTTTACATAAATACACCAATAAGTACATAATACACAAACAATGGCTGGACAATACACAAAGGTCCTGGGCTAGATTCCTAACCGGGCATAATTTAATTTCTGTTCTGTGTCATGTTGTTACTAAATTGTTACATATCAATGTCAAACCTAACGGGTGATAGGCCAAGTAGTGATATCAGTTATCAGAAAAACATAAAAACTCTCGGCCATGTCCTTTTCGAATCTTCTTCTTGTTGATGACTGATTAATATAATGTATTAAATTTACATTAACATTACATACTATAGTGTTACACATTAATCTTATGAATTTAAGAAACTATCACGCTTTTTATTTAGCATCCTGGAATTTTTGCGGCCCAGTGTATTTTTTTCTGATAACTATCACAACTTGGCGTATCACCCGGTTCAGGCTTGACGTTGATTTCATGGACACCCAATTTAATATAAAATCTTAAATTTATACCTATTAGGCAACCATAGAATTAAATTGGTTTAATACCTTAACTTTACTTAATTTAGGACTATCTGGTGGTGTCCTGGAATATTGCCATAATATAGAAATAATAATTGTGAGTTTGCACATCTATCACAACTCCATTTTGCTTTCCATTGCTTTTTTAACTAACATTGCAGCTTTTCTGAACAATGACTTCATAATTCTCACCAAGACAAGAAAAATAAAGATAAAGTAAGGAACCCTACACTCTTGTTTTAAAGTTCTTAAAAATCTTAATGAAATTCCATGCATAATTAAATCAGACTTACCCATAGTTATAATAGCAGACACTATCATCTCTAATGTATGCTTCTTGGCTGTTTAGAGGAATATTATCAAGTTTCTTACTAGTCTGTTTACAGGATTTGTCATCGAGAGGCCAGTTCTCTTCATCTTCATGCTGGATAAAAGTAAAACAAATTTAAAAAAAATTATTATTATTTGCTATGGTCAAAATCGCCAAGGTGGTAAATTTGCTTCACCAGCAAATAATTTGTGTTAATCACACCTAACTGAAGTTAATAATTTAAAATGTATAAATTTATTATTGGGGAAAATGTCAAAAAGTAACAATTTAAAACAACTTTTAAATAAACAATAAGTAATATATTTTATTAACTATTTATTTAAAATAACCTGACAAATAATTATTAATTTTTTTATTGTTGTTACAGCCAGATCAAAGGCTGATAAGTGTCATTTCTAATGTTTCTATTATACCGAAAATAAAACATCTACATTGATTTTTCAAATGTGATTATCTAGCCATAGTTTTGGATTGGGCATGGTTTAAGTTTTTAGTTGTGTTCAGAATAGCAAACTTGGCACATCCATAATCTTTCATTTAATTTGGTGTATTTGGGTACATGCACTTTCCTTGTCAGTGTCCTACCCCAACTATATTATCTGAAACATCGTCAAAGTGCTTTTTACAGTTTACAGATAGATAGATGAAAAACAGAAAGTGTACTATTAGAAAACAATAAAATTGTTATAACTGTACCTCAACTATTCTCAAAACAGCTAAGCTATCACTTAAAATATCTCGTGGCATTTCAGTCTATTCTATGGCACATTCTTTTACTTAGTATTTGATGACACCTGAAAAATATTAATAAAATAGAGCATTACCATAATACATACAACAATCAAGGTAAATTAAGTTAACAGATATGCATCTAGAAACTACATTGAGGGTGCAAGTGCCTACCTACCTGTCTAGTGCCTACCCTCTTTACATGCTGAAAAATTCAATTTATTATTGATCTGTAAATTCGAATCAATACTATTAATATCAACTAACCTGCGGCTGATGGTTTGAAACCATTATATTTCGACAGCAGTACAGACTATGATGAATTACTGCTAAAAATCACTTTACGCATAAATATCTTTAGTTGGATGAAGTTTATTACGTTTCGATACATTCACAAAACAGTAATAATTTGGTAATGTTTGACGCACGTAATGTAAGTTCAATTTCATACACCCCATTTGCATTTACATCATTCTTGTTAGTTTCTGTTTGCGATCAACTAACCAAACTATAATCATTCACGGCTACGTTATAAGACACAGCATCCACCACTATATTTTGTCAATATATTTCTAATTAATTTCAATAATAATTAATTAGTTGTGCTTGCTTATTTGCTTGCATCACAAGTTGCAACCCATTTGAACCCATTTACTTGCTTGTTGCACCCATACATAACCCAGTTGTCATTAAATGTCATCGGTAACGTCAGGTTTTTTAGTTTTGTAGTCCATCCATGACAAAATGAGTGACGAACTTATACTAAAACTGGAGAGAGCAGAGCGTCTATTTTAGCTGCTGTTGCGGACAGTCTGCCATCCGTAAGTGGCGGTGAAGTGCCCACCATGCACCAGAAGAATATTTTTTCTATGCATTAAACACGTGCCTGTCTGTAACATTAAATTAGTAGAAAAAATATTACAATACATTATTTCTAAATCACCGTGTTCCCGAATTTATTGCGGACAGCATTTTTCGTAGGTATTATGTAGTCTTGTCGAGAGGCCATGGTTGATCGCTTGAACGAAGATTTCAAGGCAGTGTCCTATTGGGGCGAAGCCAATCTTCAACGTTGCGTTCTTTGAACGACTTTGAAGTCCTTCAACGCCACCAAAACACAGGCGTGTTTGTTTTCCGCTAAACAGACTCCATTCCATAGGCGGATACTACACACACGATATATATCGTGATACACGCAGGATCACGATATTTATCGAGTGTGTAGCCTAGAGTATCACGAATCGTGATACGGATCACAGGATTTTCGAAAATCCAGAAATCTACGATCCGTATCAACTATCGTGCGATATATATCGAGCGTCTAGTATCTAGTCGATATTTATCACGACATTTCTGTCAAACTGACAGATAAATAACATAATTTGTGTTTATTTTCAAGCTGCTGTGGCCACTATGGACCCAGTTACTATAAAAGTATAATGAGTCAACAAGATCCTCATCCTCATAATTTTACCCATTTTTTTCTCTTCACGCGTCTTTTTAATCCTAATGCTAATACTATAGCAACGCAAGCTTTATCAGTCATTTTGGTAAAAATACGTAAATATCGTAAATATACCACCAGCGACGCGTCACAAATGTTTTTTTTAGGCTAGGCATTTTCAATTTAATCTATTCAGCCATCAAAATGAATGCAAGAATGCACAGACTAATGAAAATATCGACGATTCTTATCGTGCGTGTAGGGTCGACCTGCGATCCAAAATATTACTCGATATTGATCACGATACGTATCACGATATATATCGTGTGTGTAGTATCCGACATAGTAATCTGTGATAGGGCCTATTCAAAATGCATGTTGTGACGTCATTCCAGAGGGTGGTATAATGTATTACCTATATCATGTTACCGGAGGTCGGCCGTGCCCCTGCTGGTCGCATCATTAACGCCACACTCGGCGAAAAGCTAGGCGGAGTGTAACACCAAGTGTTACACGTAGTGCTTGCCGTTAAAGTGTGGCCGTCATATTTCTCAAATAAAAACACTGATGAAACATTATTTGTTCGCGACATATTGTGAGCGGCTTCAGACCCAGACAAATTGGATTGGACCGATGGATCCAACAGCACACCCGACTTGGTCGAACCCTTCACTCTCTAGAATCTATGGCATAGACAATATGGTACAAAAAATCTTCTTCAACTTCCGCTTCTGGTAGTGTCATTTTAGTTCTTATAATTCTTTTCTAACATTATGAACTAAATATTTTAATAATTTTGATATTAAATGGGAGGTTGTTAAATATTTATTTATATATTTTTTAAATAAATAGTGTAAAGAGAATAATTTTATAAAAAAGTTGTGTGGAGGTGCCCCTCGAAATTTTATTCTACCTACTGTTATGGCGTTTGTGTTCTCAAACACAACGCATATTCGTATTTCTATTGCAAAATATTACACAAATTGTGTTTAATTGATGTAGTTGATTTCGAAAATAGTCAGTCAATATGGAGTTTGGGTTTTAGTCAGGCTTAGAGACCTGATCGCGTAAGCTTTCGAGTCTAGGTTATGTTTCCATCTTTTATTGGTGGGTTTCAGTGATACGAAAATCAATCGTGGGTTTTTATAGTGAAAATTTCTACAAAGGCTATGTCTGAATGAATTTCTCACGATTTTTAGATATTCAGGCATGGTGGGAAGTACCCAGTATCGCATACTTTTGTTCGCTATTCAGAACTGCGTTCAATCTTTTGGATTTTGACATTGAGGTAAGAAAATATACTATTTCTACAATTAGCGCAACAAATAACACCACGAGAACAATGTTCATGTAAAAATTTGTTATTTCTGTTCAGGAATTAGAAGAAGCTCTACTAACAGATGGAACTGAAGAGTCAGCAAGTTCACTCCTGACAGAGCTTATTGTACGCCTTCTAAATGGCTGTTTGGGTAACAATGACATCTCTGCTTTCAATTATCAGGTAAGTTATATAAAATTAATGAAAATATAAACAATAAAAAATGATAATTCTTGTCATTTATATCACTATTTTCTAACATATGGTCTAGGTTCATATATTATTGACATTGCTGCTCTGGCTTGCTTATCTTGGGTTTTTAGATTCTACAATCCAGCAATACATATATATAGGGCTCATGCATACTACTATAGTTTTTCTCTTGTGATTTTGCTCAACTATCATTGATTAGCATGTTGTTATTTAATGTCTATTACAGATGTATCTGAGAAGACTATTTCGAAGAAAATGTCAAGATACAGGAAGATGCAACCCCTTCGATTCTGACATTGATTTTCAGTTCTTACCATTGAGAACAAAAGTCGAAATTCTATATGCATTGTGTGACTTCCGACTGGATGCTAGTGATGTTTTTGAGTTATTCAAAAACCTTGAAGCGGAAAGTTTAAGGGTAGATCCTCTTGGGTGAGTTGCAAGATAATATATTTTACAAAATTATTTTGTTGAATTATAGACATTTTCGATATTTGTCAAACAGCCATCATAATTACTCGTCAAATCTGTTTTGTTTTTACCCCAGCTTGTGGTATAAGGGCAGGGGATGATGATTATCATGAATATTGTGTTAAAAAAGAGTGTTGTTATGATATGTGTAAGAAGATTGGCAGTTCTATTGATTACGAGACATCATAGAGTGTGCGTAAAATAAAGCAGTTTAAAGGCTATTTATTAGACATATTGAATAATAATGGTCACTTTTTATTACTTAGTATCTATTATTGTCCCACATTTGTATTTCTTTACTCTTTTCGTTTTACTTTGATCTTTATCAATGAAGTGAAAGGACCCGCAAAAATTCTTAAATGTGGTTTCAGTTAATTTTGATGAAATATTAATTTGTTATAGAGTTAAGTGCCCTGATTAAAAGTCCCTTTGGGTGCAACCACTGTTTCCGAGTCGGTTTCCGAGATACAACCTGTAGGTTCCTAGGCTATGCACAACACCAACAAAATGTTAAGTATCCAAGCACAGCATTATTGCATTATATACTAGATTGTGCCAAGAAAGAGAAAGAGCATCAGTGGCTGGACTGTTGAGTATCCAACTCGTAAGCGAGAGATACCGGGTTAGAATCCACAGTAATAGTTGCATTTAAATAACGTTCCTCGGAAACAGTGGTTGCACCCAAAGGAACTTTTAAACAGGACACTTAACTGTATACCATATCAAAATTTCATCAAAATTAACTGAAACCACATTTTCCTAAGAATTTTTGCGGGGTCATTTGTTAAATTTGTACTAGGAACACTGGACTATCATCTGCCAAATATCTTTGTCTACCAGTATTTTTTTGTAATAAACAGGTCTTTAGATAATCTGCTGGACATACACTGCAAGTCTTAGACCAATGTTTATCCTGCTTGGCTGGTTACTTTTTAATATTCAGTCTTAATCTTTTTTTTTTTTCAATGTATCTGCCCTTGTCTCAATTAGTCTTCATCAGATGTGTTTAATGAACATAATCTCATTCATGAGTGACAGTCCAGTGACCATAATCCTTATATAAACCTTTGTCTCTTTGGACAAGTTGTAAGATATTCCATCTTTTGAGTCTGGAGCTGTTGCTTCCTTCCAGCAGGTTCCTCACCGATTTGTATGTGTTTCCAATTAGTTGCACATCATAACTCCATATGGGTTTTACAATAGTCTTATATATTAATAGTTCAGCCTTGATGACCACAAAAATATATCATAATGAAAAATAACATATTACAATGAAACATTTTGATTTTTTGTCTATTCTAGTCTGTAGTCTAGTAACACTTCCTTCCAAGGCTCTCTAATACACAAATTTCTTGAGGTTATATATTTTATTTATTGACTTGGTTTAATTTTAGATGGGATGACAATGACTGTGCTTACTGGTACTTTTATGGTACCAGATTATATCGTGAAGATGTTATAAAACCAAAAGCCAAGAATAAAAAGAAACAAAAGAAACCGAGAGAAAACAAAAAAAGGGGCTGGTTTTATGGTAGTGACTGGCTAGATGATGATTCAACAGAAAGGGTGTGGCAAGTGGTATGCTTTACAGCTGATGACTGGAAACATTTGACAGAAAAATTTCGCAAAGCCACCAGCAAAGTTGAAAAAGAGCTTTACAGATCTCTGTCTCAGAACTTTTTGCCGGAAATCCCTAGATTATTTCTAGAAAAGGAAAGATTACAACGTAAAAGGTAACTGAAATTGAATGAAATATTTAATAACTTAGTTTAAAATAATTGAAAACCAGTGAACTTTGAGTTGGCTGTGAAAAACTCACAGAAAATAATATATCAACCTGAGCATTGGTGGCCTAGTGGTAAAGAAATACAACTCGAAGCGAGAGGTACATACTGGGTGCGAACCCAAGTGCTGTCATGTATCAATGACTTTTTTTCCAGTTTTGTTCATTAGTTGAACACTAACTGATGCTCCTACGGTGAGGGAAAACATTGTGGTGAAACCTGTACATTCAGATGACTTAATGTGATCCAATCTGGTCAGGTTCCCCTGGTAGCAGGGTCATGGAGGTGACTGTATTAACCTGATCTGCCATATCGTGGATCATGGTCAAGGTCGAATCCTTGGCCCTCTTGCACGATAGCACAACCATGAGATTAACACCAAGATGTTTATTTTTACTTTTAATACAGCTGTTTTATATTTACTACATGCTGAGGTGAATTATATAAATAAGCAATAATATGTGGCATATTTGCGAATTGTAAGGTCTTTAAAAATATTGTGCATCACACCTTTTACCTTAAAAGTGACAATTTAAGGAGCCAAAGCTTATAGATAGATAGAAATCTTGTGCCCGATTGCACTAAACTTAGGCGGCTCTTAAGATGGCGCCTTAAGCTATTCCTAAGCACTTAGAATTAGGAATCACAAAATTTGTGTCATAAAGTTAAGTGTCCTAGCGAGTTTAGTTTTTACTTAAGGTGGGTGCTGGTGCAATGCTCCTTAGGAATATCTTATATCAACTTAAACGTCGCCTAAAGTTTTGTGCAATCAGGCACACAGGTTAAGATTTAAGTTATTTTTGTGTTAGCACCAGCCATACCTAACTTCAATTTAAATTAGTTTGAACTAATATTAGACTTTCGATCTTGTTTGGCCTAGGTAACTAGTATATTGACATGCATGCAACAGTTTTATCTTATGAGTATTGGGTTGTGTTGTTTGCTCTGAAGTTATGTTAGGTACAAATAACTCATTAAAGTGATTCGTTATTTTTTTAATTGACATTGTTGGATAGTCAACAGAATGTAGATTTTGGGTTTTAGTCCACAAAGTTCAGACCTTCACCTTGCATTAATGCAACATTGCAGTTGTGGCCTGCAGTACAATCTAGCCTAAGTTACTCAGGCCTAAAACTGTCTTCATACGAAAAAATAATCTGACACTATTACTTAACTCCTTCAGTCTCAAGTAATTTATAACAATAGAAAATGTATTGTTTGGTGTGACCCGATATGGAGCCACCTGGGTCTTGACAGCCTAAGTCGAAAATGAGTGGTAGTAAAGTCAATGAAAAAACGATGTTAAAATAAGTATGGTCTTATTTAACAATGTTTATATTGGTCATGCTAATGCGAACAGTCATAAAACGGAAAGAAATATGCTGCGAAAGTTTCAATAATTTCAGTCGCCTGAATGTACATAACTCATTTAGATAGTCATTGGTACATAGCGGCACTGGGGATTAAACTCTCGCTTACGAGTCGGACCCCTCAACCATTTAGGCCATCGACCTTCCTAATAATATGAATATTAAATCTATGTAATAGACATTCCATTACATTTTGCCTGCGACTGTGTGCAATATTTTAGATAAAGTTCAAATTAAGGTGTAATTGGCATTTGTGATTTCTATTTGATTATATGGTATAGTTATTTAGGCATTGGACCTTGTGTATACTAAACTAGGCACATGGAGATGCAGTAGAGACTAGACTTTCTTATGCTTTTAGATTTCTATAAATAATAATATATAATGAAATAAGTCACTTTATTTCGATATAATAATAAAATAAGTAAATGATTTAGATTTTTGTGGATTATTGTCTTTTTCTAATAAAACACTGTTGATTGTAAAAAACAAACATACTTGCATCTCGGCGCCATGCCTAATCGGTTATTGCGCCGCATACATGTTTACATGCATGAACTCCATTATTATTTTCAATTACATATGCGACGATTCCTGTCATCGGAAATTAGTACAAACAAAGTTTTAAGTTATATCCTGTATGCTGTACTGTTCCTTTATGGGTGTAGATTTCATGATGATATACATAACCCAACCCTTATTAATGTTATTTAAGGCTTCTTGAGTCCGCTCCTCGACGTACATCGAGTCGAGTACTTCAAAAAATAAAGCAGAAGGAGGAGGAGTCCAAGCAAAGCTCAACAAGCTCTAAAGAGGAGGACTATCAAAGGGAGTCATCAGATGTAGCTCGTCAGAAGAGAGCTCTTCGCCGAAGCCTTTTAAGGTATGTAGGTACTATTGCAATGTGATTGTATAATGTTGTCATCATCATCATCCTAGCGCATATCCCGACTTCTGCCAGAGTGCTTTCCCAGTCATTCTTCTCCACTTCGCTTGGTCTTCTGCATCCTCGCGTCTCGTAAGCCGTTGGCGCCCGCATCAGACTTAGCGATGTCGATGCAATGCTTCCTGGGCTGCTTGCCTAAGTGTCTCAGAAAAAACAACTTTGTAAATGCTTTAAAAAACAAATATATTTATAAGTAGTTTGTAGTCCAAAAGTCCTCTTTATCAAGCTGACATTAATATCAAATACTCAGGTCTGCAATCCGTATGGTATTCGCCAGAGTAGAATAGCACCAAACCCCCTTCGACAGGCTGTCGTAAAAGGCGACTAATGTGTAGGTCTGCTGAATGATGGCGGCTTTGTATACCTACCGTCACCCCATCTCTTCTCGTTGGGGTCGTAGGAGGCGACAGAGAACTTCGGCTAAAGACCCATTCCGAGAATAAGGTGGTAGTCACCAAACAAGCGCATTCCCAAGGTTTGGTGAAGGCAGACGGCCGGCGTAAACTACTGCCAAAACCTTTTAACAAGTAGGAAGGCAACAGATATGCAAGCTAGAATTTGGGAAGTATGACAGGTACAGCTTGAGAGTTAACGGATGTGTGGAAGAGGAGAAGGATAAATGTTGCGTGTTTGAAAGGAGCGAAAGCCAGAGAAATACGTGAAGGATATAACTTTTGTTATTGTGGAAGTGATGGAAGGAGGAATGGATATGCAAGCTAGAATTTGGGAAGTATGACAGGTACAGCTTGAGAGTTAACGGATGTGGGGAAGAGGAGAAGGATAAATGTTGCGTGTTTGAAAGGAGCGAAAGCCAGAGAAATACGTGAAGGATATAACTTTTGTTATTGTGGAAGTGATGGAAGGAGGAATGGAGTGGGCATAGTGCTAGATAGCGAGTTTAAAGGATGTGTGACACGAACGATTGATAGGATAATACATGTGAAGTTGGTGCTGGAATACTTCGTTTTAAATATTGTTAGTATGTATGCACCCCAGACAGGTTGTCATGATAATCAAAAAGAGATGCTCTGGGAAGACTGATGATTTGAAGCTAAGTATTCCAGACAGCGAACAATTAGTTATAGAAGGAGATTTTTAATGGGCATGTGGGAAGACGGAATGACGGGTGTAAAAGAATGCACGGCAGACTACCTCTTAATAACGAGGGAGAGGCGTTGCTAGCAAACACAGTCGCCTTTGATATGGCTGTTGTAAATACATGGTTTACAAAACGAGACTAGCACCTACCTATAAAAGTGTCAATCATAGCACACTAATAGATTATTTGTGGAGAAATAATTTACAAACAGTTAAATATTGTAAAGTAAAAGTCTGGTCTCCCAACACCGACTTTTGCTAATGGAGAACAAAGTTCAAGCCTGCAAAAACAAAGAATGCCCCCAACCTAAAACTAGGTGGTATAACGCTAAAGGAGGCTCAGTATGCGCGAATATTTAAAATACAAGAATTGTGTGATAGAAATGTAGATGAGTGTTGGACAGAAATAGCTGAATGTATAAGGAGCGTGGACGAAAATGTTTGTTGTGAGTCGAAAGATTGACAAGGAAACCTGGTGGTGGAATGACGACGTACAAAAGTATCAGCGAGAAAAGAAGAAAGAATGGCAGAATGTAAAAGAGGGAAATGCGTACCCGCGTCCTTTTTCATACTTAAATGATAGAAAGAAAGAAAATTACAAACTATGCAATAAGCAAGCGAAAAGAGCTGTTGCCGAAGCCAGTACAAGACAATATTTACTAGGCGCTTGATTCTTAGGGGCAAAAACAGCTATTTCGCCGAATACTGGGCGAATAAAATGTAAGTCAATTTAGTCCATCGACTCAATAAGAAGAAGCTTGACTAAAGTCTTGAAAAAAAAGAGCGAGGTATAGAATATGATACTGGAAGAATGATGATGAATGATAATGAAACAAAAGATCAATTGAAATCGTATTTTCAAAGATTAATGAATGAAGAGAAAGCATGGAATGGGGATTTAGGAACCTCATTTAGTAACGTAGGTTTTTTTGGTAGAGGGTAGCGTAGAAGAAGCAAGAAAGGCAAGGAATGAAGAACGTCAAATTTGTAGCACCAGATAAAATACCTTTGGAAGTACGGAAGGTGCTGCATGCGGATGTATGTGTGGCTCACTTTGTTCATTAAGAGGTAATCCATCAAGAATGGTGTACCAGTATCCTAGTGCCAATCTTCAAAAATAAAGGTGACGTCCAGGATTGCAGCAATTACCGAGGAATATTGTAAGTACGATGTAAGTTTGGGAAAAAGTGGTACAAAGAAGATTGCTTGAGGAAAGTGAGGTATCACAGAACCAATTCGGGTTTATGCCTGGTCAAGGTAAAGCCGACGCCACCTTCGCACTTCGCCAATTGTGCCAAAAGAACAGACGCGTACGCAAAAATCTGCACACGGTGTTTATTAACATCGAAAAGGAATATGACCGTGTACCCCGATAGGTTTTTTGGTGGGCTTTGAAAGCGAAAGGAATGCCTGTGAAGTATGTGGAGTTGATCCGTGCGATGTACAGCAAGCATGGCCTATACTAGAGCCCGTTCGGCCGTTGGAACAACCGACGATTTTGGCGTATGGGTCAGCCTTAAGTCCTTACCTATTCCTGCTAGTTTGCTAGTTATGGACGCCTTGACGCGGGTCATACAGGAGGAGGCGCACTGTGCATGCTTTTTTTATTGCCTAGGGAGCCACACGGACGGACAGTATAGTGATGGAAAGCGATGGTAGATGATATCGTATTGGTAGGCGAGGATGGAGTCGAGGTACAGAGCAGGCTGATGAAATGGCGAGAGAGACTGGACAGTGTTCACTTGAAAATCAGCATATCCAAAACTGAGTATATGTTCTGTGAATTCGAAGGCCTCTCAGCAGGCTTGACAAGGAGACCTGGTGGTGGTACGAGACAGGCCAGAGGGAGATTAGGGTGAAGAAAGCCCTCTTTAAAAATCGGCAAGCGTCCAGATCTCCTGAAGACCACGCTGCATACAGGGATGCCAAACGTGCCATCAAACGAGCGGTACCCAGAGCCAGACAAGACCACTTACGTCATTTGTACGAAATGTTCAAATCGTCTGAGGGGCAGAAACTCATCTACAAGTTGGCACGATCGAAGGTCAAAGGGCACAGGATATTTCCATTTGTCGCGGTGTAAACTGTTATGCGACGGCCGCGCGACCAAGGAGAGATGGCGCTCGTATTTCCACGAGCTACTGAATAAGCAGCATAAAGAGGTGAATCCATTGGACCTCTCTCCGAATAAAGGACTCGTGCCACCGATAACGTCTGAGGAAGTCGAGGCGGTTCTTCGCCGCATGAAGAATCGGGAAGCCGTCGATCCTCGAAATCGATGGGCTCTTGTGGTGTGAGCATCCTCACCGACCTTTATAATCGCATCCTCACCGACCTTTATAATCGCATCCTCCTCACCGGGAAGATACCTAACCATAGAGACTGAGTATAGTTACCCCAGTCTTTAAAGGTAAGGACTCAGTGCGGGAGTGCACCAACTACCGCGGTATAAAGGTGATGTCTTACACCATGAAGCTCTTCGAACGCATTGTAGACTCTCGGATCCGACGGAAGTGCACAATCTCGGAGTGTCAGTATGGGTTTCGGCCGGGTTCTCGGACCATGGACCCCGTATTTGCACTAATAACTCTCATGGAGGGATATATATCAAGGAACACGCCCCTGTATTTCCTTTTTCTGGTCATACAGAAGGCCTTTGACTATGTCCCTCGTGAGATGATCTGGTGGGCGTTGTGGTCCAAGTTAGTACATTATCTGAGACTTGGGCCAAATGGCGGGAGGTGACGGCTGTCATTTATGACTCCAAGATGTCGATGAAGCTGAAGGGACAGGTCTACAAGACTATTATTAGACCTGTTCTCTCATACGGCAGCGAGACTTGGCCTCTACTAGAGCGACACAAGCAGGAGTTGCAAGTCACGGAAATGAAGATGCCGCGGTGGATGTGTGGGGTTTTACGCAATGATTGCGTGCGGAGCCTTCATGTCCGTGACATTGCAGATAAGCTACAAGAGTGTCGCCTTCGATGGTACGGCCACGTCTTGCGCAGACCGGCATATTATGTGGGGAACAGATGTCTGGCCATGCCGCCCCCGCCAGGCACGGGAAGGAGAGGCCGGCCCTAGAAGCGATGGCTGGACGTCCTTACGAGTGACATGCGTGCCAACGGACTCACCACTAAGAATGCCGAAGACCGAGCAAACTGGATTAAGGAAAGCAGGAAGACGGACCCCAGGCCCCCGCGTGTTGCACGGGAGCGCAACCGGGATTTAACGCCAAGATGATGATGATTTCGACGGCCTCTCCAACTATTTTACTATGACGCTTGACAGCGTTGCTCTACCAATCTGCTCAGACCTTAAATACTTCGGGTCCCTGGTACAGTTAGATGGTGACGTAGACCGAACTGTGAAGCACCGGATGCACAATGGATAAAATGGCGTCCTGTTACAGGGACTATGAAGCATGCCACTGAGGCTAAAGAGCAAAATTTATATAACAATTATTATAAGACCTGCCGTCATGTATGGATCAGAGTGTTGGCCCACTAAGATAGCATAACAAGGAAGAATGCATGCTAGTGAGATGAGGATGTTAAGATGGATGTGTGGTGCGACAGAGTAAGGCCCCAATTGGTGATTAAATTCAAAGTAGCTGTTCATCATGGTTATTGAATATGAATGTGGATGTATACACAGGAAGAGGAAGACCAAAGAAAAGATGAATGGATTGTGGGATGAGGGATATCAGTGACCAAGAAGTGAGCGTGAACATGAACAACATGATGGAAGGCCAATGATGAATGACTCAGGTCTGCTTTCCCTTGGAGAAGCAAAAAAATTAAAGTTCTCAAAGTCAACGCAATCAAAAGATACGGCCGTTTATGCTCCGTTTGTCATCACAACCCGTAACAGTCCATTGCAGGAGAGGCCTCTCCCACGAAAGGGGAGGTTATTCCCATAATCTCCACGTTTCGCAGGCGGATTGGAGATCGCAGTGTATAATGACAATGGAAAACAGGGTTTGTGCTATTCTACTTTGCCGGACACCACACGGCCAGCTCAGCTTATGCCGTGCCAGGAGCGCTTGCCAGCTCTATTTATGCCGTAAGGGAAGCAAAACATATAGGGTACTTCCCGTTGACCAACAATCATGAAATTAGACAAGAAGAAATACATGTAGCACAAGTAAAGGAAAGCTAGGTGCATTTTTAACTTTGTAATGTGTTTATAGTATACAAAGGCCCTCTTTTAAGCATGCATATTGACAGGCAACTACGGAACCCTACACTGCACGTGGCCCGACACATCTTGGCCGGTTTCTCAAATTTACAACCTTCTACAAGCAACACGCTCTCGATTGTGGCGAATTGATCCTCCCATTTGTTTACATGTTGTACTAGTCGGTCCTTGTCAGTCTGAATATAAAAACTAGGTACTTTTTTAAATTATAAAAGCTTTTTTTATAATAATGATTTTAATTATAAATTTTCATCTATACGCCAAATTTTGGGCGTCTAAAATATAATGTCTTTTGCAGTCGACTCGCTAAGAAGAATAATAATAAAAATAATATACCGTCGCGGGGTATCACGAAAATGAAGTTGTATCATAAAAACAGATCATTATCAACCTTGGTGTTAAATCTCGATTGCGCGAGGGCCTAGATCCGCCTTCTTACTCCTCTTGGCCCACTTCGCTTTGTTTATAAAAAACAGAAGCGAAGTGGGACATAAACGCCAAGATGATTATATTTTGTATGAAGGATAACAATTACCATTATGCTTATAGGACCTTATGCGTCTAAGCCATTATGCATTTAGGACATTTCGCATGGCTGCGTTAGGTCCTTATGCGTTGAGACTTGACACTAAATCATGCCCGCCACAAATGATTGGCAGCCAGGCAAAATGTATGTCAGATTATTAGGTACTGTTAATCTAGTATACATTTGTTTGCGCCAGGCCTGAGTTATCGTTTACTTACCCTATACGAAGTGTATACGAAGTACTTATAGCTGTTTGACACATTTATTGGTGCTGCCACCTACTTACATATCATTTCGTTGCTCATTATTACTGGTATCTGAGAATTGAGATGCATTTGGTTTGTGAAGGACCTGCGTTAATGTTTAGCCCAGGCAAGGCCCTGTTATTGTTTGGCCTATTATGCCAACGGTATCGGCGCTGCCCCTGACTAGTATTTACATTACTTAGAATTACTGTTAATCTGCTATACATTTGCACTAGAATTTTTTATAAACTTTATCGACCTCCTGTGTTCTCTGTGCAGATCTAAATAAAATACCAGACTAGATCAGACTGCAGGCAGGGTAAGGCAGATACAGGCATTGCGAGACTGAGCGATTGTGGAGTACTTTAGAAGAAGCATCAGTCCATCCGAGTGTATTTGTGAAATGTCGTTCTTTGTTGCAGACATAAATCTACGTCATCAGATTCTTCTGACTCGGACAGTGAAGAAGCAGTAGAGGAGGTGAAAGAGGAACAGGAGGAGGATAAAGAGGAAGAAAAGGAAGAAAAAGAGGAGGAAGAAGAAGAAAAAGAGAAAGAAGAAGACAAGGATAAGAAGGAAGACACCGAGGAGGAGGTCGCAGAAGAAGAGGAGGAGGATCAAGAGGAAAAGGAAGAGGAAGTGAAAGTAAAGGACGAGATGCCTCAGAAAGCTTCAAAGCGATCCAGGAGCGCCAACAAGCGCTCAAAAAACTCGGTGGCCTCCGAAAAGGGAGAGCCTCCACCACCTGTGCTAAAAAGAGGAAGAAAAACGAACAACTCTTTAGCGGCAGCTACTGGTCAAATTGTTATACCGGATAATGACGAGCCAGTCAATAGTACCAGAAAAAAGCTGAAGACGTCACAGATGTAATTATATTTCTTTAATTGTTCAATTTTACACAGAAAGACGATGTAAGGTTCAGTGCCCATATCATATCATACAATTGTTAAAAAATATAAAGCAAAGGATTTTTGAACAGCTTGCTTCTCTTGGCAATATTTTAAAAGAATTTATATTAAAATTAAAATATATTTTTTGAAAAAGTTTTGTTGAGTATCAAAATGTTGAGTCTTTTTGTTGATAGTAAAAATTATGGAAATGGTATTTTTATAAGGAGCTTCTAAGTGGGCTACTGCCCGTAATCACTGCAATATGTAGTTGCAAGCCAGTGTCCGGTATTGCCGGCAATCATTGCCGGAATGCCAGTTTTTCGAGTGCTGAGTCAGCCGCACTTTAATCTTGTGGCATATACTGCGTTCTTTTCTACACGCCATAAAATTACCGTGAGTGAAGGTTGCAGCTACGTATTGCAGTGAAAATATTGCCTGTTTAGATGGTTCTATATTCAAATATGTGCGTTTTTTAGCTTTAGCCAAACTGAAGAGGATATTCAGACAGATATGTACAAGGTCCTTGAACAACTATCAACACATGAAGATGCCTGGCCTTTCATGGACCCGGTTGAAGAGGAGTATGCTCCAAACTACTACGCTGTTATTCGACGACCTATGGATTTGCGAAAAATGGAGGAACGCCTCGATAGTGGCTACTACACTGACTTTTCGATGTTCAAAGGAGATTTCAAACTTATTGTCAACAATTGTCGCCTTTACAATGGACAAGATAATGGTAAGTTTAAAAGTCTTCTTACTATGTAATAAAACAATCATCATTATCAACAGCGCGTAGCTTCGAAGTAGCTGCCGAACGAAGGAGGTATGAATGCCGAATGTATGACAATTCTTATTTTGTTGGGTTTGTAATTGTATGAAAGAAAAAAAGGATAGGTGGGGGTAGGGTAGGGCACTGGCAGACCGACGTTTTGCGGGTCTCATAAAAGTGGAATGTTTCTTGTACTCGATGACTAGGATAACCTACAGTGCCCTCTCAGTCTAAATTTGCATAGAATAATTGAGGAGTGGAGGCAAGCACCAAAACATGGTTTTTAGGAGAGCCAAGAAAATAGGGTTTCGATATAACTTTTTAGAGTTTATCCACTATCAGACTATCGCATTTTTATTTCATAACTTTTCTATTATCGTCAACCGAGTTGTTAATCCCAGGTTTAGCCAGGGTCCGCTTTCCTGGTCGCAATAGTTTCATCGTCTTCGGCATCCTCATGTCGAAAGCCGTTTCGCTCTCGCATCCGAATCGGCAATGTCAAGGCATCGCTTATTAGGTATTCCGTTGTTCCGCGTGACCTCTTTCTTAGTACCTGATGTTTAATTTAAACACCTATTTTCTACATCCCTGGGGCTTACGCAAAAAGTAAACAAACCAGCGCATGCGAGCCTCTTCATTCTCTCTGCGATGTCTTTCATTTCAAGGCTGCCACGGATGGTAGTTTGGTCAGTGGTCATTCGGGGAAACGTACGTAATAGACTTCGTTTGCTTATAAAGAGATAGTCCATGCAATACCAGATTGAAGATGTGCGGTGCTCCTAAATGCTAAGTATTTACTTTGTCAAGCTGAGACGACCACAACCTACGACTGACCATTTATGTAATGTATGAGTGAGATACATACAATACCCAATATTATGTTTGTTTTAGAAACTATTCCATATCAATAGGGCTGAAAAAACATGTATGATATAAATATTAAAATAATGATGGCGGTATATTATAATACACATCGGCTTTATAGAGCGTCGTCTGCGTAACTCTCTCACACTCATACTAGTTCGACAGGGATGACGCTGTCGTAGAGGCTAGCACTTGCCAATGTGCATTATTTACCGCTCAGTTGTGTTACTAACTAGCAGTGTACTAAGAGCTCTTGGCCAATAGACAGACATGCATAGCTTCTCTGGCCTACTTTTCCATAAAATAATATTTTTATTTCAGAATATACTCTGATGGTTGACAAGTTACAGGCAGCTTTTGATCGCTTGACAGAAAAGTATATGCACAGACTATCGTCTTCCGATGAAGAAATCGCTGTGGAATATCAGCTGCCAACACCATCAAGAAAACATAAATTAAAACCTAGCGAATCTCCGACAAGACATAAAAGGAAGAAACGAAAATCTAATTCCGATGCAGGTAAACTAAGTTGTTCAGTCTTTTCTACTATCCTAGTGGCTAAACGAATTTAACACGTTATTACTATAGTACAGTCAATATTTGGTTAATTCTATTGCAACTGGCCATTGTGATACATACTTACTGCACTGGCTCAAAGTGTATCTTGGCCGACTCCAGCGATTGCCACCTCTTCCTATCCCGCCAGTCATACATTGAACCAAAAGGCGGACCGGCAGAAATGTATGGAACCCAGCCTATATGACCTATAACGTTGGGTGATAAGTCCTTGGAAAGGATTTTTCATTTTCTACAAGTTTTACTATGGCGACAATTCTAGAATGGCCGTTGAAAAAATTTCGGTCAATTAAAGTAAACTTCATTTTGTACTTAAATTAGATTTAACATCTCAGTTGACTGTTATTTTTTTTTCAAATCGATAAATTAATCAATATTTGGCAAATTCGCATAGTGCCCAGCTCCAAAGTAATATTTATGTATTTTATTTCAGCGGAACCAAAATCGAGTTCATCAGATGTATTGCAAGACGAAGTTGAAAAAGAGGAAACAGAAAGTAAAACGCCGAAAGAATCTCATAAAAACAAAGAAAAGAAAAAACGTAAAGGTCACCATCGTCACGGAAAACATTCCAAGACTCACAAAAAACAATCCCGGAAGCATAGCCACGGTGGATCTTCTAAATCAAAGCACAATAAAAAACACGGTAAGAAATCTAAACAGAAGAAGAAGAAGAATAAGCACCACGAACCTGAACCTGAAGAGGTTGAAAAGAGAAGTGCAACACCTGAATCAATAGAAAGCTCTAACAGGAGTCGAAGCGCGAGCCCCTTGCCGTCTATTCACACACCGAGTCCTTCACCTACTGAGTTAGACAAGACTGAAAAAATTGATCAGCTTTCTGACCCAGACTTTTACAAGGACAAGTATGATAAAATAAAAGAAAGAAGGAGACATACAGCTAAAGAAACGTGGGAATCTTTATTTGATTTCAAACAAAAAGCGGTTGACAAGCAAAAACAGAATGTAAGTCCCGAAAAAAACAAAAATCAAAAACTAAGAGAAACGATTGAGAAATTGCGTGCGAAAAACGAAAAATATAAAAGCACTTCGCTTTTTAATAGTCTGTTTGGGGTGGGACACAAGAGCTCGGACTCTAAACCAACTTCTAAAGTGCGAGATACTAATCATAACGACAATGTTGATTTGGACGAAGAAAGTGAACAAGAAGAAACCCATAAAGAAGAGACCAACAAAGACAAGGCAGCTAAAAAAAGCGGCAAGAAAAGTACAGCCAAAAATGAATCCGCTTCTGAAGCTTTAGAACAAGCTGTAAAAGACATCAGTAAATGGTTAAATGATGCACCAAAGGGATCAGCGGGAAGTACGCCATGTGATAGTCCAACGCAAACGATATCCACTGAAGAACATGATAATAGCCGTCTCGATGATGAATTATCTCAAAGCGAAAAATCAGTAGTCCCTAAGAAGGATACCTCCCGGAAGCGACCTTCATCTCGTGAACCAAAATTACTAAAAAGGAGGGAAATTCAAAGAACAATTGACAGACTACAACCAGGTAAAAGTAAAGGAAATTTATTGACTAATGTGAGTAATAAGAATTCTGAAAAAGTAGAAGAAATTACGTCTCTGGGCCCCCTTAACAAACCACGCGATGTTGGAAAGGGGGAAGAACTAAGTCCCAAATTAAGCCTTGGTTCAGTTTTACCAACAGTTAAATTCACTCTTGGAAATGATCATAACTTTGGTAATAACGAAGGGAATAAAGTTGAAGAAACGAAGGAAGATTCCGAAACTAGCGCTGTTCCAGATAATAAACAAGATGAGATTTCAAATAAAATTAACATAGAACAGCCAACTACATGTTTATCTAAAAAGGATGCTGAAGTAGAAACGGAACCACAAATAATTACTAAACCAAGCCAAGAAAAAGCCACCCCGAATCTAAGTGCTTGGTTTAAAGCATTTGGTGCACCTAAAAGTAATTCAACTGGTAATATAAAAAAGAAAGCAGAAGATTGTGATGTTGAAGATAAAGTCACTGAAAATTCAAATGTAAATGTTGAAAAGTCGACAAGTCCTAAAAATACGGCTAAATACGATTCTCCAGTTGATCCCGATACACCCAATCCTGATGAGGGAGATAGCCCATTGCCTAACGTTTCAACTACACCAAGGCAGAGGAGAACCAGTACAGGGAGCTCAGTATCAGAAAGATCGTCATTTAGCCAAGATCTTGACTCTCCTCGTCATCAAATGTCACATACATCACCGTTGCTACGATCCCCTGCCTCTCCGAGAACAGACGATTTTCAGAAAATTACTTACCCCATTATTAATGGCACTGTTCGGGCGGGATTCTATCAAGATACAACATCTGTAAAAAGCAGTCCCGAAAAAAGCTGCAGCCCTCGTGAAGCCCCACAGTCGCCGTATTCCCCGTACTCACAACATGTTTACGCTTCGAATAATGTAACGGGTTCGGCTACGCCTAATTATTTTGTAGACCACAACAAAAGTCCACTTCCCACTTATGGTCAAAACTCGACTCCATACTACGACATGTCAAGGAATATGACTCACAAAGCACGAATACAGGACGACTATGGGGCTCTAACATCAGATACCTTGCCAAATAATCAGTACAGTGGTCCTTTTTCGCCAATACAGAGCGCCTATCAACAGCCCCATTCGAACTACCCTCAAAACCGCGAGTCTCCTCAACCGCCACTCGATATAGCGACACCTCCAGCAAATCCTATACAAAACATATCCGAACCGAAAACAGCACCGTTTCCCGTAAAGAAACGAATATATAATGAACCAGAATCAACATCAGTATCATTGAAAAAAGTTCCAGAGACTAAAGAAAGATCTATGGGGAATCAAAATAAAGTTGATTATCCTAAAATTATGCAATCACCTTGTCAGTCATTGTCAGCGACGTCAGTGGATGATATAGCATTAGCTTTAAGTGAAAAAACCGAAATAAATAATAAAATACGTGAGAAACCCACTTCAGATATTATCGATAGGCATATAAGAGAAACCAGGGACAACATCGCTTATGATCATGCTGAAATTGTCCACAATATTAAGAAAGATGCCCGAAAAGGAGACTTGAATAAGTCAGTGGGCATTGTTGGAAGAGATAATGTCGATATGGTGAATATGGGATACATGAATCCAGAAAATGACAGAAGAAATAGTGGAGAAGTACACGATATTGATTACTCAATCAGGAGAGATATGCAAAACATGAATCCTCAGCAAAATGTGGCGCTTAACTTGGGAATAAATCACCAAATGCATAAAACAGGCTTGAAGCCTACCACCAATCCAGCAAATATAAGTTTATCTCACACCCACGATAGAAGTCATGCTGATACAAATACAAAATATGGAGTACAAAATATGGTTCATGCTCATCATAATCAATATGAAGCTCTACCTGGCAGTCAATCGCACGGGAAGTTCTCGTTAAATGACATAGAATTAGCAAACAAGAAACTGTTTGCGTGTAACACGCCCAATGCAGCGGCTGCTATTGATTATGGAAACTGGAAGATGACAAACCAAATGCGGAAACAGGATGTGTTGCCTTCTGATTATTCGAACTCGTACAGCAACAATTCTGCAGAAAAATTAAAGTCTGACCTAAATAGCCCCACTGCTTATAAAAATTTACAGCATCCGTACACGAACTACAACGTGCCCCGGTCGAATATGCAAAGATCGCAAGACTTACAACAAAATTTATCATCAGAATTAAGAATTCCCAACCCCCGAGGACTTCTTAAAACAGATCACATGGCTTCTCATGCAGCTGAAACCGATTTGGCGAATAAAAATATGGACACTCTTACAAAAACTCAAAAAGTAGACAAGCATACACAGAACCACCCACTTGTCAATACAAATCCTTATAAGACTTCTTATAGCACTCATTCTAGTATACCACTTGAAAGTTTGCGAAATATACCCAACATTCCACAAATACTAGAAAGATACACAAATGAAGAAAGATACCTTTCAAGTTTTGCAGGTAGTGCTCAATCTCTATATCATGATAAAACCTACCAAATGGCCCAAATGTTTACCAAAAGTATGGCTTCAGAAGTTTTACCCACCAGCACATCTGTCAGTTTATATTCTCAACCATTGCCAGCAATGAATAAAGAAAGCAGCATATATAAAACCTCTGCTATTTCCAGTACCACACAGAATGACTCTAAAGCTAAAAACAAACGTAAGAAGGCAACAGAAACAAAACAGACCCCAACAATAGCAAGCCAAGGATATCATGCATCGACATGCGCGAGTGACGTCCTAACATCGGTTAAGTCTAGTATGATGTCAGCAAGTCCTTTCAACTTTGGGGCTCCAACGAATATGACTCTTACTGGTGGTTTGTATGGCGATAATGGAGGATTTTCCATAGAAGATATTAGAAATAGTAACCAGTTAATGGCTGCTAATTATATGGCTGCTGCAGTTGCTCATCAGCAAAGGAGTAATGTCGAGGTCAATTCCGATAAGCTGGCCAAACCTGCCCATCAAAACTCGGCTCACACAAGCAGCTCTTTTCCATTTATGGGCCATTCCCAAGTCAGATCCAGTTATCCATTTGTTGGCGCAGATCCCACATCACCTCTGTATCAGCAGTACCTTCAGCGCCATCAGGCGGAGGAATTGTTGCGGCAAACTGGAGCACAAATTATGGAACTATATTCACCTGGATATCCGACTAGCCTGGGAGTGAGACAACCATACGACCCCATTATTCGACCGTCGTGGCTGTAAATGGTCCATTCGGCAACCTCTCTTCTTGCCGATCGGGTAAATAATAATAATTTAATCATGACGTCGACGTTATGTAGTAGATTAATGTATGTCGATGTACACATTACAGTGTAATTTTTATATACGTTTACAGTCCACTCAACGAGACTATATTGTCGTTTCAGTGAATTGTATTTTAACATTACTAAATTATACTGGACAGAATCTTCAGGCCAGGGTAAATACGTAAGGAAGTGCTAGAAAACGATAGTTGGAAAATGAACTTCGCTCTACACCAACCAAAAATAGTAGTTATTAAAAAATGAGTGTCTGTTTATCATACGAGGCATAGCCGAGTTTATATGCAGTTGCATACACTACTTTATATACAATCATATTTTTATGGTAAAATATCGTACCTATAATTTTTTCAACTTTGCTGGAATTAAGCTGCGAATCAGTTCTGTTATATCTGAGCGTCGAGGATATCAAGCGGCGGGCAATGCACTTTACTACTTTCACATTTATCTATTTATATGCTTCAAATAAGAAAATTCACAAACACAAATTACAACAATTAGAGAAAATATTCTGTTTAGCGGGAAAATAATTACAGAGAAATATAAACAGGCAAATTTAATTTTTGAATTTTGAATATGTTAAAGACATTAGGTATGCCTACATTTTGCCGTGTCACGGCGCATGACAAAAATTTTAAAAATATGTGTTAAGTGTTAATGATGTTGTGTGTTGTGTTTTATTTTAAGTGTTGCATAATGATTAAAAAGTTATTTTTCGATACAGCTGTAATGAAAATAGTATGCAAAATGCTGTATCGTAAATTAATTTTTTAAAATTTTATAGACTGGCGTGAAAAAAGTGTTTTAAACGATTATTTTCGAATATGTAATTGGAACATTACACTGTGAGTGTAGTTAAAGTAAATTAAAGTATCTGGGATTCGTGAGTCCAATGTCAAATTACACATCTCTGCAACTTGGGCCAAATGGCGGGAGCTCACTGCACTCACCTATGACCCGAAAATCCCCCCACCGAATCATAGGACCTCATCATATCTTCTTGAAAACGCTCACTGCTGGGCATAGGCCTCCACTAAAGGTCTTCACAAAAACCAGTCTTGTGTATTTCGCATCCAGCTGGTACCTGCGATCTTTACCAGATCGTTGGTTCACCTTGTGGGAGGCCTACCTACGCTGAGTCTTCCAGTACGTGGTCGCCACACGAGAAGTTTACTACCCCATTGGCCCTCTGTTCTACGAGCTATGTGCCCTGCCCCTTGCCACTTAATTGGCAATCCTTTGGGCTAAGTCGGTGACCTTAGTCGCTTCCGGATCTAGTCATTTCTGATTCGATCGCGCAGATACTCCGGGACTCGCCCTTTCCATTGCCCTTTGGGTGACAGTGAGCTTTCTTATAAGGCTCACAGTGAGCGGCCACGTCCATAAGGACCTAAAACAAAGACAACCAAACCTGTCACGCTCAACAGATTTCTATGCAAGAGCATAACCAGGCCAGTGAAGCTTTATATGGCTGCGAGAATGGGCCAGCGCTGATGAAGCACATCCGTGAACTCCGCTCTAACGAAATGAAAGTGTGCTGTGGATGTGCGGCTTACAGGACTCGACCGAGTCCATAACGAGTATATAGTGGCAGCCTTGGCGTGAGGACGTCGCGGATAAGATTAAGGAGGCTCGCCAGTGCTGGTTCGGTCAAGTACTGTGTAAGCCCCCAGGTTAAATCAGGAAAGATCCCACGGGAGGGCCAAGAACCGATGGATTGATATCGCTTAATTGGATTCGAGAGCCCTCGGCTTACAACGTAAGGTAGCTAAAGACCGAGCGAAGTGAAGAAATAAAGGGAGGGCAGTGTAGTAGAGATGATGGTAGGGCCTCATACCACCAATGAAAATGTGCTAAATAACTATAAAATGACAAGTTGGCGACGCGCTGGCTTATTGTTATTATACACTAGTAGCTAGCCTTACCATATACTCTATATATCTCACTCGATACTACACTCTGCGCTGGCATCGCATCTGATGCTGCGCAGGCGCTGACAGCGTGCTGACCCTAGAGTAGCACAGAGGGTCCTTTACGTACAGTAGCGCTGCGCTCCTGCCATGCCTATCGATGTTTTCTGATCATAATACATATTTTTCTTTCCATCTGACGTTTTATCCAAGGCCAAATCATTATTATGAAACTGTAAAGACACATACATCAAGAGTCATTGCGCGGATTGTACGAATATTTCATTAAACTAATGTCAAAATTCACCTATCACTACTGTAATTTCTTATCCTTGGCTGATGTGTGCCAAAGGTTTCTGGTCGACTGTCTCATTTTCAGTGTATTAACGTAATTTTATTGTTATTGATAGTTACAATAGAATACATAATAAGTGGCAATCGATATGTAGGAAAGTGTATTATTATTGTTTGTAGTTATGAGAAGCTTTTCCGTAAGAAAAGTTTTTGTAAATGCCTACTTCTTGCTTAGCGGATGATACTTTCTATACTCAAGACATGACAGTTTATATTCGATTTTTTTTTATTATTAGGTGCTTAGTATATCATTAGTGTATGGCGAATTAATCAAGATTTAGTATATTTGATGAATCACGATCAAAAGAATTTTTATATATTTTAATTCTACTCCTGAAAACTTTTACAATGTTTTAAAATTATTACTACATATGCTATTTTACAAATTAGTATACAACACAACTTTCTCATCCCACGTAATCATAATTAAATAAATGTATTGAATTAATTTAAAAATATGTAATTAGTTTGAATGTAAGTATTGAACAATAAGTTTTAAGGTCACAATGAATTAATATTTGTTATTTATTAATTTTAAATTTTACGTTACTCTACTTAATTCTTAATGCATTGTTGTGTACATATTTCACTTTTGTTTACAATGACAGTTTATTAGCATTTTACTGGATATATGTTGCATAGACAAGATTAATTAATTTAATTTTAAAGTTTAATTATTGTAGTGTTAAGAAATTGATGTAAGGAATATTAAAATATCTCTTCTTGTGTAAAAACAAAAATTAAAGATTTCAAAATGCACAACTTGTCGTTTTATACATAATCTTAGATGGCGAAAATTTCATGAAAATGTGACAGCAGCAGTGCGTGGGGAACTCGGCCCGGTGGGGTCGACCGCAGAAATGGTAATTTAAAAAATTTGATAGATTGTTACTACGAAAATTGGGCAGTGCAATTTGGAAATGATTTACCGCTCAAATTGTATGTATTATATGCATATATCGCATACTATGTCCGCTTTTGGTGATTGCGACGGCGACTGATTTTGGTGCATGCGATGCCGCCCATCCCGCCCCGATGCGCCCCGTCAGCAGTGTCCGTGCTACTGCTTACCAAGCAGTCACGAAACACGCGCGCACGTGCTTCTGTTTTTCAATTCTCGAATTTCTATGTCAGTCAACCGCGTTAATAGGGAATGCAATCCCGGAAGATAATTTCAATCCAGGTATTTGCGGGATTGAACCATTTTAGTCCCGCTGGATCCAGGTATTTGCGGGATCCCGCAGGTTGGACTTAGACCTCAGCAATCAATCGTAATAAAGACCTTACAGACCTCGTTTTCATGGTTTAAATTTTAACCCAAATTACACAAGCTTTTTGGTACATTTAAAATGGTTGACAATTATCCACTTGCCACGGTTCTAACAAATATCTGTGGCTTACATACATTCTGTTAACTTCTCACACTTCCTTGGCTCCGTCGTAATCGGGTAAAAGTGTTTGTTATCATAGTACCCGAGTAAGACCATTCAAAGTGGTCCAATTTCTTTAGATACTGATGCTGTTATGGTTTTTAGTTAAAAAAATAAACTTTTTACCAACAATAAGGTGTCGTCCAAAACAAGAAATATTATTTTGCGATAGAGCAACCAATGAGGAGTTTTCCAATAGGTTTTTAAAGCATTCTTAACCATTCACTAGATGGCGGTCCGACAATTTTAGTAATTGATAATCGTTTGAAAAAGGTTCTTAGCAAAGGGGATATAAACACTGGGTACGTTGTATTGGATAATATTGTATTTATCAATAGTTTTCAACCATTTTAGAGGTTGTAATAAAATGGAACATAGTGCCTATTCATAAAAATATGTCTTTGTACATTTCGTTGAATCTTTAAAAGTTATGTTTATATTAATAAACATTTTAGTTTTAGTATTGGATGGCTGCATGATATCACTGCCAAAATCATACAGATTTAAAAAAGTACCAGAATTGTAGGAGCGCCATCTATTGATGCTTTTTGAAACCAACTGACAATACCTACTGGAAAACTCATTCCTAACATTTTTTACTATGACGTCAAATCTGCACGCCCAATGATTCGGTTGTTATGGGCTATTAGAAAAGCGCTATTTACTACGCCCAATTGTACATAGTCATGGATTTTTTTTCCATTTATGTACTTAGTGCTGATTCACATCACAATGGAAGGCGTACAGAGGCCTTACCATGAACTCTTATAGCAGGACCTAAACAACGGCCCTGCTTAGAACGAGACAGCGCTATACGTGTCACATAAGCTTGTCTCGTTCAAATCGAAAGCAATTCTGTTTAGGTACTGCTATAAGAGTTCATGGTAAGCCCTCAGGTGATGGTGATGGTGGTTACCATAGTAATAAATGTTAGGAATTGTATGCTCTCTCTGAAAATTGCATAATATTTTTTGGGTGGTACTTTCAGCCAAAAACATTGGAAAGTTAGTTACATCCATGGTTAATAACACCCGGTTTCTGAAACGCTTGTCAAATCATTGATTAGCTAACAGACTGTCACATTTAACAAGCTGTTAAATCACCGTGGGTTTCTGAAAGGCCAATCAATCTATTGTTAGCTAATCGACCATTAACAAGAGATCAATTTTTTCATCTGGCTACCCCTGCTAAAATCCGTCACATTCATTCACTCATATATGTTTTGTTTCTGTCTAACGCATTGATTTGTCTCTGTCCCTAGCGGCCTTTTGATAGCGGTGGGATATTCAACTTTTAGATTAAACTGATAGCGATTGTATAGTTTCCGTGTAAAATCGAAAATTATCATAAAAATATACAGAGCGAGAAAAGCGAACTTATAACAATATTTATGTTATAGGGTCACGGGTTCCAGTGGGACAGTAATCCCATCATCATCATCTTTAGGCAGTTAGGTGGGTCCCGGTCCACTGCTGAATACAGGCCTCCCACGGCTTGCACTCCGGTCGACTCTGTTATCTTGCATCCATCGGCTCCCTAGGACCTTAAAGAGGTCGTCTGTCCATCTCTTGGGAGGCCATCCAGAGTTCGCCACACAACAACATCCGCCCCATCGGCTGTCAATTCTGTGAGTTTCTCCCCATAATCCCATTAGTTAAATCCTGGTTCGAGTCCTGGCCCCGGATCAAGTCCTGGTTCAGGTCCAGATCCTGGCTTCGACCCAGGTCCTGGTTCAGGTCCAGGTACTGGCCCCGGACCAGCTCCTGGTTCAGGTCCAGGTCCCGGCCCCGGCCCAGGTACTGGTTCAGTTTCAGGTCCTGGCGTCGGACCAGGTCCTGGTTCAGGTCCATGTTCTGGCGTCGGACCAGGTCCTGGTTCAGGTCCATGTCCTGGCCCCGAACCAGGTCCTGGTCCAGCTAATGTTTATGGTCTATGTGCTGGCACTGGTCTAGGTCCTGGTTCTGGTTCAAGCTCAAATTGTGATCAAGGTTCCAGTTTTGGTCATGGTCCTGGACCAGAACCTAGACCCTAGACCTGGACTTTGACTTGGACCAAAATTAGGACCTGGACCAGGGCCAGGACCAAGACCTAGACCAAGAAAATCGGATATAATTTCTTTTGACAATCGGTTAATTGGTTGACTTTCGCTAATTAAAACAAAAGACGATAACATTACATTAACCCAAAGTTACATTAATCAGCCGTTAATTAGAGATTTCGACATCCGTTGACAAGCTGTTCTGTCAGAAACCCAAACTGCATTTAATCAGAGATTAACAAGCTGTTACGTAATTTTTGCGTTGACAAGCGTTTCAGAAACCGGGTGTAAGATTGGCAATATTTTTTTTTCTTCTAGAGTTTTGGTCCAACATTACTTAAATTCAAAGTTTCTTACGAGATCAAATAAAAATTAAATAGCATGAAAATTATGTTAGTTCCACTAACTCATGAAATCCACTCCCATCCCGATGTGACGTCATTCTATTGGAAATCGGCGGTACTACCCCGGATTGCTCTATCAAATCGGGCCCCAGCTAACTCGTAAAATGACTGTAGAATTTTTAAAAATGCCGCGGTTTTCCAATGGCTAGTTTGATGGCATGATCCGACAGACTTGTCGTGGGATGTGTCGTATTTTTGGTCGGATCGGGTCAGAGACTGAAGACAATCCATGCATCATAGACAATTATTTGCTATCTCACTTTGTCCAGAGACTGACTCTTTTTTCATTAGCACATCTTGAATTGAATGTGACATGGCGTCCATCAAGATATAACACGGCTTCTTGTAAAACTGTATTCATGACAGTTGTCTCGTATTGCATTTTATTACTGAAGCCGTAAAAAAACGTATATTTGCATTAATGGTAATGCATGCAAGGAAACCGCAGCGAATAAGCGATGGGTACGATATGATTTCAGAGGCTTAGTATTTAACAATCTGTAGATGGCGGTCGCCGATTGATGAAGTTTTGGGGTAATTTACATGTAGGTAATAATCGTTTTTGTCTGTTTCTAGGTACTTTGAGAAGCATCAGACCCATCCATATCAGGTGAGTCCTAGATATAGTACTTCCACTAGCTACAGGCTGCAATCCTGAAGAATCGCATGGACAGGGGTATCTAAGCTGAAGTAGTATTGTAATTGTGTTATAATCGCGCCTGGTGAGGTGAACTGGTTATAAACTATTGCCCTATAATATAGAATTTTATTTTATGGACAATTTATTTACAGGTTCCAAAGGTAAATGTAGATAAATTACAGTACATAATACTAATTCAATTAGTTGTACCTTTGGTCTGAGCAGTTTGCTTTTTGTGTTTCTATTGGAATATAATTATTTCAAGCTCATACATTTTAACATCACCTACATGTTGGCTCAGTTTTAGATTTTGTTTATATTTTGAAACAACTGTATTCCATGTTTTGTGATGGTTCTATTCAGTTGAACCATAATTTAAATGAAATGTCTTGCAAATGTTGGTTCAACTGTGTAAGTAACTTCTTTGCTAGTTTATAGAATGAATAGATATTTTACTAGATAATCTAGTAGTCATTGGCATTTTAGCAACAAAATTGTAAAATTTATAGATTTATTATATTCAGATAAAAAATAAATAGAAAAAATTACTTAAGAATTATATTTAATAATGTGACACTATCATTGTTTACAATGAGTCTAATGACTAAATTTTGTGCCTGAACAGCTGAATGCAGCTGTGGCAGAAATTAACATAATAAATTTATTCTACTATTCTTTTAATGCATATATAAGACTATTCAAGTAAATTTAATCATTTTTTGTGCAGAAATATTCCAATTCCAAAAGTGAGAGAAGATCTGCAAGCGAGTATGTTTCTTCTGACAACCGATTCACTCCTCTCCGATCCCCAAATGGCAATGTTTCACATAGTCATGCCAGCCATGCACATGGACATCACCACTACGCCCACCTGGTTGATGACAGAGGATATACAACATCCAGAAATTCATATAAAGGTTCTGAAAAGGAGAGAGATAGAGACTACAAATCCTCTAGAAATAAGTACACAGGTAATGGAATTGTAACTATTATTGAAACATATTGTGTAGTGTATTCAGTGCAAGATGAGTGCATCATCTTCATAATAACTCATTATCATCAAATTTAATAATAACTTCAATACTTTTAGATTTATTTTAGTGTTTATACTTTTAGTAATAAAACTGAAAATATTATTCATACACATATGGATATAAAAATCTGATACTTAAGTTTTATATTATCTCATAGAAAAAGTACATAGGAAGTAGGATCTTGATATTTTATGTATATAGATACACCTTGACTCATTTTTTATGGTGGCTTGGAAGCTAGCTATAAGTGCAATTGTTTGTCTAATTGTGGTGCTTTTTGGTGGATAACACCTATACATGAACAATATATAATTAATTTACTGTTAAAATATTGTGTTTCTATCGAAAAAATAATTCAATTGAGTATGTTAATAATAATAATAATGACCATTAGGGGAGAGTGTCACTTGTCTACTAGTATTTTCGACAGAATTAGTTTCCCTATTGGTGGAATTTCAGTTTCATTTTTTAAAATAGCTTTGTCTTTTTCTGTAGAAACATGCTTTCAATTATACATAATTCTTTCAAAATTTTTTTCAGATGGTGTCAGATCTCCAAAGGAGAAACGTAGTAAAGATTGTGAAAGAGAGAGAAGTAATCATGAGCGAAATGATACAGAGAAAAAAAGTAGGACTAGTGTCCTGAATGTTAGTGTTAGTAGGAGTAATAAATATGACAAAAGGAGTGCCCCTTCAGCAAGTGTTCCTTCTGGGAGTGAGTGGTCAGAACACATCAGTTCATCTGGGAAAGTGTATTATTATAATTCAGTGTCTGAAGTGTCCCAATGGGACAAACCTAGAGAGTTTGACTCTAGAAGGACATCATCCAAAGATTCAGCTTATTCTATCCGAAGCAGTAAGTCTTTATATGCTTACCACTGAATCTTATTTTTATGTTATCTTTTAAATATAAATATTCAGTTTATTTTGAAATACTATATATAGTACTGGACTGCCATTTATTTTGTTGATTTGCAATTTATAGAGCTATGAGGTATATAGAGATGATCTATGCAAAATTAAGTATATCATTTGTATTGTTTTGATTGGTTTATAGATCGTGACAAAAGGTCATCGTCCCGAAGAAGAGAATCAGAAAAATGTAACAAAAGAACAAACCGTTCATCTGATAGGTACTGGAATAGTAGTGGACGAGATGAAGATGGGCCCAATCGAACAAGATCTAAACACAACATGGATTCGCGTGAAGGCAAAGGTATACATTTGTTTCTAATGAAGTAGAAGATACTAATAAATTGGAAAGAATACACTTGTTACTAAATAATCTTGCATATTTTAAAATAAATGCAAATTGGGCAAACTGAAATAAAAAATAATTTCATCTTAACTTGTTATGGGCATCGCCAACTATTGTATTTCAGCTATTTCCTACCTATAATAGTATATAATTTATCTGCCCTGCACAATTTTCACAACTTTCACATTTATTTTATAGAGGTAACAAATATGTAGCTAATAGTGTAAGCCTTTTTCAGATGGTCAATCATTACAAGACATGGATATATCTCCTGACAGAAGTACACCATTATCAGAAAATTCGTATGGTGCTAGGGAAACAAATTCTTCGGCAAGAAATAATATTGATAACAATGCTGTTCCACCTGTTGTGGTGCTGGATAATTCAAATCAGACGGTAAGTTTGTACTCTTTAAACTGTTTACTGGTTTAGTTTCTCCTGAGATGAATTTTCCATACATTCCTTTTGTTAAATCCCAATGACATTTGTGAGTAGAGTAGTTTCCTGAACCAGTATTCTGAATTAGATCAGTACCTCAATATATCCAAACGTTTTTAAGCCATACTAATCCCAAAGCAAACTATGCGAGTTGTTACAGTATGACCACAACCGACCCTATATCAGTAATAATAATGTAATTGTACTTGAATAATGTTTCAAAGACAGTTCAGGCCTAGGCCAGCGAATGGGTTTATCGTCCGTTATATCAATTCCAAGCTAGCTAGTTTGTCCAAAAGTTTCTAGGCCAAACTAGTCTAATCTATGTAGGATTAACTAGATTGGCCTGAAATCAGGTTTGGCAAGTAATACATATAGTTCAGTCCAAATTACAAAATTGATTCAGAAAATGAAACGTCATTTGGGTACCTAATACTTCACATTTTCTTATCGATATACTGCTAAGTTGTGCGAGGTTAGCCAGAAATATAGTAAAATGAAAAATTTTAGTGACTGTGAAGTGTCAGTTGTCTCGCCCACTTCAGGGGACTTGATCACATAATGTGCTACAGGCAAAAGGACGTAATGCGTTGAATACATTGCAATATTTGTATTGCAGAGTGGGTCTCTACTGGCTGCGGCGCTCCCGCGGATCGTGGCGTCGGCGGCTCCGGCGGCGATGGCGGGCGGCGCGGCGGGCGCAGGCGCGGCGGCGGCGGCGGCTGCGGCGGCGGCGGCGGCGGCGCCCACCAACAACGGCGGCGCGTCGCCCGGCTGCGAGCAGCCCGCGGCCGGCGTGCGCAGCGGCTCGGCCACGCCGCACCGGGACGCCGGACCACCGACACCTACGCATTCGGAAAACATGGACCCCCACGCCCCACCGCTACACCTCGAGCAAGCGCTGCCCAGGAAGAGTGAGTGCATTTTGATGTCCCTTTTTTTTTGTTTGTGTTACTAGCGAAATAGGTCGCTGCTTCGCGTGGAATTCAGGTGTAAACTGTAAGACATCAGTCAGATGATCCTTCGCAGTGCGTTTTAGGTGTCGCGGATGCGATATTGTTGGGAATGAGATGCTTCAACGCCAATAGTGCCCTGCATGTGTCGGTAGACGAAACAACCAGCTATGGTTCGGTAAGCTGTGCTTACTTGTGGTACGTCCTGTGCCGAGGCGTCGCCACGAGACGGGAAGGATACGAATACTATTCTATAAGGAGCCAATAGCTACTGCTACTAATAGTAGGTATAAGCTCAAACTCATTTGTGACGTTGATGAATGTCTACTAAAGTATCTCTTCTGGCAGTCTCGTTAAAGCCGTCTAGGTAATTTCTGAAATCTCTTGTCCACCTTGCGCCACTTAAATGGCTACCTATGGATTGATGCATCCGAATTCCAGCTCGTTCGACTTGATTCCATCCAACGTAGGCTATTCGTGTTGTCGACGATCCCCTGCACACAGCGAGAAACTGTTTTAGTTTGTTGCCATGCCACCGTCACCCCACATTACGCCGATGCGCGATGGGATAGATTGCATCCTTATCATCTCGCTACACGCCTTGCATTCAATTAACGTAATAGCATCGCGAGCCAAGGGACGGTAGATACTTACTGGGAGCAATAAGTGTGATCGACGTACGAGCTCACAGAGGTCCAATGTGCAATCGCGATTGAAGAATTGGCGACCTCACTCGGTTCGACGTTCGTTGACTCAGGACAGATTTAACTCATGTGACGCGATGCCGTCGATTGAGGGGCTATTCTAACTGGCATTTTACATTTCTGACCAGATGCGTACAAACGTTGTTATTTCCACGCCTTCCATTACATTGTTCCCTTGAGAGCAACACTAAAAAAAGAAATTGGCATAAGTGGTATCTAAATCTAGTGGTATCGTACGTAAATTTCTGATGGTCCCATTTTTCTCGGTATTGTAGTAAAAATCAGAACCATGGACAGCTTTTAATATTAGCTGACCGTTTAGCTTTGACATTAGCATTTATCATAGAAAGATTTTGGTGTCCTATCTTGACCAGAATTTAATTGAATTGACAGTGGAATGTCTCGGGAGTTATTCATCGGTGGTTGGCAACACGTTGCACCAGTCAACGCCCATGATGACGCCGTCGCTGCTGAACCACGTGCGAGCTGACTTGACGGCGCACGTCGCGGGGTGGCCCGCCGATATTTTGGAGAAACAGGTGCGCCTTTCTTTGCGTTGTACATGAGAGGTTTATTTTTCCCATATTATTTTGAAGATTTTATGTCAATAAAAATATGTATTTGCTTGTCCCAATAGGCTTATAAATTCAGTGAAGAAGCATACCAATTGGGATGTTTACAATGCACCAGAGTATCCGCCGAGCTCAAGTGTTCGCGTTCGCTCGTGCGCCACACTGAAATTCAAGCTACATTACAAGAGCAGAAGTAAGTACTGGTGGCATTTATAAACTGAAATCAATAAATTCTCGATAAATCGAATATGTGATTGTCATGTTTAGGCATTGTTTACTTATTACTGTTTCTTGTTTACAGGATAATGTACCTGCGTCAGCAAATCACTAGACTGGAGGAGCTCAAGTCGCAGAATTCTTTTATGTCGGAAGACTAGGATTCGTATTGGGGTGCGGCGGCGATCACCCTGCCCTCGCCCGCGTCGCCCACCCCATCCGTGTCCGAGTACTGGACGCGCTCCTCGTTCCCCGCCCGGTCCAAGGCTCGCTCGCGCCGCACTTCATTCCGTTAGATGGTGTTGCCGATACTGTGGTATAAGCCTTTTCATTTAGATCGAGTGATTACTGTTGTCATGGGCGCACACAGCGAACTGAGCAGGGTTCTTTCTTAACAATCAAGTGTTCAATGCTAATTGAAAGCATTACACATTATTTTTTTACGAGTAATATCACAAATATGGGCGTTAGTGTCAAAAACTTAGACATCATATTAAGAGTTATATTTATTTGTACATATAATAAATATAACTCGTTTCCCCCGGTTACTGTGTGGCTCTTGTGTTTTTGAATTACTTTACTACTGTCAGTCAACTGCTTAGTTTACAATTCTAACCTAACCATAGGACTTATTATCGATGAATTTAAAGTGTACCTATTAGCTCTTAACCATTATATTATGCAGTTAAACATTCGCAGTCTATAGCGACCGCGTTATCGAGATTTAGCGAAAGTTGAGTTATCACAGCATTATCACTTGATACTAAGTGCGTTATTATGTCTCGCGACATCGGTTCGCGGGACAAAGAATTTGCCACATTTTGGCTGTACAACACCAAATAGAATGTCTGTTAAAAATTTCAACAACCACAGATTTATGATTTGTCTTAGAGTTGTGGTGTTAGAGTGCTTCACCAAGCACATAGCACCTGAAAGTCGCATGTAAATAGATTTCAGTGAAAAGTTGGCCTGCGTATCACATCACAACTTGCTCCCTAGCATAAAAGTACCTTTTATTTCGAAAATGTACTGAAGGCAGAACAATAAACTACAACATTAAATTTCGAAATTGCACAGAATCCTTAAATAAATCGAATGCAAGTGGATAATTTAATGTGCTGCCATCGGTACATGACGTAAACTAGATGTACAATCCGCACAGCGAACACCAAAACCTATATTTTTCCAGCTATACAGACGGGCATGGCTTAGAAAACAGGTCGTAGATCTGCTTTCTTGGCTTGGGGTCGCGCGGTTAAAGCTGAGCGAAATCCTGCGTACGCCCATGACTTTTGTGTTTTGTGATTTCATGATACACCATCCATTTTTACTGTAGCCATTGGTCAGTTTTTTTACTGATGCATATATTAAATAATAATAATAAAATTTTACTTTAATAGTATTTAAAAATATATCTTACCACTACAATATAACATTGTTACGCGAATGTTTCCTGTCTATGTATCACGTTTTGAATGACAAAATTGGCACTTGAAGCGTGCTCAATGTTTTTGTGTGGTATAAATTGGGGGTACTTCCAATAGCAGAGCTATTACTGTAGTAGTATAACGCAAATTAGAGGAGGTGTTGCATTTTATTAAATATCAACTTGGCAGACATTTTGTGTAACTTGAGATAACTTTGTACATAATGTAATGTGGACTCGATATTTTTGTACATTGAGTCTGTTTATAAATATATTCATATGGTCAGTTTTAAGGGTAACATGTTTTGTAATGTGTTTGTTGTAAAGAATTAAATTATTAAATCTTTAGTAGAAAACTATTGTTTTCTATGTTTCTTATAAAAATAGGAGATATCTATCCAAAAGTCTATAATATACTTATACCTACTAAAATAACATCACAACCTGCATTACTGCAGCAACTAAATGAAACACCACTTATTGCTACATAGTAGGTATTTGTATGTTATCTGGAGATTCGGCAGTAGTGGTTATTTAGTTATCATTGTGAAATATGAAAACCCAGCATCTACCGTCATAATATTCCTGAACGTCCCATATCTGTATATTGTTGTTGTTGATCACACAGGCAGGCACAGATTCTTTAATTGCCTTAACTGTTGTAATCTCGTCTGCTTTGCGGATGTTGCCTAGCGCGGAGGAATGCGGCTGCGCTCATGCTCGCGTCCACTCGTTTAGTACACTGACCAAAACGCTAAGGTTGTCAAGTCCGGTCTCGATCCTTTTCTGACTGGGCTACAGTTTTATATAAAGAAAGAATTAAGAGTATGTAGTTCTTAGAACATAATATGATACGACAAATTGTAAATTGTAAAACAGCTTGTTTGGATATTGTAAAAAAGAACGACAGGCTTGTCATGCATTAAAATTACCAATTTATCTATTACTACTAAGTTTATCTGTATATATCTAAGATAGGAAACGCTAGCATTGAGCTAAATTTCTGTGATTCCAAAGTCTAGTAATAGCGACTTTTATACAACTATGGTCAGGTATCGAAGGAGGTCTTTCCACCAAAAGAAAATCGGTAACTAACGCTTGCTATAATTCCTATGTTTAAAAAAAAACAATCGTATTATAAAAGAGCATCGCAAAAGTGAGCCGATCAGGAATTAGTAGACCGATGGTTCCGGAGAGCTCACACCTGCTGTGTGTACTAAGGACCAAGTATTGAGAAAACAAACAGTTTCCAAATTGCGAGCACAATATTAATGTGTGAAAAAAGCAAGGAAGTAGTAGTCTCTATATTTGTAAAGTACCAGTACTTCACGATAACAATCATCGCCGTCTAAAAAGGTCATCGCTAGGTCTACGTTTGAGTTATTTTTGGCTTCGCGCTTTATTGTTGCTGTACGCGATTGACGACTTGGTTGTAAACTCACCATTTTGTCACAAAATATTCGTTTCAGGGACTCTACCCACTAAGCTCGTTAAGTTGGACTCATCCGATGTTTGAAGACTAAAAGCTCAAGCGAAACGATATTCGAATCTACGAATGTTAAGGTATATGACCACTTTAGAGAATAGAATTCCAGAATAGTTCGACTGGCCCGTCACTCGCACACAAAACTAAGATTACCGCACAGATGAGTAAAATATTTGTTCGAATTTATGACTAACCAGTCAAACCTTGGTGAATAGGCCACTAACGTTTGACTAGTGTTCGCGGGATCATTAAGAAAAGATCCTTCACCAAGTAAGGACTATATAAAAAGAATTTCTTACAATAAGCAATGGGAAGATACAATGATAGCCACACCTAGTCAGTCCCATTTTATAATATAATCTTTACCAAGGAGATTCGCAATCCAAGATTGCCAAAGCCGAGCCCCCCACCTTTCTGACCAGTACTGCTATTTCGGAAGAAATTTCAGTATCGATTTATAGATACAAATCCAGAGATTTTAGCATTGTAGTCTCATGTCGTGTTAAAACGAAATTGATTAAAGAAAGACTTGCCATTTGCGTTTCGTCGGAAGCCGGGACCCCAGAGACGGGTGTGCGTTATGTGGGCATGAAATATGCCTGATGTTCTGTAAATAGCAATAGTTATAAACAGGGCAAAGCAGTGACTATCCGAAAGATCTAATTGTACAGTCTCACGCCCGCATCCATCAGGGGTCGGTAGAGACTATCGAGAGCCACAGGCTTAGGCTACGATCCTGGCACATTGCCGCATAGAGAATGTAACTATTTCCTGACGTATTTTTATGACCTGTCAATGGAAATAACGACATAATATGTACGACAGATGTGTATAACGGATATGTAAAGATAGAAATTGTCAACGAGTAACTTAGGGAATTATTAGTTAGGTAAAACAAACACCGGTCTAGGTCTTTTTATTTTTCTAATATAGGACTAAATGTAAATAAATTCAAATTATTCGAATTGGACGCTAACTTGTATAGTAACGGTTTGTAACTGAAGGGCTACCTCTGATTAAACAATTGTAGTACCTATTTGTAATCTTAAAACTGTCGTAGGAGATAACCCTTCAATTACACGCGCATATACCTCTATCTACATTCAAATTAACAGAAATACTGTGATAATCATTCACTTTCTCACGTAATAATAGTGTTAATTTTTGAAGGTATTTAAAGTTCTGTGTGGATGTTTTACATGTAATTATTATTATTTTAGGTGTACACTTTTCTAAAGCAGTTATTTTTGGGCTTCATAAACAGTGCGTTCACAAAACTTTTCGAAACATGCTAAACTGGTTTACCCGCCGTTATAATTGTATGATTTTAGATAATATTCTGCAGCGAGAATTTGGAGATTTTTCTGCAAATAGCCAAATCTATATGGGCAACTTATTGGCTATCCTTGCTAGGTTAGGAACTGGCAAAGGTTAGCATGTTGCCCATCTTGAAAATTGCATACTACCATATTTGATACATATGATACATGGCCTGCTATTTAACTAAATTGATCAGCAAATAAAATCATGTATGCCAGCAGTAGTATGAATTAAATCAATTTGCAAAGAAAGCAGCAGTTAGCAGATAGGAAAAGGTGGCGATTGCTCCATCGATAAGAGTATTAGCTTAAATTTATTATTATGATGATGATACCCTTGCTATTGAGAAAAAATGACCCATAGTCAAATACGTTGCACTTTTCATTAGCGAGGTGTTTCAAAGGAGTTTAATTCTTTATTTACCTCGACGGTCATTACCTCGATGGTACATTTCATCGATCGGGTCGTTACCTCTGAAAAGTCAGTACAGTATTGATATGTTAATTATTTGCCCAAAAATTAAGATAATCACGATGCCCGTGGCTTTATAAATTATAGAAACTGGCTATTCGTATGTCTGAGTTTCAATGGAAATAACTTTGTATAGCTAAATTGTTTGGCTCATAAGTTTGATACATCGGTAGCTGCCGCCACTCTTGCGCACTGCCCTTATCAGTTACACTCCGGTGTTCTCATTCTCTCTTCGCCGATCTTCAGATGTCCGAGTTAGATGATGGACTTCTGATAGTCGCACCAGATGTCAATAGTGGGTTCGCTAATTGCGCTCCAATCGAGACCATTCGGCTGGCTCCATGAACTCCTCTGGCTCATACCCTTCAAAGCCCAGCATTTAAAAGTGGGGTTGCTAGGTTCTGCAGTCTACTACTTGCTCAGATCAGTACCAGCCGTAGATGAATGAGTTATCTTTAGGGTCGGTCTATCCACGCCTTATGCTGAGCTGATGATATTTATTTGCTGATTATATTTTCGTTTATTTTTAATACCAACAAAAATAGTATAGGCCCAAATTACTGAATACTTGCTAACCCTATGTACAGGCATCAATAATTGTTGATACTTCATTTTATTTTTGACATGATAAAATCTTTTGAATTATATTTTTCACATAAGATGAAATATTTTTTGAGGTAAGACTAGAGCAGAATACCCATTATGAAAAAAATTGTAAAACGAACCAAAACAGTTTCCTATTTACTTTAGGACATGCCTACTTACTGTTTTGCTTTAGTCCTTAATCTTGGTCATTTGGAAAATCGTGAACGATGTAGTCGATTGCACCAACTTTAAATTTTACGGCTAATAGCGCTAAACGTTTGGACGAAACATACGATTAGTGGACGTTCACGGAAAATGGACACGTTCATCTTTAGTATAGTTTCGCCAAACTGAAAGACAAAAATTGAACGTGTGTAAGGCGCATTATAGCGCGAGTCTGTTTGGAGCAGTACCGCACTCGTATTTACTACCCCAAAGATGTAAATAGCGATATTTGCAACATGCGACGCTTTCGCGCCATCACATTTTGTCGCGGCGTCGCTGCTCGCCGTTAGATACACCTGCACGCGGCCACTACAAGCGCGGTGGTGGTACAACTCGGAAAACTTAACTAACAAGTTGGTGAAATCTGGCAACAAATGGGATAGATGATTCGCTTTAAATAAGGATATTATGAATTTAATGTCCTGTCGATGTTCATTTATAGATTTTATAACAGCTGGACAATAAAAGCAGCATGAATACAGATCCGAGAAGTGCTCTTTCTATGGTATCAAATAATATTGTAATAGGTAACATGTTCTATCTTTATTTCGTTAATTATCTCACTATTTAAAATAAATAGGTATAAGAGAACAACATAGTACAAAGCCTGTTTTATTTCTAATTACTTCGTATACCCAGACTGAAAAAGTCAAGGTCAGGATTAAAAAGGACATCGTCCTGGTATCTACTAGGGTCTTACAATAATAGTGTAAAATATTTCAAGAGTACGAGAATTTATGTAATAAATGTAAGTCTAAAAATGCGACAGTCTACTGCTGATTAACTTTGCATATTTAAACGTTGTGGGATTATTAATGCATGCATGCATGATTTTATTTACATTACGTTTTAATTATTAATTATAGAACTGAATTATGCATTTATTTCTAGCGGATATTGTTATGGTTATGTACTTATGACATACATATTACCTCATAAAAATATCTACAGTCATAGCTTAATGTTCCAATTACATACACGTCGTTTAAGGATAAACTTTCTATACCAATATATAAAAAATTTATAAGTATTTTATGTTATAGGTATTTTCCATACTATTTTCAACACAGCTGTATCATAAAATAAGAATGTAGATAAACTATTATTACACTGATATTGTAAGACCCTTTGAATACTTGTTTCGATATTTCAAACAACTTTCTGAGCGAGCACCGTACGTAAGCACTTAAATTTTTTTAATCCTACTTATTATAAAGAGGCTTCTAAACGGGCAATATTTTTACTGCAATGTATGGCAATAATGGCCCAGCCATGCATTGAGTGGGAAATAGGTGCCCGAATCTGCCGGTATCAGGAAAGAGACCCCGTGGGCGACCCAAGGAGCGATGGATTGACATCGCTGAGTCGGATGCGAGAGCCAACGGCTTACGACGCGAGGATGCCGAAGACCGGACGAAGTGGACAAGAATGGATAGGAAAGCGGACCCTGGCTGAGGCCGGGATAACCGCTAGGACGATGATGAATGGCCCAGCAATGATAAAACATTTGCAAGAAAAGGATACACTATGCAACAACAATAAGAGTGCGGCTGAAACAGTTGCAGGCAATACCGGCCATTGTTTTTCAGACACTGCAGTAAAAATATTGCTCTTTTAGAAACACCTTAAAATTATATGATAGTTTGTATGTTAAAATGATAGTTTGTATGTGGAAGACGAAGTCGCGGGCAAACTATAATTGTATCCTACGCACTCGGCAGCATTACGCGCGCTTGTACATCTTACCTCAAAGGTTTTGACGAAATGAAAACATTAAAAATAATTAATTTTTATTATTTTGTACTAATATAACATGATTAATTGAACACTAGGCCCGTCAGGCAAAATTCCTCGTAGGAAATGCAACTTAATCAGTGATTTGCGTCAGAAGTGCAGTGCCGCGTATGATCCAATACGACGAGGACATGTTGGTATTCAGTAAAACAGGAAGCACAAAGTTTGTGCTGTGGCCCGTGGTGGATAATACGCCTGAAACGAGATTTCGTGTTTTCAGGTAAGTTATAGAAAAAAATATCCCGGGTGTACTCTCGCGATTGAGGGCCCGGAATCCGCCTTGCCCATGATCCAGGATTTGGCAAATCAGGTAATTACTGTAGAGCGACTGCCATCTGACCTCGGTGACCACCTCAACAGGGGAACCTGACCAGATCCAGATTTTAGCACGGTCACACATTCAGTCGTCTAACCTGAATGTGCAGGTTTGATCACGATGTTTTCCCTCACCGTAAGAGCATCGGTTAGTGTTCAACTAATATACATAAGACCTTGTCCAGATGGAGTGAATCCCCGCGAATCGTTGGCGGGGTACAGGACCTATTTTTGCATCCACGCGAGTGCTTGTCTTCTAATACTTGTCTTTTCTTTCTCTAGCAACTTACCCACGAGTGTGAAAGAGATAGGTCACGCCCGCGAGCGCTCGCGTGGATGTGAGCGGTTTCAAAAATAGGTCCCCTGAGCACCAATACCTACATTGCGCCCACAAGGAAGGCGCGAGAGACTCGCCCTGTCTGGACAAGGTCTATCACAAAAAAGTCATTAGTGCTGAGATCGATCCCCAGTGCCCCCATGGGCACGAGTGCGACCCGCAAGCCATTAGGCCACCTACGCTACTAAACGGATGCGAGAGCCGACGGCTTACGACGCGAGGATGCCGAAGACCGGACGAAGTGGAGAAGAATGGGTAGGAAAGTGGACCCTGGCAGAGGCCGAGATAAGCGCTAGGATGATGATGATGATGATGATGACTACATTTTGTGGGTCTAATACTGTTTTCATGAAGATAACTTATGTATAAAAATGATTACATTGACTTATAAGACTCATTTTTTCGAGAGCGACGGTGGCCAAATGGTTAACGGATCCGACACGTAAGCGAGAGAAACCGGGTTCAAAACCCACTGCTGCCATGTACCAATGACTCTTTTCTGAGTTATGTACATTAGGTAGATGAACACTACAGGCAAGTTGTAGCTTAGCAATATTAGCTTGTTAGAACATTCATCACACCTAAAGTCAATAATCCACTGCTGGGACTTGCGGCTCTTCCACATCAATGCTATAATCCTGAAAGTAGCTACTGGTACAGTGCAAGAGTGCATGACCACCTTAAGAGTAATATTCCTTTACACTACTGTGTAGTTGTTAAACTGTTTTTATAGCAGTCATTCAATTATATTTTATTTATTATATATAAAATACCCTAGGGGTAAAGGACAAGTCCTTTGGGCATACGGCACACCTAATTCTCCCTTCTTGTGAATGTTGCTGAATCGGCAAAGGAAAATTTTACTTGAAGTGGTAATGCACTTATGCTCTTGTACTGGTACATAAATAATTCTCATAAAATGTATACCTGCTCGCTCAGCTGTTTTGTATAACGGGGCCTCGTAACGTGTATCAGGTTTTCTAATTTCAGTTACAGGTTTAAACCAAAACACAGGCAGGGGTGGATTCATTTGACCTGAAAATAACGAATTACGTTTTGTCTAACAAATTTTGGTCAGTGTCTAAGACGCTGCCCTAATTGGCAATGGTCGTGCGACCATTGTTGTAGGGTGGACGTCGCGCGACCAATAGGTGTCCTCAAAACCGCCCGTTGCCAATTAGGACAGCGCCTTATGCTGAAGTTGATCTCCGATTCAAAATTCTGTATTTTTACACGTGTGATTTACAAGTCTCACAAAAATACACGGGAGGTAATTTGACCCTAGTCAGTGCATTCAGGGGCTTTACTCTACCCAAACTATACGAACTGTGGTATCCTTCCTGCTTATTTACCTAGAGTGACAAAGTAATTCCTTTATGCGGTAAATGCAAAGGCGCAAACTTTCGTCTTTTTGGGGTTAAATCGAACTAAGCTGCATAAACCTCAATTCGAAACTAAATCTAAAGTACCTAGTTTCGATTTCAGACACAAATTTGTCCCTATACTCATTAAAGTGAGTCTGAGAAATGCTTGAATGGTCGGCATAATAATATGATACATCTACTGTACTGTTATCTGCCTAATAATGAACACTAGATTGCATCATATCATTGATACGCAGAAGACAGCGTTGATGATAAAACACAGCCCTGTAGGGCCCTACAGTTCACGAGCCTAGAGGCGGAGCACTTCCCATTAACAACGACGTTAAGGCTAAGATCTGTAAGAAAGCTGGAGACCCATCTGTATAATTTCTCGGAAAGACCATAGGAAACATGTTTCGAAAGAAGAGCCTTATGCCAGACCTGATCGGCTTTTGCCAGCTAGCTGACTGCTAAGGCTTCTTCCTTGCTTTTAATCGCCTCAGCCCATTCGTGGGTCAGGTAGACCATTAGATCACCAGGCGACTGACGGGAATCTGTATTAACCCTTTAACCGCCACGCTTAGAATCAGTTGGCGTGCCCTCAGCGCCACGCACAGTATAACGAAAAATAAATACCTACAACAAATAGTGATGTTCAATAGTATATCGATATGGGTAATTCCCCTTCAAACGCTTACAATGAGGAGTTTTCCAATAGGTATTTAAGGCATTCCTCACCACTCACTAGATGGCGCCCCGACAATTTTGGTAATTGATAATCGCTTGAAATAGGTTCTTAGCAAACAGGATATAAACACTGGGTACGTTGTATTGGATAATATTATATTTGTCAATAGTTTTCAACCATTTAGAGGTTGTAATAATAATGGAACATAGTGCCAACTTCTATAAATATTTCTTTTTACACTTCGTTCAACCTTTAACAGTTATGTTTATATTAATAAACACTTTATTTTCAAGTTTAGTATTACTGCCACCATCATACAGATTTAAAAAAGATTACCAAAATTGTAGGAGCGCCATCTATTGATGCTTTTTGAAACGAACTATCAATACCTACTGGAAAACTCCTCATTTCATCTAAATATCGTAACAGACAGTAGATAGAAAACGTTACTTTGTAATTTTATTTCTAATATTAGCAGGTATTTTGGTAACACAATGAAACAAAAAGCGTTTACAGATATTGAAAGATTTATTGATTTCCGCACAATAAAATTGGTCATGAAAAGAATTTTGTTATTCTTATTTTTCAATGCAGTCCTATAGAGTATTCTTTATCTAAATGCAATAGTTAACAAACAACATTGGTCAGTTTTTTAACAAACATGATTATACTTATTTCAACAATATTAATATCAGTTTACCGAATCGAACCTTGACAGATTCTAATGATATTTAACTACAGATCACCTTCCAGAATACGTATTAATTCTTCAGCTGTAATCATGTTTAATCACATTAATCGATAACACGAACATAATAATAACACGCATAAGCACAACACCAATGGAAAAATCCAGAAGGCGGCACTCGTTTATGACGTCAGAAGCGGTCGTCTTTTTCCGTCCGTGGCGCTGGGTGTACTAGCAACATTAGTTTCTAAACATGCAGACTAGGGATGGGAATTGTCGATTCAGTCACTGACATTTTTAAGCTTTATTTATTATAAATAAAACAAAATAAACACATTTATTTATAGAAATAAATGTGTTTACTATAGATTAACATTTGCTTTATTTGTTTTATAATAAATTAGTAAGTATAAACAGAAATAATTTAATTTATGTGGATTTTTCTACCAGTAAATCATTGCTTATGTCCCATCCTTATTGTCGGATTTTTCCGTCACTGGCGCTGGACACCAATACACTTTTCGAATAATACTATCAGTAATTTATTCAACTTTAGACATTATTTTTAAGTCTTCTAATTAAGAAACTAAAGTGTAAGCAATTGTATATGATTACTTCATCAACTATTTACCAAATTATGAACATAATTTTAATATAATACAGTGCTATCAAACAAAAAGGCAGATTAACCGAGTAGTGGTATTTGGTCGTAAATATCCGTCCTTGGCGAAATGAGCACGAAAATTTTTGTCGGATATATCCGACCTTGGCGGTTAAAGGGTTAACGATCACTGATGAGCTGATGATGCTTCAGATACTGTAGAAGCTGTCGGTAAATAATAGACTCCATTATTTTTGACAGCAAGGAGATTATAGAGTTGTGTTGTGAGAATCAGAAGACCGCCTTTTTTGGGGATTGGGTGACGCGAAAAACGCGTTAAGACCGTGGTCAACATAAAAGGGCAAACTTTAAGCACAATGGAAGGGATGCCATCTGAATCATTGGACTTCTAACGTCCAAAGGACAGATTTTTCAGTCAACTGGATATCCAGCATAGAAATTACATGCTGATCTTCTGTAGGCAGGTCCATTCATGCTACATGCATAACTTGCCAGTAGCGTAGCTCTACCACTTCAAAACAGTTTCTACCAAAACAAATCAGTGTACCAATATAACAATGTACCTTAAGCTTCCTTCACACAGTCAAATACATCTACGGCAAAACAAGCATTTTATCATATTTTTTTTTAAACTGAGAGCAACTTGTTTTTTACAGTTCTAATGAACAATCGACCAAGTGGGTCACTATTTAGATTATTGGATTATACGTAAGGCATATTGGAATTGTACCTGGTATTGGGTCGACTAGTTGTTTGGCTTCAAGATCCCAGCGGCCTGCGTCAATGAACAGTCCGTGGATGTTCACACCATCCTTCGGTTTCTCGAGGGTACCGTAAACGTCAGCGAATTTTTCGTGGCTATCCTGAACAAATAAGCCAAGAAGATATTGTTAGTAGGTTTGATAATTGATCATGTTGAAAGATGGCATCGTGTAGAGGATGCGATGCAAATAAATCAGTACCTACTTAGGTATTTAAATCAATTTATTTCTGGCAGCTAAATAAATTACTACCAAACACATTTAGACGCGCGACTGTACCGATGCACATGCGCCACTACGCATGGCGTTTCGGGAAATTACACGTTATGTTGTATAAAGATTTGGTTTAACCTCTCCGGTCCAGGCATGTCCAGGTCAAGATTTAAGTTCAAGTCCAGGCACTGGTACATCGAAAAACAAAAGGACGTCTAGACAATGTCTTATTGGTCAAGACAAACAATTCTAAGACTTGACTAAAGCAAAATACTATACTAGGTAAAGTAGGTAAAATATTGTCTCGGTTATATTGTCTTTAAGTACTTAAAATACATTAGTTTTGCATCAAGAATACCTACTGTAGTTTTATTTGAATAATATACTATTATTTTGGATGCAGAATAAATTGTCTATAAAAATGCAAGGGTTATCAATATTTTCTTATATACAGAAAATATTTACTTGGACTTCAATATTCCTGAGAATATTTATATTATTCACTCGTCCAGCTAGACGAGGACCACCATCACGACATAGGACAGGTTCAGATCCAGTCCAGGATGAGGACACAATCAGGTCCAGGTCCAAGACCCGGTCCAGATCTTAGTCCATGTTAATAAAATAACCCTTTACCCGCAAAACTGTTGTGAGTGTGACCCATAATTTCCGAAAATCAGTTTTGCTTGGTGTCATCTGTTTCATTCCCATTATTTTTACAGTGCTTTATTTGACATGGCGGTTTAGAGGTGAATTATTACTAATTATATCTACCTTCCCAGCGGCTCTTCTTTTATTTTGCTTGTACAAATCGTCCTGAGACAAGTGGAAGGCTATCGGAAAGAAGTCGAACATTAGGGCGTCTATCGGCACGCGGTAACGACGCGCGTACGATTGGAGTGAACCCGTAAGCAGCCCTTGGGGAAAGAATAACCCGGACACCCAGTTACTTGGCTGGCTACCATCCGTCAACCATTTCTGCAACACGTGATATCAAAGTGTGAGTGTGATATTTCTATCGTTAAATTAGTTCTAGGTAATAAGGTAAAAGGTTACGAATTAGCACTCTGATGGCTGTATGTAGTGTTCCAGACTGCAAATATTACGACAACCAATTTGAATTAGACAAAGCTTGTGTTCATTAAAATATTTTATTATAAGTACCTCCATAAAGTCAACCCGGAGTGTAAGATCGTGAATCCAACTTCCAAGAGACTTCAACGAGTTATATCCTTTTTTATGCCACATAGCAGGCACTTTATTGTTTATAAACGATTTGAAAATTTCTTCGAATGCTTCCGACATGACGACTATACCCTGAAATCGATTATGAGTAAGTATGTAGGTATTTCGGATGTTGGTTCGTAGCTTTGTGTGGTCGATTCAGCTATGTATTAATTTATACCTTTATCGCTTTTTGTAATTCGTTTAGAGACGAATGAATGAGTGCTAGGAGTGTATTAAATCGATCAGTTTCATGTATAAGGACGGTGGTGAGTGAGTTCATCTGGCCCATGTCATCGAGGACCAGGAGGTCCTGGTTGATGTTGGATTTCTCTATGTGTCGCGGCACCACTGCGCGGGTCTGGTCGCATACGCGCCACACTATCTGGTCGGGCGTCTCCCCGCCGCCGCCGCTCGCCTCGCGAGGCTGCACGTCCACTATCGTTGTTATTAATGTAGTACTTTCCTTAGTCTGGAATAGAATAAGGCCATGCATTGTATGTAATATTACATTACGCTTTACCTACTTAATTTAGTTAACCAATTGTATGTCAGCTCACTTCAAAGGCAATATTAGCATTTTCATGCATGCCAAACACTTCTGGATCCTCAATAACCGGTAGCGAATCAACATATTCGCGGTAGGCGTCGATTTTCTTTTCTCTCGGACAGTAGTATATTCCTGAAGAGGAATAAACGTAACCCTCTTCTAGGGTAGGTGGCGAGAAAAATAGTTTCAAAATAGTAGTCAAGCACCGCTGATCCCACATGTCAGTAACTCGGCCGCCGTACGTGATTTGACCTGGTCATTAAGATCTGGATTAACATGCACATCATAATAAACATGATGACGAACCTACATGATTCAGAGCGATTGACTAAGCACTTAAGAACAGAATAATGGAGCGGAAGCAATATCATATAACATATAATGCTCACTGGTAATGTATTCTAGAGCATCCCAAGGGATTTTCCCGCACTCGCAGAACATTTGCAGATTGAGCATTGCGCACTCGCGGTCGCTGTTATTGAACTCGTAGGTGATGTTCCAGCCCAGCGGGCCGAACTTCTTGCGCTCTTGTATTATCCCATGAAATATGCAGATCCCGAACAGCATGGTACGCCAATCTTGCTCCAGTACTGTCGAGCGTCGTTCGATAGGTATAGTAAACAGCATATGCCGGATAAATTTTAATGCAATAACTTATTATTAATTATGATGATTGGCTTACAACCGTACCTAATGGGAATATGTATGTGCAGTTAGTTGGTTTTCATCTAGGAGAGTTCACAAAAATTTAATTTAAATAGTGAAAATAATACTGAAATCGCTGAAATAGCATACTTATATAAACTTCATAATTTATCATATTGCCGGGTCATTATGAATCATCATCATCACAGCCCGTAACAGTCCACTGCAGGACTTAGGGCCTCTCCCACAAAAGGGGAGGTTATTGCCATAATCTCCACGCTACTGGTGTACTACACCCATGAGCGTAAGGGGTTGGTGCTATTCTACTCTGCCGGACACTACACGTCCAATAAACAATAATACACGGTCATTATAAATACTGCTACGTAACTGTTAGGCAAACTGATAATTAAGATACATTAGGCAACAAATTGACCTGGTTGTACTCCAGATTGCTGGGTTAGGTTAAGTTAGGCTTGTGGCTATCAAAAGCCGAGCGAACAAGATAGCGAGGCTCTACTTTCACTCATGGTTAGATATCTAACCTTAGGATGGTTCGTCAACTATACTAAATTTCTCTTACCAATTGTTTAGTTTTTCGTGAATAGAAACTATAAATAGAGATATTACCTTTAATATAAAATAATGTAATATTATATTTACCATGTACTTCAAAGAAGCTGGTATCCATCTCAACCATAGCCCTTTTGACATTTGCCTTTAGACCTTTGGGTGGTTCGTTGGTGACTTTTACGGCATTTTGTAGCACGGATACAGGAAATTTGGGAGTAGGCATAGAACTTAGGTACAGCCTAAACAAAGGATCGAGCACAGAGTTTTCAGCTCCCAAATTTGCCACAATGAGCTCCAAGTTTAACATCCACGATGCAGCTAAGTGGCAATTCTGCAAATAAACGATTACATATGAGAAAACCCTTTGCTTTCTTAAAAAGAATAATCCGTCTACGTAATACGTACTTAAGCAGGTACTTTAAATACAACATCTCGAGTTCGAGTCGGTGAGGACCATTTCAGAGTTAGTACCTAAATTAGATCTTTACCTTAGATACCTATGAAAATGCCTATCCTACCTATGAAAATAAATTTATGACATTGAAAAATTAGCTTGTACGAAAATTACGGTTTCTGTTTTTTTTTTCATTATACAAAACCGCAATTTCAAATTGCATTTTCAAAAAGGTAAAGACCTATTATGTACCATAACCATAATAAGAAAATGTAAGGCAGCTGCGTTGCGACACGCACGGTGGTTAATTTTGTTTCAAGCTACTTTAATACCGATATTTTAGTACCTACTGCTTAGTACTTCTGTGGTACTAACTGTGCGCCAGACGCAACTAACCACTGGACGAACAGGTTTCGTGCCATAGTAAAAAAAATTGAATTGTACACTTTTCAAAATTATATTTTTTCTGACCGGCACTTTCAGTTTTTTGGTGATATCCTTACTAGGATATCATTTATTTTGTATCAAAAGTAGGTATTAAAAATATTCAGTATTTTTTCTAATCCACGCTGACCCTTAAGACCAGCCGCGTGTTTAACCCGCGATGAACCACCCCCAACTGTCCGCATGCGGTTACCGCTTGACGTAACGCTGGCCCTGATGCGGATTATAGTCTTACTTGCAAGAAGATCCAGTCTCCTCTTGGCTTTGCATTGGCTATCATTTTCTCAGCTACTGGACCCTGCCCCTGTCCCAAAGATATAGAATGGACCCGTTCACGCATTCCCATTTCCGTGGCAAACCTTTGGAATGCTCCAAAGGGATCAGAGCCGGTGCTCAAGACGAACACCAGAGGTGTAGTGCTCGACGTATCAGCGTACCTGAAAATGAATTAAAATATGCAATAAAAGCAGGCCACATTGTAGTCGTATGACCTAGGTTTTTGGACGTTTTTGGAATTTCTTTTACCATAACGATATATTGTCTAGCCAAAGACCACATGTACGCGTCCGAACTCCTCACTCATCTTGCCCACTTATCCCTTATTATCTTAATGTGTCGTAGGGTATCCTCGAAACTACCAAACTATAAGGCAACGTGTGGTATGGTAGCCTAGCCAGACTGATGATCATAGGTGCTGCTGCGGTTCATTGTTGTCCCTCTACCAGCGCTCTGGTCATCATGGCGGTAATGCCCCGGGTGTGCTCTCGTCCGCACGGGTCCAGGGTCCGAGATCAAAAATTTGGTAAATCAGGTACCTACAGGCAGGTTAGGTAGAGCGACTGTGGACTGGGGAACCTGATCAGATTGGACCATGGTTACACATTCAGTCATGGGAATGAGTAGGTTTTGTCAATATGTTTCCCACGCCGTAAGATTCGAGCATTAGTCAGTGGTCAACTAATGTACTTACATAACTAAGAAAAGAGACATTAGTATGGAGGACCTACATGGTGGCAATGGGGTTCGAACCGGGTATTGGACCCCATTGCCACCGATGCACCATACCGCGCTACCAGCGCTCTGATCAATGTTAATCACTCTGCTCACTTTCAAAATGCCACCATGATAGAGACCCTACTCATATCTCCTGCGAATCGGTGTAATATGTCAGTGTGTATCCCTGCCCGATTCCTTGGGTTTCGCCATCTTACCGCCTGTAGGAATGCAATCCACACGATGGCTACGTTCAGTTCTAATTTTGTAGTATCGGAACAAGGCCATACCTACTACGAAACAAATACTGCGTAGTAGTACACGAATATATGTGTATAGCCAGCATTAGCCCAATATCCTTTGATGTGCGTTAGATAAATCTACACTGCGGCTTTTCGAGCGCTGACACCAAGCCATTCGCCAGACCATCGCCACTGCGTTCTCCATACAATGGTTAATCGTAGAGAAACCTAATAAATTTAACGTAATGCATGGCGAAATAGAGCTTCTTAATTAATAATTACGTGCTCGAGATTTTACTTGTAGCGACGCCCATGTTTTTTATTAGAGTTTAGACGAGAGCAGGTACATATAGGTAGTATTAGTAAGTATTCTGTGACAAGGACCTTGTATCTCTAGGTGGTCTATGCTATGCCCTAATATTCTTCACCGATAAGCTACAATCCTTTTCAAACTACAATAAAATCTAAAATTTCGATTTAATTTCGATTTGATTTCGATGGATTTCGTGCGCATGCGCATTATTTTGTTGATTATGTTGGCAGCTTTGTCGCGAGCGGCGATCTCGATGACGTATGTCATTATGTGTCAAGCAAGTAAACTCTATTTACTTCAACTTCACTGTATTTATTAACAAGTGCCTTTATTTCCTTCCTCAAGTGTCCTTATTCCCAGTTTTTCCTGATATATTTCATTCCATATTTGCAAAGAGTTAATGAGAGTTCGGTCGGAGTACGGGAGTACGAGCGAAACTAGCTCGCCTCATTCGTTTGTATGCAGTTACTGGGCGGGAGAGGATTTTTCTTTTCTATTCCACAATTCAAAATAAACTTTAAAAGGAGCAGTGACCCAACGCAAGGTATATTTATCTGTGAACCAAAGTACAGAAAATATACTAAACGAAATGGCTTCTCAACTTCCTACTTCGTTTACCTTGAATAATGGGTCTATTATGCCAGCAGTGGGGTGTAAGTAACTTTTATGTATTATTTATAACAACATAAGTCATATTATCTCTATGACCATAAGTACTTATAGTACCTACTTAAATTAATTTGCCTACATTCCATTACCTACCTATCAAAATATTTTTTTAGACATGTACCCATTCTTAACAAAAGCATTCCTATTAAAAGATTGGGCTACACACACCTTTCACTAAGTGAGCCACATAGCCAAACTTATCTTGTTCTTAGCTGGGAAATTATCATATCTTTTTCAATTCAATTCATATGTACCATAGGCCTAATTGTTTTTGAATGATTTTGATTATTCAATAGATTGTTAAGAGTTGATGGAGTTATATTCAGGTTACCTAGGTTATTACTGTTACAACACAATGAGGAGCATTACGGAACTATATTAAACATTTAAAAGTAACTTAATTTGGACACTTAGTTATCATTCTCATTCAGAATCAGGTTGTCAAACAGACTTCTTGGTAGGTAGATGGTTACAGTTGGAACCTAATACAACCACCTAATCCAAATCTTTCGCCTCATCAAACTACCCAACTGTACCTATTTTATTGATGTTTGCTTATGATACACGTTCTAAAATTAATAAGCCTTTATTTATTGTAGTTGGTACATTCAGAATTCGTGATAATGAACTGATTTACAAGGTAGTAGATTCTGCTTTGGATGCTGGATACAGATTATTTGGTATGTATAGAGAGATAAAGTAAATTAACATCGTTAAATAATTTTTTAGTAGTAAAAAATATTGAATAGTTGTCTATTTCACTTTGCAGATACAGCAGCGGTTTATAGAAATGAGATGCATTTGAAAAATGCCTTTCATTCTTTGCTGCCTAAGTATGGGCTAGAAAGGAAAGATATATTTGTCACTACCAAAATATGTAAGACAGCACCAAATTTAATATTATAATGTTGTGTTAACAAGTTGTAGTGTCACTATGGTCACTAAATATCCTAACAAAGTAGAAAATTTAAACAACTATATTTTTTCAGCGCCTGATGACCATGGAGGTACAGAAAAAGTAGAATATGCATGTCAGAAATCTTTGAACAATTTGGGTTTAGATTATGTTGATTTATATCTTATTCATTTCCCTGGAACTGCAAAGTATACGTCGGATGACCCAATAAATAAACAGTATCGTGATAAAACATGGGCAGGTCTTGAAAAGCTTTACAAAAGTGGACGTGCTAAAGCCATTGGGGTCTCAAACTTTACTGTACGTCATCTAAAAGAATTAATGAACTCAAAATATATAACACACACATTTGTTCCTTCTGTGAATCAGGTAAATACTTATCTATAATTCTCTCATCATTGTATGAAAATCTAAATATATAATAAATATTCTTTCATGGTATTAATTCTGTTCCAGGTTGAATGGCATCCATACTATTATCAACAAGATTTACTAGATTTTTGTAAAGAAAATAATATACAGCTGCAAGCATATTGTTCATTTGGCGGAACTTCTTCTGCTGATAATTCCTTACTACGAGATGCGACCGTTACTGGTATAGCAAAGAAACTGGGGGTGAGCACTGCCCAGCTCCTTCTGGTATGGGCACTACAGCAAGGCGTCGCCGTTATTCCCAAGTCCACAAACCCGCAAAGGATCAAGGAAAATATCGCCCTAGACTTTACAATACCTGAAGGTGACCTGAAAGCCCTGAATTCTTTACAAAAAAACAAAAAGTATGCTTGGGATCCAACTGTTGTTGAATAATTAAATTCCATCTGTTGTTTATAATATTTTTTCCTATATTTGAACAAAAATTTGTCCATAAATTGTTAAGAAATCTGATTTGATTATTTTAAATGTTTATTGTTAGTTTATGTTAAATTATTATTTAAATGAAACCACCATGTTGCAACCATTAAAGGGACTAATGGCCATTATGGCGTTAATGTCACGGTTGTGCTCAATCATTAGGCCACCGACGCTAAACAGAAGACAATGATTGTTCATTAAAGTTTTTTTTATTTTTTATTAATAAATATTTTGTATTACAAAACAGCCGTCTTTATGTCTTTATGTGTTTCTGCGTAAAGCCGTCGACCTTTTACTTGTCTGCGGAATTTCAACCCACTTAGGTAAATTTGGTGTGAGCGGTGATTTTAATAATAATCAAATTTTATGGGCCTAACAACTCTAACAATAGTTACAAGAATTATATACTTACAAAGTGTTCAATTGCACAGTAGGACTTTCAATGAACACCTGCCCCAGACTGATACACACGTACTGGGCTATGGCGAACACCAACTTTTCTTCCTTGAGGGCTCGAATTATCATAAGCTTCTCTATCGGAGTTAATCTCGCATTCCAGTCAACTTTAGCGAAAGCGTTCTTTGTGTCGTCCACTTGAATCTCCTGCGTGCATCAATGAAGGTACTGGATTAGTGTAAGGTACTTTTTATAAACCATTTTGGATTGCAATGGTAGCAGGTTAGTAAAATAACAAAATACACGACAATTTTTATCTTATCCCTTCATTAAAGCCTATCTTTCTGTTAAATGTATTGAAGCACAGGGTTTCTTAGGGGTATTAAGGTGATTCGTCAGCCATACTAAATTTCTGTTACTATTCTTTCATTCGTTTGAGTGTTTAGTTAACAAACGGGTTGGAGATCGCGGTGATATAAATATAACAATGGAAAACGCTGCTGCCCATTTTCCAGCCTATGGAGACTAGCAGTTTTGACTCGAAATCATTAATCGCCTTGTACGACACCCACGGATGTAAGGGGTCGGTGCTGCTCTGTCGGCCACCACACGGAGAGTCTCATTTACGTGTACTTTAATGTATATTACGAGGACAAGTATACCCTCGTAGTCATACTGATATGACAAACTAGTAAAATTGTGAACAAATTATACTTTTTTATATGAAACAAACACGCAGGCAGGTCACCTGATGGTAAGCGGTAACTGTCGCCCATAACATATGACGACCTGAGTGGTTCAATGGTCAACATGGCGGTCTGCCACGCAAGAGGTCCCGGGTTCGATTCCCGGCCGGGCATAAATTGAAATGATGAATTTTAATTTCTGTTACGGGTCTGGGTGTAAAATAAGTATGTATTAAAAAAAAAAGTATTTAAGTAGTATATCAGTTATCTAGCACCCATAGTACAAGCTTTGCTTAGTTTGGGGCTAGATGGCGCTGTGTGAATTTGTCCACGAATATTTATTTATTTATTTATATACGATTCATGTTTAGGTTGCCGGCAACAAAAATGCAGAACCGCAGGTGCGTTGTCACTGTGAGGACTAAGATGAAATGCCTCATGCCTGTAATTTCGCTGGCTACCTTATCCTTCAAACAGGAACACAACAAAGCAAGCATTGTTGCTTGGCGGCAGAAATAGATGAGGCGGAGGTACTTACCCAGGCGGACTCCTCAGGCTTGACAGAGTCCTACCACCTGATTAAGTACACTCACCACGTTGTAGGTTCCAATTGTAAGCGGTATGCGCTTCAAGCAGTCATCAACTAGGCCTACGAATGATGGATCCTCACGTTCCAAGTGGTTTGCGCATAACCACATTTGGTCCGTTAATCTATCGAGGAAGGGCTTCTTGGGTGGCACCTGATAATAATAATGCATAGAATTGTTATCAAATAAAACCATTTATCTCCTCTAAAACCCAATAACTTATTTTAAACTGGCCGCAGAATTTTTTTTATGAAACATTCTTACGCGGCGTTCTTATTGTCAAATCTAATGACGAAAATTAGTCGTTTTCTTGCTTATGTCATTTCACTGACTCGAAATTTAAATTAAGTTATACCTACAGAAAACGTAAACGTAATGTAAAGTATAGGCACATCAAATATAGGGTCTTACAATAATAGTATAGTTTTTTTTCTATGGTACCTAAAGGGTACGTCGTAAGAATGCTTTATCCTCTAGAAATGAATCTTCAAGTAACTTAGTTTTTAATTAAATATTAAAACGTAAGTGATAACACCTTGCATAGTCCTATCCATTCCAAATTAATGAAAACCGTTACTAACATACTGATCACGTGACTTCTAAGTCTACACAACGTTTTAGAAAAGTGAATCGGCTGATTGCTCTCAAGTGTCAATGACCTCTCGGCCATCCGGCAGGTCATTGACACTGAAGCATTTGACTACTTTTTTACATAACATCTTACATAACTTAAATCAGTTAGTCATCTTCGTGCTCCTATTCAAATATTTTACACTATCATTGTAAGACCCCATATCTACCTAATACTACTCATATAACTTGGCGAACAAACATAAAACTTACCACTTTGGTGCCAGCCGCCCCGCGCAGTATGAAATTCCATTGATCCGTGCGCACCAGGCCGGCGTTCAAATAGATAGCCATGTTCAGAAGGAAGCTGAACACGAGCTTATGCCGCTCGAAAAGCCCGCGGGAAACGTTGCGGTACACCGCCAATGTTATCTCTCGGTATAGGATATCCAGTCTTGTTTCTAGGATGTCGCATTTCTCACTCTTCTCGATTACCGTATTGAACACCTAAAAATATCAAAATTAAATCGTGTGGCATGCGAAACATACGAGCGATTAATGGGTTCAGATGATCACTTGAAAAGGCTAAAGTCCAGAAGCGGTGCCGCCTATCTCCGATAGCACGCCGCCATTACTTTAAACCAATCGCAGCAAGACAGCTCTGGCACTGGCTTGCTGCGATTGGTCCCCACTCAATTGCATCAAGATGGCGGCGTACTATCGGAGATCGGCGGTCCGGCTGCTGCACTGAATTGTTCCGGGATGTAGTGAATCTGTAGACTTGCCTGATTGAAATACTTCAAAGAGAACTGGTACATAGGATCTATGTCCGCGAGTTGAGACACCGCGAAGTAGAGCACGGCACCGCGCGTAGCCACCGTCCGGTACTTCTCTCTGGCGGCGGATATACTCAACTCCGTTGCTTCTGTCTCTATCAACCTTGCGTTGATGATTTCAGAGGTTTCCTGTGGGCGAGAAAGGCGTGTAACTTATAATATAAATAATTAAATTGTTGCATTAGATTGCGGAGACGCCATCACAATATATAAACAGGATTCTGAAACGTAACTATGTGTCCATGTAGTCGTTCCTCACGACATAAATCAGGGATGCAGCCATAAAATATAGCAAAAAACAGACTTGGGTGGGTAGGGTTGATATTTTTTTTCGATATATTTTAAAAACCATTGTTATCGATAAAATTTGCACAGATTTTTGACAAATACCTAATGTAATCTACCTAGCCTTCACTCTGACCAAATGTTTTAACACTGAAGCAGTGAACTGAAGCCGTATTCACAATGATTCGAAACCGTTTCCGAACGATTCGACACGAAATTCTTGAGCGGCGAATCCGTGTCGATCGATTCGAAAACTGTTGTTCAGAATCCCGATGGATTCCACGGAAACTCTACTCTCTATAACATATGAAAATTTCATCAAAATTAACTGAAACCACATTTTACTAAGAACTTTTGCGGGGTCCTTTGTCGATTCCGTATCCGAATCCGATTTCCGAGCCATTGTGAATACGGCTACTGAAGTTAGATCGATTTGGCAGTTTATTGTGACACAGACTGTCTGCTATCTTGCGGGTCAAGATTGGGTGTCATCTACATCGGTACCTTGCTCTCATTGAGCGTCTCAATCAGCTCCTCATCGTCCAGAATATTCCCAGTGGAGGCGTACAGCAGCCTCAGGATCTTGTCCTCGATCTCGAGAAGCGTCGCCTTGTCCGCGTTGATGCGTAGGATTAGGTCGGTTCGAATCGCCTCCAGGTCGGGCCTCTCGAGACGGACCACGTCTCTGTGTGAATGAATGAATGAATGAATAACGCTTTATTGCACATTTACAAGAATACAATGAGAATGTCTGATGAGAGGCGTTGGCGGGTCAGTTGTGACAGGCGAACGCTGTAGACTGTGAGGTAGAAATTCCACTTTTAAGCAATAGTAGACGTGAAAAGTTGCTTTAATGTGGCTGAAACGCGAAATTGCCAAGAGGATGTGAACCGGTTCTTTTTACTTCTAGAACTCACACAAGAGGATATGCAAGTACCATCGCTACGAAAAGTTGAAGTTTGGGTCACAAATAATTTTTTTTATGCCGGTTTGTGCACGACTAACGTTTTGTGGGTCTACGAAGCGGAATTTTTCTTGTACTCGATCACGTAGGATGTCACCCTCACAGTCTATTGTGATGTAATACTTTTACGCCAAACAGAATTCAAGTTAGGAGTGATCTAAGAATAGGGATTTATTCTATTCGGGTCGTATAGATTTGCTTTTGGCATAGATTTGGCTAAAGCTCCGATTTACATAAATGTGCGACGGTTGGCTTACGTACTACGGTGGGCCTATAATTAACGACCAGAGTAAAAATTTGAAACAATGTCACATGAATTCACCACAAGTTCATTGTCATCTACCACATCCACGAGTCCAACTTACGCCAAAAGCTGGTCCTCCAACCCGGAGAGTGTCACGGTGAAATTGACCAGTGTGACCTGGATGCAGATCTCGGGCATGTAGTGAGGGTTCGCCAGCTTCGTGGTAAGATACAGCCGGAAATTGGTGTCGTACTCAATATCGCTGTCGCCCAGGTGAATCAGGAGACGGCCCGCCTGGGATCAACATTGAATCAATGAGACTTTTGTTCACTAGTTCGCGCCACCGGTAAGTGAAGTAAGGTCTTGTTTGTGTCGAAATAACGCCGATTTATTGGGACTGTCAACTTTTTGCATTGGATTCTGATTACACGTATTTTGACACAGGGCCTGACAACACAGTATCGCGCCACCTGCTGGCATTTTCTTTCGCATTAACCCCTTTATAACTATTTTAACTTCACAATTGTTTGTCTGTCCGGTTAATGTCAGTTGATGGTTCCGAATGTCATTTGCCCGTGTATAGCGTGTGGCCTCGCCTACTAAGAGAGATATCGTCTACTGGCTACCTTATCCTTCAAACGGATCACAACTACTCAAATATTGTTGCTTGGAGGCCAAAACACTCAACAAATATACCCAATGTACAATATAGCAAAGTGTTGTATACCTGTAGGAACATTTGTTTCAACAACACCGGAGCGAGGGTAGCGTCCAGGGTCTCACCCAGGTCCTCAATCAGCATTGGCCAGCCGAGCCGGATGCAGTTCTCTAGGATGCGAAGGAACGCCGGATCGGACAACTTCGTGATCATCAGACCGAAGTCGTGCTCCATGTTCTTTATCCATCTGTTTGCCTGTTGGAGATGTCATTTTTTAAGCTCAACATGATTTCGGCGTCGATCGATCAGCATGGAGTGCTGTAAATAGCGATAGTACTCCTGCTATCTTTCTCGCTCCAGGAAATGATGAACTTGAGCGATAGACAAGGACACGAAAAAGTCCTTGGTGAAGTAGAGATCACAATAACTCAGAAAAGGAGCAAAGGCACAGCGGACTAACGAAATACTAATGTGCCTACCGTAGTAAGTCGCACCTGTAGTAGGCGCCGGGTTGTGTCTCCGGTAATATTAATTTACTGAAAGCAAGAGAGCAATGGGCCGTTCACCAACCAGGTGTTCTTACCACAATAAGGACGCAATTTCCTCAAGCAAATTCCATCAAGTGGACTGTTAAAGGCAGATCATCAGGGCTGCGAAAACTACTCAACCCACGGGTAGTTTTAGGCTGATCACGATCCTCAAGAAAAAGGTTTTTTTTATACCACTAAGGTAGCAAACAGGCTTACGGCCTGCTTGATGATAAGCAGTCACAGCAGCCTACGGATGTTTGCAATACCAGGGGCATCACCCACGTGTTGCCGACCACGTAAAAACCATTTCATCCCTTTCTTGAAGACCTTCATGTTGTGCTCTCCATGTAGTTCATTCCACAACTTTAGTGTGCGTGAGAGAAAGTTCCTTTGGAATCGCACAGTTCGCGACCAATTTGGCTACAAAGGTGTGAAGATGATCAGGGATGTCGGAATGACTTTATTTATTTATTTATTGGTACACAAAACAGACTAGGATTGCTCATAATTTACATAGGAATAGCAATAGTCTTAATATAAATACTAACCCAAAACAAGTGTACACATGACTAATATCGAAACTACAGTAAACAAACATTATTAAGTATTGATTGAGGAAATAAACAAAGGTAATAAAGGTACGGCACATTCTAATAACAGGATTGTGGAGGGAAGTATTATTTGTATACACGTTTAAGCTGAAAGTTTTAGAGGCACTGGTAACATGTACAGTATTAAATTCTATTAAACAAATAAGGTCGGGGGAATCAATGTATGAATGTATTTATTTATTTAACATTTATTGTGCACAATAAATAGTATACAAAATAGACATACAGAAAAATATCACAACAGGTACAGCTTATTTCTAAAGAAATATCTTCCAGCCGACCAACGGAAGAGAGAGGTCAAAATCGAGAGGCAGATGGCGTGCACCTTAAATTTACTTACCTACTATAGTACAACTAAATATAAATACATACACCATACATAATAGTACATAATACATACATATATAAATAATATAAATATATATGTATGTCGTAGAGGGTCATGAGCCTAGTCATCATTTTGACTGAGAAACGCAACGTCAATAGAAGCGCCACCTTGCTGGAAATACTGTGAAGACGTCATATTCGGCGCGCGGTCGCAACGAACACTTCCCATTCGACCATCGACGAGTCAAGACGTGTAACTAGCCGCTCATCCATTGAAGAAAGAAGAAGTCTTTATTAATTGCCTCGCATCACATAGCCGTACTCCATAAAGGAGAGTGTGAGTACAGAAGGGACTACCAAATTAGAATTTGTACAAGGGCGCACGTGAATAGATTCCCCGGCGCACCTTGCGTTTCGGCCTCGCGGGATGGCCATGGGTGGTGGCGGGTCTTCCAGTGACCCACGGGTTCGGTAGTCCCACATTATTATCTGTTACTTAAAATTATCCTATGCTTTCATCGTTTGCTGTTTTTATTGTAATTATGCTTTATTACCTCAATACACTGTTAAACTGTTCTTATAATTCTTATTTCAATAACACTATCCCGAAAATACCTTCTGATGGATCTCTCCCCTGCTAGAGTCTGCCCTAGTCTACGACATATACATATTATGGATAACAAATGGAAAGATAGTGTTCTTTTACTCGTTTTTTAAATGTATCAGGCGAAGGACTGGTACGTACAGTATGCGGCAGCGAATTCCACACAATCTAGCCGCATGAACAGAAAAGGAGTTGGAATAACATTCGGAGTGATGAGGAGGAATAGAGAGCAGTGTCTTGACGCTAGAGCGACAGGGCATGTCTTGGGAACGGGAAAAATTAAAACGATCACGAAGGTAGGAAGGAGCTCGAGGATTATAGAGAACATTATAAAGGACACAAAGGATGTAAATATTCCTGCGAAGGCGGATTGGAAGCCACTTGAGTTGGGCCCGAAATTGGGAGATGTGGTCGTACTTGCGTAAGCCAAATATAAACCGGATACCAAGATTTTGGAGCCGCTCAAGCTTATTCAATAATTCTTCCGTAGCGTCGAGATAACAGGAGTCGGCGTAGTCTAATAAGGGAAGAATGTATGTATTATTATAGAAATGTATTATTTTGTAAAGATAAATGTGCTCATATTCTTTTCTTCGGGTTTTTAGCTGTTTCTGTCATAAATCTATGTAAATGACACCGATAAGAAGCCTGAGACAACGATGCCTTCTATGCTGTTAATATGACCGCATAGTAACCCCTTACTTGCATGCATATTCGAGTGTACTTCGTATTTAACTAAAATATAAGCATGCGATAGTGTTTAAAGTCCTTAGTGGCTCTGGAAGGGATTCATTACTATGCACATTGCAAACCCGAAAACCGGGCGAAGTGGAGGCGAAGGAGTAGGAAAGTGGGCCCTGAGGGATGATGATGATGAGTCACCGTCGGCAATTACCTGCTCCTGAGGGTCGATGGTGAGAGGCCAGCGACCGGCGCGCGTCACCAGGATCCCGTTCTCAGTAGACATGGCGTCGCGCGGCAGCCCTTGTGAGTTCCACGTTCGCACCGTGAACGAATCCGCCATTATCGTGATCAGGCTGCAATGGAAACGTGTTTTCGGGAGGTGGCACATACAGTTTTGCTGTGTGCTTCATCTCTGCGACAGATGTTCATAGAACAGGGAGTCCAAAAAGGCATGTAGCGTTTCATATTATGACTCATATTTATTTGTCACAAACTTATCTACAGCGTCGCTGTTGTTGACATTGACATGACAATTCAAAATGGCGTCACTTAGTTCCAGTTTTGGCCACCGGGAAAGATCAGTTTGTGGCACACTAATACGAATCATAACATGAAACGCTAATGTGGCCTTTTTAGACCCTAAGTATTCAGAACATTTCTGTGTCCGCTGTTAGATCATTTTTGTATGAAGTCTGGGATACCCAAGGAAACTTTATTTTTAATACTTTTATATTTGTGTTTTAGTTCGCATGGCCAATCTTGAGACTGCAAATCGACAGAGGACATAATTACAAACAAACACTTCCGGTGGCAAAATCTCCTAGTTCGCTGTTAACCTTGAGAAACTTTGAAACTAGAATGTCTCTGTTAATAGCACGCTAGGAAATTTAGCCATGGGAAACTCTTTTTCTCTCCTCTATCGATATGTGTCATCATAGGTGAATTAAATTAAAATTAGAAAATAAATAGTTTAGGTAGGTATCCCAAAAACGTAAAGTACCTATCTCTTTTATTGCTAATACAGAACAGCAGTATAGTACAATATTTTTGTATGGTTTATCCTACTTTATTGGCGTGCCTTTATTGGACCTAATAATAACAGTTGCTGTCACTGAGATCAAATAAATCTTTATTTTAATAATAAGCAACATCAGATCACCAGCAGCCTAATAATAAGTGTAAATTATGGAAGTTTTAAAGTCTACCCATGTGCCTACCCAACCCCGGTTTAAACAATTAGCCGTCATTAATTCGTAATTTTAAAATATTAATATTATTTTTAATCGGGCATGTGTAAGGGGGGGCTTAATTATAAGAAATGTGGTTATCATTTGAAAGGACTCCTCTTTTCGGTAAACTTTTTGAAAGCGTAAAGCTTAAAATAGTATTTTTTCAGCTTCAAAAGGCAGGTAATAATAGTAATAATAACAAACTTAGAGTAGATTTTTAGTCAACCAGTAGGTACAGTTACTTTTTTAATTCTATTGGAGAGAAGTGAAGATCTTGTAAAAAAGCGTTACCATAAAATGCGCGACAGTAGACGACATTATTGATGCTTTGTAATGGTGACATTTCACTAACTCGATTAAAAAAAAAAAGCTACTGTTTTAGAGAGAAATAACGGTTTTATTTATACGTACCGTTCTATTGATATCGCATATCAAACCTGGGATCGTTCAAGAGGTAAATTAGAGGTCTCCTTATTGGCGGGCACCGCATCTTTAGCGCGCGCCCCTGGTGTTGCTGATGTCCATAGGCGGCGGTGACCACTTTACATGAGGTGGCATGTCTGTCTGTTTGTCTCGTGTATTACATAAAAAAAGAGAAAATACGCCAATCACCACTGGCCGGTACTCACTCGAAGTGTTCCGACGAGGGTATCTCGAGCTCCCTGCAGTGGTTCACCCACTTGTCTTCGAGCTCGCGGCGGTAATGCGCCGGGAACGCGCCGAAGTACGCCACGCAACCGCTCACCACTATCATGTCGCCAGTGGTGCAGCGCAGCCGCTCAGTCGCCGCCTGCGCACACCACACGACTTCAAATAGCACTCAACCATACGCTCTTTTGAGGTTGAAGGTTGAATGGAAGAAATCGCTTCAAGCGATTAGGCATCCTGTTGTTTTCTCTGTTATCGTTACCGATATGTACCGGCTGTATCCTGTATTTATGCAAAAGTGTTCATTCATTCATTCACTCTTCAGAGCTCCTCCACAAAGAGACGGCTGCAATCCTCAGCCATTTAGCGAGAATATACAATAAATGATCTTGTTGGCATTTCTATTTCATTCAGTAGAATGGTCATTAAAATAACTACCCAAACAACAAACAAAGTAACTCATTGAGGGTTTTCGCGATTCCATAATCCACGAGATGGGTCTACTGTGACGTAAGGTCTGCTGTCAAAATAAAATCCTTTCATTGGTTGGAATTTATTTGTCATTTCATAGCAGTTAGTTCTGTCCAATAGCACGACAGTAATTTGACAACGGACCTTACGCCTCACTAGCGCCATCATAAATCGTGAATACCATAATTACCACAAAAAATGTGGGCTAGCTAGCTGCGACTGACACATACATGTGCTCACTTCGGCGGCGATGCGAGTGTCATTCATCGGTCGTCTTGGACCTGTGGCCCATGAAAGCCTAACATAGACTTCGGTATTCGATTCGGCCACTGAGGCACTCAATTAGAATCCGCACGTCTATATTTATCATCACGATTCGTTTCGGAATACCGCTGCTGGATTCATATTATGAGTTGCCAAACCTACTGATTCAGTCTCGGAAGTATACAGAGTTAACGCCAATTTCCTATCGAATCGAACGGCTCTACCAAACCATAGAGAAATTGGGAGGGGGGGAAATAAATCTACCATAAATCTACCGGTGTAAAAGAGGAAAAAGAATCATAGATCTACTGGTGGAACCTTGACTGTGGATCCAAGTTGAATGAATCTAAATGGTCATACGGTCTAAATGGGTTCTGTTCCAGGATCCCTGTTTCCGTACCTTGACGCTCTCCTCCCAGCGTGTCTGTTCGTCTGCCAGGGCCTGTGTCAGTTTCCCGGCGCGCACGAGCCGCGCCGCAGCCAGGTCTACGTCCGCCTGCAATCGCTCACGCTCCTCTTCCACTTGCTGAGGAGTTCCAGGGAGGGAGTAAGTATAAACAGGATTTGAGCTCCCTCTCTGCTCTATTTCCTTTGCATTAACTTTTTTTATGGTAGTCTGTGACAAACGAGCAGACAGCCCAGCTGTTGGTAAGTGGTAACGGTGGTAAATTCCTACATTTAGGTTGAAGGTAACAAAAGTAAAGAACCGCAGGTGCGGTGTCACTATAAGGACTAAGATGGATGTATAACTTGGATGGAGTTTACAAGAGGCTCGTCTACGAGTACCTCAGGCCAGCACCGCATCCACTCCTCTTAGGTTGCTGATGGTCTGAATAACGATTATCGCTGTGCATCAGGTAGACCGTCTGACCTAGGCCAAAACAATGAGGAAGAACCAACAGGGATTCAAGATGTGCGCGTGTGGAAAATTTGACCCAAGTCAACCTTTTGAAGGACTTTGATTAAACTAAAATGAACTATAATTGATTCAGTAAGTTGTACCTACTGCCCAATGTTAGTATGACAGTATAACGGGTACACGGCAGTCACCTGTGTCCCCAAAATCCCTGTCCAGCTTACAGGAACATTAGGCATGTATGCTTCATGGCTGTGAGAGCTGTCCCGCGCTAACAAAGCACGTCCGCAAACTTCACGCCACAGACATGAGGTGGGTGTGCGGCGTTACACGACTCAATCTAATTCGGAATGACACCTACGTCCGGAGTTACCTACATCTTTGGCAGCCTTGGCGTGAGGACATGAGTTTTACGGGTACTCGATCGTGCTTGCTTTTACACTATGATAAAAAAGTGTTCTGCCCTCTTTTCGTGTCTGTCTGTCTTTAATTCCGCTAACTCCTCCTAAACCATGCAACGGATTTTGATACGGTTTTCGCCATCCGCTAGAGAGTTTCTCCATAAAGGTAAGACATGTATATTATAGTAAAGAATAGCCGAGAAAACCGGTAAGGTGTGTCGCTAGTTTTATATTAATTTACCCTCAGTTCATCCAACATCTTAGCCAACTGCGCTTCAATGGCTTCCACTTCCTTCTGCTTCGCTCGCAGTACCGCCATTACGTGTTTCAAGACTTGTGCTGCTTCTTTATGTCTAAATATCATAAATATATAATTAACATTAATATAGTTTCCATAGAGCAATTTAACCATTGAAGAGCAAATCAGCACAATTTTGTTCTAACCACTTGTCACAGCTTTATTAGCGTGGCTAAATGCGTTGATGCGACTGATCAAAACGCACAGCATCGCTGAATTACATTGGTCGTAGGTTGGTTGACGCAGAAGCTGCGAGGGATGATTCTGATTGGCGAAATATCTTTCCCATATAGCATCATGTGCGGTCTCGCCGCCGCTAGCTTTCTCCACTCATTAAATTGCTCTATGATAATTTCAAACACACATTTTTTAACATTATGTTGACGTTCAGAAATAACTTACGCAAGTATTTTCGGTTCAACAACTCTAAATACTTTGGCATAAGTGTCAATTGCTTGAACCCAGAGCACCATGGATTTGCATACCTAAAACAAAAGAAGTTGGCATCATAGGTAACACAAAAATACTAACTTTTTTTTGAAACAAGGATTGTCTTACCTTTGACACTTTTACCACTGTATCAGGATTAAAGTCCTTGTGTGTAAGATAAGTTTTAATCTTCTTGAGTATTGCGTCTGGTATGTGATCTTTATCATACTCCTCAAGATTTTTTATGAAGTTGACATCGGCCAACAATTTTTTTGTGCTGTCCCAATCTGGTCTGGAAACGGAATTGTCATTTGTAAGAATAATGCTAATTAGGGTATATAAACGATTGTTATAGCGTCGCTACCGATGTATACGAAATCTGTCGAGTGGTTTGAGTTAAGCCAAAACTTGAAGTAACTCCTTGTCATTTTGATAAATAAGGTAATTGGCCTAGGTAAGTTGCTGGTGGCGCCATTACTTCTCAGTTTGCCCCCCATTGAATATCGGAGATAGAAATCAAAATAAGTAAATAGAAATGCCATTAAACTATCAAGAACGTATGTCGCCACCTCAGCCACTACTGCGCAAAACTTTACTACTGCGCATTAACTCCCGGGTGTCAGATAGTGTTATCTTATTTTGATTTCTGTGAACATACATAAAATAGCAATCTCATTACTTGGATCCGAGCAATATGCAGACAGGCTCCATGACGAAGCGCACCAGTGCTGGTGGCTTCAGGAAGGCCTTCAACTCATTGATGTCTGCCTTATTGAGCGCTTTAAGGGCGTCCTGGGCGGCCGCCATCGCGGGCATGGCCAGGGCTAAGTCCGCCTTCGCCTCGTCAGCTATCTCGCGGACCTCTTCTGCTTTCACCTGTGGGAGGATCGAACAATATCTGCTAATAAAACGAAATAAAGATCAAACTGTATTCCACAATAGACTCGGGGAAGGGAGGAAATGACTGAGGTGAGTCTGCGAATTCAATCAGCAGAAAATGGATGGTGAACTAAGCCACATTAACGTGATATCGTGATACCCTTCCGCCATCGGAAAACGGGATCTGGGCGAACGCTTCATCATTATGTCGTTAATCTGCCACCTATCCGCACGAGCCGCTTTGGTTTAACCTATATAATGCGTACGCCTAAGGAATCATTACACATTGCCTGCGAGTGTGTTTTCTTGATCACTATAATCAGGACGCCTTCAAGGCTAGAGTGAATAGGCTGTTCTAAGCATGCTCACATAAGGTGAGATGGTGGTCAAATGTCTGGCTAGTGAAATAAAAAAAAAGCCACGTGATTAAACTGGCAAACGCAGTTGCAGATGGGAGAACCCCAAGCACTCCAAAGGGCATTTCTACACCACATTTTTTTCAAGCACCGATCGACGCTCAACAAATTGACCTGAAAAAACTTTCTGCTAACTCCCAACGAATTACAGTAACCTCCAAACCGTTACAGTCAGCAGCAAAACTGGAAGACCAATGACCAATCCGATCCGAGGGCATCCTCACCTTGGCTTCAGCCTCGTCCTTCATCACGGCCCGTTTCACTTCGTCCGCGGCGTGTTGTTCTATCCTCAGTCTGTTGACCAGCGCGATGCCCTCATCAGCTTTCCGCGCGAGGATCGGCTCCATGTCGCGCACTTGCTGCTCCATTACGCCCACCACGTCGTAGGTCTCGTACAGTTTCTGGGGATTTTTTTTTGTAACAAAGGCAATCAACCGAGCAGCCAGGTCACCTGGCCACCTGGCAAGTGACCACCGCCGCCTCTGGCAGTCGACACTCCAGAAGGATCGTGAATGCGTTTCCAAAAAAAAAGGTGTACGATCGTTTCTTGAAGGTGCTAATGCCGTATTAGAGAGTTTATAAATTTTAAACGATATTTAGACACGGCGCCGTCCTTTTCCTGGTCTGCAGTGAATTTATAGAATTGACGAGCTATCTGGCTAAGGGACTAAGTTTCTATAGCTTTTTTTCATCGGTCCATGGTTTTTCTGTTTGTTAGGTGTAAAGTATTTTAAATGTATTGATCTTTAAAGAATTTTAGCAACCTCACGAATTTGTTGTTTCTTGGATATCCGTATTTGGAATTCAACAATGAACTATGCAAATGATCATGTACAAAGTGTACATGATCACAGATACCTAGAATGAATAAATTAAGGACAGCAACTAAACATCAAATAATGCAATTACCGTCAGACCACACGATATCCTGTCTCTGCCACGTATGATTTCCTGCTGCTTTTTGTCCAACAATTGTAGGTAAAGTTTTACTAAGTCCAAGTAACTGCTGGGCGTGGTGTAGAAGTACCGTCTCATCTCTTGGTACAACCTATCTGTCATAATATCGACATCCTGTAATGAACACGTCATTATAAGTGAAAGGCTCAGTCATAATGATCGCAAGTCTCATTAAGTAGGTATAAGACATTGCCTGGTGCATTCCAACGCATATAATGGATAGTTTTTCTATTATCTTTTCGTCGCCGAGGGGATGCAGGCATTGTTCAGCCACAGAGAGCAGCGCATCCGGTGGCCATTTCGTGAACCAATCAATGGTGCAACAGTTCACCAACGACGGGAACATGCGACAACGCCGTCTGAAGTCATCAAATCAGTGTGTTAATAATTTGGAATCGGTTTTTTATAAGTGTGCAGAAGAAAAGTCTACGAAGGACACAACGTTAGTTTAAAAAAACATAAATATAAAAAGGAAACTATAAATTCCTTGCTGAGTCGTCTGTTCAAGTGCGACATGAGCTTGAAAATAATAACAATAGAGGTGCAAAGATAGAACTGACTGCGAAGCAAGGATAGGATATTAGGAACCAAAAAAACCAGTAACACAATTTTAGAACTATCGATTCGAGTTTGTGATCACAAAAAATATGTATAAATATGTACCGATGAAATAAGGCTATCCTGTAGTGATTGGACTTGGACAATTCACACAGCGCAATCTAGGTCCAAAGTGAGGAAAGCTTGTGTCATGAGTGCTAGACAACTGATAAACTATTTATATACTTTCACATACATACTTATTATCAACATCATCAACATACTTATTATACATATGATTAAAATCTCACCTGAAGGCTTCCCCAACGGGGCTCATGCAAATGCAGAGGTGCAGTTTGCCGCGCACCCGGTTGATGAAGAAGTAGTAAACCGCGTCCCGGTCCGAGGGGGAGATGCCCATCTTAGCGGCTTCGGGGCGCGTCAATGTCTGCACTTGCTCGTATGTGTCGCCCTCGAACAAGTTGGGCACTTCGCCTGTCGATAACGATCCATTGAACATTCCTCACACATCATTCTTCTGCCACTTCGCCCGGTACTCGGTGTCCTCGGGTCGTAACTCGTAAACCGTTGCGATAATGCTCTACTGTGTTTTAGGTAATTACGGCGAGAGGATAATACTCAAGTTCGGACGAAGTGGAGGAAAGTGCTCGCTCGCTCGCTATGCAGATATCTTAAACAAATAAATAAATCGATTCACCCCATATTTTTCGGTAAAAGCTCATACATTTCTGGCGCAACAATTAGACACAAATCAGTCTATAACTTCATATACCTAATCGATTTTAATTATGTTTAATAGCCAATAATGATGATCGCTTTACGCCAGACAACACATTTTCTAAATGGGATACAATCATGTGACCTTTTCATATTAAAATAGCTGCATGTATATGGAAAAACATGGGGAGAATCTATTAATTTATTTGCTTAAGATATCTGCATAGCAACTTTTTAGGCCCTCGTAGCTAAATGGAAAAAGGAAACCTTAGAATCTATCAACGTCCATTTTTCTAGTTCCCCATTGCCAAAAACTTCCTAGTTACTTGCATACGTATATGTATTCTAGTTTGCGAGACCATTGGTGAACAATTTATACGATCATTGATATCTACGCGCCCTACATTGTATCTGTCGTGCAAAGCAAACCTGAGTTGAGCATATTGTTGATGTCTTCCAGGAAGCCTTCCTTAGTGATCTGCGTGTCCGTGAACAGGAATACGGTGTCGTCGTTGGCGCCTGCACGCATGTACATCTTGCGCAGGTCATCGTGGAACTCTGGCGTGTCGTAGTTACGCTTCAGCTCCATGCCCATGCACCTGATCATTTGACAATGCTGATTACTTGTAGGTGTAGGACCTGTGACGTAAGAACACTGGCCATATTTTAAAAGACATACCCCTCTCCACTGGCTCTCAACGTTTTTTACGTGACGGAATCTATCCCCTGTGGGGAAGGTGTTTTACGGTGGCGGAAAAGTCGTGATGAAACCTGTACATTCACGCGACTGAATGTGTTACCATAATACAATCTGGTCAGGTTCTCCTGGCAGCAGGGTTACGAAGGCAGTCAAATTCTGGATCATGGTCAAGGCGGACCCCGGGCCCTCGATCTCGGGAGCATAACCGGGCCATTACTGCCAAGATGATAATTTATTTCAATTTCTATTCGGCCGGGAATGGAAGCCGGGATCTCTGCGTGGTGATCGGCATGTTAATCAACTGAGCCACTCAGGTTGTCTCGTTCAGAATTTTTTCTTAAACTAACTTTGTTTTTGTTCTTTAATTTCTCACTGATCGGGTCAGTGAAAATTTCGCCATATGACCATTATACGTATAATAACCTCCTTCAACCACTTATGTCGGAGATCGCCAGTTGCCAACCGTGTCAGCCGTTTTAAATTAAAAAAGAAACTATATCCCAGTATGGAGCAATTTAATACGTGAAGAGCGTGGCAGAACGGTCTAACTAATCACATGTTACCTATTTACGATGGGGGAGAGGTAAGCGTTCATTATTATCATATCAGCCGAAAGACTGCTGGGCATAGGCCTTCCCCAGAGATATCCACAAAGGCCGGAAAAATACTAAACTAAAAACCGCTAGCTTTCTCCACAGTTTAAATGGCTGAATGTGTATGTGTGTGTATATGTCGCATCGACCCACTTGCACTCATTGACGTGTCCGGCCATGGTGGCCACGGAGCGGCGCCCCGAGCCGCCCGGCCCGACCAGCAGGCAGTGGCCGCGCTCGGCCCTCAGCACGCGAGCCACGCGCACTATGTGCTCCACGCAGTCCGAGAATAGCACCAGGTGCATCTCGGCGCGAGCGGTCGAGTTGTACTCTTCTAGGTATTCCTGTAGGACGCTTTGGGAGTTACGGCCTGTTTCGCCCGCTGAAGTACAAGACCGACTATCCGGATGTTATCAGTACGCTAATTACATAACTCTGTTGCTCTGTTACTTTTCAGTAATAGTTCCAGTTTATTGCAATGGAACTTTCTTAGCAACTGAACCCATGAAATCGGCGATACGGAATCGCAAAACTAACAGTTACAATTATTGAAATCACAGAATTGTTGGCAACAGAGTTGTGTAATTAGCCTACTGATAGATATCAGATTTTTGTTTCACGGTTTTTTTCCAGACAAACTCAGCCAGTTCTTTTCTGTCAGATACTAAAATTTTATATCTATCAGATAGCTTCTGGATAGCTTGTCTGGAACTTGGAAGGAACCTACTCACAGCTTAAGTCACTATCTATATTTTGTTTCATTTTTAATAGTGCATATAACGGTGCAAAAAATAAAGGGACGGCTATAAATGCTATTGTCAAATTTGGTGACCTTGGTCACCTTTATGTTCTAGCTTTATGTATGACGTTGAGTCCTTTGTTGAATTGTGACAGAGTAATAGTGTACATTTTCTATAGGTCGAGGCTCCATCTGTGGTTTTCCAATATCGTCCAAAATCTTTGCGTAAAACAGACCCTTATGTCAAATTGCACTAAACATCAAGGCGACGATTAAGTTGATGCCTTAAGCATTTAGGCAAAATCGGTGCCATAAGAGTGACTAGCTAGCGAGTTTAGGTTTCACCAACCTTATGGTGGTAATACAATGCTTTTTATTGTTTTTAATATCTTAAATCATTTAGACGACAACTTAAGCGTCGCCTAAGTTTATTGCAATCGAGTCAAGTCGAATTTAATTAGGCATGTTGAGTCTTTTTTCTTTATACTCTATTTCATAAGAGTTTTGCGTAGGGTAAAAATAGTTTTTGAATTCTTAAAAATAAGCAAGATATGGACAGAGAGAGCGATGCAAAACCCCGTGGCACCACGTTTTTATCACCGTTTCGCAAGAAAGGGACAGATAATAATACTTAAGATCCTAGAAGAATTACACGTTATAACTAATTTTAATTCGTTGTTATACTTTTTCATATTATGCCCTAAAATAAGACACATTCAGTAGCAACTAAAGAGAAAATCACGTTATATCAAAAACCCATAACGCCACTGTAGACTTGAGTCACCTCCACATCAGTAGGTAGAGTGACCACACTGATACTTTTCAGGTGGGTTAGAAATAACAATGTATAAATTACACAAAGGAAAACGCAGTTGCCTCTTTTCTGGTCTCCTGAGGTCAACCTAGAAAACATTAGTCACCTTGTAGACAGCAGCACCTCAAGCTACCCTGTTGAGACTTTGGACCGTTTCTGGTTTGTACGCCTATCTATAGTGATGCTAGCTCATTTTATACTGGAGGTGGGTAGGTTGATGTGCTGATTTCTGTATGAAGTGTTTGGTGCTTACTGTCTGCCGGACACCATTCGACCAAAATTTTACATTAATGTTATCTAAATAGAACCTATTGTTACCTTCAGAACGATGAACAGCTTATCAATTTGATTTATTTCAGTATAGATCCTGTTCTCTTTTGGAATGGCAGAGTTAAGGAAATCTCCAAACAACAGTAGTGGCGGATGTTCTATAATCTCGTCCTCGGGTAATTCCAGAATTGGATCCTGTAACTTTCTGTTGCATACATCATGCATAAGGTGTAAGAAGTAGCTCTTATCTTGGATGTTGATCAACCGATCGTGGAACACCCGCATGCATTCGTGATAGAACAACCTAAAAAATAAATTGTGATAAATAATAGTTAATTAATAAAGTGATCATTTCATTACGCAATAAAACAGAACGCAATAAACGAATTGAATTGATGTATAGAATCCAAAAACATGTTAGTAACATAATTTACCACCTCCATGTTAGTAATTTATTACAATTTTATAAATTATAGTAAGTATAAGTAGATACTGGTTGAAACCCTGACATTGGCGTATGTCCTGGGGTGGGCACCAGACCATTTTGGGGTGGGCACGCCCCCCCCCCCCCCCCCCCCTTCCTACGCCTATGAACCCTGACCGTCAAATACCCTGCCAGGCATTAGACTGCGAGCAGAAAAGAAAGCATATTTTATATAGTGCACCCAATTACGCGCCGGACGAAGTGTCCAACGATGGGCGAATAAAACCTTACGTCTATGGAATTCAGGATACTGTTAGAGCTGTGTGTGTGTAAAGACGCCGTCTTCTTACGCAGTATGGCCTGGAAACCATCTATCCTTGCGTCCGAAACCATCGTCGACCGTCGTTAAGGTAAAGAGTTATATTACTAGAACATTATAAGAGATGTTAAAACTATTATTACCGGAGCATTGCTTGTGGCATGCGCATATAGCCAGCGTCAGACTGTAGCACCCCCTGCATAGTCTTGGACAAATCGCGCAAGTTAAATACATAGTGCGATTTAGCAGGCGTGGGTAGTAACTCCGCGCATATTTTCAAGTAGATCTCCACGGCCGCGTCCACCATGGGTTCGCCCAGAACATTTATTTCCGTTACGAAGTCTTCTAAGTGACCTTTCAGGATCGCCTAGTGTAAAAGTAGACAGTTAGAGCGAGGCTTGAATAGAGTTTTCGGTTTTCAATATCCACCAGATGGTGTTAAGATGCGAGGTCTGCTGTCAAAATAAAAGCTTGATTTATTTAGTTCTCTCACACAAGTCCATACTTTTATATTACCTAGAGGTAGACATATATTTTTTTGAAAGAGTAATTCGACACCTATGGCAAAAAATTATTAGAATACATTATTAATAATACGATTACATAATGTAAAGTGTCAATAAAATTACATCTATCTAGCTCATAAAATAATAAAAAAAAGTATGCTGCAATTTTTTTTATAATTACTACGCAGTAGGTACTAGACAGGCATTCGACCGCCATCTCAACTGCGGGGCTATTGGCTTTCTCAGCGGGCAACTGACACTACTCTAGTTTGGTATTCGCTATGGCCAGTGGCCTACATTGATGATGTAGTGTAGCATTATCAAATGTCAAATTCAGTTGCCCACATTAGTCATTAGACGCGCTGGTGGTAGGACTGGTAGGTGACAATACGGCCAAAGATGGAGCATTGCAAGCCGTCAGAATCCAGATTATAATGATGAGGGAACACACTCGTAGTATTTTGTAGCAGTCATTTTACAGCAGTTGTTTCTGTGCAATCCTCGAAATGACCTCGCGTGTTAGCAGCGTCATCTGGCGGATTTTGGAATATCATTTCATTTGGTCGCATTGACATTGCCACTAATGTTGTGGAGTCTTACTTTGAATATGGTCTTCATAGCTTCGGAATTAGGTGGCGATATGAAATACATAGCGAAGTGTCGCACGAAACGTGCGGTGAGCGGGTTACGTCCGCCGCCGGGCGGTGCGCACGCGCACGACAGCACCACGTCCAGAATATCCTTCCAGTATAACTTGTCGCGATCGTATAGCCCACCGAAGTCCAAAAATTGTCTGTCCGTACGAAATAAATATTAGTGGTTGACGAGTTTCGGAAAGTGAAAATCTAGTCGTTTATTGGAAACTTGAAAGTTTTAGCAGTCTTTTAGTCGAATCCAAGACTTTCAGAACACCGGCCAGGCTTATGCTGGAAAAACCGTTCTTTACTGATTTCAAATAGACTGTCGACTGGTCCAAGTAGATATAGTTTGTCTTAGACACGATAGACTAACATAACACTAGTGCAAAACATGAAAGTAATAGGAGCGACTCCTGTCACGCATTTTATTTACGTATTTAGTGGCGATTATGGAGTCGTTCTGATGGCAGACAGACGAGGCTCTAGCGAACTGGCTTTTCACTAACGGATTGTGCGGGTCAATAAGAGCCAAAACACCAAAATATTAATTAGGGATGCTGGTAGGGAACCGCTTTCAGTAAATCTGAAACTTTATAATAGTAACCAGGCTTTAGCTGCTAGGATGAAGAAGAATGTAGTGGCAAAAGTTAGTTCGCATTTTGCCACGCCTTGGTGCGATTACCTTAATAACTCGATGGTGGGTTGTGCGCCGTACATATCAAGTTTCGGCATGTTCACGTCGTCAATAAATATCACCACCTTCTTGCCTAGGGGCGCGCCTATTGCTTTGCGTGGCCGCTTGTCCAGGCGAAGTTCTATGACTTCCTGCAGCACACAGGCAGAATGATATTTATTACTCGTAAAATTGATTTTTACAAATTGAGCAACATTAAATATGGCCCTTTTTGGGAGGAATCGAATTATCTAGTTGTCGGTCGGTGATAATGTAAGCATTAGGTAATGTAATTGATATCGGTCGTGCGACGGACGTCACCCGACCAATAGGCCTTAAAACTGCCCGTCGCACGACTAAGGTCGTGCTAATTAGGACAGATTAGCGTATTCCAATGTCTCCTTTATCTGTATCCACTCAGTAAAAGAAAAATCTACTCAATACACACTACTATCTCTTTGTAGGCAAAAAATCATTAGTCATTGAACCTCAGCAATGAACTCCGTATCTCACTCGTGTTATTTTCACACTATTTTTTGGCTTACCCTCGTAAGCTGATGCTGAAAAGCTACTTAAGTGACTTACTTGTGTCCGCGTGCTGCTGGTTTGTGCCGAAAAGTTTAACATTACTGGTATATACGTGCCCGTGGCAGCCATCTTTTTGAGTATTTCCGCCGCAATAACCGTTTTACCAACGCCTGTCCCATGAAAAATAAAGTAGTTAGGTTATAATAGAAACAGGTCAAGCGCGAGTATAATACTGGATCCACACGACACCAACTTATGCTTACACAGCGCGATTGCACAAATGAAGTTTGCGCAAACGGATCGTGTAGACTTCACATTTTAAGTTGGCGTCAAATTTCCTAATTCAAAATTTGACGTCTACACGATCCGTTTGCGCAAACTTCGTTTGTGTGACCGCGCTGTGCAAGCATAAGTTGGTGTCGTGTGGATCCGGCTTAAGGTTTCTTATATAATAGAATGTTACATATCAAGTGTTTCTCTAGCACTAACCTTGTTGTTTACCTAAGTATTCATCACCATCATAGCCCATGACAGTCTACTGCAGGATCTAGGGCCGCTCCCACGAAAGGAAAGTTTATTGCCACAATCTCCATGTGGCAGGCGGGTTGGAGATACAGTGTTCTAAATATAACTGCCCATTTTCCAGCTTCCGGAGACTTCTGCCTCAAAACATTAGTCATAATTGGTGCTATTCTACTCTGCCGGACACCACACGGCCACCTAAGAATTGTTACCGCTAAACTTCAGCCTCCTATGCATCGCATCAGTGAAGAGTTTTGCCATTATCTCACGGTCGCTGGCTAAATCTTCTAATATTTATACCTATACGTTTAAATTACACACTTACCAGTATTACCCGTAAACATGACAGGTTTATTAATACCCAGTAATTTCTCAAACATGTACCCGTAACGCACAGTGTCTATAGTGGGTACCAATGTCTCGAAAAACGGTCGATCAGAATCGTAAAGGAACTGAGGGATTATTTCCTCCCATACTTTAAGATGTCTTTGTTTTGTATCCATATACATTTCGAAGAACATAAATCCATGAGGGTAACTGGAATAATAGTACATCGTTTGCATGATAAAAGTCAGTACAGCAGCTACGTACTTACTTAAAAAGTACTGTAAAAACAACTAATAAGATTGACGGCTGTTAAACAACTGAAATGCAAGAATCAAGCTAATTGTTGCAAGTAACTATTTCTTTTACTGTACTTTGTAAGGAAAATGTGTTACGGAAGTACACTTACTACTCGGACTCTTCGAATTCCTCGAATTGTCTTTTGATGATTTCCTCGAAAGACCGTCTATTATGCTCGTAGATGTTGCCGCCGATGCTCCACACATAGCAGAATATAAAGCAATGAGCAATGTACAATTTCACGGCGCTCTTCTCCGGGAACCTCTCACCGGGTTCTATCAACAACGCGTAGAGGAGGTTGCAGAGAGTCATGACTTTACTCACATCCACCTGTTGAAAGATATTCACATTAACATCCCTAATAGACTCAATTTTATCTTTGAACAGAATTATATATTGCCAGTGAGTTGGAGAAACTTCTAAGAACAACTCCCGACCATACATATAATTACATCAATATTTCAACCAATGTTCATAAGACCCATTTCGATTAAACTGGCTTTCAAAGAAAACCGCATCGATATCGGTCAATACGTTCGGGAGTTACGATGCCACAGACGGACGCACACAAAGCCCCTCCCCCCTATTTTTTCGTCACAGGTTGAAAATAATCGTAATTAACTTAATGGAAATACAATGATGTAATATTAATATTTTTTTTTTATGTTATGCGGCAGACAAACAGGCAAGCGGGCCACCTGATGGAAAGTGGTCACCGCCGCCTATGGACATCAGCAACACCAGGGGAGTCACTGATGCGTTGCCCGCCTCTGAAGAGACCTCTAATATACCTCTTGAACGATCCCATGTCATAGTCCAAAGGAAACACTGTGGCTGGGAGCTCATTCCACATCCGAATCGTACGATATTCTCAGTCGTAATATATTTTCTATGGCCATAGAGCAGACTGAAAGTACGGCGCTAATATTATATTTTTTTAAACATAAGAAACTCAATCATTGATTTAATGAAACCAAAACCGAATGAAAGTGCCGAAATTAAAATGTAATTAAGAATACTTCGAAAAACACTAAATTTATTACTTAACATGTAAATTATTTTATTAATGAGTCCCGCAAAACTTTCAGTGTACCCCACGTAGTAGTGTCATTGTGGATACAATGGTTTGCGCATCTCAAAATGTACCTGTTTGATCCCTACAAAACATTTCTCGTTAACATAATTTAAGGCGACATGGATCATTTGGAACATTTCGTATAGGAAGTCTGCGTTCTCTTGGTTGAAGAGGTTCTTCTCAACGTTCTCTTCGAGCCAGGAGCGCACGTAAGGTAAGTACCCCAGCTCGTCAGGGTCGATGTACACCATGCCGCAGCGGGAAACGGTCGCGGGGGACGCCTGCGCGAGGTCTGCAACCTGGGAAAAGTTGTGAGCTTATATGAGGAATCGTGTGTTATTATATAGCTGTAATCTTCACTCATTCGTCGTGTGAGGTATCAACGTTTTTGTCCGAATTTCGAGCCTATTAGAGATGACATATGCATCTGCATTGAGTGTCCTTTTTTGAACGCTAATGAATCAAAGGGGGCACTGGGAGATTGCTATCAACCAATAGAAAATGGGGCCGACGGCTTAATGTGACCACCGAAACACAGAGCACATGATGATCCTATGATCTGTTCGTAGATATTAGAAAAAAACATTGGTACTGGTTCCCGAGTGGGATTCGAAGCGGAATGGCCCGCTTACAAGGAAAGAGTTATGCTATATCCGTGTGGTAAATAGTTGTAAATTTGTGGAAGAGGCAAAAAAATTGTATATTATTGTAGTTAATTAAACTCAGCAATTTCTGCTTAGCTATGGGATGCGGGCGTAATGTATGTGTACATGTATGTCAACTTATTTCCTTACCTCAAAAAGCATGTGCACATATGGTGTAAGTTTAATTCGCTCGGAGTTTGATAGACATAACATCTTATTATCATCCAACACAGTGTTCATGTTCTCAATCCAAACTGCGTCTACCGGCCCATCGCAAATAAGCCATTGATGGTCAGGTTTCTCGCACTGAAGTATAAGAATAAATATTAGGTAGGTACAATGTATCCATGCTATGTTCAACGAAATATTTAGCAATGAATCCATCTTACCGTGACGGCAGTTCTCAAGCTAAGCGGTAAGATGCCGTCATGCCACTCTAAGGTTTGCAGATTAACTTCACCGTAAAGTTCGCCGATAGTGAGACTTTTCGGGTTCATTATGTACTTATGCACCACCTGATTCGTAGGGCCAGGAATCTCGCGTTCACAGAGAGTCGAGTAGGTGTCACCTAAAACCTGGCGATGACAAAAATTATATATGTATCTTGTCGAACTTTGTATTCATATTATAATTTATTTTATATCACGAGCAGTCCTCTATGTATTTTAGAAAACGGCGTTATAGCTATTCGCTGACTTGGAATCAAAACCGAAAACATAATGGTAAAAAAATATACTTGCGAACCAAAAATGAGCCACCCAAACAAACCCCTCGGAGTTATCGACAGTATCCAGCTACCCACAAGGGTTTCCCTTATATATTTCCAGTTATACCTGTAGCGTTTATTTCTGAAAGCGTCCCGTATGCACCCACTTATATTTCGGGACACCCCGTCTATCGGTCAGGCGACAGTTTGGATTTGGCACTTGAGCTGCCACCACTGTGTTTATAACTGTGTTATTATAACATAATATTACCTAGTTATTTCTAACATCGTGGTTTTAATAAGCGAATACTCCACTTTACAACATATCAGGAAGAGTTAGGGGATCACTACACATAACATCAAATCCCTGAATACCTTTATGTTTGCGCGTTCGGTTGGTGGTTAGGATGACCTTCATTTTTAGGAATGTCATAACAAACAGTCGTGGCTCTAAATAAGTAGTTGCTTCAATCTAAGTCATTCATTGAGCTCATGAAACTTATATAAATCATCTTGGCGTCAATATCCCGGCTGCGATCTCGCGCGCAAGGGCTCGCGATTCGCCTTGACTTTCATCCAGGATTTGACATATAAGGTAGTTACAGTAGAATAACTGCCATCTGTCAGTGACCCTGTTAACAGGGTTGCTCGTCCAAGCTTATAAAACAAACAATAATAGTTCTAAATCACAAACGTACGTGTAATATTGTAGTCTTTCCTCCGCCGGTCGGCCCCACCAACATTACGCCCCATCTCACTATCATTGTTTCATGCAATTGTATAACTTTTTTGATTTGACACTTTTCCACCTGCCTTTTCCTTTTCAACAAAACTTCACCTGTACCCGAGAATAAATGAGTGGATTAAGATTTTCCGTACATTACATATTACCAATAGATTAAAAATGCTCTCATTGTAGGGGCAAAAGAAACAGAGGAACTCACAGATCACTGCCTCCATAACTTCGTAGTCCCTGTAAGGAAGCTCAGCGCCTGGGAACAAGTCGGACAATATCCCTGCGAATAAGATCGCATCGGCCGCAAGGAACTTGGGCAAGTTGCTGTCATTCAGAGCGCACAGCAGAGTGATCTCTTCGTGCTGGTCCGGACTGGCTCGCTTCAGCGCACCAGCCATTACCTTTCACAGTGAAAATATATATTATTTTAGCTAAGGGGACTATCATACTAAGGACTCGTATTTCAGTCTAATCTATTGGTGGTACGTCATGCAGGGCAAGCTATTTCTTCAAAGAAGAACCAACCCTTTACTTTCTAAGCAGTCAAATTATCTAATGAATAAGTATCTAAAATCAACTTCTAGGTATCTAAATTCATACATTCTGTGAAACAATATTACCAGCACACTTTTTACTGCTCTCATGCCAAAGTCATAGTGGTCTTGTTTGGACAACTGCTCACTGGCCAATTTGTACATTTGCACCATTTTCTTGGCTAACTTTCTCGAAGATTCAAAACCTTCTGAGTACAGAATTACTTCAGCGATGAGTGCTTTATTTAGAGACAAAATAATATATAATTAGAAACAATACTCCACGTATTGAGTAACTTATTACAACCTCAGACCAAATAAGAAATAAAGACAGAATCCTGCAAACAACATACTGATGCCGCAAAACTATGCCATGCTCTGTGTACATACACGGTGACACGCACACATTGACAACCAAAATTAGCTACGCTTTGAGCGATTGACAAACAAACTACGCCAAGCACACATGTTAACGAAACCAGCCACATGTTACTTTTGACAGTGCGCCATCTCTATTCTCATTTGATCTGAGATAACAACCTTATTCACATACCATAATCAGGCACCATCATTGATATAGGGCGAAACAGTGCTTTTAGGTTGTCCGGCAGCTCAGTCCTGCCGGCGTACCCGGGGTTCATTGTAATGAATGCTGCACAAGTGCGCACAAGTTTAATCTCTCGCCCTTCAAACATGAACCTGTTGAAGAACCACAATGCTGATGGTAAATAGACATACGTACACACTCTCGCTCGATTCCCATCTACTCGATATTCCCATAGCTCGATTACTAAGTTAACGTAACATAAATCAAGGTATAAATATAACATTATCACGAGTACGATGTGTGAGCCAGCGACAATTGCAAGTTTTCAGATCCAAGAGGTCCAGTAAATTGTGAAAACAAGAAACTTCTCACCTACTCTGCTTAGCCACCTTGGCGTTTCTAATGGTGATGAGCTGTTGCGCGATCACGGACAACACCTCGATGTCGATACGGTTGAACTCGTCGAAGCAACACCACGCGCCCGACGTGGCCAGCCCGGAGAAGAATCGACCCATCATCTTGTAATCCAGCTCTAAGGGCAACGTTACAAATACAAAACAGCATAGCTTAAATCTGTTCAGACGAATTTATTTTATTTGGTTAAAGAATTAATGTATTTAAATGGAATTGCAGCTATATTAGTTGAAATTCACATTCTATGTGTTTCTTATATGTGTACGTAGCGTGATTGATACCGCAAGTCGTAATTTTGGGTATTGTTTGTTCACCAAATAAGACAAATCAGTCTGGACAGATTATACTATATCATGTTTTAAATAAAAACCATTAAGATATTGGCGGCATCAGAAGTAGCTAACCAACAAATCTGGGTTCTAATTGAAATGACATTTCTCGTGAACTGCGTGATGCGTCCATTCCATATCGAAACGGACTTTATGTCGTAGAAATAAGGTATATCGTCTGTTGCTCAGATCATTCTTGATGATTCGGTATGGATTCTTGTTGACTGTTATTTCACTTAGCTACTTATAATGCTGTAGGAAATAGAGTACATAGGAGAACATTCCCGATCACTTTAGTGTCAAGAATTTGAATTAACTAAACCTAGTCCACATGACAAGACAGGCTACAGCTCATATCACGGACTAAACTATGTTGTCTCCCTATATCCACTGACCCTCTGAGCAGTTGAAGACGACGCACTGTATAGCGAGGGACTTGGCAAGGTCCTTGGTGGTCTCGGTCTTGCCGGTGCCGGCGGGCCCGGCCGGCGCCCCGCCAAGGTCCAGCTGGAGAGCGCCCATGAGGCACAGGTAACAGCGATCGGTCAGCGGCGTGATTACCAGCACACCTGCGCGGCAAATGCAGGATGTAACAGCATCTATGCAAGCCGAAAGGAGCGTGTAGGTGTCCCAATCTCTCAGTGGGGAAACCCAGCTTAGACATCACACTTACCGACATTAATAATATGCTTGGTCAAATTCACACAGCGCCATCTAGCCCCAAAGTAAGCAAAGATTGTGTTATGGGTGTTAGATAAATGAAAAACTACTTTAATCCTATCTTTTTTAAATACATACTTATTATACATACTACACCCAGACTCGTATGAGAAAACACAGGCGTCGGTCAATAACGGCATACAGCGACTTTGCGCTTCGACCAACTGAATTCACCACTAGTTATATTGCTCCACGCAATCACGCCAAACATATCTTTGTAATTAATCTGTTACAATAATATTAAAGTAACTCTTCCTTTCTCTATTCTAGTCACTAATCTCCATTCACTCCTCTTCTTTCTTATCTTACAAGGCACAGTGCGACAACTCTTTCGAATTGACGCCGCCCGACTAGGGAAGTAACACCTTGCATAATAGCCAAACAACACTCCACTCCAAAATAGTCTTTTGTTCCAGGTAAGGTCGCCATTACTCCGTGGGGGCGGAGGGGGCTGGCTTTGGCAGAGGATGGGGCCTTGGCTATTTACTGCCAGCCAGAGCAACGTGTTCTACGGGGTCGGCAACGCGCTTGGGATATCCCCGGTATTACAAACGGCCATAGGTTACGATAACTGCTTAGGGGCAGTCCAATAATTCGTGAGGTGTTTTTCAAATTTTGGGTTCCCCCTCCCCCTTGGTGAGATTTGGTGAGATGCATTGGGACCCTTACCCTCACGTGAGATTTACTCGATAATTTTTAAATAATTAAATATATTAAATATTTTCCTGTATTTTGCTACTTAAGCGTTATCTATGTACTACATTTTACTATGAAATAATCTTTTTAATTTAATTTGGTGAGGTTTTGCTGGATACCCCTCACCATCTGACAGGCCGTACGCTTGTTTGACACCTTAGTGTATAAAAAAACTAACTCAATACCGTGAAGCACGACATTTTAACGTTTACTATACACACCTGCAGCTCCCAGATACTCGTGACCGTAGATGTACATTGCACTCGACATCCGCGCGACCACATTATCGATGTTGTCCTCCCAGTAATAACGAATCATCTTCAACCACTCGAAATCAGTTCTGAAATTATCAAGTCCGCTTTTAATGTAAGTAAATAAGGAATAGGCACTCGTTCACAACGGCAACGATTTCCCGCTGGGGACCCTGGGACAGTATATTAAGACGAGTGTCCCAGTGTGTAGTATGATCATATCTTCAATATTACTTACTTATTTAATTATTTATTTAACCTTTAAATTGTGCACAGTGAAAGTTACAATAATATGAACATAACAATTACAAAAGGTACAGGTTATATCTTAAAAGAAATGTCTTACAGTAGACCTACCGAAGAGAGAGTGCTATAATAGAGAGGCAGATATGACGTGCACCATACATAATAAAATGAAATTACATAAGTATCATATATATAATAGTAATATTACCTACATATATTATGAATAACATAAATACTAAATAAATACCTATAAATTTTCCAAGTGGAAAGATAATACTCTCTCAATCTTTTTTTAAAAATACCGAGTGCGGTACTCCTACGAACAGTATGCGGCAGCGAATTCTATAGCCTAGCCGCATGAACAGTAAATGAGTTGGTGTAGCATACGGAATGATGAGGGGTAATGGAGAGGAGTGTCCTGACGCTTGATCGACAGGGTCAATCTTGAGAACGGGAGAAACAAAAACCGGTCACGGAGATAGGAAGGAGCACGAGGATTATAACGGATATTGTAAAGAAGACAAAGGATATGGATATTTCTGCGAAGGCGTATCGGAAGCCACTTGTGCTGAGACCGAAATTGGGAGATGTGGTCGTACTTGCGTAAGCCAAAAATAAAGCGATTGCCGAGATTTTGAAGGCGTTCAAGCTTACTCAATAGCTCCTCAGTAGCATCAAGGTAGCAGGAGTCAGCTCAAGATAGTATGGGGAGCATTACGCTATCAAAGCCAATGACATTTTGTAGACGTGATCAGAAATCAATACATCGTTTCAAAGCTACATGTGATTGAAGATTTCCATACAAATTTTAAATCCCGTGCAACTTTCATCAAACTACAAGCATTGATATTGGTTTCTTCATCACGTCTACAAAATTTCATTGGCTTTGATAGCGTTATATTGAAAATATGATCAAACTACGTTTGTATTAAGCGCGCTCGGGGGACACTAGCATTAAGAAGGATAAAAAACCATAAGCATCTAATGTTGGGGTAAAGATTTTAATACTTACGCACGCTGTACGTGTCTTTCTACCAATAGAGTTATGGTATCTCTAGCGTGTACATCAATAGTAATAAGAGCACACAAGACCTGAAATTCAACGAATGGGTTTAAAATTGGATAAGCGTTTAGTATTCTTTTCTTTATAACGGAAGGCAAACGAGCAAGATCGGTTACCGGTAGGAGCGTCGGTGTCCGAGTGGTTAAGGTATCCGGCTCGTAAGCTAAAGATACCGGGTTCGAATCCCACTGCGGCCATGTACCAATGACTCTTTTCTGAGTTACGTAATTAGTTGAATGCTAACCGATGCCCTGGCGAGAGAAAACATCGTCTTGAAACCAGCACACTTAGGTAACTGAATGTGTAACCATGATCCAATCTGGGCAGGTTCAACTGAGGTCAGATGGCAGTCGCTCCACTGTAATTATCTGATCTACCAAATCCTGGATCATGGTCAAGGCGGACCCTGGGCCCTCATGCGCAAGAGCACAACCGGGACAATAGTGGGAAGCAAACGAGCAAGCGGGTCATCTGGTGGATAGTGATCACCGCCGCTAATAGACACCCATCCGCAACACCAAAGGAGTCGCGAATGCGGCGCATAATGGCAACAAATAAACAATAATCGTGGACAAAATTCACAAAGCGCCATCTAGCCCCAAACTAAGAAAAGCTTGTACTATGGATGCTAGATAACTGATGTACTACATACATAGAACACCGCGACTCGTAACCGAAATAAAAATTAATAATTTCAACATATGCCCGGCGGGGAATCGAACCCGGGACCTCTTGCGTGGCAGACCGGCATGTTGACCACTGAACCACTCAGGTCGTCATGATAACAAAAAGCCAATAAATCCAATATGCTTAAACCTACGTATGATTTACCTTTCTAAACAAGTTCGAGAGGTCTTGGCGTGTCAATGCGGCTAAGTCATTAAGATCGCTAACATTTTTCTTTTCATAATTAATTAGCCCTATATCAATTTTGATACCGGCTTCAAGATCAAAAATTTCATGGACACCTTTAGCCCACATTATTTGTGACACTGTCAGCACGACCTGTCAATGAAATATTATTTTATGGTTAATACAAGGCGTACGTTACGTACTCTCAATAAAGTACAAATTAGATCGTTCCACTTATTGAAGACTAGCTTTTGCCCGCGACTTCGTCCAAAATGGAAATTGTTTTTAGCAAACGACCATTTTAATGACCACCATAATGTATGAAAGCTAGTACTAGGGAGAGGTCAAGCTGTATCTCTGGTATACAAACCGAATTAGATGAAACATGGCCTAGGTTTTAAGTTGGACCCCAAACTACCCAACTGAAAACCCTATCAAAATCTGTTTGGTGCCAATTCTCTATTTCTAACAGTTTAGCTGGTCTATTATGTTTACATCAGGTGTTCCAGTTTCCAAAACCAATTATACACTATACGTTTCCCAGGTTTAATAGCTACACAACAAAAAAAGTTTCATTCAAATCCGTCCAGTAGTTACGGATTAGCGTGTACAAACAGACAGTATTTTTTTTATTATTTTTAATCTAATACAGTTACTTCTTCGCCCTCAATTACTTTTTTGTAAATATGTCCAATGTGCAGACACACTTTTTTTACTGTTTTATTATATGTTTAGACAACATTTACGATTACTTACCTGGTTGGGATGTAATTTGACCCACTCAACTCGACGGCGGGACATGAAATCCTTGAGTGCATGCTTCATGGACCGTTTCATCGAAGCAAACATGGCCTCCTCTACCTTCCCTAGCCAATCTTCAACATTACCGCGAGCTTTCAATCCCTGAAAATATTTATTATGCGAGAATAAAATGTGAATGAGAATAAGACATGAAAAGACATTGTGCCTGTTTGGCATAGGTACTAACTAATATTTCCGCCACATCGAAAAAATCACGTTTCGACGGCCACTTATAAAATATATGCCTTGTCCTTATACTTACAAACAAAAAATTAAATTAACTGAAATAACAATAAGGTATATTGTCATAGAACACCACATCACAACACAATATACACATAACTACAGTAGATAGTTACCGATACACTAATACATAATCTGAATCGGTTCGGAACTGCTGTGGTGTAGCACCTCCTGACAACAAACAAAGGGAACTCACTCAGCATGAGCCACGGTCAGAGCCGCGGCGCTCCTCGTTCGCGAGATCCGCGAAGTGAGGTCCGGAACGTTGTGCCCAGAGCCCGAAATCCTTAGGTAGTATAAAAAAATAAGCAAGTAGTACAGAAACTAAAAACCCCGACTACTATTAAAATACGTAAATTAAAAAATGAAATTTTAGTGTATGACACGTCTTTCTGTCTGTAGGTATATCCGCTAACTCATTTCTGGTATCGAAGTGCATGCGGCTCTCTTTCGCAATTTCTTCTTTTTCTGCGTAAGGTTTATGTAAATGAAAAGATATTATATGCATATTACAATAGAGATAACTCGAGAACAACCCGTTCAAGGCCGGCGGGGGGATTTCTAGGTATTTTATAAGTGGCCACTGAAAAGTGACTTTTTTCAAAATTACAAATACTGCATTTACAATGTTATAAAACCATTTCGACAGCTAATTTCGAATCAAGCTCACCGCAGCATCTCCTTGTAGCCAAGATCTACAGAAGCGAGTCAAAGAGCCCGAGTTAACCACTTACCTTTCCCAGATTGACTCTCTCCTGTTCGGGCGACAGCATTGCGATGATGTCAGTCGTCAGGTCCTCCGGGCGGGCGCTCTTAGCCAGCTTGGCTTGCAGCTCGTCCCGCGTGGCGAAGGACATCTCCCTTTCAATCAGGTCACCCTCTTCCGTCACAATCATCTCGGTTTCGGGAAGCTTCACGCCGAACTCGAGCCTCGCAATGGCGTCGAAACACTTTCGTAGGTGGGGCTGCACCGCGTGTGGATTCCGAGTCTGGTATGGAAAAAAGCTTGCTTTAAAATAAAGTGATAGCGATGTTTCCTGGTACCGAACACGTCATAGTTTGCTAACAAAATATATAAATAGCCATAATACAAAATTCTCGAAAAATTTGGATATTTTCCAGATTTTGCTTATAACTCCAAACCCCGCCTAAAGCAAAAAAAAATCTTACACTAAGGTAATCTACACCAAGTTCTCTACAACTTTTGCTTTCGAATTCCCTACCTTTGCAAAACAGTCTCATTTGTGGCGGTAGATAAAATATCATTTTCTTAGGACATATTATTTATTGTCTTTCCTTTTATTACTTTACTTGTGCTGTAAGACGTTGCTTCTTGCCAAATTTCCCTATACTTTTAATTCCCGATAAAATTGCTGAGTACCTATCAAGTTCTAATTTTTACCTGCGGAGTGGGCTATATGGGTGTGAATGTATGTAGGTTAACATACATAACTCAAGAGTAAGGCAATTGTTGACATTGCTTACCTGAGCCAATATTTCCAAAAGCTCATCGTTCGACAAGAAGAAAAATCTTGGGAATGCGACTCGTTTAGTTTCTAGATAAGCTTCCAAACATTTCATTATTTGGTCCAACATGTCGTTATTTTTCACGAATTCTTCATATAAATTTGGAGAAGTAGCAGCTGGCATCGCCAATGGAACCTATAAATACATGAACAATTCATTTCAGAAGCAGCACAAGACTGCTTCGGTTAGAACAAAATGACAAATATTTTGACATCAACCATTGTTGGAGTGTATAGGCGTTTATATATCTGACTGAAAAACTAGGTTACTCACTTTGTGCGCTTTCCGCATTATATCCTTCCAAGACTTATCTACCAATGAGAAAAGCCTGGTTTCATTTGGCAATTGTCTCTGAATATCAGGCGCAGAGAAAATCACTTCTAAATAAATCCATGTTTGTTGGCATGTATACCATTGGTCCTGAAAACAAAAATAACTAGGCAACCACTGGCTGACCGAAGGGACTTTAGCTGCCTGTGTGTGTTCTACCGGCTGTACCATGGGAAATGTTCTGAGGAATTTTATGATAAGGTGCCCATCATCACAATTCCGCCATCGTCACCACTACGTAGACCCTCTGTTGGTGTCCACGCGAAGGTTCGAAAGGAATGTTTCTCGCACGCATGATTTTGATGTGAAATGAGCTCCCAGCCACAGTGTTTCCTTTGGACTATGACATGAGATTAGATAGAGGTTTCAGAGGCGGGCAAAGCATTAGTAGCGCCCCTGGTGTGCTGATGTCCATAGGCGGCGGTGACCACTTTCCATCAGGTGGTCCGCTTGCCTATTTGTCTGCCGTCTATATAAAAAGGCAAGTCTAATGGAGCGACGTTAATTTGAAAAATTGTAGGGACCTTCTAGAACATTTGCTTTGCGACGATAGGGTGAACAGTCGTGGGAGCCGATTGGCACCTCGTGACGGCATATTATTATCATGATTAATGATGCTATTATTAGTTATAGAATTTGCACCCCATTTGACCTGTGTTTCTATTCGAACGTTATATGTAAAGTCGATTCTAATGAATATGAAGTTTACCACAGTCCGTGAGAATAGATCCAAAGCTTTAGCCCACTCTTCTACACGACTTTTAATAGGTCCGCAGTTTCGGGAGCTTAGGATGGTGCTAATATGAATGTTGCTCTCGTCAACGGCGGCCATGATTTCATCCAACCCGCCGAGAATGAACACGTCTCTCGCATCTTTGTGGTTGACGACAGGGAACTCTAAAGATGCCCAAATTTCTTCCACCTACATGGAAATGCAAACGTAAATAAGGCTGGATAGAAGTCAACGACTCACACTAGATTATTATTTCATTTTGTAAAGTAGATTACTTACTTTTTTCAGTAAACCCTCTAATCCAGCTTCAGAGCTCGCTTGTCCGGCAACTTCCATTAATTCCTCAGCGTGCTGGAACGCTTTGAGCTCTTCGAACATTATCATATTCATAACAACGTCGGGACTGAATCGGGTTTTTAGTATTTCTTCGATCCTCACCCAATGGCGCGCTCTTAGCGCTGGACTTCGAAGATATGTTAGTACCGGAATCTGTAATTTTAATATTTTAGTAGGCTCTACACATCAAAGCCGCTGATCCGCCGATACATTACTCAATTTGGAGTGATGTAATATCAATCTAATTCATTGCAGGTTTAGGTGTCCTGCGCGATGGAATGAGACGGCGTCCGGAGCGGATGCCCACGCCGGGCTCGCACGCAGCGAGCGCCCTTAGTTCACCCTGGTAATTTGATCGCGCAATTTGGGTGACTAATTTACAAGTCTGAAGTTCGCAAGACTCCATAAAAATTATCGCGTTCTTTTTTTATATATAATATTATTACGAATATTATAATAATTTCATAACTTACCTTTTCTTTTATTAGATCTATCGTTGCTTTACACTGTGGTAAAATTTTGTTGGATGGTAGTCCCTTGTCAAGTTGATTGAATATTTTTCCGAAGTTAGCCGTTATGGTTTGCATTTCATCAACGTCCAATGTGTTGAACGGCTGTTCATGCCTAAATTACACAAAGATTTAAAAATAAAACATGATAGTAAAACAAATTTGATAAAATATGTAGAATACAGCGTTGTGTTACCATGTATGGTAGAGATCCATCCATTCCTTGGACGACTTCCAAAGCATTTGCCTTAATTTCACATCATTAATAGCTTCATCCAACTGTTCAAACCTTGCAGGTGGAATCTACGATCAAGTGGAAAATTGAATTAAGACCTTAGGATGTGATGTATGGGGGGTTACGGGGCTGTACCAGCAACTCAGGGGCCCAACAGACGAGCTCGGGCAAAAGGGTTGCACGGGTCGGATGGGAGTCATCGCACAAAATACGGTATAAAAATACGTCAAGTTAAAAGTTCGAAATCCGATACGTGCTCTTGATTACGCGCATGGGCCCTACTCCTGTGTTAAGTGGGTTAGGGCGACCAGGCCAAGGGCGGACCCGGTTAAAGAAACTAATCGATAAGCATTATTTATGGCTGTAATTCGCCGTTTGTATGCCTGTACATGCACTTTCCAATTCATATTAGTATTATGGGGAACATAATGTATTTGTAGTGGGTGTTTTTGGTAGAGTCTGAATTGGATTAATTTATGTTTGGTCTGTGATATGTTGAGTTAATAGTGCAGTAGAAATAGTTTAGAAGATGGAACAAATTGTAAAAGAAATTATTATTGCGACAACTGGTAGGTAATAGTGAACTCTATGGATATAGTAAAACACCGTTTCGTTAGGATTCCGATTTATTACTGAGGTAAGTAGGTACTTGGACGCGGCGGCACAGCGCGCGCGCAATGAAGTTAGGTATATACAAAGGTAGGTAGACACAAACACATCAAATAGGCTTCTAATCAACATAATAAAAATCTATACCCTACCCTTACGTTGAATACCAATTTTCGGCCGACAACTCGAAACTACATTTTTCATACAATTCCCTAAGAAAAGGCTATTTTGCCAACCGCTAAAACCGAAAGCGTGATGCTCATAAACGGTTATGAATTCGAGAATGCGTGTAAAGTAAAATTTGAAGAGAATTTAATAGGCCTTAATTTAGTAATGGACCATATTCCCGTATGTGTATGTTTATTAGAAGCTATTTTCGGTTAATTCTACTCCACTATAACCATTGTATTATCAGTGTATATTGTGTCAAGCCGGTGGTTTAACTCGTGTGTTGTTCGTGAACCACAATCGATATGTCGTCGGCAAACAGCGTGCATTCTGTATCTATATATTTTGGGATTTCATTTATATAAACGAGGAACAATGTATGTAGTAGTAGACTGTGAGGGTGATGTAGGTAAAAATGTTTTTTGTGTGAAGTTGTACACTGGTAGTCCAACATTTTGTGCAAAGTGGATTTATTCTTGTACTTCATGACGCAGGATAACGTACGGCGCCCTCACAGTCTATAGGTTCTGTATCACTTTTGCATTACTGCCGTACTGTATTAGCTCCATATTTGATTTAAATTTGCACTTACCTTAAATATTTTTTGCCACTCACGTATTTGTTTGTCTCTTGCTGAACAAACCTGAAGCTTTTCCGTCAATACATCGAGAGTCTCTATTACTTTTTCCATGTCAGATTTCGCATTGTAAAGCCATGGTTGCTGTGAAACAATAACTGATACTGAGCGATATTCATAAGCCTTACATATGATACAACTAGAGAAAACCTCGAGCAGGCTAGCTACTTGTCCCAGAGTCTGCTCTAACAAAAATATTCTCACTACACTCAAAATCTATTTCTGTTTAAACTATTAACTTTTTTCATTTCAGGGATCCGTCAACAGTCCCTGTCGTCCATCTACGAAGTTTAAATCTTAGTTTTTGGATAACTAATTAAAACTAAAAAAAAATTGTAAAGAGAAAAAAACATTCTCTGATTTAAGATCCGACTTTAAGTATAAACAGTCGGAAACGGTATCAAGTTTTAGGCCTAAATAGGTACAATGCATACCGAAATCAAATATCTAAATATCAAGTATTTACCCCAACTTCCTCTCGAAGTTTGTTGACGTCCACCATCAGTGACATGATGTCCTTGCCGATTTGACTGGCGAACATTCCGGCCAATTTATGACGAGCCTCCAAGCAAGCGTCCACATTTGTACGCAGACCACTGAGCGCGATACTCAGACCTAGTTGTTGAAATCAAATTGTTGTTGGCTCGGCTCACATGTCACGTCAGCTAGCTCGGCTTCGTAGAACGTTGCCTCTGTCGCCGGCGTGTAAGTAAAAACGGAGCCGAAAATAGCCGATGTGCATATTTTGCCGCCGATTATTGCAATGTACAACGTCATGTGTGATTTGACTAATTACGATCATTCTGGCCAATTAACTTACTTGTTAGTGAAAAGTCCTTTGGCTACGATAACTGCTAACCTTCAGGCTTGCTTGTTTGACGCCGTAGCATAAAAAGCTACTTACTTAATCCACCTATTTAATTCAGGAAAATCAGTTACACTACACAGATAAAATTACACCATCTTCTGCCAGACTCAGCTTTCCTGCTCTTTCTTCTCCACTTTGCGCGATCTTCGGCATTCTCACGTCGTAAACCGTTGGCTCTCGCATGTTTCCCACGTATCCCTGGGAATTACAGCCTCTTCGATCTTATCCGCGATGATTCTCACGACCAGACTGCCAAGGATGTACTCAATACGCAGTCGGTCTAACAACGCCTCAGATCGTCTAATGATGCTTTTGTAAGACCCTTGAGCTTGATAGGGATTTTAGAGTCACGACTACTGTGAGCTCCCGCCATTTGGCCCAAGCTGCACTGATACGCGGAATCATCCGTGGTACTAGAATTTATCTGTACCATTGACTTATCTGATTCTTGAAGCATGCCCTCACTGCTGTACCCCTATTCCAATGATCAAAGTTCACCAATCTCTGTCAAAGCATCTAAATAGACCTACCATTTTTTTTAGATTTGTGTCACAATAGCATATTTTGATACAAACCCATGAATTCCGTTGTATCGTCCGGCGGTATGGGGCAGTTAAACTCTCCCATGAGATCGTAAAGCTCCCGAAGATACTCGGTCCGCTCTTCAAGGTACGCCACACGTTTGTCCAGTCCGTCAAGCATCATGTTGTATGCCACGAGTTCGGCCGCCGTTGATGGCTCCTTATTAATGTCTTCTGATATTTCGTCGATACCGTTCAATATTTCCTCTATGCAACTGTGGCCAATGCTGAAGAAATACAAAACAACAGTGTAATAGATTTGAATGTTGACGAGAGATTCTTTCTATTTTTATAGTAGTAACTCAGTGACAAACGGACAGAGAGTTCACCTGATGGAAAGCAGCGACTGTTGCCCATAACATCTACGATTCATGCACTTAGGTATCATATAAGGATAATGCAGAAACGCAGGTGCGTTATCATTGATTACTATGAAGCAAAAATTTCATGCCTATATGTGCTGGCTTCCTAATTCTTCAAACCGAAAAAACCTCATCGTCGCTTTACATCAGGTGAGTTGAGGTCAAATGCAAGCCTATTGATAAAAAGGAAAAATACAACAGTGCAGCGTGGCGATAATAAGGTGGCGGCACCCATCCCGGCGGACTACTTAAGCTGCACTGATCACCTGTAAAAGTCTCGGCTTAGAAAAACACAGAGTCACCAGAAATGTCATATATGCCATTATTATATTCATAATATGTACTACATCAAACATATATAATCATTTATTGCAAAATCGATGTGGATAACTAGATATTTTTTTCTTAAAAAATACAATCTCCATACAAAAAATCAATTGCTCTCCGTTAATCTCGCTATAACTCGAAAACGGCTGGACAGATTTGAATAATTCTTCCTTTGTTTTGTTGGTTATAATATAGGAGTGATTTGTACGAAAGAAAAAAAGGGTAGGTAGGGATAAAGTAGCCTGCACTTTACCTTTATCCATATTCTTTTTACTTCGAATTTAAGGGATTCCAATAAAATAGCGAACAAAATAAAAAAATAATTATTCAAATCGGTCTAGTCGATTTCGAGTTTTAGACTAACGCACTACAATTGATTTTTACATAGATATAGATAAATGGATTAGAATAAAAATGTTATTACGATGTATTATAATATGTATCAGAAGATATATATTTTTCACATTTTTAATATAAGTATTATAATACTAATTAAATTATAATTTAATAAAGTTATGGTGATAAAATAAAAACCAAGAAAAATATTATAGTTATGATTGTTGGGCTGATATTTTTAAAACATAGTGATTTTATAATAGTGTACCCATTTTTATTTATTTCGTTTTTGGCGATTCTGGGTTTTTTGTCTATGACTTTTTAGCCAAGCCCTTTAGTAGCATAAATAAAAGAATTCGTAATCCCTGCACTTGATATTACATATTAATTCTATACTTGGTAGAATAGAAAGTTAAATTAGTATACTGCGTAGATATACTTTAGCGTGTACTTACTCCGGTGTAACATTAACGATTACATTGAATAAACGTCTCGGTTCTGGTCTAAACAGTTCTTGGAATGGACACAAATTCAGGAAGAACAAGCCCAATGGTTGGTAGCTGACAACTTCTTCGATTTTTTCTATTTGAAGTAAGTATTTTTCGCAAAGTTTTCTGAATTGTAATAAACTTCGTTCTTGTTTTATGGTTTCAATGTCTGTTTCGTGCGCCTCTCTATAGTTATCGGTGAAGACTTTCATACGTGCCAAGAATGTCCACAAGGTCTTGACGCCAATTTGTACCGATTTTGGAATAAACGCCATGTCTTCCAGTAGTTGTTTATCTTGATTCATGAGGAAGTAGAGACTGGGAGCCTCTCCTGCCGACCACTCTACCTGTTTACCCATTACGGTGGGCTGCACAAATATCTGCAGTGATTCTTCATTCAAAAAGTTATGAAATCCTCTTACATACTCATCCCAATAATTAGTCAACTTCTCCATATACGAACTTATTACTTCTTCACTTGGATTAAGTTCAATTTCACCGGATGGTATTACATATGCGTCTATTTGAAACAGCGCCCACTGAAAATTTATGTTTACTTTTGTTAGTGGCGTGAAGATGATCTGCCAGTGACTAATGATGTGTCCTCAGGAGCATGTTATGGTCTATGTAGGTAGTCTGTCCCCTAACACCAGGCATGTTGCTGGTTTTGTATGCACACAGCACATCGTAAGTAGGTTGCTCTTAACAGCTACATTACGACAGTCATCACAGCCCATAACAGTCCACTGCAGGACTTAAGGCCTCTCCCACGAAAGGGAAGGTTATTGCCATAATCTCCACGCTTGGCAGGCCGGTTGGAGATCGCAGTGTTGTAAATATAACAATGGAAAACGCTGCTGCCCATTTTCCAGTCTACGGAGACTCTAAGATCTTTTGCCTCGAAAACATTAGTCGCCTTGTACGACACCCACGAGTGTAAGGGGTTGGTGCTATTCTACTCTGCCGGGCACCACTCGGCTAATTACGACACTAAATAATAATAATTTCAAATTCTGTAGCTCATTGGTACCCCGATTGACCTTATTTACTAGTGACTTTTAAACTAAAATACCTAACAGTGGTATAAACTGAATTGTGCTCTTCTACCGAATGAAAGTGTGTAAGGCAAAAGTTTTAGCTGTATAATATAAGCTCGCGTACTCTGCTTTATTGACTGGAGTATATCGAGACTAAACATGATATCTGTGTATACTTAGTGACTTACTTTGCAAGTATCAATTGGTCTGGGTAGTTCTTTCTCGAGTACTTCATCCGCATCCGGGCTATCCAAAAGGGTATTGTCTGGAATGTAACCCACATGAATGCGCAGCATGCTCGCCATCATTGCGTTAGATCTCTTAGTCAGTCTATATAGCATGTAATTGGTCATATAATCCGTGTATTTTATAAAGCTACAACATTAAAATTATACTTTATAAATGTGTACTTACGCCATACTCGTATAAATTCATATTCAATTAATCAAATAGTTATCAGCGGATTCAAAATTACGTTGTAAAAACATACCAAACAGACAGACGGGACTCAATATTAAGTTATATTGTAAGAATGAATATTTTAGAGCTCGGATACCTGGCCAATCTTTCGCAATACTTCCTCTTATTTGCCTTCTCTGTATACGACATGCCACCGGTCGGTTTCCCCCTTATCATTTGAAAGGGTGGTATATTTCTGTCATCGTACACAAATCCTTGCACGTAAAGTGCAGTGTGACACGCTTGAGCAATTACATCGAGCACAACAACTCTGAACTCGTTTAGTTTCTCTCTAACATATTCTGTTCTTTTCAGCTGCAATTCATAAGTTTAAAAGGTCCATATCAAAATGATAAAATCTAGTGAAAAAAATGGGATTTAAGTAAATATTACTAATAATAATAAAAAAATCTTCATTCTTCTATTCATTGCCTTATGTAGAGTCTTGCAAACTATAATAGACCTACCTTTCTCAAATTGGTATCACATAATGAATTACTAAATAGACAAATACTGATCATCTTTACTCCTTTCGAGTACCAACGCTTCGGCAAGCACCTGCCGTGGTACCGCCGATTTCCGATAGTATGCCGCCATTTTGATGCAACTGAGTTTAAGCCAATAGCAGCAAGACAGTTCTGGGTCTGGCTTACAACAATTTGTCCTTACTCAATTGCATCAAGATGGCGGCGTACTATCGGAGAGCGGCGGTACGGCTGCGGGTAGGACAGGCGGGATTGGTCGGATCAACCCGTCTAGATAGCTAGGTGGTAAACAATTATTTTTGTATTGCTGTATGGGGCGAAATTTTGTCTTACTTAGGTCAGTATTTGGAGTTAGATTTACATATGCAACTGGAAACCTGTTGAAGTCTTCTGCAGATTTTACAACGTTCCAAAGGCGTCACGAGATCATGTGAGCCGGTTTCCCGCACCCCGCATTCGCGTAACAAATTCAGTCAACGCGTGTCCTGCTTATGTTTGCGATATATATTTATAAACTTATGACATTTTCAAGATAAATTACTGTTATATTTAAACTGTTTTAATTTGCTTTGGATTATTAGACTGATAAAAACGGATAAAAAGGAAGGATAGGACCCACATGAGAGATTACTCATAATAATCCAGGATACTAAGTTTGTAGGGACCTCCCCTGATTCCCATAGGGTGAAATAATCAACTCATAACTTACCTGAACCTCAAAGAAATAAAAGAAGGCCGTGTCCATATCTCTAGATAAATCCGCAAAGCTTTTCATGTACATTTCACAAATCATGCTTTGAATGCTAAGCAACGCTTTACCCAAAATAGGTGTGAGAATAAACAAATTTTTATACAGTTTCTGACGCAGTTTGCTGTACTTTCTGAATTGTATCGACTTTCGCCAAACATAAAAGGCTTTCCAGTACCTATAGACCTTAAAGAACTTTATCTGAAAGTATAGAAAACTATTACATTACACAGTTCATGAATAAACTTTCACTACACATATTATCGGGTTTGTTACCACGGTTAGTATTGTTTTTACCTCGATATTTCGACGCAGTTGCATGCGTCATGGTCACGAGTTGACTGGTGCCGCTGTGTGAAGTCGCTCCTAAGGACAGACATATCGGTCCACCCTCTTTCGGATTCGACGATTACCCTCACTTTGAACTCTCGAACCACTACCATTGTTACTCGCTGGATTCCCGCGACACACGAAACTCACTACGTCTTTACGCGAAACTGAAATCGAACTACTTTTACGATTGTATACATTTAACACTGGATTCCACGCACTGGACAGTTTAAACCCATCTTCACGATTAAAATTTTTGTATTTCGTTATTTCTATTGCCTCTCGCACTAGGCGTGGTATATAGTGACGTTCCGTCGACAGTACTTGGGGGTTATGTAACTCGATCCAATGATTCGTTTCGCTTTGAGTCAGGTGTTGTGCTATGGCCGACTTCTGTGCGTCGTTGTTCCTTACAGCTCTTATATGCTCCTTCATGCGGTCGACAATTGTTCGTTTTGTTTGACCGATGTATGAGCTGCCACAACTGCAGTTCACTTTATAGACGCCAGGAGTTTGAAGAGGTAGGCAGTCCTTAGGCGAACGAAGCAGCTCTCTTATTTTGCTAAAGGGGGTAAAAACAGTTCTTATAGAATATTTCCCTAAGAATCTACCAATTTTATCAGTTACCCCTCTCACGTATGGCAAAACGCTGGCTGTCGCTGTGCCTCCTCCTTTCTTATTTTTGGGGTGCGTTTAGGTTTGCAGGCTGTCACGCTGTACCCGTTACGTCTAAGAACAGCCCTCACATGCTCCAGCTCTTGTGAAAGATGGTTGACATCACATACATCGTAAGCTCTGTCTGTCAGTGATCTCACCACAGAATCTAGATGACGTGGGTGATGGTGAGAAGTCGCTTCTGCGCGTAGTAATAAGAGAGCTGCTTCGTTCGCCTAAGGACTGCCTACCTCTTCAAACTCCTGGCGTCTATAAAGTGAACTGCAGTTGTGGCAGCTCATACATCGGTCAAACAAAACGAACAATTGTCGACCGCATGAAGGAGCATATAAGAGCTGTAAGGAACAACGACGCACAGAAGTCGGCCATACCACAACACCTGACTCAAAGCGAAACGAATCATTGGATCGAGTTACATAACCCCCAAGTACTGTCGACGGAACGTCACTATATACCACGCCTAGTGCGAGAGGCAATAGAAATAACGAAATACAAAAATTTTAATCGTGAAGATGGGTTTAAACTGTCCAGTGCGTGGAATCCAGTGTTAAATGTATACAATCGTAAAAGTAGTTCGATTTCAGTTTCGCGTAAAGACGTAGTGAGTTTCGTGTGTCGCGGGAATCCAGCGAGTAACAATGGTAGTGGTTCGAGAGTTCAAAGTGAGGGTAATCGTCGAATCCGAAAGAGGGTGGACCGATATGTCTGTCCTTAGGAGCGACTTCACACAGCGGCACCAGTCAACTCGTGACCATGACGCATGCAACTGCGTCGAAATATCGAGGTAAAAACAATACTAACCGTGGTAACAAACCCGATAATATGTGTAGTGAAAGTGTAGTGAATAACCACGAAAGTCTTAAAACCTATATTCATGAATAAAATTCATTTTTGTACGAACTAATCAACGGGGAATAAGTATCCTTTGTATACGAAGGTTCTTCCTTCTTCTTCTTTTGGGTGGTTCTTGAAGGAGTCTTCTGTGAGCTGCTTTTGTGCTAAGTGGTAGTAGACCCTGGTAATACGTTGCTGATGAATCAAATTCAATATTAGGAACCACTTGATTTATTGTGTCAGCTCGTTACAACCATTACATTGCTCCACCGCCTGACCTCATTATTTAACGGCCTTTATACATTTCAATCAATTTGCCGCCAAATCCATTGTGTTTATCCAATTATTTTTTTAATCTAACACCTTTGTTTATTTTACTTTTTCCCGAAAATACGAATAGGTAGCTAGTTTCTTACTAATTTATAAATTCGAAAGTAACTCTATAGTCTATATGTTACGATTTCATGGCTAAACCACTGCTGCGATTTTGATGAAATTCGGTATGGAAGACGGATCTGAGGATGCTACTTTTTCCTTCGTATAGGTAGGTACAATAGTCAACGCGGGCGGAGCCGTGGGGGAAAGCCAGTATTATACAATTCAAAGTATTTTCCAAGGTATCGCGCCATAAGGGCCATAACAGACGTAAAAACGTATAACATCGTAGTCGCGGGCAGTGGCTTGGTTTACACACAAAGCAACTTCGTAAAGTAAATAAATTAGACTCACATTAGTAAGTTTCACAAAGATTGTGTATTCCTGTTCCCAAGCAGGGAGTTTAGTAAACTGCATTTCGTTAGTATAATGTGTAACACCACATGCGCTTATGGTCAAATAATTTTTCTTATCAATTTGTTCATATGGGACCACTCTGTAATGCATTCATATGAAATTAGGTAAGTACATAGAAATTACAATTGCTAATTACGTAAAGTATTTAACACTTTGTGTTGTCACTTCCTGATGGAACTCTATTATTATGAATTAAATTAACTTTTGTACACTAGTGCCACTTTATTATACAAATTTTCTTAAATTGCAACCGGTTTCGAATTACTCATTTTCAGGCATCATTGCCTTTTGCCATTGCCATTACAAATTTACTAGTGTGCAAAAAGTGATTTAATTCATATTACGTAAAGAGTTTCCAGTAGGTACCGGATAAATTGGATAACTTTAGGAATATCGCTACCTATCCTCTCCCGTGTTGGTCACGTGCTACGCGAAGTTCCAAGGACTTATATGGGAAATGTGTGCCATATACCTACATCTGCTACTATCAGGAAAAAGATGTTCTGAGGGTCTTACCCTTCTTAAAGCCTAATTAACGATGGATTGACATCGCTGATGAATAGGTTAGCGATGCGGACAGGGGGAAGTGGATGAGAAAGAGTAGGAAAGCGGACCCTAGCAGAAGCTAGGGTTAATCCTAAAACTGGAAAGTGTGTAGTACAAGAAATCATAACAGAAAAAAATACATTGTTGCTCACTTGTCTACGGACGGTTAGTAGTTGTTACTTAAGTTCTATTCTAGCGTAACTGCGATTTTAGCTGGTTGCTATGCCTTGTACGACAACCATGGGTAGGACTCGTGTCTAAAAAGTAAAGCGACTTGTGTAATTATAAGATTAATTGAGATCAACGATTATGCAACACTGATTGAATAAGGAAGACGTCCATCTGGTAGCACTATCTTGATACACGACAGACGGACGTCTTCATTATTAAATCAGTGTTGCTTACTTGTGTATTTCAATCAACCTACCCAAGTCGCTTGACTTTTAAGACAGAATCTAAGAGGGCTTTCTATAATATTATTTTGCAGTAGCTATACTTACTTGAGATAATATGGAGTAAAATAGACATTTTCAGGACTAACAGCATACATCATATATAGAAATCCACAGGTTGGAGTATTTCTCACGTAGTCTATAACTTCCTTTTGGGATGCCACAACTGGTTTTACTTTAAGAGGGTCTGCAGCTTCTATCTCTTCTTCGTTTAGATGAACATCGCTATCTGAGGCTCTGATTTGAATTTTTTTCTTTTTCGCTAAGAATATTAAAGAAAAGAAACATTACAATTAATCTTACTTAGATTTTTGACTACAATTTATAAATAATTCGAAACTTACGCAGTTCTATAGTATCCTCAATTGGATCTAATAATATCTTAGACGGCTTCTTTTCTCTTTTATATCTAAGATGTTGAGCCTCAGCAAAACCAGTCTATAAAACGAAGATTGTATTTTAATAACAGTGTCGGGTAGGTACATCAGTTCAATACAATTATTAGGTTTTATCTGATTATAAACGAAGACAACGCTACATTACAGGGCAATCCCAGAACGTGACTGGGACAAAAAGGCAACTTTTCGGAGTGTATAAATTACATACCATAGTTTAGTATTATCATAGTTTAGTCGGTCGGTGTATTTTTTCACTACAGTGTTACATAGGTGACTAGGAAAGTTTTCAGAAAGGCACACACATTTTTAAAAATAATTGGCTGTCTGTCCGTAGAAAACAAAGCCTCTCCCCGCCGTCTGTCCCTATGTAGGTATATATGTACCTACGCTTAGATCTTTTAACTACGCAACGGATTTTAATGCAGTTTTAATCGCCACTGACACTGAGATTCAAGAATTAACCCACCCGCCTTATAGCCCTGATCCGTGTGACATCTTTATTTTTCCAAAAGTGTAACTAGATGTATGTGGCATTCAATTTGATATCCCTGCTAAGGATGCTGGGAATGCTTTTACAGCAGCAGTTGACGATCTCTCTAAAGAATATTATCGCTTGTGCTTCGAATCTTGGTTTAGACGGATGAATCGCTGTTTAGAGACCGGCGGAGAGTATTTTGAGTCGTAAAACAAATTTTATTTCTAGGCTTAATATTTTTTTTGTATCTCAAAGCTATCCTAGTCACATAAGTGGGTTAATGTGCGAGGCAGAGGAGCTGTGCGATGATAGCTGGCACACATCGCTTGCACGCATTGCTCGCTCGTTATGTTTCTACAAAAACCTCGCTCTGTTTTTTCCTGCGCGAAACTAGAATAGGTAAATAAAGTGATTCTGTCAGTGTTTAAACGTCTCTCTCAAACTTGCTCATCTTTGCTAGGATGGATGCGGAGCTTAAGGCTGCTTTTTCACCGGAGATGTGCGAGGCCGAGGTAGCTAAACGGTGAGCGAGGTGACCGTTTCCACCAGTGCTAAGAGTCGTAGCGGAGCGGGTAAGATGTACGAGGAACATGTCCAATTGCTGGAATCGTTGATTGCATGTGTTGCTTCCACGATGGCATGTCCAGCACTGCATGAACCTTTTCGCTGTAACTGCCTTTCCACATTGCTCTAATATCCATTTTTCTGAGAGTAGTGGAACAGGAGGACCTATTTAAGACCAATTCACGAATACGACAAGTATCATTTGTTACCCTAAAATGCCGATAAAGCTGAAGGTACAGTTCTATAAGACCATCATAAGACGTGTTCTCCCATACGGCAGCGAGACTTGGCCCCTACTAAAGCCAAACAAGCAGAAGCTATGCGTCACGGACATGATGTTGCGGTGGATGTGTGGAGTTTCACGGAAAGATCACGTTCGAAGCGCCCTCATTCGAGGAAGCCTTGGCGGCAAGACCGGCAAATTAGGTGAAGAACAAATGTCTGGCCATGCCACCCCGGCTCAAGAAGCGATGGCTTGTCGTCGTCACATATGATATGTGTGCCAACAAGCTCACCATCAAGGATTCCGAAGACCGAGCGAAGGGGGCTAGAAAGAGTAGGAAGTCGGATCCCGAGCCCTCACGTACCGCGAGGGAGCGCAGCCGGGACATAACACCGAGATGACGATGAGTCAGTCAAGGCTCAGAAATTTCGTCAGCCACGGCCACACACTTCGGCGTGCACACCGACAAGTGTGGATGCGTTCACAGAGCTTTATACCTATCCTACACTAGAATTATTGTGACTCAATAATAATGTATTTAATATTTTAAAAATATAGGTAGGTATATATTTGAAGAGCAAACTCAGAACCGAAAAAGGTGCTATGAAGAAGGTTCATTTTTGAGGATGCTTTTATGCAGTTAAGTAGGTAGCTCTATCTATCTATATTCTAATAAGTAATTTTGTTCAGTAAGGTCACAGAGAGGTAATTAAATATTTAAAACTTCACCAGTTCACCACACATGACTACTCTTACTTAGTATACTTAAAATATAATAATAAAAATGTTGTACCAATGGATCTGGCTGTTTTTTCACATATTCTATTTTGTCAAGTAGCTTTTTGTGGGGTAAATGGAATGGTACATCACGTGGTTTCCTGTAAAGAAATATTGTGTAATGAAGTTATGTACTGACGAAAATAACTAAATTTGTAACCATGATCCAATCTGGTCTGTTTACCCTGTTAAGAAGGTCACAGTCAGATGGCTGTCACATTACTGTATTATCTGATCTGCCTAACCGTGGATCATGGACAAGGCGAACCCTGGGCCCTCACGTGCAAGAGCACTACCGGGATATTGACGCACCGGTATATTGACGCAAAGATGATTATTTTAACCTATCTATAAAATTAATGTAGCAATGTAGACACTTTCATGCAAACATTAATCGCAGAAGGTTCCTTACAGTCATTCTGCAGGTGAGTATATTTGTACGTGTGTATGACAGGCAAAGACACAGCTTAGACCTAGGTTGCCCACTAATACAAGGGAATAGGTAGCATCAACAGTAAACTTACCTCAAATAATCAGTGGGAACTTTTCGAATGTTCCTCTGTAAAGTCTCAATAGCGGGTAAAGCAGCTATTTGCTTAGGATGTGCGAATACCTCATCTAAATCCATGGCACATACAAAATTATAAAAACATAAATGATTAAATACAAAACTTCTTTCTACACAATTCAACTTCCATACAAATTACCACTCGAATCTCTCCCTTGACATGACCTGTAAATAACAGTAAGTAAATAAAATGCTGGATTTTGTATCCATGGAAACAAAAATTCAAAAAATGTACAAAATTTCAAAATCCTATTTTTATTATGGTCACACATTCTATATTTCCTTCAGGCAATGGAGAAATTAAACGGGATAGATTACTGTCAACAAAAGCATGTTCGATCGTGAGTGGGTGGCTTGCTTTGCTTCGATCGTTTGGTAGAGCCGTGGGTAGAGCATTTGGTAGAGTTGCTTATGTGTGCGAGTTTGTGTCAAGAAAATGGTTTCTTTGCGTGCGCAGTGCGCTTGTGCGCGATCGAATTATTGGCGCTAGTTTATTCTACGTTTTATGTAAACCTGAATCAACAAAAAATATTTATTTATAAATCTTATATGGTTCTAATTGTGTTTGTGTAATGCTCCAGTTAAAGTGTACATGTTTTCGTCAAATATGGCAAGATGTGTATGTATCGTACCATAATACAGTAGCTATCTAGAAAATCCAGCTTTAAACTTTCACCTTTGATTGTATTAGTTGCAGCAATTATGTATTAAAATTAAATGTAATTTATTGGTAAACTGCAATTTATAAATTAATAAGCTGAGGCGACGCGAAACTCCGACCTTGTTTCCAATAAGAATTTCATGCCATGCCAGATTATGCTGTTTATCAACTTAAAAATTTTAGCTATTAAGTTGTATATGTATGTGTACTTATTAAAACCTTTCAGATTTATTGAATTGGTAAAGTAAGTGGTCAATCAGAAACTTGTTATTGTGACTAGTATTGGGGAATTGAATGGCTATGTATTACTTCGCAAATAAGTTGAATGAGGCATCATGTAGTGGGTGCAACGCAAAAGTTCCTCCAGCCCCAACAGAACCAGCCCCAGTTCCACCTCCTCCCACAGAGCTTGCTCCAATGCCTCCGGACCCTACATTGTTACATGGGACAGGACTTTCATACTATGATGTAAGTTAATTACCTAATAAAGAAACATTTTAATTGAAATGTAATCAATTGTTATTGTATGAATTCTTTTATTTTTAGAAAGATGACTATTATTCAATGGTGCGAGGAAACAAATTTATGTCCGAGTCCACTTGTAAACATATAGTAATGAATGGTTCTATTAATTTTGTTGCCACTCAAAAAGTAGAGGGAGCTCAGGTAAGTTTCACGCAATTGTAATATTCATAAAGAAAAATATGATGGTACATAAAGTCTTGAATTTGAACTTTTGTCTAAAATATTGATTACTACTTGTTTTATATTTTTGCAACGAATGAATATCTTTTCTTTCAGCTAAATACTGTACTTGCATCTGGAGTCAAACCTCTGACAACCTTACCTTATGTTAACTGTCCTATTGAAAAACCTGACATTGAATATAAAGATGGTCAAATTATTTGTGCCCAACTAGACACTCTAATAGAAATGCTTCGTCCAAGTTCAAGCAAATCATTCATGTTTACATTTCTACTTTGTTCACGTCTTTTCGTGAAGCCACATGAGTTACTGAGCAAGTTATGTAAGAGATATTTCAAAAACTATGAGAAAATTGTAAGTTTCTAATAATTAAGTAGGTGTTGTATATAGATTTTTAGATTTATAGTCACTCCTATTATAATGAATAATTTTTCAGGGAAAATTTGAAGTAAAACATTTGGTTGAAAAAGAATTGGCTGATATGGTTGCCCTGGTAAGGGTTCTTAATCAGTGGACAAATATGTTTCCATACGATTTCCGAGATGATAGAGTCATGGCCTTGGTGCGAAATATAACTCAGAGGTATGATGTTAACAAAATTGATTAACACATTTTGTTTCTAAATTTGCTTTGTACTTCCTGCTCATCAGATTAATTTTCCAGTCAAGCTAGAAAAGAACCTGTAATTAACTCTTACCATAGACCTATATTACTGTTAGATGTTATGTATTAATTTTATATTGTCTTATTAATTTTTTATAGGTGTGCAGCTGAGCATATGGCATCGGTGAGATTGGAAGTATCGACCATGCTGGAAAAGCTTTTGGATAAATTAACTGCTCTGGAACAATATGAGGAGACATTGATAGAAATACCTCAAGTCATGTCAGTTGATCAGCTACCATCGGTAATAATTCATACTTTCACTTAGTAATTATGTAGTATTTGTTATTTAGTATGAGATATTATTTATATAGTTTATGTCTACATTGCTGATTGATATTAGTGAGTATACACTAGCTAGATTCTCCAGTTGAGACTAACACAACAGACTGGAAACCAGTTTAGACACCAATCAGGATCGGCATGACATGGGGCGGATATTGAACATGGTTTTAATTGAAGTTTAAAAAGATTTGTATAGATCTGTAGTAATCTGTACAAAGAATATTCGCTGCACTCCACCTAAATTAAACAATTTATTCAAAGATGTTATGAATAACTTTTAACATTGTGTTCAAGACAACATCATTAAAAAAGCTTAACAATTATCAATTTTATGTATTTTACTTGCAAAATGCAAAACGCTATTATTTTATGTACTGCAACTTAAATTTTTTTTTCATAGGGTGACATATTGACTTTGGGAATGACACCAGTAGAATTGGCGAACCAGCTGACTGTCGTGGAGTTGCACAAGTTGTCTTTTGTTGGCCCCGAAGAGTTTGTGCAAACTTTTGCCCCAGCGCAGCCTCCACAGCCGAGTTCCACGACCTGTGCTAAAAGTGCTTTAAGCTTACCACACATTGAAACGAAGAGTACGAGGAATTTAGAAGCCTACGCAGATTGGTTCAATAGGCTGAGTTACCTTGTTGCTACGGATATATTGAAGGTATAAAATTTTAAAGAATTGTTCAATTTCTAAATTGATGCGACTTTTTCTTATCACTTTAATATGAATTTACAGGCTGCAAAAAGCAAGTACAGAGCGAGAGTAATAGAACAGTGGGTTATGACAGCGAGGGAATGTTTTAACCTTGGAAATTTCAACTCACTGATGGCTATCATCAGTGCACTAAATATGGCGCCAATCGCAAGATTAAAGAAAACGGTATGGATGGTCTAACTATAAAATTTTCAGAGCGTTTATTTACCTAAAAACTAGATTATTTATATAATTATCTGTTACAGTGGAGCCGCACCTCAGCGGTGTGCGGGCAGCAACTGAGGCAGCTAGAGTTATGTGTAGAGCCAGGAGGCAATCATGCACGGTAAGATAACGGAGTACTTGATTAAGTTCTTTGTTGTGATGAAGCATCACAGACGCTTCTTATAATCCTTGAAGTGCCATTCCTTCTTGGATGTTAGTCTACAAATCCATCCATTTTGATGAAGTGATTCTGTAAAACGTGTAACCACATTGAAGTCTTTTTTTCCAGGTACCGAGCGGCACTGGCTGCAGCGCCAACAGAAACAGCTGTTCCGCTGTTGTCCGTTACCTGCCGAGATTTGCATTTCGCCAATCAAGGCTTCCCAACCAAGTTAGTATTGATTGCTTTTATTATAAATTATATGAAATAAAATATAGTCGTTGTCACATTTTTATCAAATTCGTATATTTATGACGTTTACTTAGAGGCGTGACTATGAAACAAATAATTGCATTCACTCAGTTCAATTGTCATAATTATTCAGACTTTCGCATCTTTCAGTTTTTACTGGTGGTAGAATTCTGTCAAACCAGGAGTCCACCCCCTTTATCTATTTCTCCCGACAAGCAAAAATGTTTTGCATTGGTGTATTCCGGTTCGAAGGATAAGGTAGCCAATGCAATTACAAGAATTAGGCGTAACATCTTAGTTCTCACAATGGCAACATACCTTTTACATGAAATATAAAATGAAGCTCTTCTGAATGATCAACTACCAATAAAATGTATTATCATTAACCTTGACGTCGGTGAAATAATTGTCAAATGACAGTGGAAGCTTTAATTGGAAAAAAAAGAAATGTGGACGCTTTGTCGTCGACACGTCGGCGACACGTCAACTCGCAACATAGCCGCGGCTCTTTGTCTTTCCATGGAATCTAAATGTGGACGCTCTGTCGCCCCACAGGTTGGCAGGCAACCGCGTTAACTTCGAGAAGTGTTCGCTGCTGGCGCGACACGTGAACACGCAACTGGCGGCGCGGAGGCTCGCGGCGGAGGAGCCGGCGCCCTCGCCAGCGCCAGCGCCCGAGGCGCCCGCGGCGAGGCGCCTCTTCGCCGACAGACCGGCGCTTGCTGAGAACGGTGAGTTGGCTTTTATAGGTTTAAGTAGATAGTGCAGGACGTGAGAATAAGTGCTTTACGACTTTTAGCCAAAATCAGTATGCTAAAAGAAGGCCGCATAAGCAGTCTCTTATGCCAAAAGACTCGTCCTTTACATCCAGGGTATTTTTTTATATAATAAGTGCAAATTTAATTCATGAATGCTATTAAACCGTTTAACAACTGGAGTTCTGTCATACAGTTTATATGTACAGTGTGTACTGGCTTACGAAATTATTTAAAGGTATGCAGGTGCAAAAGATTAATCCATCCTAGGACTTCATGAATTTTCATTAAAAACGATTCAAACCTCTTTGCTTGGATAAGTAACAAACATCTAACCGTTCAAATATCTCATAAATAGCGTTGCGTTTATAACATTAGTAGCATAGTGAAAATTGAAAATACCCGACCTGATGACCCCTCTTCTTTTGTATCGCTTTATGCTTGCTCTGTCTAACACCTAAATCAAGGCTACCTAATGTTCTCTACTACCACATCGCATGTTGAGAAGCGATGTCACAGCGTGAAGCACAAAAATATCGGACATTCTTACTGGAAGGATTCCAAAATGCGCCCATTTGACTTTAAAGAGGTTCACCATATAACATCGGTTCACAATACACTCAACAGCGATCGAAAAGTTTACCCTTTAAATTAACTTTTAATTTTACATTATAGTTGTAGGGTTCGCGTGGCTTTTTTCTCAATGGGTAACGGTAATGGTAATGGTAACGGCTTAGTCGGTGGCCTAGTGGTTATAGGGTATCCGACTCGTAAGCGAGATGTGCCGGATTCGAATCCCACCCGGGATCTTGTGGCGCGAGAGCACAACCGGGATATTAACGCCAAGATGATTAATATAATGACCTATTCCACGACCACGTCGCGAAGCAATGGTTTATTAAAAAGTATTGGGAATGACCTTCACGTTATCAGGTAGTAGGACTCTTGTCAAGCCTGAGGAGTCCGCTTGGGTGGGTACCACCGCCTTGTCTATTTCTGCGGCCAAGCAGCAATGCTTGCATTGTTGTGTTCCGGATTTAAGGATAAGGCAGCCAGCGAAATTACAGGCATGAGGCATTTCATCTTGCGGTTCCTCTGCATTTGTGTTACTTGTAACCTAAATGTATGCATTGTAGATGTTTTGGGCGATAGTTACCATTTACCATCAGGTGGGCAATCTGCTAGTTTGTCACTAAATAGAATAAAAAAATCGTTAATATTTTCCATTTTTTTTTTTGGTTTCTCTAGTTTCCCAATAGAGTAATTTCAACTATTTCTCTTTTGGTTTCAGTGCTGGAGCTCATATCATTCGAGCGCGAGCCGCCCACCGACCACATGGAGAAAGAACGTTTAAAACGTCTTCGTGGCGCTCCTTAAATGCAAGTCTTACTTAACTGTGAGTTAGCTCACTCATTTACTTAAAGTTTATTATTTATTACTTTTCTCACATGTATGACTGCGAACTGAAAAACATTTAAATGTATATGCAGCTTGTGCGGCGCTATGTGATGGGTGCAGTAAATAGTTGCTGGTTTTACAGCAAAAAAGTGTTAGGATATTATGTATGGACACAAAAGGGTTTACCTTCAAGTCGAATTGACAGACTTGGACGAAATAGATTGAAGGACTTACGTGAATCAGTCGCAGCTATGGATCTGAGTTTTTGTTTCGCTCTTTGTGTCCACGTCAATATAATATGAGTGTTTTACAAACGTATAAATGGCACTACGACGCGGGGGGAAAGTTAAAAAAATAATATGCTATTAATATTATGAATGGTATTTCAACATCGACGCACCACCGTCGTTAAAAATTGTCTTGATCGCAGCTCTCATTTTCAATCCATGTGCATTGAGAGTCTCAATTTGAGACAATAGACGCACTCTAGTTATAATTAGTGTCAATCGAAGGGTTGCGTGCGTCGGCGCGGTTTAAGATCACTTAGTTATTAGTAATTATTTAAGTATGTAATGCTTTAAAAAATATATATATATATTATACTATTAGTTCTACACGGTTATTTTCTGCACTTGCCTACCGATTTATTCGATTTATTAAACAGTGTAAGAGGTATGAACTGATCGTTTATCAACATTCAACAGTATTACACTATTGTTGTCCATCATCCGAGTTGACATCTGACTGAGGTATGCGTTCGTTCATAACGCAAGATTACAAAACGTAATCGCAAAAAATACACCATATACGTACTAAAATACTCCAAATCCGTACAAATAGTATTTAATAATATAGGTTCTGTTGACCATCGCTAAAATATTCTCCGACTCCTTTGTAAGGGATTTTTGGAATTTTGAGCTTATGCTGTGAATCCATCGAGATACGTACGTACTCGATGTCTGTTTTTCGACTTATGAGTGATTTCCCACATACTAAAGTCTCTACCGATTGTCATATTCGGGCAGCAGCAGTTTTATTGATTCTGTTTATGAGTTTATTAGTTTTTGTTTTGTCAATGAGAAAATAATAAGTTAGGAATAGTATAGTAAGTATCTTAAACCCCTACGTAAGTAGTATTTTACAACATTTATGTCACTCTCCCCTGCTACGTTGTGTATTTTATATATCCACCTAGAAATAAGAACGGTGTTATTGTAAGGCATAACTTTGAATAAGCTAATGTGGGTTAGGTTCGGGTAAAGCGCAATTACGGAAGAACTTCAGTTAATCTAAAAATGTATTACCTATGTGGTAAAAATTGTAGCTAAAGGATGGTTTCATCTCGTCTGGTAAACTAAACATGGACAAAAAACGTTTACTTATCAATTTCATTTTATAATTTTGTGCCTGAAACAATTCTAGCAGTTCATTTCGTTATTGCACTTTATCCGAAACGAAGCTCTACGTGTTAATTAGTGTTATTCATATTTATATTCTTTCTCCGAGGCCATCTTATCAGAGTTCCTTACACATCAGTATTTACATAATACCTTAAAAATAAGTAGGTGTAGGTTATTAAATTTTAGGCGGTTCAAAACGCAGTTATTTTGTTATTTTAATAGTACATATGAGTTAATGGTATTTTAAAAAGGAAAAGTTATATAACGGCGGACGTATTTTGAACACCTATAACAAGATGTTATGTATTATATAATTTTAGTGTTTTCTTTTCCAAACAATTAGCGTTTTGAATCCTTGAAATTTAACTTAAGTAACTGATCTCATTTTAAGCTTGATATTATATTTGAATTATGTGTGTTTTGTGTCTGCTATAAAACGTTTCCGAAAAGTGTTTAATGTTATAATTAAGTACTATGTTACTTAATGTAAAGAGATGAAAATATTAATTTGATTTTCTTAACAGTGTCAATATTATTTATTTGTCTTGCTTTTAAGCACCACGTGCAATTCTTTTTAATGAGGGTATAATCTATTTATTTATTGCCTTGCCAGCAACTAGACTTTTTGCAGATAGATATTTTTACTGTATTCGCCTATTTCAAATTAAACACGATATAGTATCCACAGGTGTAAATGTATGGCGTTATTATGCTGCAATGGCGTCATAATTATTATGTTAAAATATACGAGTACCTAAATTTTATGCCCGTTTGGATAGTATGTAAATACATTCACCGGTGGAAAAAGAGGCCCAACTGCTTGTCGTAATAAACTAATTGTTATTTAAGGGATGTTTTTATGCAGACAGGTTTCCATTGAAATAACTAGTGTATTTTCTTCTGGTACATTTAAGACTACCTTGTGATTATAATGATTCTCTTTTTCAAATAATACCACACCAAAATTTGCAATTAATAGGTATTGTAAGACTGGAATATATGCACGGTGACCAGGTAGTGGATGACTGGAAGAGTGACATTGACCGATTTGTTACCTTGTATGTGTTGAAATACCGCTTCCTGGCCAGTTGAGATCAGGCGAAGACCCAAGGTTGATTTAAGTGGCACGTGGTATAATTGTCAGTGAACCGACCAGAAGGCGAAGAATGGAAGGACGGGATTTAAATCAACTAAACAGCCGTTTCAAATCCACAGTTGGGTTACAATGTTAACACCTTTGAAGAGCATACAAACAAATAGACTAATATCAGTTCTATGGAATCTCACTGGAATACCATTGGTCTTAAATTAGCAGCAGAATTCCAAAAATGTATTTGGTATGGAAAATTCATTGTAACCAATCAGCATCAAAATATCCTATACAATATTACTTAGTTTATTTATTCGTCATAATGTCTTTGGCCACTTTTTCTGCGGCTGAATGTATTTCAAAACATTTGAAACTCATTATCCTAAGAATAACACCATGCCCGTTAATCGTTGTCATTTATTGGCCCGTTGTCATAAGCGGAAACATATCAAGTTGTACATGGCCTGTGAATCCTTCGCTTTTAATTGCAGCTATCGCTATAAGACAGCGTCTAAACCCACAGTATTTTACTTGAAGATCTGCCTATATCTTACCTATAAAATTGTATTTTAATAAAGATTGGAATGTTAAAGCCATCAAAGTATTACTATGACTAAGATTTTACTATGTAGCAGTAATCTCACTAACTCGATATCTTTTCGTATTAATAAGTGTTAAAATTAAGTATATTAACCGTCGTTAAATATTTCATAAAATATAATAAAGTCTAACTAACCACCAATACATTCCATTGAATCAGACTGAAATTATATTAATGTTTATTGTATGTAAACTTTGGTCCAATCCCAGTATTTTTTATAAATTGTATAAAAAATTACTCAGTCAATATGTTTACTTTGATTAATTATTTTTAAAATAAGATTTAATAAGTACATGCTATAGAGGTTATCTTAATAGTACATGGATTATTATTAATTTACACGCAGTCATTGAATTGTAATTTAAACTAAGCGAGGATTAGATTTCCACCGTATTACTAATTTATTCACAAAAATTTAGGCAGCTTCATTGTAGAGCTCCTTGATACGTTCTTACCACCCGCACGGATCACTATGAAGTAAAGCTAGCTCAATAAATACAAGTAGTAGAATTATGAAACCAAGGGTATTTTGAACGAAAAAGCATAATAAAAGCATTTTCGTACTGAAAACCTTTGTATTAACCCGTGGTACACATGGCAACTACAGATATGTAGATGTGGCATGCGCACCCGAGCGATATCGGTTTTATTTAAAGGCCCACATGCACACGCTGCCCTGCGCGGTTGCACTGCGGTCAGCGACAGTTATGAATGCGCGTACATGGCGCGGCACTGCGCTGCGCATGACTGCAGTGAGCAGTCAAAGATTAATTTTGACAGATTAAATTTGTTATGTTGCCATTTTGTTTGATCCAGCCAGTGGAATGCCCTACTTTTTCCCATGAGCCGATTATAATGTGTAAGTGAAAGGGCCATCCACCGATCAATACCATATATGTGATTATATGTGCAAAATTTTCTTTTTGAAGTTCCTAACAATGCTAAGTAGTATTATCATTATTAATTAATATAGTACGGCGTTTTCCAGTTTTAATCAATATCGGTTTTGACATGTTTTCGCATGGTATTTTAAATAAATGTAACAAAGTAATAATTATTTCACAAAATTCTAATAAAATTTCTGCATTTCATGCAGCCGGCCGCGTCGTACACCGCCGCGCATACACAAACTCCATAAACTAAACATGCCGCGCTGCGTAGCGTAGCGTTAATGCGTTTGGGCCTCTGTTTCAAAAACGTTGACTAGTAGTAAAATAATCTATATTATGTGTGTATCTCTTATCTTGTAATATGTATTATAAAATGTCTAGTAGGATAGACTATCCTGTCTCAGTCTCACATCCAATTCCTTTTACGTTCAGGATAATCGGCTACGACATTCAAATGCGAGAGCAAAATGTCTGTAATATCTGTATCGTTTATTTATAAGTACAGCGTACAATATTTTCGATATTTTCGTACTCTACCTCCATGTCTTACGATACCAGAACCGCTCGCATCCACACGAGCGCTGGCGTGCCGTACCTATCTCCATTGCGAGCGCTCGCGTAGTAGCGAGCGGTTAAAAAATAGAGCCCCTGACTCACTAAATATCATAATGTCTTCGATCACGGGAAAATATGGATACAGCGCACTTCACTTACCGTGTTACATGCCTACTATGTTTTAATGTTATTTGCAACAATTAGATTACCGGCCCAACTTTCAGGCCAAGAAGTTTTCCATATAAAAATCACTAGTTTTATTAATAAACCATCAAGTGGCAACACTGTATTTATGGCCATAGGCAAAGCTATGCGCCAAGTGCTACGCTGAGTGCCTGCTGTGATATGTTGGCGTTACATAATACAAAGTCGACTATGATAAACTATTTTGTAAGTTACACACTAGTAAAATAGTTGTGCCGGCAACATAAAGGTACCTTTTGACTAACTTGCTGCATCCATGTATTTTTCTGAGATCGCAGGCCAGTTTTAATTGTAATATTGTTAGATTGTGGTTCCATTATTATGTGTCTATATGTTACGTATCCACAAAATGTAGTAAATAGTCTTATTATAAAGTCAGGCCCAGACATGTGTCAAGATGTGTCCACATGTTTTAAAAAAATTTACTCTTTTGCTCCCATACGCAAATATTTTTGGGTCAATTTTTGCAAAGATAGCGGACATAATGGACGACAGTTTACCGAGTAACAGCGAGTAATTCTTTGCAAAGAATGTGGGAGTCTTATTAATATTTATGGTTTTGCGTCCTTCGATGTACGCCAAAAACCGACACATGAATGGCAAATACGAAACATTTGTATAAAATCTGAAATATTTGTACCAATAGGCTCTAACACATAGTCTAGGTTTTGCCCCTCTTTGTACACATCATGGCACATGATATTCGTAACAGGCGAAACTAAAATATTACAATATTTAAAAATATTGCCGTTATTAAGAAATACCATTGTTGCATTTGGTATCATAATTTGGATTATCTCGTAAAATATAATATGTTAGTGTATTTATTGATAGTTTTCTATTTACTTGCAAAATTACACAAAATATTTCGTTGTTATTCCTATGTATGTAATAGATTATCTTAAATATACATGCAGATTTGGCGATGTTACAAATTCAAACCAAACTTTATTTCTGACTGATAATATCACTGCTTTAAATATTGTTACGTATAATTTATTTATCCTTTAAGATTTATCTGAATTGTATCTGTATCTACCTTATCTTTGGACTACAAATTTCAGCAAATTATTCTTCATAATATTATATACATAGAAAATACTTGTTTGCGTATTTTCCACTTCATTGTAATGTAACAATTGATATTATTATCGTACTTAAATCATCTAACTACTTAAATCTATTAATAAATTGTATGAGATTAATAATGTGGTTTGTTTTCCTATACAATATTTTAACCCAAAGACTTCTATATATAAACAATAATTTAACAACGGATAATAACTGCCAGTAATAAATAATAAATAAATCTTCATTTCATTAACAAAGAGTACTTAAATCCTTAGTTCCTGGAGTCTCTTTTTAGGCAAAGCCTGTGAGATACCGTTTCTAATGTAGATTACAAAAAATGTTGCTAGGTAATAATAAATAAAACTTACATAATTATGTTATTTTGTGATTTGACTAAAAATGCTAACTAAAGCTAAAAATAATAAATGGAAAATTTATACTAGTAAACTAAAATTGTAAAATGTGTGTGGGAGTGTGTGTAGGTATGTATGTGTGTGTGTCATTAGAACTGCACGGCAGAGCAATGAAATTAGGTTACCTCCAAATAGGTTAAAACTCTAATACACTTAAGAAATATATTTGATGAATCAGGTTCTTGTTTGATATAATTGTAGTAATTGCCAAATAAAATCTGTCTATGTATCCCACTGGTTACTACACTACCTAGTTTTAAAACATAATACTAAAAAGGGGGTACTTTTCTTCTTAATTTTATTTGTAAATGGTTTATTAGTTGCTATTGCATTTTTAAACGATAAACAATTTTTTTTACATTTGTTACACGTGAGTTCAAGTTGTGAGTGTTGGTCGTGAGTTTTGCAAGGTAAGTTAATAAGTATTATTAATTAAAACTTTATATTCCTTTGAAATGTTATAACATAAATCTAATACAATAACATAAACGTAGATATTCTTTTATTTCATATTGTTTGATAAATTGATTGTTCTTTATAAACGCCCTGGGGAGGCCTATGCCCAGCATGGGCGTCTTTTTTCTGATATGATGATGAGTGTTGATAATTTTAAACGCCAACAGTAAAATCAGCTAGTGTCAACTTACTCAATCAGCCCTAGAGTTAGTTTTATTTACAGGTCTGATTTACGTAAATTACTTATGTTAAATGGAATTATATATGAGTTGCAACTATACCACGACTTGGCCATCATATTTCCACGTGAAAATTGGGCCCCAGTACAAGGACTAGCTTTGGAGCTCCAAAAATACCCCTTGTATTACTTTAATTGATTCACAGTTGTTGCTTTGCTAGCCAAGCCTTACTATTATAATGGACCTCATAAGAAACATCAGAAAGTTCAGATTTACTCAGAGAGATATTTCTTACCTATGGAAAAGGCTAGGTAGGTGTGCTTGAGGATTCGCTTCAGAAATTATAATATCCGTTGCAGAAAATTATGTCGTCAGTTCTGTAAATAGCAAAACTGACTTGGCAATATACATGTGTGCAGAATGGCCGTTGAAGCCGAGTGACGATTCCGGATCGGCAACTCAGCGCAGAAACGTCCTACGAAATTGTGTCACTTAATCGATCGGTGTGCAAGGCCTATCTCCAACAGTGGACATTTTGCGGCTGAAATAATAATGACCTATGCACCCAGGACGAGTCATTGACGCGGGACCAACGTGATCAGCTAACATTGATACGTTATGCGATAAACTAGCCTCTGCTTGCTTTGCGCTATCCAGTCTGCGTCAGTGTCGGTTTGTCGACATGAAAAAAACATGTTATGGGTACTTCCATTCCCTTCTAACCTCCCATAGGTTCGGCCATGCTGCAGATCGAGACCGTGTGTTCAAGCTCCACTACTGTATGAAGCATGCAATACGAGAGAAGAAGCATGCTATACGGCTAATCGCCTGGAAGCCTTACGACTTACCTGCTCAGGTGCTGTTTCGGGAGTTAAGCATTTTGACCCTGCCAAGTGCCTACATATTAGCTATCTGTAAGCAGAGGGCTGAGTGTAAGTTTTGTTTCGATTTTACTTTACTTTCGCGTTTACATTTGCATGGAAATTAGTATGAAAGCGCCATGTAGTATGTCAATGAAGTTTTTTCTTCATACTAATTTCCACGTAAACGCAAACGCGATAGAAAAGTAAAATCGAAGCAAAACTTACACCCAAGCCCTCAGGTCAAACAAAGTATCCAGGAGTTCCTTACTCTAGATGACAGTGACAGTAGGAACACTCGCAACCGCCAACTGCTAAGTGCACCGCCCTGCCGCCGCTCCAAAGCGCGGAAGCTGCTCGCGGTCGCAAGCCAGCAGCTGTTGTCTGTTGGTGGCCGGAAAATCAGCAACCTGAGATACGCAAACGACACTACCCTATTTGCAGCGTCCGAGCAGGAACTGGCTGAACTCCATTCTAAAGTGGAGAAGGAGAGTGAATTGGCCTCAGTATCAATAAGGCAAAGACCAAGGTGATGTGACCACTACCAAGATGATACAAGCAGGGTAGGCTAAATCGCTCCAATGAGCTCGATGACCTAGAATTTGTAGATCAGTTTGCTTACCTTGGCGCTCTTCTTAACAACGAGGGCGGCAGTGGAATGGAGATCATCAGGAGAATCCTAATGTCCCAAGCAGTGATGACTTAACTCACTAGGATATGGAAAGACCGCAAAACTAAAGTGTCTATTGACCTATAACACCTAATAATAATAATAAAATGTCTGGAAAGTGAAATTTATAAGATAAGTTACTGGCTGGCTTGTCTATAAGTACTATATAATATTATAAAGAGGAAAGGTTTGATTAGTACACACATTGGTTTTCTCAATCTTTTCTTACGGCGCCGAATCAAGAAAGAGCGAAAATCGACGCTTTTGAAATGTGGTGCTGGAGGTGTATGTTGCGAATACCATGGACCGCACGCCGAACCAACATGTATATTCTTAAGGAGCTCGGAATAACAACAAGGCTGTCCACTATCTGCTTCCGGCGGTTACTCACATATTTCGGATACGTTGCTCGCTGAAACCCGGATAGTCTGGAAAAACTTATGGTGGTTGGTCAGGTCGACGGGAAAAGATCGCGCGGTCGATCGCCTACCCGCTGGTCAGACCAAATAAAGACACTTACTGGCCTGCCAATAACTAAAGCTATTAAGACCGCCAAGGACAGAACCACATGGAAAAGTCTGGTACGGCGAGTGAGCAATATTTCAGAGTAGACACGACCTTCAACAATGAAGGTGCCGACTAGAAACTTCTTTCTACATCTTCATGTAAGGTAATAAAAAGTGAAAACTATATTAATTTTCTAAACAAAAGTACACCATGTTAATATTTAATTAGTATGTATTAAAAAAGTATCTAAGCAGTTTATCAGTTATCTAACACCCATAACACAAGCTTTGGTTACTTTGGGGTTAGATGGCGCTGTGTGAACTTGTTCAAGCATATTAATTTTTTTTAATTGATGCTTTCTTGACAGTAGCGATGTTTCAAAACTACACAATTTTTCCCGCGTTTCCACTAGCTGAATTTTTTAAAATATCTATAAACATATCTCTTTATTTTAGTAGGTAGAATGGGTGTAGATATCCAAAAAAATATTATGAAATGAGAAAAAAATATGTTTTAGACATCTGTGTTAAATTCACATACATAAAGTTTAGTGAAGGCGGCGAAACTTAAATATCCATTTTTCCAAGTTAATTATATTATTATAAAGGTTGCACTACTTAAACTAAGAAGCCGGACAAAATTTTTTGTCTGGCATCTTAGTTTGGCTTAAAATCGGGTTTAGCCGGTAACTTACTCGTGGACATTGGTGTCTGTAAATGGAAATAAAAGCTACAATTATAGTATCTATTTTTTAATTTAATTTGTTCATTTACACTATACCTTAAATTATATACTCTAAATATAGATATCTTTGTACAGATCGAGATTTTACAGAGCAAATACAACGTTATAAAAAGGAAAACACAAGCTGACATTTTCGTGTAGTGGTTAACGGCCGCCATCTTTAGGGTGGTTCGATGTCCATACAAATTATTGGTAGACTTTCATTGAGCCTCTTTCAAGTGCTTGATATTTTTAATGTACGATTAAGGAACTTTCCGTTAGTGTAACAAGACCACGCTAAGTCCAAATCGCTTCTAAACAACAAAAAAATCTCTGTATGGCCAGTTTTTAAACGTCATAGAACGTCATTCCTAAAAGTCACAACAAATTTATTTTCGTAAGTCATGAAAAATATTATTTGATAATGGGCAAAACAATTAAAAAGGAAGTGCTGGAGATAATTTTCAGCATGATTAATAATTTAGACAAATTAAAAGTACAAGTTCAAGCTAATAGTAACCAAATAACTGAATGTTCACAAGAAGGACTGACAAGGACAGATTATCCCCAGATTATTGCCATATCCACTCGTTATCATTTTTATAACTATCAGTTAGTACGGACTTATCGTGGTCCTATTATAAATCTATCACATGGAGCGCAATCGCAATCGAATGAAAAATTCCCATTACAAATTTATGACATGGGTGTCGAACCGCCTCGTCCTTCTTCCGACACGACAATTACAAACACAATGAATCTTAATACAATATATCAAGTTAAAAATTCATTAAATTGATCTATCTAGGCATCGAAGTGACAATTAATCAGACATCACAGATCGATGTATTTCTAACATTTCATTGGAGAACCATCTGGATTTGTTGGAATTTTAGGCTTACAAACTTTTTTCTTGCCTTCAGCTGAGCTTACCATTGTACAAGTAAATGTAAAATATCCACAAGATGAGGATTTAGTATAATATGTATGAGAATATTGTTTTCTTATGTTATCTTCACTGTCTAAATCTCGAGTTACAGATTTTGATACTGATACATATTTATTATCATTATTATTTTTGTATTTCATATCGTAAAGGGACCTTAAATTACTGGGATTTACATTTTTAGAGTGTGCTGATGGATGAACGTATTTAATTTTCCCTGTACCGGGAGAAAGTGAAACTGTCTGAGCTTGTGATGGAGAGTCTCTTGATCCTATTGCATATGTTTTTTCTTTGGAAGCAACAGATTTAACGCTTCCCGTGAATCCAATGGGTATGACATAACCTCCGGTTCCAGGAACACGCTCTCCGGGTTGGTATATTCTACTTTCATCGGGTCGTTCCGAATGTTTCTGAATTATTTCTGCGTCTTTTCCATTTAATGATCCAAGAACAATATGCTGCATATTACCTCTAGAAGATTGTTTAACTTCAAGTCCTTTCTTGTTAGGATTATGAAGAGATTGATGCGTGGTGTCGCCTCCATCCCTCGTGTATTCATCATAATTAGTATATTCCGCTTGTTCGACATCGGTATTCTCATTTCCATCACCACCAAACCCGCCATAATAATCGTCTCCTGCATTATCATCTTTGACTGTTGTATATTCTAAAACACCACCATTATATCCGTAATTAAATGAACGTCTACTACTTACGGGAGTCTCTTGTGGCGAAAGCGTATTTGGTGGCATATCGGTTTTATGGTGATCCGAATGTGTGTGGGCAGTGTACTTAGTTTCTGAATTATCCATGACCGCCGTTTCATTTCTTGAGGACAAAAATTCTTTAGAAGGTGGTGGCAAGTACGCAGGCGCGTCTGTGTTAACGTCTATGTTTTTATTCTTTTCATCAAACACGTCTATACTATTAAATGGCAGCCTATTTGGAAAAACTGCATCTTTGTCTAAACTAGCACCAGCTTGAGCTCCTCCGTTGTATGAAATCCCATATTTAAAGGTGCCATGAAGACTAGACTGTGACTGTCCTGATCGCCCATTAGATTGGGCAGATGCAATTCCGTTCCCAACAAAAGGTCCTCCCATTGTTTCATGTGACTTATCTGCACCTTCTTTGTATGGAGTGAAACCGATTTGGGCTTGAGATGAAGTGCTACCAGGTCCTCGAGCTTGTGCATCTGCCATACCACCTTTCACGCTTCCTTGTACTTGAGAATTTGACGAATGATGGATTCCTTTACTTTGAGCTGATGTTTGTAGTGACCCCGTTTCAGAGCCAAGTTGAACCTCAGCTTGAGATAGGTTGTTTTGTCCTTTACCTTGCGCACTGCTTTTTGAGCCTTTTTTCCCTCCCTCTACTTGACTCTGAGCGGCTTTAGAATCGTCACTAATGTCTGCTTGAGCTGAAAATGACCCTTCTCCGGTGTACGTACCTTGCACGTTTGTTCGTGCATGTCCTTTAGTATTCCCTCCACTTGAAGAAGCACTCGCAGTTGTTCCATTTGCAATTTGTGCTACGCTTGCTTCTGCTCCGGAATCATAGTCGTCAAGCGTAGTGGAGATGGAATTTGGATCCATCACATTTTGCGGTACACCTAAAATATTAAAACAACTTTAGTATATTATGATTTTTGGCCGTATAGAGGTTTTGCTGGACGGCCACGCGGAATAAATGTGCGCACCCGTGTGTCTCGATTGCGATCCTTCAATTCTAATACAAATTTCTTTAATACGCAACCAAAATGTTTGTCTCAGGGCTGTATCTGTAGAACTGTAAGTGTCCACTTACTAAGGGTGTCAAATAAATATATACGATATATACTATACGAATCATGTGCTGTTCTGACATCCGGCCCTGAGCCCGTCCAACGTGTCACTGTGTGTTGCCTTCCTACTTTCCCCTTCCTTTTTGACGATTGAAAGAGATATTTAATGTCCTAATCAATAAAGAAATTTTGAGTTTGAGTTTGGAACCCTAATTATGTGAGCTTGTCCGACAACACTGTATGGAAGGGATTTGTGCAATAATCTATTCTGCCGGATGCCACACGGCATAAGGTATTATATATATAGTACTATAGCTAATGTGACATACAATTTCTAATTGTAAATTGTGTACTGTATTTACCTGATCCAGCTTGGCCGCCCACGCTATTTCTGTCAATATTTTGTGAACCTCCTTGATTATTGTTTCTTCCATCGTCAATTGCATTAGGTCCGTTAGGCCCCCCATTATTATCAAATTGATTATCAGAATTTTGTCCCTGTTGTTCTGGCCGCCAATTTGTTTGAGGATCGTGTGGACCGAGTCCATTTTGATCTTGCCGCCAATTAGTTTGAGGATTTTGTGGACTGGGTCCATTTTGTCCATTTTGATTTGGTCCCCAAGTTTGCGGAGGGTGTGGTCCGAGTCCATTTTGATCTGACTCCCATTTTGTTTGAGGATTTTGTGGACCGAATCCATTTTGTCCATTTTGATCTGGCCGCCAATTAGTTTGAGGATTTTGTGGACCGAGTCCATTTTGTCCATTTTGATCTTGCCGCCAGATAGTTTGAGGATTTTGTGGACCGAGTCCATTTTGATTTGGCCCCCAATTAGTTTGCGTGTTTTGTGGTCCGAGTCCATTTTGTTCATTTTGATCTGGCCGCCAATTAGTTTGAGTATTTTGAGGGCCTAGTCCATTTTGATCATTTTGATTTGGCCGCCCTATAGTTTGAGGATTTTGTGGGCCTAGTCCATTATGCCCATTTTGATTTGGCCCCCAATTATTTTGCGTATTTTGTGGACCCATTCCATTTTGTCCATTTTGATCTGGCCGCCAATTAGTTTGAGGATTTTGTGGACCGAGTCCATTTTGTTCATTTTGATCTTGCCGCCAGTTAGTTTGAGGATGTTGTGGGCCGAGCCCATTTTGATTGGGCCCCCAATTAGTTTGCGTATTTTGTGGGCCGAGTCCATTTTGTCCATTTTGATTTGGCCGCTCATTACTTTGAGGGTTTTGTGGGCCTAGTCCATTATGCCCATTTTGTCCATTTTGATTGGGCCCCCAATTAGTTTGAGTATTTTGTGGGCTAAGACCATTCTGCCCATTTTGATTTGGCCGCCCATTAGTTTGCGTATTTTGTGGTCCCTGTCCGTTTTGTACGTTTTGATCTGGCCGCCCGTTAGTTTGAGGATTTTGTGGACCGAGTCCGTTCTGACCTGTTTGATCTGGCTGCCAATTAGTTTGAGTATTTTGTGGTCCCTGTCCGTTTTGTACGTTTTGATCTGGCCGCCCGTTAGTTTGAGGATTTTGTGGACCGAGTCCGTTCTGACCTGTTTGATCTGGCTGCCAATTAGTTTGAGTATTTTGTGGGCCGAGTCCATTCTGTCCATTTTTATCGGGTCTCCAATTAGCTTGAGAATTTTGTGGACCGAGTCCATTTTGTCCATTTTGATCTGGCCGCCAATTAGGCGAAACGACGCAACAATAATAAGTTGTTCCATATGGACCAGGATATGAACCTGTATAGAAAGGCCAGTTGTTTCCGATTCCTTGACCTTGACCTGCATTGCTGGGTCCGACTGAGTTACTCGGTCCAAGTCCACCTTGTCCTGTACCAGTATTACTTGGACCAAATCCTCCTTGGTCCCTGCCTGTGTTAGTCGGTCCGTAACCGCCCTGACCTGTGCCTGTATTGCTGGGTCCCATGCCTCCTTGGTCTCTACCCGTGTTATTTGGTCCGAAATTGCCTTGGCCAGTACCAGTACTACTAGGACCATATCCCCCTTGGTCTCTGCCCGTCAAATCCGGTCCGAAACCTCCTTGACCCGAACCTGTATTACTAGGCCCGAATCCTCCCTGATCTCTGCCAGAGTTTGTCGGTCCGTATCCGCCTTGGCCCGAGCCTGTATTGCTTGGTCCCATTCCTCCTTGGTCTCTACCCGTGTTACTTGGTCCGAAACCACCTTGACCGGAACCTGTATTACTAGGACCAAATCCCCCTTGGCCCCTGCCTGTGTTACTAGGCCCGAATCCTCCCTGATCTCTGCCAGAGTTAGTCGGTCCGTATCCGCCCTGACCTGTGCCTGTATTGCTGGGTCCCATGCCTCCTTGGTCTCTACCCGTGTTATTTGGTCCGAAATTGCCTTGGCCAGTTCCGGTACTACTAGGACCATATCCCCCTTGGTCTCTGCCCGTCAAATCCGGTCCGAAATCTCCTTGACCCGAACCTGTATTACTAGGCCCGAATCCTCCCTGATCTCTGCCAGAGTTAGTCGGTCCGTATCCGCCCTGACCTGTGCCTGTATTGCTGGGTCCCATGCCTCCTTGGCCTCTACCCGTGTTATTTGGTCCGAAATTGCCTTGGCCAGTACCAGTACTACTAGGACCATATCCCCCTTGGTCTCTGCCCGTCAAATCCGGTCCGAAACCTCCTTGACCCGAACCTGTATTACTAGGCCCGAATCCTCCCTGATCTCTGCCAGAGTTAGTCGGTCCGTATCCGCCCTGACCTGTGCCTGTATTGCTGGGTCCCATGCCTCCTTGGTCTCTACCCGTGTTATTTGGTCCGAAATTGCCTTGGCCAGTACCAGTACTACTAGGACCATATCCCCCTTGGTCTCTGCCCGTCAAATCCGGTCCGAAACCTCCTTGACCCGAACCTTTATTACTAGGCCCGAATCCTCCCTGATCTCTGCCAGAGTTAGTCGGTCCGTATCCGCCTTGGCCCGAGCCTGTATTGCTCGGTCCCGTTCCTCCTTGGCCTCTACCCGTGTTACTTGGTCCGAAACCACCTTGACCGGAACCTGTATTACTAGGACCAAATCCCCCTTGGTCTCTGCCTGTCTTAGTGGGTCCGTAACCCCCTTGGCTTGAGCCAGTATTACTGGGACCATATCCCCCTTGGTCTCTGCCCGTCAAATCCGGTCCGAAACCTCCTTGACCCGAACCTGTATTACTAGGCCCGAATCCTCCCTGATCTCTGCCAGAGTTAGTCGGTCCGTAACCGCTCTGACCTGTGCCTGTATTGCTGGGTCCCATGCCTCCTTGGTCTCTACCCGTGTTATTTGGTCCGAAATTGCCTTGGCCAGTACCAGTATTAGTGGGACCATACCCCCCTTGGTCTCTACCCGTGATATCCGGTCCGAAACCTCCTTGGCCCGAACCTGTATTACTAGGCCCTAATGCTCCCTGATCTCTCCCTGTATTAGTCGGTCCGTAACCGCCCTGACCCGAGCCTGTATTGGTAGGTCCCATGCTTCCTTGATCTCTCCCTGTGTTAGTCGGTCCATAACTGCCCTGGCCTGTGCCTGTATTGCTGGGTCCCATGCCTCCTTGGTCTCTACCCGTGTTATTTGGTCCGAAATTGCCTTGGCCAGTACCAGTATTACTGGGACCATATCCCCTTTGGTCTCTACCCGTGATATCCGGACCGAAACCTCCTTGGCCCGAACCTGTATTACTAGGCCCAAATCCTCCCTGATCTCTCCCTGTATTAGTCGGTCCGTAACCTCCCTGGCCCGAACCTGTATTGGTAGGTCCCATGCTTCCTTGTTCTCTTCCTGTGTTAATCGGTCCGCTACCGCCCTGGCCCGTGCCTGTGTTGCTGGGACCGAAGCCTCCTTGGTCTCTGCCTGTGTTAGTTGGTCCACTACCGCCCTGGCCCGTGCCTGTGTTGCTGGGACCGAAGCCATCGTGGCCTCTCCCTGTGTTACTCGGTCCCAAACCACCGTTGCCTGCGCCTGTGTTGCTGGGCCCCGTTCCACTCTGTCTTACACCTGAATTATCATAATTTGGTCGCCTTAAACTTGCGACATCTGGGTTCGCCTGACCAAAACATTCGTCGCAGCTTGGATCGTACATTGTTTGACTTTGTGCTTGGCCCATACCGCTACTACCACCTAGAACAAATTCATAAAACATTGCGTGAATTTTATTGAAATTCCAGCTACTCACAGTGATATGGCCTATACCGTTGTAATCTAGATGCCATTTTATTACCTATTACTTGGTGAAAATCGGGTGCTAAGGTTATATGAATAAAACATTTTATTTATTGGTGTGAGGGCTAAGTTATAGCAATATACTTTATGGTTCTGTACAGCATAGTTGTTTTGAGAGAGAGACGGAATAGAAATACACGTATATCATTTTAATTTTGTTTTTGAGAAGCTTTGTTGAGAAGGCAAGGGAAATTCCAAAGGTTGTTCCCATTGTCGTCGTGTTTATTATGCGAATATAGAAATTCCCAAATGTCTACATATAAATTTAAAGGACAATCAGGTGGTAGGACTCTGTCAAGCCTGAGGAGTTCACCTGGGCGAGCACCACCGTCTTATCTATTTCTGCCGCCAAGTAACAATAGTTTAATTATTGTGTTCCGGGTTGAAGGATAAGGTACGCAGGCAAATTACAGGTTAGAGGCATTTCATTTAAGTATTCACAGTGACAACGCATTTGCGGATCTGCATTTTTGTAACCTACAACCTAAATTCATGAATAGTAGGTGTTATGGGTGATAGTTTCCACTTACCATCAGGTGGATCGTCACTATAAATCTATATTTTTCAAAAATATTTATGTACCTAAATACGTACACGTTTATTTCTGGTATTATAAATTTAAACAATGTAAAATACATGCCTATATTTTGTTAATAGTAATCTTAGAAATTAAGTGCTAGTAATGTCCCTTCTTTGCGATTACAGTAAATCCTGGCGGAATCGCAATCAAAAAATTAAGCGCTATTGACAGCGCTGACGAAGCTATACGCGAACAAAATAAAAAAACGGCGGTGGATTTGTTGCGTTACGCGACTTGACCAAATGCGTAATGAGTATCCCTGGCAGCCTTGACGTGAGAGATGCGGATCCCGCCATCACGGATAAAATTAAACAGGTTCGCCTGCGCTGGTTTGGTCACGAACTACGTTTTCCCGAGATATTTATAGGAAATACGAGAGGTGCCTAAACCTTCCGGGAATCAGGAAAAAGGTACGCGGGCGACCCAAGAAGTGATTGATTAGCATCACCAAGTCGCATGCGAGAGTCAACGGCTTACTACGTCAGGATGCCGTAGATCGGGTAAAGACGAGGAGAAAAAGCAGGAAAGCGAACCCTGGCAGAAGCCGGGAAAGACAGCTCGGATGATGATGAGTCTACCTAGGAAATATAACTTACACAGGCAGGACTGGATTAAGTCTAGTCGAAGAAAAGTGGCAAATAATAATTGCTATTTCATCTATGAAGAAACACTCCCTCGTCGCACAATTTCTACCTAAGTCCTAAATTAATATTAATGTAGTATTTACGTTTCATAACATTAAAGTAGTATTTTCAAATCTCCCCTAGTAAAGCGACATAGTACCTATGCAAGTTGCAATAATATGAACCCATAAAAATTAAAGGTAATAATAAAAATGGAATACTCACTAACGACTGCGCGTGAGGAATCCACATTGGAGTGAGCCTCTGCTTTTCCATCGTCTTTCGCTCCGCCGCGGTCTACCGCTAGGTATTGGGACTGAGTCTGTCCGCGGTACCGCCCCCGGTAAGGATATGGTGTTTGTCGTCGGCCCCTTCGAATAGCGATCTTAAAGTCGTGCCAATCCAAATCTCCTCTCAATATAACTTTTCGAGCTTTGCATCGTTGACCCACCTGTTGCGACATACAATATATTTTAACACACATGTTATATAAATATAATATACAAACGGCCTTAACATATTTGTAATGAATCTTTGGCCCATTTATTGATGATAAACAATACTGGTTGTGAAACTTATGGGCCAAGGAAATGGCCTTGCTTATTGACACGATTAGTCGTCATTCTAAATACGACAATAATTAAAAATCAATGTCACTGAACATTGTGTATTATTAACTAAAGACAATTCGAGTGATAAGGTTCAAGTTCGTCATAGAATCCCAGAATGGATGGATAGTGTAGTAGTTTGTTAGAAGGGACTTTGCAAGTGTACTTCTGTACGTGTACTGCTCCGGAATCGTTTAGCTAATGACCATAAGGTTCCTTTAGCTCAAAATTTGATATAATGCATGTTAGCAACATAATTCTCAAGAAAACTAGTAAAGCTAGCAATATATGTCGCAAACATGCATTATATGAAATCAGCAGCATATGAAACCGTTTTCAATTGTGGGCCAAAGTAACCCGCTCTTACGGTACCATAATAGTTTTGGTTGTGGCGTGGCCTATCACGATAAATAGGTAAAATAAGGATGTATACGTTTGTGTAGGTACACCTCTGGCCACTTTGGAAGATTTCTCCAAGTAAAATATCAGTCCGGATTCTGAAGGTACTCACAACGAATCTGCGTAGTTGAGGGTTTAGTGTAGTTAGCTGCAACGTAAACGGACCCAAGCATACGCATTACATGATATGTAAATACGAATACGGTTTTCACCCCTTGATACTCGGGAATAGAGTAGCTTAAGATTACCCCCAAGTCCTAACGTCCATCCAAAATAAACAAACGCCCAAATACAAACTTTTCCTCTTATATTAGGCCAAGACCTACATATGGTTGTAGCGCCGCAGGAAGTAGGTAAATGAGTGGGTATTAAGAATGCTCATAACTATCAGGTCCCTCGAGGAACAGCAAGAGAGCGATCGCCAGAGAAAAATTCGCCATTGTTTGCAGAACTATCGAGCTACTTACGAGCTACCCTTCTGGTAGCCGGGCTTTCTAGTCGCTCACCAATCTGCGGAGCGAAACTTTTGTCAGTCGTCCCTGCCACCTCTCTTTAAAACTGACGGTAACCGTGCCCACAGTAAGTAAGTAGATAAAGTCAATTTTATGGGAACTCTGTTTGTCTCCCAACTCAACCCTGAATGACGGAGGCGCAGACCCGCCAACCATACCATATGCCGGAAATATTCTTCACACAGCGGAAAATACGGTGGTAGGTAATCTCTTTGGATATTTGTAAGTCGAGTGGGTCTGATGGCATACCGGCTATGGTGCTTAAAGTGTCTGCTCCCGAGTTATATTTTATACTAGCGGCCCGCCCCGGCTTCGCACGGGTACCACTACGGGTAATGATTACTCAATCTAGGTATTATAGCGATACTTCACGTCGTCGTCCCAATAATTTTTGTTGTAAGAGGCACATGAAACTTATGTGGCACGAGTTGGTGAGCCCATAGATGAGAGCAATACTCCCAAAATAGGACCGATCGGCGTTCTATGGGTGCGAGCACCTACTGACCAGCTTGGTGCTTTTGATGCAATCCAAAAACGCGCTGGAACTTTCTTCCGCACACTCGTAGATTGAGGAATGCGTTCTCTGCTAAGGTTTTCGCAACGTTGTAAGTAAGTACAACATGGAGTTCTTCAAGAGGGGTGTGAAAAGATATTTACAGGGTCGCCAACACGCTGGTGATACCTACCTATATTGCAAACGTTCATGGACATGCGACTGTCACCTGTTGCCCCGCGGGCTAGTGTAAATATTTTGTGCCGCGGACTTATAGTTTCAGTTGTGTTGTCAATCTATCGTAATCTCTTAAAAATTGTGTTCCATTAGATATCAACGAAATGAAACTTTAAAATAAAAATAAGTATCATATATTTTCTATTTGGTAGCCGGATCCCGAAGGGAAAAATTATTGCCCATTATGCCGTTAGCTATGAATTTTCACGACGCAAGGTTATTATTAACTGAAATCATAATAATATACCGTCCTAAAATGTTCGTACAAGATAATCTAGAAACGTTCTTAGGAAATATCCTAGTCTAGAGTCGAGATCCTGTGTTGCGTGTATCAAACTGTAGATACTGACCGACGGGTACTAACATACTAAATTAGTTTTTACAGGGGTTTCAATAAAAAATACTATTGTAATAAATGTTGGCGCAGCGAGATGATTTCGTTTTATAATATCTACCTATATAAATTAAACAGAACTACATAGCTTTTGCCCGCGACTTCATTCACATAATTTATCCCAAAATTCAGATCTCTGAATTTTGGGATACATTATGACGTATATTAGCACCTAACCTAGGTTAGGTATAGCTTCTGGGCTATAGCTAAATTATAGCCAAAGAGCATGTGCAAATGTAGGTACAATTTCAATCACCACTCACCTTTCAGCCATAAGTCTCATTTTTCAAAATTCATAAATCTTATGCCAATCGGTATGCCTTCTCTCCATAAAACTGTCTCTACGTTCAAATCTGGTTTAGATAGATTTGTTGACTTAAAGACTTCTGCCCGATTGCACTAAATTTAGGCGACTTCTAAGGTGTTGCCATAAAATATTCCTGAGCAAGCAGAGGTCATAAAATCGGTGTCATATTTAAGAGCGACTTAGCGAGTTAAGTTTTCACATTATGTTGGTATGGGTACAATGCTTTTTTTGTTATGAATATTTTAATTAAAGTTAGTAGTCACCTAAAGTTTAGTGCAATCGTGCATTCTACTTGACCATTGACCATCCATGACCTACTCGTGCATTCTACTTGACTACTGACCATTGACCATCCATCGCTAAAAGGTCGTATCCGGCTGCTAGAGCTTCTTCGAAGGTTTGACAGCTCTTTAAGGTATTGTCTACCCTTATTATAATGTGGAAAAGAAGAACTTGGTACTTGGTCTTTTCATATTTTACTCTGTCGAACACCGGACAGTGATACATACAAAGTGTTCTTCAATAATTATTTAAATCAATATTGTTATGTTACGACATATTTGAAAGTGTGGAGAAGTAACCTCATTATAACAAATTATATATCTTGTCTCTATTCAACCGTCAGTGACTACACATACACTTATGCCTATATATTAGCTAAACCACACCAAATTTAGGTCGTAAGAGGGTCACAAGCCAAGCTTGTAAATTATTGAGATACGGTAATGATATTTCCTAATAATAGAAGCTATTACATCGCTAATAAGAATTAAGTATAACGAACGATTGCTTCGAGTATATCGCAACGCTTATAAGCAAATTCGCAAAGCACTACTGATAAAATTAAAACGTTTGTTCCTAATTACCGACACGGCTCATCACACATCAATTAAAAAGTTTTGCGACCCAGTTTTGTATATTGTTTAGTTCATAATTATTTAGGATCCATTTTAATAATTATTATGTATTGTTAGTTCTATTGCTTATTAGTGAAAACAACCATACCTGATCAACATTGTCTGAAGTAGATAGCTGTTGTAGAATACAATTATATTTAACTCCTTGGTGTATGAAAGTATCACTTGGGCGATGATTAAAGGTATCTTCATGTGTCAATAGCCAAACTAAGCATGTTGAGTGGTTTATTTCCTTGCAAACTAGGTAACGCTGAAATACGAATTGAAAAGTATAACTACGGTATAAATTGTGGTCACAAAAAAGTTATATAAAGGGAACAAACGTTATTTAGTAAACAACGTGGACTTACTTGCGCGTGAGTGTTGGCGGTGGGCAGCGCGCTGGGCGCAGGCGCCAGCAGCGCGAGCAGGCAGAGCGCAAGCGCGCGGGCGGCTCGCATGGCGTGGGCGCGGCGCGGGTCGCAAACTCGCTGTGCCGGGCGCCGCGGCGAGGCGCACTGCCCGCCATCTGACCCTCGACACACAGCTGAACTCGCTCCAGATATAAAGTTCACCCACCCAATTTCGGCGATAGCTCGCTTACTAATCGTCTAACCGCTATCTGATCAGCGATAACAGAGTTTCTAATCTAATACTTATTTATCAATAAGTAGGGCGACTTTTAGAAAATTTCTGAAAAATATTCTTTTAACTTCCTTTCTTGCACCTTTCTTGTAACTACCGGCCGGACAATCATCAACACAGCCCATATCAGTCCACTGCAGAACTTAGGGACTCTCCTACAAAAGCGGAGGTTATTGCCATAATCTTCACGCTCGGCAGGCGGGTTGGAATTCGCAAACTTTGTTGGCTCGAAAACATAGCTGAACAATAACTCATATCAATACTTTCTTAAATCCAGGTAATAAAAGCCAAATTATTGTTTCAATCTAATCTAATCGTAATCACAATGCTTGCAAAAATTGAATATAGATGGATTGAATTTGGTGCCTATGTACATACATACACACTCACGCCTGTATCCCATAGGGGTAGGCAGAAACTATCGAGTGCTATAGGCTACGACCCTGATACCCCTCTCTCGCCTCTTCCACATTTATTTATCTTCTCGGGCGTCCTCTACCGATACTTCCATTCGCACGATGGATACCTTTCGTAAGCGTTTTTCAAACATCGTTTCCACGTATCCAAACCATCTAAATCCTAATCACCACTCCATCCTTCAGCTTACAAAGAACTCTTAACACACTATTCCTCATTCTATCACTTAGGAAGCCTATGTGAAGTAGGTATTATTGGTGGTTTATCTCGGTGTTAAAATTTAGACACGTTGTTCCTTTAATATAAAAACGTAAGTGTAGCGTAATAGTGTTTTCCATATGCTCTTGTTATTGACAGCAGAATTAAAGGATTTCTAGATTCTCATTATTATTACATTTTAAAGAGTAGTACGAGACTATGAGTACAAGAAAACAGGGTCAAATGTCACTTCTAGCTAAAATCGATGCTCGTCTGAGCCAGTAGCACGTTTATTTTGTTCCTAATATTTGTGGGTCAGTAGGTCATGACATATTTTGATAGATGATGTCACTATTTATGGATACAAAAACTGATTGGAGTAGTAAGTAATCTTATTTATTGTAATAAAAAAGCGAATAGCAATATAAATGATTTAACTATAACATGCTTTTATTATTAACACGAATTTAGCTAAATTGAAAACACCATGATTTCGACACATAAAAAATTTCATTAGGCAAAGCATTGGAGCTAAAAATTACAGCCTTGTTATTTCTGAGCTAACATTGGACTCTTTCTTTTTATACGTTTGAGTGGGATAGATAAAATGTTGGGAGTAATATCCAGAATGAGCATCTCCCTGACTCTTGGTAGAGACTCGACGATAATAATCTATGGACTCTGCACATTCACAAGCGAGCCGGCTTTCCGAGCCGCTATTCTCCAAATGGTACTTGGGTACCACGATTAGGCTTTCTGTCGATTTGGTGGGAGCGCAGTGGCTGTGGCTTCTTCCGTAAACGGAATGGTGATGAACGGTAGCACTCTGACGGTGAACGTGTTTGTCTTGAGCGTGGTGATGATATTCCTGATGGCTCTGAGTACTCCGCCCGCTGTGGTTTCTACCGTGACTCTTCGACCTATTAGGCTGTTTCGACCCTGTATCTAAGTATCCATATCCAAACCCGTAACCACCGAATGCTTTAGTGGTCAAATTGTCCCAAGATTTTGGTTTTACATGTTGGTGGCTACTTTGGTATTGTATTTTTGGCGATGATTTAGATTCAGCTCGATCATTATCCCAAAACAAAGTGTCACTACTAAGTGAAGTACTGTAGCTAGAAGCAGAGTTGTCACAGGGGACTGTAGCGTTGCTCGTGGCGTATGATTGCAAGCTGCATTGGCTTGTCTGGGTCGACTCCGTAGTCAAATAACGATATCGACTACCGCAGTGGCTGGAGGAACACATCTTTTTTGTTCGGGAATGAGAGCAACTGTCAGGCTTTTGTGTCGACTTATCTACCTGTTGACATTTCTCCTTTCTCTTCTGTTCTTTTGAACACTCTTTTTTTCTGCGTACTTTCTTTCTTGCATTCGGTACGCACTGAGGATCGCAGCACGGGCTAGCAAGATCATAAGCTTCCAAACTGTTTGCATCTTGATTATTGTAAACGGGCATACAGGGCGCACAGACGTGACTGTGACGATGCGATTTGACTGGCTTCCCATTAGTGGTCTTGTATATTTCCGACGCGCGATGACATTCTCCAGGCTGTTTGACGACGTAGTGGTGGCAGTCTCGTCTGTTTCTTGGCGAGCCGACAGTGATGACGAAGCTGCCTGTGCGGATGTTGGGTTGTATAACACACGGACCATATCGAGGGTCTAAATACTGATACATGAATACGTTTGGTTGGGGCGGTTTCGCCGCTGTGACGTTTTCGCTCGATAAGGTTGGTCTGCAATAAGTATTGTTGACGTGCTCATTAGGGATGTTTTCTTCGGTATCCGAGATGACATCAGTGGCTGAGGATTTCTTTTTTTGTGAAGGTAGGCTGTGGGTTTTCCAATTGGTGTCGAACAATTGTCTCTCGCGCACGCTGAGTTGCTCCAGCTCTCGCATTTTGGATTGTAAGGCTCGTTGTAGATTGATGTACTTGAGGTGTAGTTCTACCTTCCGCACGCAATCTTCGAATACGACGACCATGCGCATTCGCGAGTCGCAGGCGTTAATGGCGTCGACGACGGCGGCGTGGTCGGCGCGCTCGACGTCCGCGCCGTTGATGGACAGGATGACGTCGCCCTCGCGCATGCCGGCCAGCGCCGCCGCGCCCTCCTCCTCCACGTGGTCCACGTACGTGATCACCTCGATCTCTTGTTCCTGTAATCAAATGCTTATTTTATATTATTCCACATTTTAGGTATTATACAAGATGGTGAAGCTAAGCTGACGCTGATGCTCTGGGCCAAATGTCGATTCGTTTGCGGTAATTTATTATTACTGATTGGCTTAAACAATAAACTCTTTTGTTGAGCAGATTTTATTATAAGAGCTTTCCTTTTCAGTTTTACCGCTAGCCTAGTGGGTCGGGATTTGACGCTAGGATGTGGAGGAGTTTATACTTAAACTTAAGTGTTGACAATGGTCGCCAGCCTACAGTACATAAATTACAAATCGCAAATGCGGTGAATTCTCACTTGTAGCTCTACCCATACATATTTCTATATAAATATAAGGCTTATTTTCAAAGCAAATGTGACACATTCACTGGTATCTATTATATTCCTACATCATTTTCTATGTAATAAACGACACTTAATTTTTAAAGTCATTTAGTCATAACAATCATATTATTATTTTAATTTAAAATTCTTATATTGGCTGATCTGATATCATTGCCCAGCGGCGGAATAAATTATTAATATTTCGTAACTAATTAAATACCTTTCTGTAATGTATGCCATAACTCTGCAACGTGAACCCATAGCTCCCGTTTTTCTTTTCAACGATGATCGTCCGTCTTCTCCAATCTTCTTCAGATTTCCCTCCGGCTCGCTCCGCTTTAATTGATTCACGAATCTGAAAAAAACAATTAATTAATTTTAAAAATCTCTGGTAAGTAAATATAAAATCAATGGCTGTAGGTTACCGGACTTACGGAGTTATCGAGAGAGTCTTCTTTGCATTCGTTGAGGTGTTTTTTGCCGTTGCTCATGCTGCTCGCACATCTGTCGTTGAGCTTTGGCGAGCTCATGGCTGCGGCCCAGCCAGAGCTCGTTGGATGCCTTACTTGTACAGTCTACGTTCTGTCATGTCATCGCCAGGTGTGAAATGAAGGCCCGTTATGAAGGGCGAGGGAAATCATTAAAGTAGCAGCGCGCATGCGTCCTGCTTGACGCATGCGATTTACGTGGGGTACTTATAATTTATTATTTAACAGGTTAGCAAGGCACAGGTAATAAATTGGCAGCCACCCAAAACATGTTTTTAGCGTAGGTACCTACTCTTCAACCCCATTAGTTCCGACCCCAGTATAATAATAATAATATAACTTTATTAAGAAAATAGAGAACGTCCTATTTAGATTAACTCTTGTACCAAACCGGATTAAGATTTACTGCGTGAGACTTAATTGTTTGTTTTGTTTTTCTTGGTTAAACAATATATATTATTATAAGTAGTTTTTTACACATCTCAGCCGTAGGACGTTCACTGCTGAACATAGGCTTAATGCTTGATTACAAATCTACATTACCCAAAGGTTGCCTGGAAGAAATCGCATATATCAAATATAAGCCTATGCTGTATTCTATATGTATGCCATTCTTCTTATTAGCGAGTCGATGGCATTATATTTTAGACTCCCAATATTTGGCCATTTATGTTTGCAAAGTGCTTTCATTCATTTCAATCAAGTACCTACCTATGAGTATCTACATGACTATTCGAGTACCTACAAGTAGAGGAAGCTTATCTATTTTTAAATGCTAACGCAGATGGAGAGTCACGGATGCAAGCCTGCAGGGCATTCCACATTGGAACCGCTTTTGATGAAATATGAAAAGGACTCGAAAGAGGAACGCGCTGCTTTAAAGATTTGCAATTGAAAGGTTTTAGTAGGGCAGGAATTCTGTGAACGGGAAAGGGAAGGAATTAAAAGATTGTGGGAACGGTGATAGTGGCAGTAAGCAGAATGATTCTCCAAAGTTTTATTCTACTAACTATAAAATTATCATGAACTAATCCCAATATAATTTCAGTATTGTATATAATGTTACTAAGTACCTATTACAATTATTCATGGCGATTGCACTAATGTATTGACTTTAGCATACTGGACTACAGCTGTGTTTGGTATAGGCACTGGTATTTCAGACAAATTGTTATTCAGCGCCAGGAGAGGGGGAATCACAATAGATTGTACTCCTACATCTTGAGGAATTATGGACGATCCCTTCATGACTTTTATGGGCTTATGACCTGAATCAGTATCTGCACTGTTCAGGGCACGTTTAACTGCATTCGGAAATAAGTCTGAGAGTATTCCACCAGTACTAATGTTGTTACTAAGAGGTGAGTCCCTTGGAATTCGCTTTTGCATCGAGGTTTGTTTCTCATCCTGCACGTGTGGTTCTGTAACTTCTAAAGCAGACCACGGTAGGACTTTAGTATCAGTTACAGGTGCCACTCCAACCAACCTCTGCGCTGTTACATTTGTCATTAACGGAGTCGGTAAATTGCTCAGGTCTAAATGTGAACCATTGCTATGGTAAAAAGTCAGTGCCTCTTGGTTTCCTCTGTAACAAAAGTAGTTATTTTTTGGTTTAAATTAATTTAAAGATAAGAGGCTGCTGTATAACTATAGAGGTATACAGTACGTTTTAATATAAAATTACAAAAATAGAGCAGGTTATCGATAAGTATTACCCACAGAAATCTATATAAATTAAATAAATATAAATTACTCTTTAAATTTCTGTGGATTATGCTTATGGATAAAAATGCTCTACTATTAGAGTCGTCACCTCCTAAAGTAAAAAGTTGTAATGGTTTACCCTTGAAGCTAAATTAGAATAAAATTTGCTAATTTTGTTGTTTTTGGTGGCGGCTTTACCTAATAGACTAATTAGTTTACACGGACCTCGTTCATAAGAATTAAGCAATTCTTTTGAAGCCTGCAACAGCAAAGCCTGCCACATATGAATAAGCAAAAAAAATATACAAGAATTCATATGCACCAGGGTGTCGAAGCATTTTTCTACCTCTTCTATAGATACTAGATTCGTTTGACAGCAATAAAATTGTCAATTTATAGTCACTACGTCTATGATACTTCTTTGTAGCAACAAGGGCCTCTGAAAAATATTTATTTTATAAACCTATGATTTGACAATGAGGAGTTTTCCAGTAGGTATTGATAGTTGGTTTCAAAAAGCATCAATAGATGGCGCTCCTACAATTTTGGTAATCTTTTTTTAATCTGTATGATGGTGGCAGTGATTTCATGCAACCAACTAATACTTAACTTAAAAATAAAATGTTTATTAATATAAACATAACTGTTAAAGGTTGAACGAAATGTAAAAAGAAATATTTATAGAAGTTGGCACTACGATTCATTATTATTACAACCTCTAAAATGGTTGAAAACTATTGACAAATACAATATTATCCAATACAACGTATCCAGTGTTTATATCCTGTTTGCTAAGAACCTATTTCAAGCGATTATCAATTACCAAAATTGTCGGGGCGCCATCTAGTGAGTGGTTAGGAATGCTTTAGATACCTATTGGAAAACTCCTCATTGTATTGAATGTTGGTTCCCCAGGGAGCCTTAGGCTAATATAATATTACCCGTACTAACCAGCCGTTCCCAGCGGCTGTAACCCGCGCATTTCGGATCTCTGTAAACATTTATTTAAAAACTATTATTTTTTCCGAGAACAAAAGCCTAGTTTATGTCATTCGGTAGTAATGTAGCTCCCTTCAGAATAATAAGATAATTTTTAAAATCGGTCCAGTATTTTCGAGTTTATTCATTACAAACAAAAATACAAATATTTTCGCTTTATAATATTACTAGGTGGCCCGGTGCGTCTTAGTTCGCATGGTGTCCTACTCCTACACTACCCTACTATATGCCTACCCTACATCTTCCCAACTCTTCTTTATTACATTGAAACTGTCCTATATTACAAATCCAATAATAAAAAAAAAGAAATTATTATCTACACATCGACGAAATAGTTTTCTGCATTCCGGGCAAATTCAGAGATTAGCCGTAAGTGTCCATCATCATCTCGGCGTGAAACCCCGGTGGCACTCCCGCGCAACACGCGGGTGCTCGGGGTCCGCCTTCCTGCTTTTCTTAGCCCACTTTGCTCGGTCTTCGGCATCCTTTGTGGTGAGTCTGTTTTCACGCCTGTCACTCTTAACGACGTCCAACCATCGCTTCTTGGGCCGGCCTCTCCTTCCCGTACCTGGCCGGGGTGGCATGGCCAGACATCTGTTCCCCACATAATTTGCCGGTCTGCGCAAGACGTGTAGCCGTACCATCGAAGGTGGCACTCTTGAAGATTGTCCGCGATGTCACGGATATGAAGGCTACCGCGGATGTGGGCGTTCCGCACGCGATCTCTGCGGCAACCCCACACATCCACCGCAGCATCTTTATTTCCGTCACTCGCAACTCCTGCTTGTGTCGCTCTAGTAGAGGCCAAGTCTCGCTGCCGTATAAGAGCAAGGTCTAATAATGGTTATCTAAACCTGTCTCTTCAGCTTCATCGGCATCTTGGGGTCACAAATGACAGCCGTCACCTCCCGCCGTTTGGCCCAAGCCGCGGATATTCGGGCTTTGACGTCGCTGTCGATATCACCAGTTGCGCCTAGTACCGACCACAGGTATCTGGCCTGATCCATTCGTTTAACCTCCTCTTCCCCTATGCGAACGGGTAGGGGGTCTGTACTGTTTCAGCCATGTACTCTGTCTTCGCCACATTTATCTTCATACCGCCATTCTCAAGCGACTCCTTCCACTTTTTCACCCTTTGGACAAGTCGTCCCTTGTCAGTGTCTGTAAACGCGATATCGTCAGCATACATTAGTAGCCACGGAGGTACCTCATGATAGTCTCGGTGTAGTCTGACAGTACGTCTAATACCACGTTGAACAGAAGTGGGCTGAGCACAGAGCCATGGTGTACTCTAACGGTAATCGGGAACGGGTTGTTGTCGCCAACAGCAGTCCTAACTATGGAATCGGAATCGCAATACCGTGGCATGTTTGGCATCCCTGTATGTGGCGTGGTCTTTAGGAGATCTGGACGCTTGCCACTTTTTAAAGAGGGCTTTCTTCATCCTAATCCCTTTGGACTGTGTCGTTCCACCACCAGGTCTCCTTGTCAAGCCTGCGTCCGCCCCTTGACACCCCCAGTACCGTCCTCGCCGTCCGTGAGATAGCTGCCTGAGCGTTTTCTGCTGCGACAGAAAACGCACTCAGGTCGTTGACAGCAGCAGCGAACTCATGGGACTTAGTTCCTTGGTTTGGCGTCGGCACTGCTCCCGGTATTTGCCTCGGAGCTTCACGAGTGGAATGGAGTGGCATTTGCCTTTTTGCTGCCAGAGCAACGTGTTATTGAGGTGGGCAACGCATTAGCGATACTCTTGGTGTTGCTAATATCTATAGGCTGTGGTGATCACTTTCCATCAGGTGGCCTGCTTGCCTGTTTTCCTACCGTATGACATAAAAAAAAACGAGCAGGTCCATCACAAGGATCTGCTGCAGTAACTCTCTCCGGGTATAACTTTACAAATGGTTACTTTCCGAGTGAAAAAGTAATCGATCTGGGTGGCGCTCCTCCCACTTTTCTAGGTGATCGGATGCTCGGATTTCTTTTGGAAAAAAGTGTTCACAACGGCCAGATCGGCAGCCATGCACGCCCGGAGAATTTCTTCCCCTTCCGCGTTACGAGTCCCAAAGCCAAAACCGCCATGAACACAGCCAAACTCCTTACACTTCTCACTCACATGACCGTTCAGATCGCCACCCACAACAATACCCTGCGACAACGGAACGTTACGTATTACTTCCCCGATTTGCTCCCAGAACAACACCTTCTCCGCATCGCCGCAATCGACGTGTGGAGCGTAGGCGCTTACCAAATTGGTCGCGACCTCTTCGATAAGCACCCCCACCACCATGATGCGGTCGCTTACACGCTTCACGTCCAAACGCAGTCCCGAAACTCCTCAGAGAGCACTACCGCCACCCCGTTATCCCCACTCGGAGAGCCAGTGTATATTAGCTTGTAGCCGTTCCCGATGTTACGGGACCTTTTGCCTTTCCACCTGGTCTGCTGCAAAAACGCCACTGCCACCTTGCGCCTGGCGAGAACGTTAGCCAGCTCACGAGCATTCCCGGTCAGCGTACTAAGGTTCCAACTGGCAAAGCGGACTTTTCTTTGAGCTAACGTCTTTAACCGGGTCCGCTCTTGGCCCGGTAGGCCTAACCCATTTAACACAGAGGTAGGGCGATCCCTCTGCGCGTCGTTTCGCGGCGACGCCCTATCTGTTCTTGACATTCCATATTTGTGTGTGTTTTTGCCTTTTACATGCGTCGACCCCCATCCGACACGCACAACCCGTCAGGGAAAAGCGCCAGAGCCTCGTCTGTCTGCCAGCAGGATGACCACGTGCAGGTGAGGTTGGCCTCCTGACATGGAGGTGGAACCCCATAACCCCCCAAGTGTGCCATCTAAAATGTAATTCTAAATCTAAAATAGTACTTACGCCATACTTGAATTCTGCATTTCTTGGTCCGTCTTGTTTGTTAATATCCCGACTTGATAAACCATGGCGTGGATTACGTACCTGATGTAGGTAAACTAATATGAAGATCACAATGGAAAGATAGCATCCTGAATCTTGAGAATTTTTTTTAAAACGATTACGATACTTTGATAAGTCGGTTTTTCACAAAATAAAAATACATACATAAATACCATAGCAGGTATTTAGGACTATCGCTTTGGAAAGGAATGCCCTACCGAGTATATGCGATACACGTTCAAGAGTTTCATCTCAGAGTGAAGCACTAAAAAATTATGAACTCTTTCACCAAAAAACTTTAACTACGTTTTCCTTATTTATTCTATATTTTCCGTAAGCATTTAATTACCTTTCCTAGATATCCTCTAAGTAATTATTGATTTACCGTGTAAAAAATCAAAACTTCTAAAGTAAGTACGTACAAAAAATTAATGCCCACTGGTAGTAACGGGTTTACAACAGCATCGCCATTCGCCATCGCATTATATTTCGTGAATGTTAGAATCTAATTTGAATAATTAAGTTAGCGGTAAATAGAACAGAAACGTTGTATGTAATAACTTACTTACATGTCTTTGTTGGCATCGCTCGAGTTAGTCAGCGGATCAAAATCATTTGTTATGTTCTCCCCAAGACATTTCATCAGAAGAGTTAACAAAGATCCAATACAAATCTGGATGCATAAAACAGATTATATTTGTATTAAATATAGCAATTGTTGTAGAAAATTACTGCACATATTAATATGTAATCTGTTGATAATTAATTGTACTTGATGATTAATTTGGATGTTGTTATTCCATAAAAAAATTAAAAAATAAATAGTCTAGGAAACGTACAATTCTTTTCATATTAAGGTCTTCCTCGTACCCACGGTTGACTGAAATTTCTTGAACGGAGATGAGTATTTAAACGTTCTCTATTTAATTGACAATCTTAATTAGGATAGTTTGCATTTGTATGACTTAAAACAATTATCGTTAACTTGTCAAATATTACACTCCTGTCTTGATGCCTATACTCGTAGGCATCAAGACACGAGTCACGACACAACACATATTATTTCTTTAGGTTTTCACAACGTAAGTGTTTATGGAAAACATGATCCTATGATCATGTGTAGATATCATAATGTAGATACCTAGTCATGATATAATCATGATGTAGATACCTAGAACCATACTAAAATACTAAAATTGACTAAAGATTATTTTTTAATATCCAATATTTTTCAAGATATATTGCGGCTTATATGTCAAATATTGATTGCTGTTCATTATTTTAGTTTTTTCTCATTTGAAGCTTAAGTTAATTATTAAGTTGTATGTGTATGTATGAAGTGCCAAATAAAATAATAAAATTGTATTCTATTCTATGCCATATATTTATTAGTTGTTATTTAACGAAGCAGCCCAACACGAGTACAATTTGGTCGCTATGTATAATCTGAGATACGAAGAGATGAAAGGCACTCGTAAGAGCCATTTGCAAGGTGTGAGTACGTCGCGGGTTATCTGTGAGATGCGTGACGCGTCGTGTTATCTGCGGCGGCGATGGTGGTGCTGCGCCCGCGCCGGTCGCAGCGACGCCGCCGCGGCTCGTCAGTGAGATGCTGCGCCGGGCCTGTCGCGCCTGCAGAGTGGGCTGCGCGAGCGAGTGAGCGGTCAACCTTCGTGGCCAGTCGGGAGCCGCATGTTACTTAATTACTAGTCACTAACTCACCACCCAGTTCATGGGACGCTGCGCTCACTCTCACTGCTGTAGCCAGGTACTCGACCGGCCTCGTTATGACGGCGCGTTTGAATAAAATCATGGTTTTCGCCGGAGTCGTCACGCTGGTGAGTAGCACCTAGTTCTAATTTCTATTTCTTCACTGACATTCTTAAAAATATATTGAGCAAGCATTCCGTTAACTCCATTGCGAAATAATAGATACCTTTTTATTTACTGAATTTACTTAAAATACTATTTACAACTTTAGTGTATCTAAGGCACAAGCGAATTTATTAAATGCTCGATTTTAACAGTGTGGATAGTGTCTGCGGAATACGTAAATGTTTATTCGTATCATTCCTATGATTTGGCATTAATGAATTTCCCAAGTGTAAACGACGCTATTCAATATATTTCCCAAGCAAAAATGGTCAAGCAAATGATTTGGTAAGGAGTGTTCTTGACGCGAAAGTTTACTACGCGGATTCATTCTTTTTAGTTTTGTAATCATTCTTAATTACAAAACTAAAAAGAATGAATCTCATTTTTCTCTCATCATTAGATCTCAAATTATCATTCTATTTACAACTTAGCCCTCGTCCTACGGCTGCGGTGCATTCCAAGCTAGATCAAGTGTAGGCTCTACATCCGCGCATATTAGCCTGCAGTTTAGGCAAGTCAAGCACAAACATAAATTTATCTTAAAATTTTACGTAAAGTTCCTTGCGTGCTGGTTTTCCTTAACATAAAGCAAATTCGAACCTGTATGTAGTCACTTAGCAGCGACAAATCCATTTCCACCTCGTATAAATTGTAATGATTTTGTTTATTGAAATTAATATGACATGTTTTGTTTGCAATTGGGGTCCGCTTCCCGATTATTATCGCTTCCCGGATCCCGGTTATTCCTATTCAAACGCGATTCGAAACGCGTTAGGAACGCGTCGCTTGCGGAAGTGGTCCTCAATTATTTCGTAACCGCTAAAAGTCCTCGACTCACGGAGGAATGTGCTTGACAAGATAGCGCAGATAACGCTCGCGTTACGAACTCTCCCTTTCCTATCAACCAATGTGTTATTGACGTATGCTCTCGATGAGCATAAAAAGGTTTTCAATAGGTATTCATCTCATTTGTTGTAGTTGTATACTACAACACCATCATTGGGATAGTTATACCTACCTACATTTGGTTACATTTATATGATTCATTCATCATCTATCTATAGGACTGTAGACACTTGTGAAATTACTTGTTATTGTGAATAATTGAGAATAAATTGTTGGAAAGTACTCGAACACCCCCCCCCCCCCCCCCCCCCCCGTCCGAAATCATTTCAATATGCACCGCTTACGCCGCGTGATCAATTCAGATTTTTACAGCTACAATACCAAATTCATTAGTTTTCTTTAATAAGTTTGCTACAGCTCTCTGCGCACACTCAGTCATTGGTTTTTGTTATATTTAGGTATAATGTTAACCCAGAGTCAATAGAGCCAAAAAAAAAATTTTAATTTAAAGGTTTGGGTACGGATCTATATTTATATGTTTTGATCTTGCCCCCCCCCCCCCAAAACCAAAACCTGGCTACGTTCGTGCTACATAATGTCACACCTTTGTTCCTTTGGGAGTATGTATTGTTTTTTACCCTATAAGGCATGTGGAGAGGACGGCATATTTCCTGCTCTACTGCAGCAGGGAATAGAGATTCAACTCCCCCACATGGTAAAAATCTTCAGAGCAAGTTACGCCTGGCGACATATTCCAGAAGAATGGGCCAAGGTCAAAGTCCTCTTTATTCCAAAGACTGGTAAGAGAGACTATTCTCAACCGAAATCCCTCCGGCCCATCAGTCTAAGTCCATTCATGTAAAAGACACTGGCAAAAATTCTGGATACTCACATTAGGGAAACAATAAAAATTGGAAACCCTATTCATTACACTCAACATGCCTACATCAAAGGAAGGTCGACTGAAACTGCCCTATTGAACTTGGCAGATAAGATCGAAAAGGCATTAGAGGATAAACAAATTGCACTATGTGTGTTTTTAGATATTGAGGGCGCTTTTGACAATACCCCAATAAAGACCTTAATTCAAGGACTCACTGAAAAGATGATTGACAGTACAACAGTCAGATGGGTAGAAGCAATGCTCTCAAACCGAAAAGCGAAGGTTGCCCTACATGGAAGCTCGCTTTAAGTATTTACTACCAGAGGCTGTCCACAAGGAGGGGTGCTATCTCCACTGTTGTGGACCCTCGCGGTAGATCAGCTCTTACATAAAATGGCAGAGCTCAGGATAGATGCACAGGGCTATGATGACCTTGTGATAATTGCTAGGGGCTTCTGCCAAAGTACGATTTCATACATAATGCAAACAGCGATGAATGTTATTGGTGAATGGTGCAGGGACAATGATCTGCCCATAAATGCAAATAAAACTGTCATTGTACCATTTACCAATAAAATAAAACTTGACGGATTAGTCAAACCGCGGTTAAATGGCAAAACAGTAGACTTTTCTAAGGAAGTGAAATGTCTGGGTTTAATACTAGATCAAAAACTGACCTGGAACAGCCATCTAACTGCAATACTACAGAAGGCTAAAATAGCCTTGGGCATTTCCAGCCGACTGGCAGGGAAAACCTGGGGTTTGACGCCAAAAAATTCCCTGTGGCTTTATACAACTATAGTAAGACCCATAATAACGTATGCCTCCATAGTGTGGCATACAAAAGCCAACCAGGAGACTTTGATTAATTTACTAAGCGGCTTACAGAGAACGGCGTGCCTTTTGGTCACAGGAGCCATGACAACCGCCCCTGGAGCGGCCCTGGATGCAGTTCTGGACTTTCCGCCGCTACATCTGCATTTGCAAATGGTGGCGCCGGCCAGTATGCATAGGCTAACCATCCAAGGGGAGGGGAACTGGCTCTCACAGTCTCTGAAGACGTTTCAGGATGTGATCATGGGCAATAAAATACTAGGTATGCATACAGACACCATGATTCCTCAGTGTAAACACCAAAAACTTTACACTGTAGAGCTCCCAGAAAGGGATGAGTGGCTTAACAGCCAAATTTCCTGGGAAAAAGGGAGCCTGATCTGGTACACAGATGGATCCAAAACAGGCCATCACGTGGGGAGTGGAATATATGGGGAGCGACCTAGGGTTAAGAAATTCCTAAACCTGGGCAAGCACGCCTCTATATTTCAATCCGAGGTTTACGCAATTTTGGAATGCGCGGACATAAACCTCAAAAAGCACTTCGTGAACCATTGTATTTATATACACTCAGACAGTCAAGCAGCTCTATTGGCCCTATCATCAAACTCTGTGAGTTCTAGATTGGTGCTAAACTGTGTGAATGTTCTCAACTCCTTGGGTGAGAAAAACCAAGTAATTCTACGTTGGGTCCCAGGACATGAAGGGATCGACGGCAATGAAATTACAGACGATCTAGCTAAGGCTGGTAGTGTTTCCACAACACATGGTCCAGAACCATTTTGTGGCATACCTAAAAGCCTAGTCAAACTGACCCTACGGACAAATTGCAAAAAGCAATCATTAGAGCACTGGAATAAGCAGCCAGGCCTAAACCATTCTAAAACATTAATCGAGCCCTACAATAGACTACATGCTAAAGAACGTTTACTACTCAGTAGAAATATATTGCGGATCCTAGTAAGGGCTGACTGGTCACTGTGGGCTGAATAAGCACATGTTTAACTTAAAGATCAGCAGTACGAAGGACTGCAGATTCTGTAAGGAGGACGAGGGAACACCTGTACACTTGATCTGCAAGTGCGAAGCCCTGATGCACAAACGTAGCATCCATCTTGGTAAATACCAGCTACTACCCGATGAGGTGCACGATATCAGTGCTAAGAACCTAATACAGTTCATAGAAGCTGTAGGGATTAGCACTGAACTGTAAGTTAGAGGCGATCACAATAAATCAGCAATGGTCGCAGTGATACTAGGACGTTTAGCCTTGAAAAGCCCACTTAATATAATAATAACAATAATAATGCATTGTTTATTCAAGACAATTACTTGCTTTTCACTAAGGTTTAAAATGCATCTCGCAATAAATATAGGTACCTACTTAAGATTAAATACAATGACACAATCATTATCTTAAACATTTATACATTTACGTTAACTAAACAGTCACTTAAATTATAATATCATAGCTTTCTCCACGCGTGTGAGAAATGGGACACATAGTGAGTAATCAACATGTCCCACGTAGTTGAAATTTCGTCAATAGTAAAATATCAGTTATTTTATCAGTTGAGAGTTTTCTTGTCATTGATAACGATTGTAGCATCAAATAAATGCTTGGGCATGATAGGGCATCGGCGTCGCTGGCATCTTGTAATACTAGACGTACACAAACTGATTAATACTTACGATAACTGAGAAATAGTTTAAGAAAAGAAATTTCTTAGACTTTATTAAGAAAACGATCCGTAAATACAAGTTTTGTCCCTTTATTAGGGTTACCATAAATAAATTATAGAAACGTTAAAACAAAAGTTTGTTGCAATAGCAATATGACAGTGGTAGAGGGGTCGCTGAATTGTGATTACAGGCTGGTTTATTAGTTGTGCACCCACCCTCCTTGTTATTTTCTGCCCTCGGCGCGGGACTACCCCGTTCGGCAGGCCCGGCGAACGACCAGCGAGCGGTTGCTTTATTATTATCCGTATCTTGGAAAAAGCAGATTATAATTCCATTAAAACGCCTTGTACTTAGCTATTGAAATATGTTATTGTTTATCTTATCGATATCACGTAATAAATGTCATTAATGCACACGTATTAACGTTTATGAGCCAAACAATTTTCGCTACTGTGCTCTTCGATTATTGGCTATGCCTACTAATAACTATAAATACAATACATTCTTAAGCAATTAAGGGAGAGCAGGCAAAATTTCAATAGCGCCTTTATAATTTTCGACGAAGCCGTTATAATATTGCCGTGTTAAGAGCCATACTTAGTAATGAAAATGTTGGCATTTACGGACGAAGGATATGACGTGGTTAATAGTAGCGCATGCCGGGGTTTCTATGGATAAACATAATTGCATCAGTGCTCATTGGCACTAATCGCCGTGCTGGGTCTCCCCAACGCCCGTCACCTACCAGCCTATGGTATTTGAAGGCATCTCTACGCTATGTTTTAATGTAAATTAAATTATTACATACAAATATATATAATTAAAATTATTTAAATCGTTTACTTTTACGGCGTCCACGTGGTTAACGGATTTGCCTAATCAGTATATTAGCACAGTAAATAGTATTTTTATTCATATGTTGGTTTTAATTGAATGATTAGGTAGTTAATTAAGACTTTTGTTTCAGTTTCAAGCAGCCGGACAGTTGGTTTTCACATCTCTTGCCTTACTTCAATATTTTTGTGTGATCGATTTTCTAGTTGAACTGCCTCTCCTAGTTTTTATCAGGATATTATATTTTCATAGTAAGTAGAAGATTTTATCCTATTTAAAAATACATAGAAGATTTTACCCTACTTAAACATTTTTTCTTTATTTGCACCTAAAAATTGTTTACCAACATGAGGTGTTTTGAGTTAATATCTCTTAAAATTTGGATTCGGAGAAAACTTTATTGATGACGTCAAGAGGATCTTGTCTGTGGAAAACCGCATCCTTAAATAGAGCTGGTACCTTTGAATTGTCCATGGCTCAGCGTTCCTTCGTTCCAACGTTCCAACTAAATATATCCGATTAGATATGACCCATTGTGATACTTTCGATATTATTACTATTATATTTCAGTATGTAGAAATCACGTTAAATTTGTACTAGCCAATTTAAAACAACCTTCCTCTCAGCCTGACATATGTACTTGTTCGTTTCCTGACCCAAATTCATCACTACCAAGATCCGCTCGACACACTTACAACACATAGAGTTACATTCATTTCTTTCTTTCTTTGTTGGTAAAACGATCCGTTCTAAGATCAATTCACAAATAATTTCCCACAACCACAATTAAATTGTCACTCTTCCAGATCCAAGCACATGCGGATCATCGATAAATATTGGCCAAGTGTTAGCGGAGCTAAACAACCCCCAAGCTTTGGTGTTGTTCTCTGACGTGCCCTTCACAGCCACAAGAACATTTATCATCAATGGTACAGGCCTTGGATTAAGTTTCCTTTGGTTGCTGACGTGTATAGGTATTATGAGTAAGTAATGTGTTACAATGACTTATTCTATTGGGTATACGTATACATACCTTACGTATGAAATTGGCGTTTTTTCGCAATTATACATTTTGGGACATATGTCTAAATGCACATAACTTATCAAAATTAATACTTGACTTTGAAAAAAGCATATGTTTCGATGCCAGTTAGTCGGGATAAAATATAATTAAAAATATTTTATCAAGTTTTTATAAGGTTTTCAAAAAAAGACCCCTTCTATTCGTCAGTTTCTTCAAAGTCGTCAGCCAAACGCCAGCCTCTTTAACCAAATGTAATTTGTGAAAATGTGAAAAGGGTAGTTATCAAAATGAAATAGCACAGAGTATGCACCAGTTTAATTACCTTAATGTTGTCTGATTATACATCTTCATGATTATTTTCAAGAATCAAAAAAATTTCTTTTGTGGAAATTCCAGTTTTGCGTCATTTTCGTCATACAAAACGCTAATTTCATAGGTAAGGATCCAATACTTTTGGTTACTAGGGGAAGCCAGTCTGTAAACGATTCCATTTTTTAGACTTTCCTAGTAACATTTCGTAAACCTTCCTAAAATAGAAAATCAATCATAAACTCATAATCAAACCTAGAAGAACTTATCTCAGAAAGGGATATACCGGAATATCGACTTTTATTTTTTATTAAGATATTCAGATTCAGCGGTTTTCCTTCAGGGGGCGGAGCCCGCAACAAACAGTCAAAGCCGGTGCGATGGCCGTGGATCATAGTGACGGTGGCGGTGTGTGCTGTAGACCTCGTCGCCACTGTCACCTATGCTAACGACACCTTCCATACAAGGGTACGTAGATCGCAGAACAACTACCATAATAACATCCCTAGTACAGAAGGTATCAACCTACAAATGAAATTGATCTTGCGTAGACTCTTACAGATATGATGGATTTCATCGGCGGAGTCGCAAGAGGCACGAGCCGCCAAGAAGTGAACACGGTGTGGACAGCATGGGTGATGGTGCTAATTTACTCGAGATTCGGAATACTTTTCGCTCTCAACTTAATCCTTGTCGTCCTAGTCATTATAGACGGAAGCACGAAAAGGATAACGGAGAGCACTGCAGTAGTAAGTTGATTACATTTTATGTGACATCGTTTAAAGTAAACACGTAAACAAATATGGTCACGTTATAATATATAGCCGTTCTCAGCGATCCTACAGTTTTTGGGGTTATTCATTACAAACAATAATACCTACATGTTTCCTCTTTAGAATATTAGTATAAACAAAAACATTATATTTCTTTAATTTCAGCAAGTGGAAGCCCCATATATGATTTCTACAGAAGTGAACACGGACCAAAATGACGTAGAGACGACGCGTCACGACGGAGTGCAAATGGTGTCGGCGCAAACCAACACCCATACGAGCAGTATCAAGGAAGACGACGACGATGATGAGATAAGCCTGCCGAGCGAGAGGCCGACCAAGATCCTGCCCAGGCCCGGGCTGCGGCAGTCGTTCCGGGATATGAAGACCCGTCTGTTCCAACAGCCGGCCGCGGCCGCCCGTTCTCTACCCAACTCGTTGGACCCCACGCCTGAGAGGTAAGATCTTTATTTCTACAGCTGAGGTTAACACGAAAAATGTTAATGTATTTTTTCTTGTACAGTATTTTCCGATCGCGTTTTAATCCACACGATATTAATACTTTCGTAGTCGAACATTTTAATAGTCAAAATATATCAGAAAGGCGTGTATTCGTGTTTGTTAGTTTTTTCAATTGCTAGAATGCTCCATCTTCGGCCCCATTGTCACTTACAATCAGGTGAAATGGCGATCAAATGCCTGGCCAATTAAAAAAAGAAAAACGTGAGAAAAAAATATTAGGGAATGACCAAAGGCCAGAAAAAAATATAAGGCAATGGCCTTATATTTTTTTCTCCCTTTCTCTCCAACACTATCGGATAATTTTTGTGGCTAAGTAGGCTAAAAACTCCCCAAATTCCAGCTCGCCCCGGGCGTTGTACCTCGGGATAGATAAAAAGCGGCAAGTCAATTTCCCTGAGAACTTGTTATCTCTGCCCCAACGGCTGGAGAATCTGATAGCTGAGCAGCAGCGGCGGTTAGATAAGGCGGTGATCGATACGGCGTGGCGCCGCAGCCCGCCGCAAGCCTCGCAGTCGATGCCGCACCTTGCGCCTCCGCCCGCGCCGCAGACTGCGCCGCAGCCCTCCGCAGGCAGAGGGTAATCATAACCACACAATTTCATGCAGCATGCCTTAGAACGCAGTGACAAAGTGGGGAAGGTGGCGAAAAAGGAAAGTAGACGAAGTCGTCCTGATTGGTGTATATGTAGTGGCCGCAACTGCAGGGACGTCATTGGAGAGTTTGTTGGAAGATGCGTGCTGTACGTTGTACAACCTGTAATATGGGTTACATGACGCTTCTGTTTCGAGTTAGAGTGAGTTTTAAATCGTGGGGGGTAAGTGGTTATAGTTGCTTACTGGCTGTATACAGTGCAACACATCAAGTTTATGGATACGCATATCGATTTAAAAAGTCCTAAAACTTTTGTTGTCTTCAACGTAATCCCTGTGGTCTTGAGTAGCGCGGGCTATGTGGCGGCACCGCTGTCTTAGGGAAATGTAGCTTTACATATCTCTATTTATTAGCCTGTTGTGATTTGTCTCGTATATAAGTATTTACGTGTCTAATTATGAATTGGAATTAAGTTAAGCTAAACGGTTTCAGTCTGCATGACACGAGTGTATCGAATCAAGACTCGCAAGGTGTCGATATAGGTATGAATTTGTTTCTCGTTTGTTGTGCATGCTTATTACATTATTATTTGTTTCTATAGTTTTGCATTAAATGAGGCTTTTAAAGGCGTGGGTTCATGAAGATTATGCGCTTATATAAAAGTTATTTACTACAAAATATGTGTAGATTGATATGAACTTTCGAGTTTTGTCTTTTGTCTGGTTGCATGTACGCTTTAAAGTATAATATGTAAGTTTAATAACCAGGGGAATTACTCATACACACGGCAGGTTCGATAACATACCCTTATATTTATGCATAGATCTCCCTTTCACCTTTAAAGTTCGCAATCATCCACCCTGATCCACCCCGGCACTACCCGGCACGGCTCACACAGAATAAAGATACACCTTTAACCTTTAATGCATAAGCAATCCATTTGTTACTAACACTAATCTGGATAAATAATACTTGACGTTTATGCCTACCGATCCAGCACGCACGAGTCCATGTCACTGAATGTGGGTAGGTACAGTCAGGCCAAGAAAGTGGCTTATCTGTTTTAACAACTTCACTTGTAACGTTTGCCTTATGAGGAGCACCTGCACTTCTACCTTAGGGTGATAAAGCAATTGAGGATTTTCGTGATTCTGAAATTCATCAGATGGCGTCACATGCAATGTCATCTGTAGGCTAATTACGTAACTCTGTTGCTAACAATTCTCTGATTGCGATTGATTTCATGGGTTCAGTTGCTAGCAAAGTTCCATTGCAATCAACTGAAACTATTAATCGATCATACGTAATCGCTACAGTAACATTTCAATCATTAAATTCAGAGAATTGTTGTCAACAGAGCTACGTAATTAGCCTCCTGCTGTCAAAATAAAGCCCTATCATTAGCTGGATTGATGGGATTCGTTATTTGACAGCAGTTGTTTCTGTCAACAACGCCATCTAATGTATTTTGAAAGTGCGAAAGCCTTCATTTGGTCGCGTTTACGTTGTAGCATCATAAAACTCTCATGTCCGTATTCTGTGCTCATACTCCATGGTGTTGCAGACGTCGCGGCACGGCGGCCGAGCTCCAAGGGCAGCTCCCCTGGGCGTACATCCCCGCCTCAGCGAACCGAATGCGAGACCAACTACCCCCTGACGAGGACTTACCACCCGTTCCTCTCCCGGATTATACAGCTATTCCGTCCTTCAGGAAAGCTTGTAAGTACATATCTACCCGCTTCCCAATCGCCGGCAACGCATTTGCAGCCCTCCGGTGTGGGCGCAATGGGTGGCGGTGAGCACAGCTTGATCGTTTGATTCCCTCGGCTTAACTTACTACTAATTTTTTTACGATTTTACACGACGTTTTGACGATTTTAAATTAATTTTTGATAATAACAATAAAAGCCTTCCTAGCCGTTTTCGGCCACAGGGACTGCAGCGACTACATTAGTTAGTTATTTCCTGCTGCTCCTGTCTGTCGTGTGCCCGCATTTGACTAGCGTAGCCAATTTTGGCTTTAAATTCTTGATATCAAGGGACATATCCCTTGATATCATGCATACATGTTTTCATGATATGATAACAAACTACTATGGAACCAACTCTAAAATCTCGTAAAATCAACGGTATCATACAAAATTTAAAACGGACTATGTAAAAATTTACTATATAGCATAATAGTTTTTGCGATTTCCGAGTTGGTGCAATAGTAAAAGTTGTTTGTTAACACGAACACGACGTTTATTATTTCAATACTAGAAATAGGCCTCCCCCACGGAGCGCCAATGTATCCTATTCTCGATTTGCTGAATCCGGCCTTCGCCATTCGCAAATCATCACTCCATCACTCCATCTGACCAAAGAGCATCCTGGACTATCCTACGAATATTAAACATTCGAAAGTTTCTAACGATGTTTATTCGAATCAATGTTTAGAAGGACGTTTAAATGTATAAAATTACTAAACATATGTTGATAAAATTTCGCAGCTTCAATATAATATCTATATTATATATTATACTCAATATAATATAAATATAAATTATGCCGGAATTTGAAGTGGTTCCCGCGGTAACACAGCATATCCAAATTTTATGCAGGAGAAGTTTCCACAGAAGTAACCTCCATGCTTGACAGGCGGGTTAGAGATAGAAATGTTGGAAACACAACATAAAAGCTGTTCAGCCTCTCAAGATGTTAGCTGCCTGGTGGCTTGAACTACACCGACGTTACGTGGCTTCGAAGGAGATTTATATCCGGCAATGAACACACTGCAACACAATTTTACTTTCATAAAATGCGTGATACTTACATTGTTACAGCTGTTCACCGAGCCACTTCAAGCTTGAGTTCATTGACGCAAAGGAAAGAGTTCAAATCTCAGTTGCCACGTCGTAAGTACAAATGTAGGCACTCATTAATTACTATTTTTAATACATATCCGTTATAATTATTTTAGGAAAAATATAAACTATAATATAATTATTTAAACATTTTCAGCGCCGCTAACTTCGTCGGACGTGTTGTATTGAGTTTAGAAAATGACAAACAAGGCCTCGGGATGCCTCGAAATGATACAATGGTATTGCAAGTTTTTTATTTTACTTTAGGTTTCTGTATGTATGATGTTTGGATATGTGTGTCTTTCGAAAGGTGGTCGATATGAACTATGATCCACTACTAGGGAACTTTTTACTTAGGTATTTTGATGTACAACTTAATTTGTTTCACTTAATTTTAATAAGTTTCAACGGGATTTAGTTAAGACAAAGACCAACAATTTGCTCAGCCTTTACATACAAATTATTGGGTTCTTATTCTTAAAAAAGTAAGTCCATGTATACAGACGGGTACAAACTGACACTATTAAAATTAGGTATATTACAATAGAAGAAGAAACCAATTCATATCGACAACGTACTGAATGTGACGTTAATATGAACTAACATGCCGCCAATGAGAAAGTTTCTAGATTTTTTTATATGTGAATATAAACATTTTAAAATATCTCAAAGTACAAAAAAAGTTCTTGAGACTTTTAAGTTGCGCTTTCAGGAATAATTTTGTTAGGATAGCGCGGATTCGTGCGTGACGTCATCAGGCCTGCATCCTGGCCGCCGCAAAGCTTGCTACCCATACACAGCGTTCTCTTTGGGACTGTTTTTTTGCAACCGCAATACTTGAAATTATCACAGTAAAACAACAAATCATAAAAAATATGGGGGTCTCCATACATGAAATAACGTACAAGCATCAAACTTTGGGAGAGCAGCACTGGGGCGGCTGCGTGCTTGCGAGACCTATAACTGAGCTTAAGCAATGCTCGCAATGTTCGGGAACTGGATAGGTGACCGTTTCGTACTTTTAGGCTAGTCGAACTTCAGTATTGCAACGAGCTCGCCACTCGTATACCTTCTAATGCCCTTGGCGAAGAGAGGTGGACCAAAGTCTTCCGCTGAGGACCCTGAAATTGGTTGAACAGTTAGGGCACCGTGATGTATTTGTATTTTATCAAACTTTGTATGAAGCTTGTAAGTATAGTTAAGTACTGTTCAAGTGTAAATCGGACTCGTGTCTCGTGCCGGCATTGACTACAAAGTATAAGTATAGCTACTCTGTTATTAGACCTTAGGTGAGATCAGGGTCTTGAGTCTTGGGCCAGATCCAGGTTTTGTTCATCTGCGCATCATCATAACGTATTGGTAGCGCCCCTGGTGTTGCTGATGTCCATAGGCGGCGGTAACCACTTTCCATCAGGTGGCCCGCATGCCTGTTTGTCTGCCTTATTACATTAAAAATATGTTCAACTGTAGTAGGAAACTTTCTCATTGGGGAATTATGTTGAAGAAAAGGCAACTGACGTCCTCTTTCGGTCATTTACTATCGTTGTCGCGATCAAATGTTTTGCTTTTTTCTATTAAAATATAGTATCTACCTATACAATATTTTTGTAGTTATAGTACGGGTCCTAAGCCAGATCTAATATTGAGGTGTGGTCAAATCCGGCAGAAAGCATAATTGGCATGTATATAGCTTGTATAGGTACATAATGAAATATAGAAGTTGAACGAGAAGTTATTTTTCTCACTCTTTTCCCTTTTTGTATCATCAGCTTTTTCACTTAAAAAGAAACGGTAACATCTTAAATAAAAGTTACACTCGAGCAAGCAAATCGATTTACCCTATATTTTTCAAAATCAAATTCAATTCAGTTCCAAATCAGTCTAGAACTTAATAAATACCTAATCGCGGTTTTATCGCCAATAAGACACATACGTCTGTATTAAATTAATTTCGTCGACACGATCGCTTTACGCCAGACAATACTTTAACATAAGCGGTTCTGATTTGCAGCTGTTTTAGTACGAAAACCGCCTCATAATTGTACTCAATTTTTCTACCGGATGGGACCATACTTAAAGCTATGGCGCCGTGCTATTAAACATAAAGTGTACTGTTTTTTGTAATCATACTTGCTGTCAACGATATTATGCCATCAAAGATTAATGGCATAATTTCAGCTTTCAAAAACTTTGTTGTAGACGTAGGGTAAAACTGGATAATAGCCCTCAGTTATTTTTACCGGGCACAGTTATTATTCGCCGCAGATTTGTATAAATGATATTTATTCTTTAGGTGACCACATTTTACCCTATACTTAAATAGGTACCTAACCTAATTTTAGCTTCTATAAGGTTTTCGATGTAAACCCGTCACTCTTCACCTCTGTAAAGTAAGTAAGTAGCAAGTTAGCTTTTTTTTTCTTTAGCACCTAACTACATACCTACCGACTATAATTTGTGTGATCCTATAAGGTCTTTAATAGAAAAATTACATTTGGGTAAAGAGTCGTTATGAGCATAGCAGGTACCGTTTTACATGTTTTTACTAAAACATCTTGCATTTCCAAGAAGTTTTAGTCAAAATAAATTTACTTAATCAATACTAAAATTGTTAACTTTCAGATCTCATAATATTGTGAGATTTCGAAAAGTATTCAGATACATTGTATGTATACTTAGTACACTAGCTATCTTTTAGCTTTTTTATCCATATGTACTTATATTTACTGGAGTGGTACTGTCCTGTATGTTTATAGTTGGAATATGCTTTTGTTAGGAAATATTGTCAATACCATCTAACTAAAACTATCGTGTAATGTTAACTTAATGTGTGTTGTTATTTGCAATAACATTTTTACGAAACACTAACTAACTTGCGTAACTAATGAGAATGTACAGTCAGCTTCAGAGAGAACTGACCCTCTACCCATTAATGTACGCTAGGAGGGTCAATTCACACTGCAGCTAACTGTACCAGTACATGAGTCTAGCGTTACATACATTATTTTTACTTTTTGTTAGTACATACCTAAAATCAATTGTGTGTTATTATTGTAGTAGTAAATGTAAGTAACAGAAAATGTAAATATTGAGAACAGAGTGAATTTATGTATTGTGGTTTATTTGTACCTACAGTCAGCTGGACCTAGCGTGTCGCGTGGGAGCGCCACCAGGACATGACGCCAAGATGATGATGAATCAGCGTCAGAAATAGCAACCATGTTGTTCTGGAAGATATTCCCCAAATATGGATTAATAAGTAGGTATGGCAATTATGGCAATAACCTCCCCTTTCGTGGGAGAGGCCTTAAGTCCTGCAGTGGACTGTTACGGGCTGTGATGATGATGGTGAAGTAGGTACGTTGTGGTAAAGCGATTCCGTATTTTCCAATGACTCATCGCCTCCAGTTTTTTAAGGTGCAAGTCATTCACACATGGAATAAATACTGTTCCCATTTCTGAGCCGTGGCGCCACAATATCGGCTTATTCCTTTTGACCATCGTCACGGGTCTTCTACTGCCTCAATTGTGCTGGGAATGCGCTTCGTTCGAATGCGTCGACCCAAATCGTCGACACCGAATTTCTCCCCCACCGCCTCGACCATCTGGCACTGTGCAGAGTTGTCGCTGTGTATCTTTTACAACTTCTTTTCTGAGGAGTTGTTTGTAGTTAGTACCGGTTGCCCAGTTTCACCACCGTACTAACCGGCACACATTAAAACTGACGCGTACGACCATTCTACTTCCTGCAACAACTTTCCCGAGTCCAAGCCGATACGAAATTGCCTACATTTGTGCCTATCCTTGGCCTACACCTTTCCCAAACGTCGGAAACGCATTTTGATCCTCCTGGTTTGACGCGGTGATCATCTACCATTGGGTGACCTGCTTGATCGTTTGCCCAGAAGGAAATACGCCGCAGATATATTGATAATGAAACGACATTTGTCGTAAACTGTGTCCATGCCGGAACGGACTTTCACTCGGTTTCTGAAACGCTTGTCAACGCATAAAAATACGTAACAGCTTGTTAATCTCTGATTAAATGCAGTTTGGGTTTTTGAAAGGGCCAATTGACAGTTTGTTAACAGCTTGTCAACGGATTGTCAAATCTCCAATTAACGGCTGATTAATGTAATTCTGGGTTTCCGGAAAGCTTTTTCTCATGTTAACTGTATGTTTTTGTCTTGTTATTTTAATTAGCGAAAATCGATCAATTAACCGATTGTCAAAGGAAATGATATCCGATTTTCTTTGTCTAGGTCTTGGTCCCGGCCCTGGTCCAGATCCTAGTTTTGGTCCAAGACAAAGTCCAGGTCAAGGGTCCAGGTTCTGGTCCAGGACCATGACCAAAACTGGAACCTTGATCACAATTTGAGCTTGAACCAGAACCAGGACCTAGACCAGTGCCAGCACATAGACCATAAAAATTAGCTAGACCAGGACTTGGTATGGGGCCAGAACCTGGACCTGAACCAGAACCTGGTTCGGGGCGAGGACCTGGACCTGAATCACGAACTGGTTCGGGTCCATGACCTGGTCCGAAGCCAGGACCTGGACCTGAACCACGAACTGGTCCGGGTCCAGGACCTGAACCAGTTCCTGGTCCGGGGCCTGGACCTGGACCTGAATCACGAACCGGTCCATGTCCAGGACTCGAACCAGGATTTAACTAATGGGATTATTGGGAGAAACCCACAGAATCGATAGCCGATGGGGCGGATGTTGTTGAGTGGCGAACTCTGGGGTTTCAGAAACCGGGTGTTTATGTCGTGAAAATAAGGTTTATAAAATAGGGTGGTTATATCTAGATGTGTTCATTATCTTAGCTACATTTAATGCTGACTTCTTCATCATCGCAGCCCAAAATAGCCCACTGCAGGACTTGAGCTTCTCCCAAGAAAGGGAAGATTATTGCCATAATGGCCACGCTTGGCAGGCGGGTTAGAGATCGCAATGTTATAATAGTACAATGGAAAACGCTGCTGCCCATTTTCCATCCTACGGGGAGTCAAGATCTATTGCCTCGAAAAAGCATTTGTCGCCTTGTACGACACCCACAGGGTTTGGTGCTATTCTACTGCTACCCGCACAGCTACCGGACTCCACACGGCTGACTGTACTTACTTCATTATTATTTATTCTGTTGTACTTTGTTTAAGTCATATGTACTTATTTATATTTAAGTTTTGTTTGTACATTTTTATCGCAGGTATGTGACTAATATTCAACTCAGCAAATACCAAAACTATTCTTGTACTCACCTTTAAGGAATTTCCTGATAAGAATTATCAATAAAATATATTCCTCAATTGGTATTGTATACTTCAATTATCAACAGGATATACGTTAAACTTGATAAACGGTTTTATGGCATCTTTATATTTTTTTTGTCCACACTTCTGAGGCACAGATCCCTAACTAGCTCGCTAGCCTATCATTTGTTCACTATGCAAACAATACCTAAATAGATCAACCTGTTGGTGCAGTCAGCAGCAATAGTTTAAGTCTTGAGTGCGTACAATTGAGTTCCTATTCGGTTAAGTTAGCTTTGTTTTGTGATAATAGGACGAGGAGGCCCGTCATCTCGACCCAGTGACGAATTGCATTAGAATGCCACAGTTCACAAGATTATAATCCAACGTAATCTGTACTTTAGATTATAAATCATTATGATTTGTGGTTATCACAATCTATGGTGACTTACCTATACATTTTAATATTATGTCACAATAGCTTTCCCTCTAAAAAGATATTGTGCCACGCCACTATAATGTATTTACCTATAGGTATACTATTATATGACTTTTGCTGCTGCATGATACCACCCGCGGCTCTAGTCCAAAGAAAACTCGGCCAACATTAGCTTTAAAGATTCCAAAAAAGAAATAGATAAAATAGCCGGGAAATTTTACATTCTGCAATAAGTGTAACCTTTGCTTAAGTACAATATTTTCCAAACATTCAACGATAATTTACAATATCATCAATTTGTTGATTTACTTTTATCGAGAGTAGTTTAATAAGATAAGAACTAATTTAATTTAAATACACAGGTATGTCCCCTTAGTGGTCTATTGCAACGCAAACTGCTCCAATAAGAGGGTCGAGTGGCGCAGGCTGGTGCCTATCTACCTGTATATTTTATTATAGTAGATACCTAGATAGTGGCAGCATTAATACCGATAACAATTATCGGATGTGATTAATGCGTCGATACTTTGTTTAGTCCCTTCATAAGTGAACTCTAACTGGAGATGACGTGTTTTTATATTTAATAATTTGTGGAAATTATTGTGGAAAAAATGAATAAAACTCCAGACCTAGACCTCCAGCCCTCGCCGCGTCTAACATGCCTTGCCTTGTTAGTTTCCAGTGCCACGCTGGTGAGTACCCTGCAATTACAATATTTATAAATAAGCGCACTCCCTTCCCACGACTCTACTGTGCTCTAATATATGTATTATACCTACTGCTACTAGCTAGGTACTCACTATTAGCTACGTAGCTAATACTACGCGTGAATTTATGAGCGAACGTCGTTAGAATCTATTGTTCCATTAGACTGATATTAAATAATTAAGTCAAAGAAATTGTTTCCTAATTAATATTTTCAATGGCTAATCATATAGTCTACCTGTTGGGTACCTACACTTTCGTAGAACATACCTATGTCTGTAGATAAATTAGAGATTACAATTACGTATTGCTTTGCGAATGTTTCTATATTACTGGTGATATTATTAAAGTAAACGAGTGAAAGAATCGCGGGGAGGCCTTTGCCCAGCAGTGGGATGATTCGGGCTAATATAATATATTAAATACGAGTATTAGAATATCTACTATTTTTATGTAGGTATTGAATTTCTGTCATGAAGGTATCGATTGGTAGAGCTCGTCTAGTCTAAAATGACGCGCCCCACTACTTAGTTAGTTGATTTCGATGTGTGAGTGCAAATATTGATAACGACACTTCATCTGTGTGGGAGCTAATGAACGACGCTTGCTCCTACGTTTGAATCTTACCGGCAACTGAATGACCAATTACAACGGCATTTGTATATGTATTGCGTCCATATTTTAAACTTTCTTGTGTGCGTTAATGCGATAGTGGGGCGCGTCATTTTAGATTAGACGAGCTCTAAAACCGTATTAAAAAAGAATAAAAGCGAAAAAGCAGACTGGCAAGAAAAGCGAATTTATTTTAAATCATTTCGAGATCAAATTCAGTCATTGGTAAATGAAATTGAAAGCATTTTTGAAGAACATTTCCCCAAGCAACTGTTATCCAAAGTACTTTTATGCGAAAATAAAATTGTCTGTCCGTTCACGCCTAAACAACAAAACACATTTTGATAAAAATTGCAAGAAAATATATGGGTTCCTGGGGAAGGATCACTAGAACCGTACTCGAATTTTACGCGTATGAAATCGCGGGTTATAGCTATCTTTATGTTCCTTAACTTGTTCAGGTGTAAGTTGTTCGTTTCTAATTGTTACTTGTGTGTGCTGCTTATTAAGCTACGATCACGATACGTCTCGACCAATGATTTCAGGTTGTGTCTTTGGTTTACGCTGTGCTGACTATTATGGGATTAGTATTCCGAGGGCTCTGCGACAATGCGAGCGCCGTAAATGTGCCCGGCTCAGGATATTTGATGAATATTTTGTTTAGAACCTATATCGTAGGTATGTAGCTAGTTTTTTTTATTTTACCTACCTTAAATGTTGTGTAACAAAGATCACAGTAAAGATGCCTTCTTTTGTTGCCATACATAAAGGATTGCTACTGTCACTTGATGTATGGTGAACAGTATATCGGTGACATACTGTTTTAAGTTTTAAGCAAAAACTGCATCCATGGAGACCTATCTTACCTCCTTTACACGGTAATCAATTGGTATTCCTTATAATATTAATTTCAATGGAATTATTGTTAGGAACATGATTGTTTTGTTTCTGTTTTTTTATCCAATATTGTGATTTCAGATAAGGAATGCGTGCATAGCTTAAACGATGGAAATAGACAAATAACCGATCCAGATACTGTGTTTTTGTTTGGAATCCTCATCATGATAGTATCTTTGTTGACTCTAGGAGCATCAATTGCTTTGCTAACAGGTATGATGCCCAATGTATGACTAAGTTTACGTCCAGTGTATGACTAATGCTAATGTCCAATGGATGCATGCTTCTGTATTCATGTCTAGTCACCTCGTTATGGGATAGTGCCATGGAGGTATACCTATGTACGACTATGAGATTGTATTTATTAGATGCCCATTTTAATTTTCTTTTTCTATTTCAGTGATACTCTTGGAAAATGTAGAAACTAAAAAATACATTCCTGCAGCAGCTTACACTTTATTAGGAATTTATATAGCTTCTTTAATATTAGATTTGGTTTGTGCAATTATATTCGGGATTGACTTTTATCACCTCGCAAACCAAGTGGTTAGTTAAAATGATATTAATGATGATATTCTTACTTTTAACTAATTATAAATAAAATTAGCAACATTGTTTTTCCTGCAGAATGGATCTTACGCTGGATTCTTGGCAAATTATCAGGCTGACGTTATGAGACTAGGAGCGATGTTCCTGGTGGTTATGTCAGCGAAGGGTTTCTTCTACCATTTGGTGGTCATTACGTTGTTCATATTGCTCATGATTGACGTCGTCCAGTATCAAATGTCGTTGCGAAAGAATGACGTGAGTACTTACTAAAATATTCAACGGTTAGGCAACAATGACGGGAGTAGGAAGTTTATTGCCGTTGGTAGGCAAGAAGGTACAGATGGCAAACTTCTTAAGTAGTAGATAATGACATATATTGCTCAAGTGCGAATTTACATACCTAAAAATGAACGACTTACCCCACTACTTACCTATCTACGTAAAAAATGCTCAAGAAGTTTTCCGCCGACTAGATATATATTTGGCAAGAGATATTATTAGGTAAATTTTTTTTATGCTAGGTATTGACTAACGAGCAGATAGCCTATTTGACGATAAGCGGTAACTGTCGCCTATAACATCTACGATTCATGCATTTAGGTTGCATGCGCAGGTGCGTTGTCACTGTGAGGAATAAGATGAAATGCCTCATGCCTGTAATTGCGCTGGCTTATATCTTTTAAACCGGAACACAACAATGCAAGCATTGTTGCTTGGCGGCAGAAATAGATAGACGACGAAATATAAAAGAGTACATCAGATGCAAACGGCAACCATCTACTATTACGTCTTTTGCAGCAATTAACGTAATAAATGGTATTTAACCGAGGTTTTTAAATTGAAATTGACGTTAATATTGATGAACGGAAATATCTCACCTAGTGAATAGTAACTTCGACTTAGGTATTTATTTTAATAAACTTCTATACACTTAAATAATTACTAATCGATGTCTGTATAAAAGTACGTACATGGAAGATATTTAGGAAAACTGATTAAGTTTGGTTCTAAAAAAGAAACGGCTTAACCGATATTAATGCGATTTCCGTTGATGTGGTAAGCTTGACTTAACTATTAATCAGTGAACAAATTGAAAATATGTTTGAAATATTTTGACAATAAAACGACTCTGAAACATCTGCGTTTAAGAAGAAGAGCTAACAATTGTTGAGTAAGAACTAAACAGCAGTAGTTAATCAAACAATCTAACTTGAATTTTTCTGATGTTTGAGACGTTCTAAAGTTTTAGCCTGACCCATGCGTAAACATTGCTTAGTGATATGAGAACTGCATGTTTCCAAAAATAAAATTGTTTTTGTTTGTTTCAGCACTCGATTCATAAATTAGGAACACTAAATGCATTTTCTGAGTAAGTATAAGATTTTTTAATCACGCTGCTTCAGGTAGTACCGTCACAATGCGCGAAACGTAGGTTTACGGAGGATATCAAAAATAAATGTATGTAGGTACTTATTTAAATTTTATAATATAGTTAAACATCTCATCTCATCTCACCTGAAGATGCGATGCGGCTGAAGTTAGAACATGCTTGTCTTGAAACAGCCTTTTTTTTACTCTGGCCTTGAACAAGTGCATATTGTACCAAAAGCCGAGATTTTTGCAGCAGTTTTTGCTTTTAACTTCGGAATTATGCTAGACCGTGCCTGCCACGTTCAGGATTGCCTGCGTCTTGGCGCCCCCTGAAGCGCTCCGCGCGACTGCCTCTGTGGCCGTCCTGTTGACCGGCTCAATCACCATGGTTGGTCGTGCAGCAGTAGCGCCGGGCGCATTCCACGTCACGCGGACCTTATCATGATGTCATCCGTCGGGGCTCTACCTCCGCTAATGCACCTGCGGCGCTGACACCGTGTCAAGTAGGGGGGGCCGATGCCGTCCCCGCTGAAACACTACACGGCGGATTTCATTTTCATTTTCATTATTGTGGTGTATTTGTTTAAGTTATAAATAAAATATTACCCTTTGATATCACAACATCATCACTATTACTAAACTAAACTCAAAAACTGTTGAACGGATTTTAATGCGGTTGTCACCAATAGATAGAGTGACTCATAAGGAAGGGTACGGTTTGTACTTTGCTATTGTTTTGTGTAAATCGGTTGAAATATAATTGTTGAAAATGTCTGAAAAAATCAAGGCACCTGTCACCACGCGCACGACGTTGCGCCTGGCCAGCTAGTCAAATATAAAAAATAAATTATTGACGAAAATGCAGTCTTGGCGAGTAGGCATGTATAAAAGAAGCCTTATGAAATTAATATTTGTATGAAACTTATATGACTGCTTAGAATCACGGTTAGGATTATAAATATGGCACTAATAGTCATTTATCTAAAAGAAGCGAGAATATCTACTTTTTAATAAAAACGACGATGTCTTATGACTTGTATGTAGTTTTAATCTTAGATTCATCAGCTTTGCCGTCGAATTTGCTAGCAAAAACGTGTACATAAGTATCTACCTACATACAATACCTACCTATTTTAGTTTAGGCGTTATGTTTTTGTTCTTCGATAAACCTGAAACGGCTGAGCGGTTTTAAATTAATGGTGAAAGAACAAGTGTGTGGTTTATATAATTTCTTTTTCACTTATCAGCTGTATGTGCGATCATTCGTAATTACCTAAAAATATATAATTTATGATTATCATTATTTCCAGCCATCAGCCTAGACGACAGGACGAACCTTGGCAATCACAATCTGATATGACGTACTTAGCACATTCACCCAGAGGGTAAGTAATAAATTAATAATGGTATATTTCGAGCTTAGTTTTTTTTTGTGAGTAATACGGTAGACAAACAGGCAGGCATGCCACCTGGAGGAACGTGGTCACCGCCGCCTATGGACCTCAGCAAGACCAGGTCCAGGGACGCTACAAATGCGTTGCTCGCCTCTATAGAGACCTCTAATATACCTCTAGTACCGAGTAGAGTACCTCTCTCTAGTTCCGAATGCTCTGGAAATATTGTACTTTAACCGTTGTTCCCATCACACCCACTGTTATTTATCATTAGAAATCTCTAAAGTTAACTCTTAATATTTCATTATAATTTGATTGATATTTTATATCGGGTGGTGGAAACACGAGCACCGAGATATCGGAGATAATCTCCACGCTTGGCAGGCGGGTTGGAGGTCGCAGTTTCGAAAGCATATCTACAACAGAAACAACGCTACTGTAGCTTGCCCATTTTGCGACTACACCATGATGCTTTGAATTGTGCTATACTCTGCCGGACACCATTCGATACCGGGCCGTGGCCCAAGCTTAACTACGATCACCATCATCATCAGTCTATACTTGTCCACTGCTCCCCAAACAGCTGCTGCTGCTGCTGGTTATGGTCAATGAGCACCAATGCACCATGTCCTCGGCATGCCGCACCCAGAATCCACCTTTCACAAATTCAGCAGCTTTCGCAAATTGTGGCATCCTATACTACCATAGCCTCCGGCTATGATACTACGCTTGCCGAGTCTGTAACTAGGGCAACCATAAATAAAAGTTTAAAAGTTAGTATTATTATAATATCTCATGTCCATACAACGTTTGTTACAGGCAACAAAACTCTGGGTACATGCACGACGATGACTACCGCAGGTCGCCGCCGCCGCGCAGTCCCGCGAGCCGAGACATGCGCGAGCCGGCGATGTCGGATTACTCCAGGTAACGAAAGAACGCTTTTTTAGATGTAGGTATAGTAGTCTATTATGGATTGTGCGGTTTTCACACCGTCAAATGAACCATTAAGATCTTCGGCCTTTTTCCGGAAGAAAATGAAAAAAAAACTTTCTTATTTTAAAGCCATCAAGCTAAACACACGAAGACGTAACGTAGGTACTTATGTGGACGATTTGACTGACGTTTGTTCAAAGTAATAAAGCATAGCGTAGCTAGGTAAACAGGCAAGCGAACTCTGTGAACCTGTTACCAGTGGAACATGACCAGATTGGGTTAACGTTACACATTCAGCCGCCTGAATGTTCGGGTTTCATCACGATGTTTTCCCTCACCGTCAGAGCACAAGTTTAAGTAATGTACACGATAATATTGAACTAATGACGATAATTTATGGAGGCCTATGCCAAGCAGTGGGCGCCTTTCGGCTGATATGATGATGAATGACGATAATAATATTTGATTGCAGTCGGTACTTAGACCGGTCCGAATCGTGGCAGGCGAGGCCCGCGCCTCCGCCCGAGCCCTGGCAGGCGAGGTCTGCGCCGCCGCCCGAGCCCTGGCAGGCGAGGTCCGCTCCGCCGCCCGAGTCCTGGCAGGCGCGGCAGGCGCAGTCCGGATCCAGGCCCTTCTCCTACCTAGGCGAGCCAAATAGGGTCGGTAACAACAGCAGCGGAATGGCCCAACGACAGCCACAGGTAAATCCCTTACTTACTTCATCCTGTTTAACGGTATAAGTAACGTGTACTGAATTTTGTTACAAGGGAATTGTAAGTATAGTCCAGATCGAAATAGGGCACAAACAAAAAATTGGATCATGCTGGTACTCCATAATATCCACTAAGTTGAATTTTTCGAATCTCCGGGTAGCTAATGTTCCCTTGTTAGCCTAAATCAATATTATTGAGGTTAAAAAGGGCTGTTGTTTTGATCTTGGTTTGATTCTGTACACATTTATATTAGTTTAAAGTAACTACGATGGCCTAAGTTTTTCATGAATAAATCATTTATTTCTTATTTCATGTGCAGGTGCCCGCGCCCGACTACAGCCCGCCGACGCAACGCCGACTCAAGTCCGCTCTCAAACCGGCCTACATGTAGCCACTGCGCCGTGCACCCGCAAACATGGGTGAACGAAGAACTCGCGTTTGCTAGAAACTTATCGACGACGTAGCCAACCATTTTGTACTTTTATATTACCTATTTATTACTACAAGAATACTATCGGGACTTCACATTTTTATCGGGATATTGTGAATTGTAGTCCTGATAACGCCGTGACGTCTTGCGTCTCAGTGTTACTCACTGGAAAAGTAGGCCAGCAGATTACCAACTCGCCCGGCCTATCACACTATTGACATACTTACTTTATTTAGCTAAGTCAAATAAAAACAAAATATTAATTTACCAAAACTGTAATTCGTCTTACATTAATGTAAACAATATAAGGTTAAATAAGTCTATAAATTTTCATTTCTATCTCAAGGAAATGTATATTTTGTACATTAAAAATATATTTCAGCCTGAACTAAAAAAGTCTTGCAATAATTATTCACACATACCTATATACATTTCCTTTGCTTTTGATCTTATTTTTACATTCGTCGGCTTTAAAAATATTTGCATTATAAAAATATATACGAATAATATTGTTCGTAAACATTGTTGCCAGAATTACGCAATAATTTACAACATTTGATTGACAAATCACCACCACGTCTACAATACATTTAAGGTCAATTCACACTGAGTGGTCACCAACGGTTGGTAGCGTCTAACTTGGCACACAGGGGAAATGTGTGGCTGCGGCTTGACATTTCGTTCTTTTCTCGGGTCACCACAGTCCTCCATACAACAATAAGCAAACAAAACTAAAACAAGAGATCTCGTGTTAACGCTTGCAGTACCAGACACGAGTGCAGATAAAGCTTAAAATGGTGTAACAATGAAACTACTGGCCACTGCGCTGTCGAGCGCTGCCACTTCGGTGTGAATTAAGCCTTATGCTACCGCTACCAGTATTCTAAATGGAATAATGCGGATTCTCAAGGTTTTCGATACATAATGTAATGGTTCATGGAATGATTTTGTGTGTACATCTTAATATAATAAATTGGCACTTCATTTCACACACGTTTCCATGATTACAACAAAACATCAGCCATATTCTCTATTACTAAAATATAATAAGTAGTATATCTATACTGAATAACAAAATGAAACATAATAATAAACAAGCAGCCAATGTGCTGCGGAGGAGGGAAAAGAGAATATATCTGTGAATAATTTATAACGCAGTGCTGACTTATAGGTTGTAATCGTTAGTATTTTACAGAATGATCTTGTCTGTTTAACGTTTAAAGTCTACGCACCGCCGAAGTATTGTCAGTCAGATCAAAAGCAAACCAATTGCCGAAATACTTTACAAGGCACGAAAATTATCTTACTTTAATTCATTATATATTATCGTATGTACAATTTACACATTCCTGTTTTATTATTTAGCTATTTACAGTAAAAAACGTACCATCTCGTAGAAGTAATTATGTCGCCCAGATTTCATTTGGAAATCTCTTTCCAGCATTTTTTGGTTTATACATTTCATAGGACGTAATTATATTAATTTATTCTATTTCAATTTAGGTATACATTTTGTTTCAAGAAACATATTACGGTTCCTTTTTGTTGCTACAGCTTTTTCGTTCTAGTTTACGAATTACTTTATCGTTAACGAATTTGTCATTCATGATATATACATCATCAACAGTTTCCTCGTGACATGACTTTTGCATCACAGCTTCCTCATTGGACAGTGATAATTCAAACTGAGCAACTAGTTGGCTAAGCACTTTCTTCAGGTGGTCCAATTTTTCTTTGTCTTCGCCGGCTGCCGGGGCGTCGACGGTAGTCTCACAGCTGTCACCCTCGCATGGATGTTCAGTATCCCCTTTGAGCGTTTTATGTTCACCTACTATTACTAAAAGTTCCGGTTCTTTAATCACAGCCTGGTTCAGGGCTATACCCTCTTGGGAGAACAAAAATATTGCGGGTATCGTGATGTCGTCCTTGCCGTCGCCGGACATCGCGAATAGGGCGGTGCTTTCGTACGTGGAGTCGGGCACGTTGTCTACGACGATGGCGAGTTTGACGCCGACGGCTTGCATGTTGCGGACTTTTTGTGCGAAGGTGCACTGGCCTCTGTAGGCGATGCCGAATTTGCCTTCGACCTCGTCTCGGTTGAGTATGTCGGTGCAGGCGTCTGGTGGTTGGACGTACGCGACGGGGCCGGCGCGGCGGCTGCCGCTCGTCAGCGCGGGCCCGAAGTGGGCCGGCCCCGCGGGGAACATCCTGTCGCGCAGCTGCAGCGCCGCGGGCACCACGCCGTTCTCGATGTCGCTCAACGACTTCCACTTGGACATCTCGCGCATGAACGTGAGGCCCTCGGCGGCTTCCTTCGCGGACTTCGCCTGAGGAGAGAACGTGAATACTGGTGGTTATATCGATTACGGTACCAACCGACAGGCGAGTGTGGAAAGGTATAGCAAGTGAACTATGTAGTGTATATCTACTCGAATAGGGTAGACGTTTGTATAATTACGTTAGAAAAGCGATTAGACGCACCAATGCACAAGCGCACAAGTTTAGTCAGCAGTTTTAATTAATTTGAGAATTTTTATGATTTTAAGAATTACTTGTAAGTAAATATTTATTAGCAATTTGGGAGTGGACTGCCTGAATTTGAACGTTTAATTACAAGTTTTGAAATTGTGCGCTTTTGACATTACGCGCCTAATCGTGTGTACCTATTCCATTCGCGAATAACACGGCAAATAAGTACACACGTCGGCAGACCGGTATATCCCCTCTTACCGTGGACGTAGTATACAGCAGTTGGACTTTCCCGTCGGGCAGTGTCAGCACCGATATGCCCATATCTGATAGCGCGTGTAACTGCCTCGGGTCGGTGAGCGGCCGCAGCCGCGCCGGGGGCCGCGCCGCCGCCGCGCCCAGCAACTGACGCATCGGTTGGCGGACCTTCTCGGCTACGAGACTCGCCGTGCTGGGACACGTCCTGCGTCAATTATCAAATCAAATCATATCAAATATGTTCATTGTGACACACAGGTTATACATTAAATGCAGGACTTATATAAATAGAGACTAGATAGAGCGCTGTGGTCTACGCGCACCCCGTTCCTACGGGGTGTCGCATCCGATGAAACCTGAAAAGCCCTTCCGGCTACAGGTGCTCCCAGGGGGTGTTTAGCACGTATGCGCCTAGGTCCCTTTTTTGGCGAGTCGTGCATAACCAGTCCGGCCGGCCGGCTGGTACTCATGAGAGTTCACCTCCTCCCTCCCAACCGCTATACCGGAGCGTGCCCATTTCCTTTGCGCTGGGCGCAAAAAAAAAATGTGGTCTACCTTTAGGCATACAATATAAAATTAGAGTAAGAACACTTAATTAAAAATCACAAATAAATCATTAAAATAAAATAGAACAAAAAAATGGCAGCAATTGTCATTAATTAAATAAATAACATGTCAATAAAATTCAATTAACAACAGAGGGAGTCATTAAAAAATTCTCCTAAGCTGAAATTATATAAGGTTATTGATAGTTACTTTCGATAGAAGGAGCGTCGGTAGCCGGGCGGTTGAGTATCCAAATCGTAAGCGAGAGGTACCGGGTTCGAATTCCGCTGCGGCCATGTACCAATGACTCTTTTCTGAGTTATGTACATTAGTTGAACACTAACCGATGCTCTTACGGTGAGGGAAAAACATCGTGATGTAACCTGCAAATTCAGGCGTCTGAATTTGTAACCATGATCCAATCTGGTCAGGTTCCCTTGGTAGCAGGGCACGGAGGTCAGATGGTAGTCGCTCCACTGTAATTACCTGATCTGCCAAATTATGGATCATGGTCAAGGCGGACCCCGGGCCCTCGTTCTCGAGAGCACAACCGGGACATTAACGCCAAGATGATTATTTTATTATTGATAATTACTTTCGCACATAGTGAGGGTACGTGGCCGAGTGGCTAAGTATTGGAGTCGTAAGCGAGAGGTACTGCGTTCGAACGGCGGTGGCAACGGGTGGTAACCGTTGCCGGTGTTGACATTCATAAGTGTTTGTGTAAATCCAACTTGAATAAATAATATTTGACTTTAAGTTTGACTTCGAATCCCACTGTGGCCATATATTATCCACATGCAGTGGCAAATGGAATCGAAACCCTGGGGACGGGATATAACAATCAAGGCTGCTATTTTGATATTCTTATCACTCGACAATGGATTTAATATGAAAATCATATTTCCAAGTGAGCCGGAGCGTCAATGGCTTAGTGGTAAAGGTATTCGACTCGGAAGCGAGAGGTATCGGGTTTTTCTGCGCTTTGTACATTAGGTGAATGCTAACCGTTTCTCTTAAGGTGAAGAAAAACATAGTGATGAAACCTGTACATTCAGGCGACTCTGCTCAGGTCCACTGTAATTATTTGATCTGCCAAATCATGTATCATGGTCACGGCGGACTACGGGTCTTCCGGTCGGTAGTCTACCGGGATATTAAGCCAAGATGATGAATTAATAGTTCACACCTTAACACCCATAAGCTATTCACCCTAATGTGTGCAAAATTTCCCCAATTTACGGGTGTCGACGGCTAATATCCATGCGTGCAAATACCAGCTAGGAGATCCTACTTCATCATACTTGCCAGGCGGCTTAAAGATTTTAGCCGCCTGGCAAGTATGATTATGGCAGAACTCTACTATAATATAAAGGAGGCTCAACAACAGTGAATGGACTGTTGTTAATTATTTTATTGTTAACTGGGTGATGATAATTACATCACCACCCAAAGTAAACAGGCTGGAATAGCTCGAGCATACTCACTTTCTATACTTGTCTTCATCATCTTCATCGAACCTCATATATGTGTTATTGGTCACGGTGTTGGCCAGCGACAACGGCAAAAAATGCGCCTCCGTCGTCATCACATAGTCTTCCAGCTTCAGGGGCAAATTTTTATCTTCGCCGAAAAGCATGTATAGGTACTTGAACGTCTCTGCGAGCACGAACGAATCCATCCTGTCTTCGTGGACTCGTGTTCTGACGTCGTTCACCGCGGCGTACCCGCATGGGACTTTGGTGTATTGCTGCAACGCCTTCAGTACAGTCTTCCCGACTTGCAAATAGTGGTCGTCTTCGGTAGCCCGGTGGAGGAAATATGTTGACTCCAAGAATTCGGGACGAAGGGGATGTTGCCCCCAATGAACCTGTCAAAATAATAATTTGTTCGTCAAGATAATTGAGCACAAAACGATCTTCAAAATTCTAATATAACACGGTACTTCTTTTAATCGAGTCGAGGACTAAACTCTCGCCCAGTATTCGGTGACGCATACACGGTACTAAATTTCCCGTATAACCAAACTATCGCAGAGGATCAGACTGAATATCATTGCAAGGGAAAATGGACCTTATTGCTTTATGGCGTGCTAGTGAACTTCAACCTTGCAGTGTCCTGGTAAAGTTTACCAACCTGGAAGTCGGAGGTGAACGCCTCCGGTATGAAGGTGTGCCTCTGCATCACCTGGTAGAGCATTTCATGCGTCTCGACGGCGGGCCTCACGTCTCCCAGCAGCACTTGCAGTCCCGGCCAGAACGCCAGCAGGGCGTCCATGAAGTTGCGAGACTGCAGGTGTGGCCTGCGAACATAACCCCGCATTTATGACAACCTGAGAGGTTCAGTTGGTTAACACGCCGGTCTGCCAAGAGATCCCGGGTTCGATTCCCGGCCAGGCAGAAATTGAAATGATGAATTTTAATTTCTGTTACGGGTCTGGGTGTTGTATGCGTAAGTATTTATTTAAAAATATTGATGTTGTTTATCGGTTTTCTGGCACCCATAACAGCTTTAGCTTTGCTCACTTTGGGGCTAGATGGCTCTGTGTTGAATTGTTTATGTTATGGGACCGGCCCCGGCTTCGCACGAGTGTGCGGTTATTCTCTATTATAATATGCATGTTTTTTTACAAATAAACCTTCTGGAGGAAATTATCTAAATTATAGTGGAAACGAAGTGAGCTAGACAGATACTTATATATCTCGCGCGATAAAGTCGGTCTTGCCAATAGGCGTGTGTCGGAGATTCGAGCCACCACCCAAGGAGCGTCCGACACGGCTTCTTATCGACGCGGCCATATTGTGCAATAACTGCAAAAACAAGATGTTCCAATGCCTATTTTGTGTATTAGAATTTCAAGGCTTCCTACTCTGTGAGTGATCATAAACACTCGCCTGCATACCCCAGGGCTATCAGTACTTATCAAGTACAGCAAGCTACGATCGTGACACATCTCTTATTTTTTTTAATTTGTGTAATTTGAACATTCTAGTCCAGAATCTGGACAAGTAATCCAGCGACTTACTCTTGCCAGTTTTATTTATACCACTAAGGCTTGAGGGTAAGCAATTACCGCAGTATGGCCGTTGGCAACACCAGGGATATTATTCCCGTGTTGCCGACCCCAAATCCTTTTTGGAGGGATATAGTGATAATCCTAGGAGCAGTCCTTCCGGGCAGGTGGAATGACGATTTGTGAAAGGTGGTAGGCGAACACGCCAAACTGATAATACAGCACCTCAAATGAGGCCGCAGGTTGATGCTACATTGCATTTATGGGTTGTCGCGGTGGTGTCTACGAGTCCGGATTGAAGTTGACCACTAGATAAATTTATGATCATTTAAAATACCATCTTGTAGATTTCGCTAACCAGCAATCTTCCGAAAACTAAACTATCGAATGAACGAGCGGAAGCCATGCGTATACATAATACAATGAATGACTTATGACGTCGGAATACTCGTAGTTGTCTCTCCGACTTTTGAGGCGGGCCGATGCTTGCTGTCCATACGATGCGGACCCTAAGGCACTAGTATGACTGTTTATACAACGTATCACAAATATCCGTTTGATACTATTACTTCGATGCAAATGATGCCGAACTATGGATGTTACCTAGTTTAACTCTACAAGGACTACAACCAAAAATTTAAACCACTGTACTGACCCAATTCATGGAAATATGGTAGTATTTAACCAGTTTTTTCGTGTAATTAAAAATGCTACTAAACTGTATAAATTATACGAAGAGTAGGTGTTCGCTGTTTCAAAACAGTTGTAAATAGTTTGACCTTGAAAAGACCTCGATTGGACACAAGCTCAAATCAATTATTGCCGCCTTACTCCCTACACGTAAACAAAAAATGTGTAACACAAACCTGTGCATATGGACAGCCAACATAAGCGGTCCTCTGTTTATGTATTTCATAACAGCATTGTAGTGTCTGTTGAATCTGGCCAGATATTTCTCGTCGCCGAGTAGAATGTACGCCTTCAAACAGTACTCGTAGTAGGAGTCGATGCCCGCGCCGATGCCGGCGTCTTTGCGCACCCAATCACCGGAATGTATGTTGATGACTGTGCCCATCAAGTCGGACGTCCTGCCGGTTGGAAATATAAACATTAGTTCTATGCAAAATGCATTCATCTACTTAAAACGTTCTCTTTTACATTGAAGCAGTGAATGAACGAGTGAATCAGAAATGAGGAGTCCCCCGTGCAAACCAAGGTCACCTACATATCCCGAAGGATTGCCGGGCCTACGTGGCAGTGGGTAGCTCGCAGAACAGATGGGCGATGAGGCAGTAAACTTCTCGAATGGCGATCACGTACCGTAAGACGCTGCGTGGGTAGGCCTCCCACTAAGTGGACTGACCTGGTAAATATCGCAGGTACGAGCTGGATGCGGAAGGCACAGGACCCGCCTTTGTGGAGATCTGTAGGGGAGGCCTATGCCCAGGCGTCTTTACCAGATTCATATGATGACGATGATAGTGGTAATTAAATAATCTTTAAACCGGATATACGTTACGTACCGATGCCTGATTTTCCACAGCCTATCCATTGACTTGTGGGCCTTTTGTTCGTAGACAGGGTTCCCCGTGAGCCGCGACAGTGCCGCCATCTCCAGCACCATGGTGCCGGCGCACGCGGTGCAGGTCTCGCGCGACTCTGACATCCCGCGGATGCCATGGCGTAGGTTCACCTGAGGTCGGACAAGACATCCATTGACTATAATATATGAAACAACAGCAAGCAACTGCTATGCTGAGTGTGGAAGCCATGACATGAAATAATGCCACTGGGATGGGATTAGTTACTTTTCCGGGACAATGGGAAGAATGTAGCTTCCTATGACTTTCAGAGATTAGCGCATTCAAACAATAATAACGAAAGGCTTCAGCTTTGTAATTAGGATGTAATATATGTATTTATGAGAGCGTCGGTGGCCGAGCGCTTAGAGTATCCGACTCGTAAGCCAGAGGTCCCTGGTTCGAATCCCGCTCCGGCCATGTACCAATGACTGCTTTCTGAGTTATGTACATTAGTTGAATACTAACTGATGCTCTTACGGTGAGGGAAAACATCGTGATGAAACCTGCACAGCAGTCGACTGGATGTGTAACCATGGTCCCATCTGGTCAGGTTCCCCTGGTAGCATGATCATGGAGGTCAGATGGCAGTCGCTCCACTGTAATAACCTGACCTGCCAAATCCTGGATCATGGTCACGGCGGACCCCGGACCCTCGTGCGCGAGAGCACCACCGGGACATTAACGCCAAGATGATTTTTATTTTTTTATTATATATGTTTACGATATTGGCCGTCTGGTGTGGCTTCGTACACCAAGAAATGGGCATCCAGAGAAACCCTTTTCAAAATTGACAGCACTACGCTCTCTCCAACCGTCTGCATGGAGAATATGGCCAAACCCTCTTCTATACTAATGTAAAGGAGGTTCAAGTCTTGGTGTTTTTACTATGTTATTATGAATGACAAACTGAATGTTTAGATAAAATTTAATTGTCGTACATTATAAAAGTATTTTTCAATTCCAATTATTTTTTTACGATTAGCCCGATATTTCGACGCAGTTGCATGCATCACCGTGAACCAAGGTGCGCGGTAAGAAAGCCGAACGCGATAAAATTAAAATAAAATAAAAGGATAGTTTTAAATGTTAGGTTAATTGTTGTACAGATGTACTTAAATCGAATTCGTTGGTAAAAATACCCTGTCAATCCTGTGGAGTCCCCAAACTCAACAATTATTTATTGAAATTGGATTAATTAGTCCATAATCAAACGTGAAATAACCTCGGGATTACAAAGGGATCGTTTAATATGATCATTCAGGTGTGACGCATGTAGACCGGCCAGCGCGAAATGGATGTGCCCTCGATGCGCCGAGCACAATTACGTACAATGTGGTGGACTACATTGTACGTAATTGTGCTCGGCGCATCGGCAAAGCAAATGGGCTCATCCAGCACACACGTTAATGTATATTGACAGAATCCGCCGTCCCCCCAGCCGACTGCACATGAGCGCAATAGCCCGACACGGCCGCAACACGCCTTGGTGGATACCACCGTCTTATCTATATCTGCCGGCAACCATGTTTGCGTAGTAGTTTTCCGGTTTGAAGGAAAATGCCAGCATCAATCAGGCACGAGGCGTCCTACCCGCTTAGTCCTCACAGTGACGTTGCGTTTCTACATTTTTGTTAAATGAAACGTAAGTGCATGAATCGTAGGTATTATGGGCGACTGAATTACAAATATGTATAAACTTAACAAGACATTTTGTTACCTATTTGTTTTAGTTTATCGTTTTCCTGGTTTGGTCTGGTTTTTATTTGGACTTGTATCATCCTCATAACACAGGGACAGCTTGTATTGAGAATTCTCCGTGACGTACTACCTACTGAACGACTTGGAAGTGACGCGTTGGTATACAATCATACAATGGATTATTCATTTATTACAAACGCCGTATTGTATTGTGGTATATAGGTACGGTAAATGTAAATGGTGGAATCTTATTCTCTGGTCCTTCTCATCGAACCTTTCGATACCAACAGTCAGTCACTGCGTGTTTTTCTTAATTTTATCCTCATTGTGCATTCAACACGAACAGACCGCTCATCTGAATAGCAAAAGTAGGCTTATAAAATTCTTTGAAACTGCGTCGTTTTTCATGAAAATTTAGAATTGAACTTTATTTTGTGGTCCTAACCTTCTATTTTCACTTAAAATAATAGTTTCCAGGATTATATTAAATGAAAAAATTGTACATACAGAGGTATACCCGTAAGGCGCGATAATAATGCAGCTGTGTGTAAAGGACGCGGAACACGTTATCGCAAGAACGCATGGGACAATATCGCATATTATATCGCACCTGTTTGGGAGAGGCTTTACTAACTATTCACCAGACGCCCACCGGTGCAGTTTGTAAGAATTCAGAGGGGAAATGTGTCAATCATCAAGAGATTAATATGAACGTTTAGTTTACGGTAAATTAGTAAGAACTGCACTAGGAGGAAAGCCGTAACTGTCACCACGCGTGACCTAGACCTTGTGTTTAACTATGCAGCCTCAGATTAGGAAACAAAGGATGCAGTTTAACTGAGTTGTTTTTGACGTATTTACGTATTTAAAATTAAAGTTACAAACTTTACAGTAGCTTAGTTGTACTTCTTATTTAGTCCATGGAATTTTATATCATTTTTGAGTGGAGACAGTTTGAAACGTCTTAGACATTAGTCGCCTTGTATTACACCCATAAATCTAAGGTACTCGTTCAAAGAATAGAAACTCTAACGGAGTTTCCTGTTTGTTATTCCTTCACGCAAAACCTAAAGGGTCTAAGGGCATATTGCTATTAATAAACCTTTTTTATATACTATTTATTCACGGTGGCAAATAAGGATAAATAGTTACTGAAGCTAGTCGACATTTTCAAATAATACCAGGGGTATCAATAGCGCGTCGCCGACCTCGTAAAACACGTTGCTCTGCTGCAAAGCTAGGGTTCCCCTCCGCCCTCAAGGAAAGCATTCTTAAAAACTGGACATTTTTGGAATAGGACTTTGTGAGAATTGGTCATTTCGGCGGAGTTTGCGAAGACACGCTACGGATCCACATCCAAAATGTCATTTATAATCTCCACCTGAAGCTATTCTCGTTGAATCGATACATCTGGATTAGTAGCCTATTAAAGGCCATGGACATTTATTTCCGGGTGGGGCTTTCAGCACGAGGGATAAAGGTCGGAAGAGGAAACTTATAGAGCCACAATTTTTTTCTGGCTGTAGAAGAATTGTTTTCGCCGGCAGTTGTGGACGCCATGAACCTGGACCATAAAGCGGGTGACAGGGGTCCGTGTCCTTCAATTACTCAACTGCACTGGCTATTTCTCTGCATATAGCAGGTGGAGCAATGCCAGTCAGTCGATACAAAGTGTCTACAGTCACAATGACAACTCTCATAATTCGGATAGCATCGCTGTGACCACTATCAGTTATATTATAACAAAAAAAAATACAGATAAAACGGTACCTAGTTAAAATTAAACAGTTATTAATAAAACTGTAGGTACAGTTAAAACTGAACGTATGTATGACGCATTCTGCACTTATTATGATTTGTAACGTAACAAAAATGCAGAACAGTGTATATAAGTAGTTCCATATTCCATTCCAGAACTCGCCTCACGAATTTTATGGCGACAGCATCTACCAAGCTAGGTTTCAGATAAAGTAACAAGTACCAAAGAAATATTAATTTAGACGAGGCGGCGTGAAAAGTTTTGTCGGTCACAATAATTGCTTCTTATCAGTTGGCTTGTCTACTCGTTCGTCATTCAGAAAGTAGGCAATCTCAAACACCGTTAACCTACCGCCACACTACAATCCCAACTACATTGTATGCAAATGTCTCACCCGTCCATGCGGTATTCCTGTTGACGTGTTAAATGCAGGAAGGAGCCTCTTCCCGAGATCGTCCGCTAGGGCGAGCAATTCGCCATTATACCACTGCAACACTGGCACATCCGGCTTGAGAGCCAGCGCCAACACGTGTGCCGACAGCAAGCCCCTATTAGACCAAAGAAAATAGTTAACCGCATTCTAACTACGTATAGTTACACCAAACGAACGACACGACTTATCGGAGAATCAAATACTAACCCAAGCATTCTTATATTAGTTTCAAACACCGAAACAATAATATCGTGGTCAAACGTAACATCTTGCACGATTAACTTTATTGCTCTGCTGAATTCTGAGAAGTCTCCCAGCACCGCTAACGTGTCGAGACTGTCCACTAATGTAAGAGAAAAACTGAAATAATGAAATAATAAACATTAATTAATATTAGGATATTTTGGATGATAGACCGCCAAGAAAGGTATTGTTTGTGTTGTGTGTGTATCGTACAGGCTGAACGTATTAAAACAGTCTGCATTTTAGATATCATGACATTCAGTGACGACCCACGGGACAGAGACCTTAGTAAAGGCGCTATCAAAGTATATAATTAATTTCGAAATAAAAGTTCGAATTCACTCAGCGTCGGTCATGCGCACTGGAGCATTTCTCGCAGAATCTATTTTAGGTTTATCAGCTACAAATCCCAGCCGAGCCATTTAATAAGGCCCGAGGTTCAGTGCCTTTGGTTTGAACTATACAAAACCTGATTACATTCAATGGATATACGTGATCATTTCGTTCACTCTTATCTCCAATCACCTTAGTTATTCTTTTACAACGATAACTTTATGTAGATAGGTAGGTACCTTACTACATATTATAGGTCGTACGGAACTGATAAGGTTTTGATTGTGCGTGACAAAAGGATTCATGTAAACATTTATGTATACCTGGGGTTCTCTGACAAGTTCGATAGGTATATGCTTTTTAGTGCGATCTCCTACCCGCCTGCCAAGCGTGGAGATTATGGCAATGACCTCCCCTTTCGTGGGAGAGGCCCGAAGTCCTGCAGTGGATTGTTATGGGCTGTGATGATGATGATGATGATGATGCTTTATTACATTACTAAGAAATTGGTTGAATAAGACTCACATAGGTATAATACGATAGATAAAAATCGTAATCTCGGGTTTTTTGTTAAAATATGTTATAAACATAATATCAACGAACCTTCCGGAAAGAATTCTCTGAATTTCTTAAAGTGAGGTACGCCATTCGACGGAGAAAAAAGAAATACATAAATTGACTCGATGCTTGAATTACCCAAGGTTAATAATAAATGTCGTACTTCTAAAATTTACCCGCCCATCACATTCATATTAAAAAGATATTTCTTTTTAGCCCTGCATTTGTTGCCTTCATTGATCCTTAGTTTCATCAACAACCAATTTTAGAAAACAAGTTTAATAAACCGTACTCTAAAGAAATGAAAGAGAAAAGACACATCAAAATCCATTGCGTGGTTTATGGATATACAAACACACACACGCGCAAAGCGGCTTTATTTTATTCTATATAAGGAAAGAATGTATGGTATGGATGGGTAAGTAAACAGATTATTATTTTTATTATATTATTTGCCACATTATAAACAATCAATGCCGTTTTCCTTCAAATGGAAACTAGTACATTCTTAGTACGTTCTTAATATCTTTGCTGTATTATTTTAACACTGAATTGCGTGGAGTAATGTAATCAATTCATTCAACCTCATTATTTAGTGAATGGTTCGTGTTTGAAGCATAAATATATTATAAATAGCTTTTTTCTCCAGCATTGTTAGCAATCAATAATAATCTCATATTTCTCATCTAACACTTCTACGAGGGTGAATTGAACAGTTTTGAGCCTAAGTTCGATATTGAAATTAAAAAGAAAAAATAATACTGGCATGTAAAATACGCATGGTTTTCATCATAGGAATTAGTCAACAAGGTTCGACATAAAGTACTTACAAAAATGGGTTAACTCCAAACCAAATTTTTGTAGATTTTTGAGGGTTAATTTTTCCCATTATGTGCCACTTTAATGAGATGGATAGCAGATTACAAACGTGGCAGAGAAGCAGTTCAAGATTAACCTAGAAGTTGTCAGCCGTTAACGGCTACTACAGACGAAAATGTCAATAAAATACTAGACATCTCCCTACGGTGTCTCCAGTAATGCATAGCTGATAAGCATCAGCATGTCAGATAGTGATCCTTCAGGTACTTGCCAAAGACATCATATTATCTAGCATATCTGTGACTCCATTTATCATATGTGGTTGGTAGCCAAAGTGGGGTACAAAGTATGAACCCCAGTGCCACCATGTACCAGTGACCTTTTTTGAGTAACGTACCTATTTGTATTTCTGAGTTATGAACCTCACAGAAACAATTCACACTTTGAGGTATTTACCTCCAGGCCCAAGGCCTTTAGCACCGGGAAGACTTTTTGTGTGACTCTTGCTAACATTTCAAACTAAAAAGTTATAGATTAAGGGCACAATTGCTAGGCACCTATTAAGATTGCATACATTAAGTTTTGTTATAATACAAAATAATATTCTATTATAATTTGTAGCTTTCGAGTGCAGAGAAGCGTTGGTGGCTGAGTGGTTAAGGTATCCTCCTAGTAAGCGAGAGGTATCAGATTCAAATCTCACTGCAGGACTCTTTTCTCAATGCAGTCCGATGCTCTTATGGTGAGGGAAAACATTGACTGAATGTGTAACCATGATCCAAACTGGTGAGGTACCCTTCCCTTTCTCCCGCCTATCAATGGTTCAAACACGACATTTAAACCTCAGGAAAACCTTACCCTAGAAGTATTAAAAACTCAAAATAGCCATCTAACAGAAAACTTTTCTTTAATTTTCGAAAGAATCCAATTATTAAAAAGTAAAATTCTAGGTGAACGGACACTACTGATAAGTTTTATTACACAGATTAAGATTGCATACATTATTTTTATGGTTTCATATGTATAGGTATGTACTTATAGAACATTAACTACCTAATCGCTTACATTCAATGAGTATTTGTGTAAATTTAAGTCAAATGTGTAACGTAGATAAAAAAAGGAGTCAATATTTTGCAATAGGGAATTTCAAGAATAACCCTATAGAATAAAGAATAAGGCTATTGCATCCTCTAGTTGAACATCACTCTCTAGCACAAAACTTGTCCCAGTGCTTATCGCTCTGTAAACTAAGTGTTAATTATGAGATTATGCAAATAGGTGTCATTCAAGTGACCTTTTTGTTTATTTAGGATATTAAATAGGGGGATAATTTATGATTAATTTGTGATTAGACTCACCTTTTTAAACACAGGTGCCAGAACTGTTCAACTTAAATGTTTTGATTAATATTTGTTTGTTAGTGCTTTTGTGGTGTTGTTTCTAATGTACAAATAAGTTTTATAGGCTTTTGATCAGTTTTAACTATTGGCTTGATATTGGTAGGCATTATGCGGACCTGGAATAATCAGCAGATTACAACCTCTGATTATCAGATACTTGATAGAGACCAGATATCCATTACACTCTTCTACACTGTACAAAAATTTAACATTTAGTACTGGTATCTATATTTGCTCATAAGATGCAAGCAAAAACACTTTTTACTGAATACTTTGGTCAATTTTAGCAGTTAATAAGCGTATATTCTAATACTGTAATACACTAGGCATTATTTTTTAGCTGTGAGGTTTATTATACCAATAAGCTTACAGCCAACCTGATGGTTAGAAAATCATTATACAAAAGGAAGTTATTCATCATTTAATTAAAAGCCATGCTCTTGTAGATGAGGCAATCACCATTTTGTTCTATCATCCACTTTTTATGTTATTAAGAAATGTTTATAGTTTTAAATTTTGTGTCCCATGTGTTTAGTGTCTACCTTCCCATGTCTATCTGTTTGTCTTTGATAAAGTGGATCTGATGTATCAATTGAATTTTCATAAAAAAGATTACATGTTCACAAAAGTTAAACAAAAACAAATAAACTCACTTTCCTAATACATCATCCATGTCACCACGACTGGGTGTAACACCTCTCCATCGTCCTTTACAACTTAAGGGCATCAACTCATCAGCAGGGTATGCATTATCCATATATGCATTATAGGCATGGTAAAACATTTTTCTCGCTTCTTCTCTAAAAATACAAAATTAAATTAACATTGTAATTAAATTGTTCCCAGCTTACCTAACTTGTTTTTACTTGGTAGGTAATTGATACCTACCTATAGCAATATTTTTAAAAAGGTCATTATGGTAAAATTCGTAGGATTGGAGTAGGCATAAAAACTATAATTGGGATCTTACCTAAGTTCAAGTCTCTCTGATCTCGTCATCCGTGATGAATTAGTCTCTTCCTCAGTATTTACACAAATTATTGATAAAATAAGCACGAATAGGACTCGATATGCCATGTTTTCACAATGTACAAATATCTTCAGTGTTTAGAAATAATACCAATTTGTGAACTGCACTAAAACTAAATAACGTCATAAAAACAAAGTAAATTTGTAAATTCTAATTAGAAAAATCTAGGTAAGAACTCTCACTGCTAGAAAAGAAGCAGGTACCAACAGAAAATCATCTGAAAAATATATGTACCTATTGAAAGAAATCGCACACTGAAGATATGAATTTACCAAATTTACCTTAACCATAGAGGATATAAATGTACGTCAAAATCGTCACTTGTTCTAGTTTTAAACCCCAGTGGCTGTCCAAGTAATGAGTATATACAGCCATTTGTTCAATGCTCAAGGATGAGGATAGAACTGGACCACATAGTGTACTACATACTACATGCCGAAGTCACTGCGTGAGTGCCGAGCCGACAAAGGTGCTTTCACACCGGTGCGGTGTTAGCAACTGTCTCATGTAGTCGCAACGCAAACATTACATCTTTTGTTACGATAGGAACAATTACAAACTTGTTTGCAACTTTTCGTAACGGTTCCCGGACCAACGAAATAATAAAGTGCAAAATTGGTAATTTGTACATTGATCACATAAAAATACATGTGCATATTTTCATAAAAATTTCTAAGAAAACGATATTTTACCCACCGTCACAATTGAGACTTTTGCTCGTAAACTGTTGGGAATTTGAAAAATTAAATAAAGCAAAAGTTGTAGTGTACGTTATGTAGATCTATATCTGTGGCACTCCCTATAGTGTTGACTTAAATGTACGATTTGAAGATTTCGAATATACGACATGAAGTGGTTATACTCTAACTTCATAGGAGAATTTTACGTTCCATTCTACTAACATAATATTCAAGCTTATTAGTTTTAATTTGATCTCGTTTTATAAATAAATGTAAATTAAAATTTACACCAATGTTTCAAAAGAAACGTCAGGCCTTTAGGAGCGTCAGCAACATGTCGAACGTTAAAAACATTACGCGCGTCATTTTCATAATGAGGAGTTTTCCAGTAGGTATTGTCAGTTGGTTTCAAAAAGCATCAATAGATGGCGCTCCTACAATTTTGGTAATCTTTTTTTAATCTGTATGATGGTGGCAGTGATTTCATGCAGTCAACTAATACTAAACTTAAAAACAAAATGTTTATTAATACAAACATAACTGTTAAAGGTTGAACGAAATGTAAAAAGAAATATTTATAGAAGTTGGCACTATGTTCCGTTATTATTACAACCTCTAAAATGGTTGAAAACTATTGTCAAATATAATATTATCCAATTCAACGTACCCAGTGTTTATATCCTGTTTGCTAAGAACCTATTTCAAGCTATTATCAATTACCAAAATTGTCGGGGCGCCATCTAGTGAGTGGTTAGGAATGCTTTAGATACCTATTGGAAAACTGCCCATTAGAGCAAGATTCATAATCATTGTAGAGTGAGCGAACAGGGAATATTTGTGATTTATGTCTAGTCTGTTATATCTGTGCAACCTGTATACTCCCCCGTGGCATTCAAATGCAGATAGGCGGTACCGCTACTGGTTTGCTAGGCTTGGTTGAGCGGTTCGTGAGATAATGGTATGCCGAAGGTACATTTGATTCTTAAGGTAATTTTTTGCAAAATGTGCGAGAAAGACATTACATACTGATGGATTCCATGTCAACTTTCTCGCTCCCTGGGGTTGTTCATTGCAATGAAATCTAATACTTTTAACAAAAATTATAATGCTCTATATAACGGGTAGGTAATTTCTAACGGGACGGCACGCACGCCGCACTGATTCAAATCAATGGGGATTTTCAAACAGCTACTTTTGAGAATCGTGTCGAATCAACGCCATCTGTTACAATTATTTGAACTATTTTTTTTAATCGGTTCTCGGAATATCTCCCATTTCAAGAAAATCATGAAAACGGTGTGTGTGAGGCAATGCAAAGATAATTTTTCCATCGAACATGGGCATGTTCGAAGGAAAAATTTTCTTTGCTCAAAATGTAATAATAACATAGAGAAAAATTAACATTATATCTGTGAATAACACATAGACATTACAGACTAGACACAAATCACAAATATTCCCTGTTCGCTCCTACCATAGCCTCCTTCATTTTATATTTATATTCCTAGCGCTTTTTCCCGTAACAGGTTCGGGGTACACTTGACCATGATCCAGGATATTAGTAGATCAAGTAATTACAGTAGAGAAGCTGCCATCACCTCTGTGACCCTCTTTACAGTAGATTACCGATATTACACCGATGAATCGATAAAATGTCGCGCGTTTTGACACCACCACATCCCTAATAGGCGAGAATGTAGAGGGTCGACCAAAGGCGGATACTACACACACGATATATATCGTGATACGTATCGTGATCCATATCGAGTAATATTTTGGATCGCAAGTCGACCCTACACACACGATAAGAATCGTCGATATTTTCATTAGTCTGTGCATTCTTTCATTCATTTTGATGGCTAAATAGACTAAGTTGCCAATGCCTAGCCTAAAAAAAAAAGCATTTTTGACGCGTCGCTGGTGTATATTTACGATTTTTACGTATTTGTACCAAAATGACTGATAAAGCTAGCGTTGCTATAGAATTAGCATTAGGATTAAAAAGACGTGTAAAGAGAAAAAAATGAGTAAAATTATGAGGATGAGGATCTTATTGACTTTTTATATTTTTATAGTAATTGTCCAGGTCCATAGTGGCCACAGCAGCTTAAAAATAAACACAAACAATTAAAAAAAATTGAAATTACGTTATTTATCTGTCAGTTTGACAGAAATGTCGTGATAAATATCGACTAGATACTAGACGCTCGATATATATCGCACGATAGTTGACGTAGATTTCTGGATTTTCGGAAATCCTGTGATACGTATCACGATTCGTGATACTCTAGGCTACACACTCGATAATTATCGTGATCCTGCGTGAATCACGATATATATCGTGTGTGTAGTATCCGCTTATGTCCCGGCAAAAGTTTCGCCGGAAGTTTCGGTGAACATGTGGAGCGCGCTTAATTTAGGGTCCTAAATCCCTACTGCGATTACACAATACAGCATGCAGCCATGTTGTGATGTAGGGTGCTAGATTAGGGCGCGTGTAATCGCAGCTATAGGATTGGCCTTGGACAAAATATATTTAATCTGTGCGATTCACCGCGATTGCGTTGTTTGTTGGTTGCATTTATGTCCATGGCTGCCTGTTCGTGACGCTCGGTTTCGGTTGTGTGTGGTGTGTGCTGTGCATGTGCTGTGCTTCTCTTGCTGTGCTAGTACCTGGTGACTTACTTATGTACTATACTTTGTACGTAGGATGAATAAAACTGTTGAAAGTCGAAACGAGTAATGGTTATTGCATTCAGAGGCAAGTATAGGCCTACATCTCAAGAAAATATGAAGAAAGGATGATTTCACACATACAATTTGATGATGATGACAATGATTGATTGATTGATCACTGCTCTTCAACGTTCACTTCATTCACGTTTCCACCATTGAAGTCGTTGCTGGTAGGTACCTATGTGAATTTCATGGTATTTTCAAAATGAAACTTAACTTGGCCCTGTTTGGGTAACCTAAATACATACGGGGTTTTCAAAACGAATTTTGGAGATTTTCAATAAAGATACCTATGTCCTACTGACTAACTTACCGGCAAGTTATTTGTTTACATCGATTATGCAAAATAGATTGGTAGAAGTCGCGAGCTAACATTACGGTATTAGAGAAATTTGATGTAGAATATCAATTTTTAGTTCACAGTTTATGTTGTCTTCTTGACTTTAATACTACGATTGTAAGTTGTCGACGTAGTAAGAATACTAAACGAAAGCTATATTTGTTGTACAAATATGAAGTTGCTATGATACTCTTATGTTGTAATAATTAAGTGAAAGGATATTGATGTATAATTTTTACATGGAGAAGTAGCTTTCGAGATGGACCAAAGAACCGCCATTTTGATTGCTAGCGAAGAAGTGGGTGCGGAGAGGGGGGAGGGGGGGGGGGGGGAGCGCCTGTAAGCAAGGGGGCAGTGATCACAAAAAAATGACTATCAATCATCATCATTATGAAACATAACCTAACTATGTTTGTATTGTTTTGACAGGTATTTTCTCCAACTAACATCATCATGAATGGAGATATGAATGGTACCATAGAAGAACCTATGGAAACTGTGGATACAACAAGTGTGGAGCCAGTGGGGAACTCGAATGACTGTAAATCTATTGTCACTTGTAGTGAAACAAATAGCGTTGACAATAGTGATAACTTAGATAGTAAATCCAAACAGGGTCCTAATATTAATAATGATAGCTGTAGTAATGAACCAGAATCGAAAGATGATTGTGAGAATGAAACTGATAAAGAGGTGGTTGATCACACACAAAGTACTTCAACTATGACTACATGCAGCAATGATAATAATATATCAAAACATGACGATGACACATCGACTCCTGCTACTGAAAACAAACAAGCTTCAGACAATGAGAGTCAGGGTGATGGCTCTGAGTCTGCTTGTAAGGATACTGATAATATTGTTGCAGTAAGTATGTCTTACTAATATATTATATCAATACAATGTGCTAATCAGTTTTAACCATGAATATGGATGAATAGGGTATCCCATGGCTATGGAGTATGGAGGGAAAGTTGTTTAGTAAAATATAGAAATATTAAAGTTAATAAGCAGTTTAAAAGCTAAAACATGACCAACATTGATCTTAGCTGATGTCTGTTGATGTATGATATCAATAAATATTATAATCAGCATAATAATAAAACAAATTGTTTTCAAAATTAATGCATGGTTAACTGCTGTAAAACTGTGTAATGAACTAATAAAGAAATAAATAAATAAACATTTAAAGCTAGCAGTTTTTAAAATACATGAGTAAATAATTAAATTAATAAAGGAATAAAAATTTTGTAACATTTTAATAAATATCTTTATTGTAGATTATTTATATCTATATGTATTTAAAGTAATTTTGTGATTCATATCCATCCATGGGACACCCTATTACTGTCACAATGCAGATGTACTTCTAATGCCTCTGTAACAGAATAGATATTAAGCATTGATTGATTCATTTTAAGCTTCAGTCTATTATACCCACAGAAAATTATTAAATGGCAATATTTCCTGAATTAGGTACCTATCTTTTATGTTTGTACCTAAATACCTAAACATTATGTATACTAATTTCCAATCTGCAAACATCTAAACAAAACCTACTTAGACTTAGAGTTGATAATAATAGGGTTTCTAAACTCATTTGCGGCCTGCTTATTATTTTTTGTACAATGGAAAAAATCATCTTGATGTTAAAGTCCCGGTTGTGCTTTCGAGCTCGAGGGCCCGAGATCCACCTTGACCATGATCCAGTATTTGGCAGATCAGGAACGTCATTCCACTGTAATTATACAGTGGAGCAACTGCTATCTGCCCTTTGTGACCCTGCTAACAGGGGAACCTGACCAGTGACCTAATCGGCTATGAAGGCGACACATTGGCATTGGTATCAACTTGACAGGTTGACAAATAAGTCTGTGGTATTGTCTATGGCTTTTATACAACAAAATGAGAAAGAGATAACAAATCGAAGGAGATACCTATATGAAGGACAAAAACAATACAGACTAATTCGCATTGACAGGACTTGGATTGTATCAATCAAGGCAATGTACGGTCAATGATAAGGCCACAGATTGGATCATGGTTACACATTCAGTCTCCTGAATATGCATGTTTGTAAGAGCATTGGTTGTTTTACATTACATTCTTACATGGCGGCACTGGGGTTCGAACCCGGTACCTCCGGATCCCTTAACCATTAATTAAGCCACCGACGCTCTCTAGGCACTCTAGCTAGATAATGATGATAAATAGCGAAAACCTTGTATTGTCAGCAACTTTAGGCGCTGTCCTTATTGGCAACGTTCGTGCGACGGACGGTTTCAAGGTCTTCTATTGGTCGGGCGACGTCCGTCGTACGACCATGGTCTCACGACCGTTGCCAATTAGGACAGCGCCTCACACAGCCATTGAACATTGTTTTTACTGTATTTATTTCAATGGACGCGGATTTTATCAAATTTTCGCCATATAAAACTTATAAGAATCTATATAAGTACCTGAGAATTGCCATGGATGGCAGCAATCGCACATATTATCGTTGGTTAAGAGATATCGTGAAAATTTCTTCACAGTTATTCTTAGACTACTGAAAAAGTTACTTAGTAAAAATTAGAAGATGTCCGTCCTCATTGTCACATCAAGAACAACGTATTGCCTATGGCGTCGGCTCGCACGTCTATAGTGGACGGTATACAATGCAAAAATTGATAGAAAACCGCAAATCGATGTACAGGATAGCCGTTTGGTACACGGGTACTTTAGGTTAAAACAATCAATTTAAGCGGTAGTTCTTAAAAATATTCCCATGGGTGTGATGACGTCATAATTTTTTTGTATGGGATTTGAAATTTTTTTTTTGAGACCTGTTTTTGGTATCAAATTATTGGTATTATATACAATCGGAATCGGCGTTTTTTTTGCGTAGATTGCGGGAATCATCCCGCTCTGAGCACTTTTGTGGCGTTCCATCAAGCTGTAAAAACGCGGAAATTTCATGTTTCGCCCGTTTTTTGTTATAAAAAAAAATTGGTTTTTATAATAAATAATGGATCCTCGCAAAAGTTCTTAGGAAAATGTGGTTTAAGCTAATTTTGATGACATTTTGATATGTTATAGAGTTAAGTGTCCTGATTAAAAGTCCCTTTGAGTGTAATCGCTGTTTCCGAGTCGGTTTCCGTGATACAATCCGGTTTTTTTACAATCCACACCATCCATACTTATGTATGTTTGAGAGACAGTTTCACTCAGTTGACAGCTGTGGCCTTAATCCAAATTGAGTATCTTGCAAAGCTATGTGATGCTTGAGATGTGCATCTGCACTGATCTCCTTTTTTGAACTCGTGCGATAGGGAAAGGGAAACTTATCGGGAATTTCGTAAAAACGTAAAGTACAGGTCCACTCTTTTCTATAACTTTAATAAAAACTGGTATGACCAAAAGACTGAAGCACTCAACCCAGACGCATGAATAAATTAGCATTGCCCAATCTTAGTGGTAATAATTTTTATTATTGAATTGAGTAAATATTTTCTCCAAACTTTTACGAAGGTACCAACTAGCTTGAATGTGACGTTACAGATTTATGGCGGTTTAACTGGGTCACTCAATTCGTAACGGGACTGAACTAAGCCCCGCTTGCAACAAATTCTTAAACACGTTTAAGAATGACGGTTAACTTATTTTTGAATTACGTTGTTTCTTTAAGTATCAGCTCAAATGCGTGTAAGAATTTGGTGCAAGCCGCCCTAAGTGAGCTACAAAACATGAGTTTAATTGACGAAATACATCATCATCATCTTGGCATTCAATCCCAGTTGCAATACGGTAGTAATACGGGGCCCGGGGTCCGCCTTCCTGCTTTTCTTAGTCCACTTTGCTCGGGTCTTCGGCATCCTTAGTGGTGAGTTTATTGGCACGTATTTCACTCTTAACGACGTCCAGCCATCGCTTCTTGGGCCGGCCCCTCCTTCCCGTGTCGGGCGGGGGTGGCTAGACATTTGTTCCCACTAAATAGCCGGTCTGCGCAAGACTTGGCCGGCCGTTGCGCTTAGTACCGACCCCAGATATCTGGTCTGAACCGTCCGTTTGACCTCCTCGTCACAAATGCAAACGGTGAAGAAATATTCCTTTTACATCTTGTAATTTGGCACCTTTGTAAATTAGTGAAAAGAAATGATGGCGAAGTCCGTTAAAAAGTACCTAAACAAAAGCTGTATTTTTTTAAAACTTTATTTTTCCATATTTTGTGATTTTACTGATTATGCTAAGCACTAATTTGACTTCATTCTCCCATTCGGGAAAGAAAAAGTTAATTTAAAGGACTTGCATGAAACAATTAATTTTTTAGTAAATATTACAAATTGTTAAGCGTCATTGAATATCCCGAGCTACCGAGCTCGGGATATTCAATGGACCGCCATATAAATGTAGTTTGATCATATTCGCAATATTAATAATAGACGTGATCCAGAAACCAATATCGATGCTTGGAGTTCGTTAGATTTTCATTAAAATAGATTGTTTCAAAGTTACACGGGATTTTAGTTTAGGCCCGTTGGCATTCGCGAATCACGAGTTGTTGCCTGTGGCGCTATGTCGGAGCCTTGTGCATATATTGATAAATCCTTTTAGTTCACGTTCACCTCTACGATATGATATTATTTAAATCTTTTTACCTGAATAGCTGATTCCAAAGACTTCATTCGAATTGTAAATTTTTTGACAAAACAAAATTACCACGTTGCGCACCCTTAACAGAGACTACTAAAATAAAATACCTACCGTTATAATATATGTATTAGTAAATGACTTTTAATGTTTGGTAAATACCAAGTGTCTAGAAGCAGGCAGAAGTGTGATTTTTTTGTCGAAAAATGTTGGATTTGCGTTTCGAGGTTAATTTGTTATTCAGGGTTATGGTACAACAATTATAAAAGTAAATCAAGCATCTTACCAATCAACTATCACTAGTTTACCGTTGATTCATAGAACAATCTGGTTTTTTTTTTTGCAGAATTTAGATGAACTAGAGTCAATGGAAGACTCATCAGAAGCGGGTTCTGTGGTATCACAGACAAATGGTGAAAATGAAGCCGTTAGTATCAATTCTGATTCAGACCCAGAGTGTGAAGATGATCAGAGTATGGATGCAGAGAGTAAAGATAATGATATTATAATTGTAGAAAATGAGAACATTGTCCATGAAATACCAAGTGATAATGAAGATGTAACTAATGTTGAAACAGAAAGCTCTGTAAAACTTCGTCGGAGCACTAGAACAAAAAAGAGAAAACACTATGATGATTCGGAAACAAGTGATGAAGATGAATCAGACATAGAAGAAGTCATGGTAGAGGACCCATTAGGTTCCCATACAAAACCAATTGTGATAAGTAATGCAAAAGATTTGGTAGTTACTGCCGTACATTCATTGAAATCTAACAAAAATAGAAAGAATGAGTTGTCTGTTCCAATTAACAGTGTTACTAGTGGAAAAGTAGTAAGCACGGAAAATAAGAACAGTGCAGCCTCCATAAATTCTACTGTAAAGAGTTTGTACCAAGCTATATTTGCTCGTGGAACTACAGTCACTCCAATTCAATCCAATAACAAGCCTAGCTCACCAATTCAGCAAGTTTCACCAGAGAATATGCAGCCTCCAATATTACCTTCTCTGACTGATGACATGTTTGTTGTAGAAGCACCTTCATTTATTGTGCCATATGTCTATGAGAAACCTTCAGTTAAACCATTTAGAGAATTTGTCGATGCACTAGGTAAATCTGTTGACGAACAAAGAATAAAAGATGAGAATGAAAATTCGCTAAAACATAAAGAAAAAAAGGAGAAAGAGAAAAATGAAAGTCAGGCGATAGGTGACGCTGTGTTAGAATTGGAAGACAAAGATAAAAAAGAGAACAAAAAAAGAAATAAGGAACGTATGTATGCTGTAATTTATGTTATATGTATTGCAAAATTGTGCTTTAAGATTATATTGTGTATTTTAAATTTAAAAAATATATAATAATTACCTATACAAGTTAAATCATGCATATACTTTATAATGATAATAGATTTATTTTTAGTATTTTTGCTTACATTCGTAATGTTGCTCATTCCAGGTAACCGCAGACGTCAAAATGATGACGATGATGCTTCTTGGGATGGTGAAAGTTCCACAGATTCCGAGGATGAAACATTAAGTGATAATGATGATTCTGTGTGTTTAAAAGATAAAACTGATTCCATTGCTAGCGTAAAAGATATAGCTGACTTAACAATAAAAGCTATTGCTGGCAAATCAGAGAGTTATTTTGATTGTTCTCTTGGAAAATTTTTCGTGAATATTGGATTAAATTTAGTCCAAGAATATGTACAAAATGATTTGTTGGTACAACAAAATCGTAAGCTTTATAGAGAAAAGAAAGGGGGGCATAGCACCAAAGCTACAGAATTATCAATTGCATCACTAAAGAAGAATCTGGAACTCAGCAAGGAAAACAATGCTCCATATACTTTGCCTCAGACGAAATGTAATTTTTGTACTTTTAAATCTGAATCTGCTCTTGTTATCAGTCATCACTTAGAGACACCACATATGAAATTAAATTTATATAAATGTAACTATTGCGCATTTGAAGTTCGTAGTCCACATGATATTCTATACCATATGGAAGCAGAGCACAAAGTACGAGCCAAATTGGAGCGGGCACCATGCTACCATCAATGTCCTAATTGCCCATTTGAAGACAATGGGAAAGGAAAATTAGCACGTCACCAAATAGGCTGCGCTAAAAAGTTTAAACCTGAATTGAACCTAGCGCCGCCAATTGAATGGGAACCTCCTGCAAAGATACCAAAGGTAATCTAAAACTATATTGCCTTTTCTGTCGTTTTAAAGGAGGTCCGGACAACAGCCTGTAGACTAATAACGTTGAGAGATTTGTCATTGGAAAGGATTTTTTATTTTCTACAACTTTAACTGTCGCGACAAGTCTCGAATCGCTGTTAAAGTTGTAAAAAGTTATAGTCAATTAAAATAAAATTCATTTTGTGTGTTCATGCTCAGCGTTATTGGTCATATGGTCCAGTACCAAATGAAGTTTATTTTAATTAACCATGTCTTTTTTCTCAACACCATTGGTATTTGCCGGTCCTCCTTTGTAAAATAAATTACAAAGAGCATAATTGTTATTTTTCATTGTAGATAACGAAAGCCCGAAACAATGTAGGAAACCAATATCAAAATATGTTGAACCGGCACATGAATGCAGGCAATACCATGAGCAAGCCTCAATTGCCGGTTCCCAAGTTGTTCCCTGGCGGCGCAACGTTACAAGCGAGCCCTGGCAGCCGCCCGCGGGTCCGTGCGGGCGCTCCGCCCCGCTTCGCACCTGTACCAGGCGGCTTGCCCATATTACGCCCACCCTCGGTTGTGCGACATCCAACCTCATCCAATTTTCCCATCTCAGTAAGTACCGATTTTTGGCTTTCAAACCAAACTTTATTTAGTATTACAATGGTTCATAACCTTTTCAATGCGGATGACGGGAGTCCTAAACTGGTGTACCATAGTGCTGACAAGCGACCATAAATTTTAATATTGAAGAGGGATAAAGGCAGGGAGATGAATTTGCACAATGAAAAAATTCATCACCCCACCGCCCTTATACCACCAAAATGATTTGGCTTCATGTATTATGACCGGTCGTCTGTTTGACATCATCCTCTGACATCTTGATCATCTTCCTTTGGCATTCCGTCGCAACCGCAATGTTTAAAACACAAAAGCTACGGTCCATTTTCCGGTCTACGTAGTTCATTTCTGGTTAGCCTCTTAGTCGCTTTTTATATCTCATTTATATCTCTCCAGTTGATACTCATGGTCGAGGGGGTTGGTGTAGTTCTACTCTGCCAGACACCACACAGCTGCGCGAAAACGTTATCTATACAAATATATAAAGTTAGCTTATTTCAATGCTCTAAACATCGAAATTGCTGAGGTCCTATTTTTGAACCGCTCGCCTCGTGTCGAACGGTTATCGGTTATTTGAGGCGTTACTAACGTTATTAAAGTATATTAAATTTTTGGCATGCTTTGGACATTGAGTCCAAAACTATGCTAATATTCGACGAGCAAATACCGCCGCGTCCCAGCCCGGGGTCTGCCATGACCCAGGATTAGGCAGATCAGGTAATCACAGCCCGTTACGGAAAACCCGGTTCCCGAGAGCTATGTCCGTCTGTCAGCAGGGGGACCGCGGGCAGGTGAGGTTGGCTTAAGCCCCATGCCCCTAACTTAGGCCTTTTGAGTAAGTAAAGTATAAAGTTTTGTGTTGCCATTTTAGTGTTGTGGTCACACATTCGTCGAATAAATTAGGTAGGTAATTTAAAATTAGTAGGCGCCTATTTTACTCGTTGATTTTATTGATAGTATAAAAAAGTGCATATAATTAATTAAAGTAAACAATGACGACGCAGTTTGAGTAGGCATTCAATAAAAGTATTGAAATAAAATTAATCTGATTTTGTATACTTGAAATGACCAGTGCACAGACAGACGCAAACTTTTGTTTAAAATTTTCTCCCTTTTTGATGACCGCACTTAAGAATACGAAACTGAAACGTGGCCTGGGGTCTGCTGCGGAAAAAAAGCCTCATTTGTACAAAGCCAGCTCTAAACCTACTACTACCTACTTAATACTTTGAAAATATAGATAGGTACGGTCGCGCTCATAAGTGCATTACCACCTTATAACTCATATTCCTTAGCAGCTTTTAAAGGGATTTATAGCATGTAGCATTCTGTTCGATAGGGAATAAAATAGAAAACATTTTAATATTAAAATCGCTTGTCCTTATTTTTTATTACAATTCAAAATCACTTTGTCAGTTTCTTTTTTAAAAGATCCATGTCTCAGCTCCAGAGAGATAACCAAACACTAAAGAGCGAAAGAGCTTGGTCATCGTTTTCAGCGATATCTTCCTGTCTTTCTAAGTTCTATTAGGCTGAGACATGGCGTTTCTGGCCATTTCTATACGTCTTAGCACTTCCACCTTGCAGGAATCATTGTTGCTGATGTTAGAGCCGAGATAAATGCGCGTAATACAATTATAGCTACAAAGATTTTTTTGGTGCGTGGTAATGCACTTATGAACGCGACTGTACCTATTTATATAGGTATAGATATATACATAGGTATTGTCACCTGGGTGTTGGTTGGGACTTAGGAGTCTGGATTGAACACAAATATTTAAGTTATCCTGCTAATCCTACCTGCTACCTTCCTACTCTGCTAATCCTACTAATATTGTAAATATTATAAAAATATTAAGAAGTTCGAATGTTTTATTATTTATTCACTCTCAACAAATTAATGCATTTTGATTATATATAACATGTCCATATATATTTTATCCCGGAAAAATATCGTATGAAAATTGTACGGTATTATGTTACATAGAAATACCGTGATGCCGTTAATTTCTTTTCCTGTGTTATCCACCCACGTAAGTGGGTGTTACATTCGTTTTTTTTTGTTGATAGGCAAATCAGCAGCGACCGGGGTGCTCAAAGAAGCGTACTTTGGCAATGCGTCCTATTGAATCATTTTTTCAACCTGTGAATAAGCGAGCAGTTTCAGCTTGCTCTGCAACCCCTGCATCTGATCTTGATACAAGTGATAAGGTGGTGGATCCTATTGCTTATCCCCGGGCTCCTGAATCCCCTGTGTGTGCTAACAAAACTAACGAGGTGGTGGTTGAGGTGGTTCAAACTTCTTCCCAGGCTCCTGAGTCCACTGAAATCCTGAGTCCAAATGTCTCCTACCCGTATGATGTTAGTAATTTTTTAGATAAATAATTAACATTATTACGCATAATATCAGCTCCTTGCGCATCCTTGGCAACCAAAAGACGACTACAAGTTTCCATTTCCGATGCACTTACTCAAGGGCAAGGAGGTGAAGCGGTATTTTGGACACACCTTAGCAAATATCCCTGGCTTGTGTTCTCCCACATCACATACTTCAGTGGGCTAATTACGTAACGCTGTTGACAACAATTCTCTGATTACAATGATTAAAATTGTTACTTAATGCTGTCAAAGCACCCTGCTACAGTAATAGGCAAAATAATTATATTTCACGTAGTACCAAAGTACAAAATCCGTCCGCGACGCCGTGGCAGTTATGAAAAAGGTTATGACATTCGGTGGGTAGAGCGGCATGAAGGTGTTTTCCAGTTCTCAACAGAGAACTTCTCTGATTACAATGATTGAAATTGTTACTAAATGCTGTCAAAGCACCCTGCTACAGTAATAGGCAAAATAATTATATTTCACATAATACCAAAGTATCGGCCATCCGTGACGCTGTGGCACTTTAATTACTACTTATAACTGCGCTTTTTTTAAATCACACTAAACAAAACTGTCCTCATGAGCAGCTTGGGATGCGCGCTCACGTCTTTTAGTGACACTCGGTGGGTAGTGAGGCATGAAGGTGTTATACAGTTCTCTGTTGACCTGAAAAATATTGTAGAGACCCTACACAACATTCCCGAGTGGCGTGATCCGAGCACAGCTGGAAAGGCTGCATCCTTAACAACAAATGTACGCAGTACGCATTCTCTGTTTTGAGTATGAGTGATCTTTTATCACTTACACAATCTCAAAGCCTACGAACTTAGCTCTCTTAGAAAACGGAACTTGACCTTAATTCCAATGCTACGCAGGTGGCCAACACCATATCCATGCTTGCCAGTCATTTCGAAAATGTCTATGTGAGTTTTAGGTATGTCTGGCAGCGAGCAACCGGATATAGAGCAGAATATACATCCTCAATACCTCGCTATGGTTAACGACAAATTTATCGTGCGAACCATGAGGTAGATTCAGCCGAGAAATATTTCAGAGTCGCAATAATGTGCCCCTGTTAGACTTTAGGCTAATAGATTTACGAGAACGATTCGCAGCAGATACTTTGGATGTTTTCAGTTAGGAATATTAATTTCAGAAAATGTTGTTAGGAATGATCCAACTGATCAAGAAAAATCTCCTCGACCGTTTTGGGTTACTTTTGAATATCGACAATACGTTGCTTCTCTTCTGTTCAAATATTGAACAGAAGAAATAAGTTGTTACTGTGGCGAGAGAAGTGTTGAAAATAAAAGTAACGACAAATAAACTTTCCAATTAATGCCCTGGATGTATTAACACGCGAGTTTTTAATTATCCTTACAATGCTTCCAGTTATCAGTGCCTCTGCTGAGAGATTTTTCTCGTCATTGCGACGCCTTAAAACATACTAAGGGGAATAATTTCTGAACACCGCCTAATCATGCACATCCATCCCTGTATTGTTGAAACATTTGCGAAAAGCGGCCCTAAAAATAAATTAAAGTTTATTATCTATTACATACAATTTTTAGTATACGTTTTTGTTTTTTTAATCACCTAAAATTGCCAGCCTTAACCAAATCCTGGGTTGGCGCCTAGGAGAGGAGACTGGCACCTCCATCACATATCGCACTGTAGTTCACTGCGGAATTTCGAAGTACGAATACGATGTTCGGCAGTTGAGAAGTACACTATTGCGATCTATGTACTTTTGAACTGACCGTACTCGTATACTTTAGGGTGTGATAAAACTGCGAAATATCATACTTGCCGACAGCGTACTTTCGAACTGGCGTACATCGTACTCGTATACTTTAGGACTAATACGCTACGTAGTACAGCCGTATAATGAGACTATTTCGAAGTACGGAATTCCGCAGTGTGTGAGACCTAAAATATTCGAGTACGGTGCACGGTTTGTGTTTCGTTAACGTTCGAAATAACGTTTATGTTGTCTACGTTTTTTAATCGACGCATATTACCATTTTTGCAGAATAATGGGAAGAAAGCAGGTCAGCAACCATCCATTTCTATTACGCCCTTACCACGCCTGCCGCAACCAGTGCCTACACCTTCGCGTCTGCCGCATCCTGGTTCAGCAAAAAGCACCTACGTTATATGTGAAATTTGCGATGGCTATATAAAAGATCTAGAACAGCTGAGGAACCACATGCAATGGATACACAAAGTGAAAATTCATCCCAAAATGATTTACAATAGACCTCCACTAAATTGCCAAAAATGTCTATATAGGTGAGTACACACACTTCTCTGCAAAACACGCGAGCACATGTGCCCGGGTTTTTTGCAAAGTAATTTCCCGCTACCCTTATTTAACTATTTTGAACTCACATTTCTGTACAACACTATTCCAGATTCTTCACGGACCAGGGTTTAGAGCGACATCTACTGGGGACACATGGTCTCGTAACAAGCTCTATGCAAGAAGCGGCAAATAAAGGCAAAGATGCTGGAAGGTGTCCCGTATGTGGCAGAGTGAGTTGCATTTTAAATTCTGTAGTAACATATGTTAGTGGCCAAAACCCTGACCAAGGACAAAAACCAGTTTGACATAAAATCGGGATTAGCCCGATCCCGATTGTCATTTAGCGCGACGCGGAGGGCTCATGTCATGGATGTCAAGCCATTCAAGCTTCTTTTCTGGTCAGCCTGTTAAACAGTTCTGTTAACTCGCTAGTTTTGTCGATTTCATTCATTCCGTTCAGTCCGACCCATACTTTCAGTCTAGTGTAGTATGTTACTAATATTATAAATGCTAAAGTTTGAAAGGATGTTTGTTACTCCTTCAAGCAAAAACTACTGAACGGATTCTGATGAAACTTGGCAGTAATATAGGTTATATCCCAGAATAGCACATAGGCTATAATTGATTTCGAAGTTCAATGTGTTAACCGCGGGAACGGGTCTGGAACGTTATAACCGAATTTTACGCGAACGAAGTCGCTTGCAAAAGCCAGTATAAACATTGAAAAAAATCATATTACAAATTTGTTTTAATATGAAAAAAATATCCTTTCAGATATACCAATGGAAGTTGCTGAACCACGTCTCGAAGGACCACAACCTGACATTGAAGCCCGCTCATTTGTCGTACAAGTGTACAGTGTGTGCCGGCACCTTCGGGACTTACAAGCAGTTTGAGAGTCACGTGTACTCCGCTCATAGCGTAGTGGCGAAGCGCGTAATGGACAAGGGAAAGGCCACGGCGCCCGCTTCCAAGCCCGCCAACACACTAAAACAGCTCAAGATCAACGACGAGATAACAATTATACCACAACCGGCGAAGGCGACGTCCTCTAAAGAAAAATAAGGTGAATATGCAATTTAATACTGCTCAGCCGTAATCGTAATTATAATTTTTGCAACTATGGAAACTACTCTACGTAAATAATCTGTCTCTGGTTGCTTTACTAATAAGTGGGCATGCTGGTCCCGCCTGTGTACGCTATGTTTAAAAAAACAAGCCTAAAAGCGATGACTACTATATTATATTTTTAACAATATCAAGAATCTGTGCTATAGCGAGTTACTCTGCAATGCGAAAGTCTTTTATAACAAGATTAAGTATCACTTACTAATTATCCTCCCAAATTATTTCCTCGGAATTAGAATATAGTAAAACAGTCGTATCAGTCAACAATTTTATCCTTTAACAATTAAAAACCTTTTAGTACTTTTTGAGTGAAATAGTTACAAATATCTACAACAGCCATTCCTATAAACTTTTTGGGTTTATAATATAAGCAGGATAGGATTTTGCTGCTACATAAGCGAATGTTTTGCAAATGCTTAGTGAATTACTTTTCTTGTGAATTACTTATAACAAAAAGGTGTGTTAATTAACAAAGCCGCCCAGCGGCGCCCTATTTTTGAACCGCTGGCATCCACGCGAGCGCTCGCATGCGCTACCTGTCACTTTCACATTCGTGATAAGCTGCTAGAGATAAAAAAGAAGAAAGAAAAGCGTTTCACAAATCGTTCTCCTAGTCTGGTAGCAGCGTGTTTGCGAAACCGATAACCAAAGGACCTACGCATGCTGATTCCGAGAACTGCGTGATCGTTTCATACTTTGAGGATAGACGATCTTCTGCACCGCAACGAGCTCGCCACTCGTAGGTGCGCTTCTTAATACCGTTGTGTGGGTGAAGCGAGGTCGACCTAGATATTCCGGTGGGGATTCTGAGACTGGTTGGCCGGTTTCAGGAGCCGATTGGCACCCCGTGACGGTATTGAGTAATTGTTAGTTAATTATAATAGAACACCAAACTTCCACTCCCACGTATTCTATCAAACATTTCTTGTTTATGGAACACATTCCAAGTTAACAAAACAAACACGGATGGCGAACAAGTAAATCACAACGTATTAGAGCGTACTCTATAATTTTGTTCTATTTTGCATATGCGATTGCTTGTTTTTTCTTGATTCGTGTACTCCACACAGAGTAACAATTTTGAAGGATATTGTTAGTTCAAATATAAACAATAAAGAGACCACCAGACGCAAAAGTTTAAGGTGTACCCAAGCTGGGGGCGCTAGCATGACACAAGCTTGACGCCACACGAGGGTAATTTGATCACTAACTTTTAGGATCCAATATTACCCTACCTACTTTTGCTAGACCTGAGAAGTCCGACGTTCGACTACTTTTATTCTCTGCAGCCGCTATTCATAATCTATACTAATAAGATAAAATAATATATTTGTATTTTTGTTTGTAATTAATAAACTCAAAAACTATTGGACCGATTTTAAAAATGCTATCACTAATAGTAAGCGACGTTATGCTCGAATAACATAGACTTACTATCCCAGGAAAATAATAGGGTTCAGTAGAATATTTACAGAGATCCGAAATGCGCGCGGGTGAAAGGCGCTGGGAACGGCTAGTGCATCATACGTAGGGATGAAACGTGAAGTAATCCAATTAGAAAATCCAATTAATGATGAAAGCGTTTTAACATTATCACCACATAATGGCTCCAATATTATAGTTTTTTGTGAGGTAAATAGTAAGGTAAAAGCTCTTAGATTCCAGGAAATAAATATTTAACAGCGAAAGTATGCCTTGTCTTGATTTACAACAAGCGAATATGTTGGAATAAGCGTTTGCTCTTTTGGTTACATTATTGTCTGATACACAGGCAAAGTTCTGCCCTGCAGATGCAGCTTCTATGAGCCTCTACTGTCGGCGGTTGCGAGTTACTGTAACTTTTCTATGAAGGAGAAAGCTATTCAGTGTTACCATAGCTGTGACGTTACACTCACTGCGCCACCTTTTAGCTTTACCTGTAAAGATTATTTTAAATATTAAAATATTTTATTGGGATTCTAAATCGAGTGAATTAACAAGTAGACCTCGTGCGGCGAATGGAATAATGATAATTTTTAATTTGCTCCTTTCAGGTAACTCATAGTTGGCGTGGGTGCTAAAACATTTCCTCCAGGCTGCGCATTTGCCGATTTCCGTGTGCTTTCCTATGGAGACAGGCTGGCCCACGTATTTTACGAACTGCCAGATCAACACTGCCAGGCGTTTCCATCCACTCTATACAGGGTGTAAAAAGACTGCTAGCATTAATTGAAACCTCATATTCTTCTCATGAAACTGAACAACTTTCCCCTAGAAACATACCCGCGTAAACATAGTTTAGGCGGAAATCGAGATTCTTATAAAATAAAGTTTTATTTTTGTACTAAAAATATCAAGTATCGATAACTACATCGTTCACAATTAATTTAGACACTCAAAGTTAAAATTTAAGTTGAAATAAATGCACTTTAAGTAAAAGCACGCAATGTAAAGCGTGTAGGCCGGCCGGCCGCGCGGGGTCATGGCCACTGGTCACGTGGGCGAGCGAGAGGCGTGCGTCGGACGATGTACATTGCGCGTCGCAATTAATTATAACATTATGTAGTCATTTCCGCTGGTATGTTTATTGGGGAAAGTTGTTCAGATTTATGGGTAGAATATGGGTTTCCAATTAATGTTAGCGGTCTTTTTACACCCTGTATTAGTGTACATTCCAATAGATATATATTTGTACCAGAAACAAGAAAAAATATATTGTAGACATTTACATAGAGCATGTCACACTTATCTACATAAGGGCCTTCACGGAAAGTCGCTTTCGGCCGCGGTCATGGCTGATGCCCACTATTGGCTTCTGGTAAAGCGGAGAAATTAAACTTGTGACGCCCATTATGCAGATAAAGCTTATATTGCAATGCACGGTTAATTAAACTATATTTAAGCGAAACACTCACTTTTTATAGCCGAATAGCAATGGCCCCAGTCCTGTGTGTCACCTCAGACAGCGGGTTTGCGTACTTGCGCGGAATACACATACTCGTACACTGCTCACAACAAAATGAGGCCACTTACTGTTTTTGCTTGCATTTACTGCTTTTACAGTTTTCTTACGCCGATGTGTTTGGAGGTTTCTTGCTTTGAAGGTTGCTACTATGTCCCAGACGTACATTTTCAGAATTAATAATCACTGGCCCTATTAAGATATATTACTGTTTAATTATTCAATATACTGTAATTTTATTTATTCAAAAATAATATGGGTCACTGATTTTGATATTCAGATCGATTTAATAGGTTTAAAGCATTATTTGGTGACTGAATATTTTGCGTTAACAAACATTTTGTGAGTATTACACTCGCTTAATATTAAAGTTAGATTTTTCGAATACTCTAATTTTCCTGGCATAGGACGATGTTTAAAGTTAGGTATTTAAAGTGTGGAGCCGTTATGAATATACAAAATTTGACTAAGTTAGAGCCTAAATTAACATTGTTGAAGAGTTCTGACGAGGATTCGAAGACATATGGACCTGCAACCACAACCAGAGCCATAGCATTGCTTGAAAAGAGCTTCGCAGCGGTTTGTAGCTTGAAATCTATTTCAAGACACTGGGAGTGTCGCCAAAAAACATGGTCTTGGCATGTTTCGAGCAAGAACGTCACAGGAAGGTGGGTAATACAACACTAAAGTATCATCAAAATGTTTTAAAATTATTAAATCGGTCTGGATATCAAAATAAGAAAGTGGTCCTTATTCAGTTTTGAATAGCGTATTATTGTTTGTGATACCGGGAAAAATACGAACGTAATAAAACGAAGTGTCACAAGTAAACTGTAATTTATTAGACCTATTGATTATTCATTGTATGAACGTCTGTCTGGGACATAGTTGCAACCTCTAAAGCAAGAAACCTCCAAACATGTCGGAGTTAGAAAACTGTAAAAGCAGTAAATGCAACGTCGATTAGTGTAGCGAAATAGCTACAGTGTAAACACCAGGTCCCTGTTTGGGCGCCAAAATATAGTTAAATTGGATTAAAAATAACTGAAAAGAGGGGGAAGAATATCCCATTTCTCTATACTCCCATGGTGAGATGAAATAGGATGGAAAATTAAAAAATGAACATGCCTTGGAAATGTATATTATAAATGGCAAGGTATGTATATGGCAACTGAAAAAAACTATAGAAAACCCTGAAAATATTGCAATCGACTTGTCGGTTGTTTGCCAGTTTGTCAACGATTACAAAGCTGATTGTGATATTCCGAATAGTATTGTGTGTGTTCCAATACCTAACTACCTACGTGGGGATCACTAGTGAAGACCTTACTTAAAGGCCTTATTACACGAGGTCAGTAACCGGGACAGACCAGTGGCCCTAGCACAAGTGTGTCCGCAACAAAGCTCGCGCCGCGGGAGAGCGTTTGTCTCCTTCTCTCAATACTAAGACGAAAGAGATAGCAATACCCATGTCGCACTTTTTCTCGCTTATCGCGCGCGAGAGCAACTTGTGCTAGGCCTACAGTAAGCCAGCAGTGTTTAATGTGTCTTTTACAAGGGGCCATCGTGTAAGAGGGGTTTACTAGACTATCCCGGCTACTATCCTCGTGTGATTGTACCGTATCTGATAGATGATGATGCGGTTAGACATGTTCCTTAGCTTTAAACATTCATTTTCCTACATATTATGTGTAAAATAAATTTCTACGATGAAGGATTGTGGATATGATACGAGCGGGGCTACTACACTTTCTAACAATTACGATAAATTCGTCGTATGCTGTTTTTCAAGTATTATTTTTTGACCAATCCTGTTGTCCACATTTTGCCAATATAGTTCCCACATTGACGTATTGGATTATTATACCGTAAAATAATAAAATTCCTGAAATTGTTAGATCTAAATTTCATAATATATACCTGTCTCAATTTCTTATTACTTGTTTTTCGGGGTTTCTTCGCTTGAATATACGTGCCCAGTGTTTAATTTTAAATATTTAAACATAACGTATTTAGACAATTAAAACAAACATCGAATTTGATTTTATGCGTGTTTATACAATTTATATTCTATTTGTGTACATTATTACTTACTCAAAACTTTCTTAGTCTAATGTTTGTCTTATTTTTGTCCTACAAATTATTAGGGTGTGCACTGCGTTTTGTTACACGAGCGCGTGCGTACGCTCCGGGCGATATCCATTGCGGATGTAGTACATGTCGCGCGCAACAGACCGCCTTGCCTTAAAGCCCTGCAGTGTAACGCCCGGAGCGCACGCACGCACGCGCGTATCACGCTAAACACCCTTAATTGTACCTGCCTGGGAATTACCTAGATGTTTTGAAAGGTGGTAAAGTAAGATTCCATCATTTCGTTCAGAGTTTACAGTAACTGTTTCATATAATTGACTGACAGAATATACGGAATATTAATGTTGATATTGGTAGAAAGTTTCATATTACTTATATAACTTTTACTTTTATAAACATGAAAATGTGAACAGTTACCATTTTCTAATATGTATGTACAATCATTTTGTTAAACATTTCAGGAGAATGTTTATTGGATTTAGGTCAGTGTTCGCGTTTGTGAGACTTGACAATGTATAATAATGGTATTAAGGATTCATATATTTAATATTATACTAATATTAAAGACTCATAGGTATGTTGACAAAGCAGAAACTGATGGTAATATTAATAATGTAGGGCCTATAGTTTAACTATAGAGTTTTATACAAATTTAGCGAAAAAATGAAGATTTACTAACTTTTAAATGTCTCTATACTTATGTCGTCTATTGTATAACCAACCCGAAAACTACTCGGAATGGTTTAGGTTAGGAACAAATTTAATGTTTTATTTTAAACGTATCCCTTTCGCCACAAGTCAGAGCCCGTCTCTAACCATATCACAACCAAATAACCAGTACCAACTAATCATGCGTGTCTGCAGTCTGGTTTATTTTAGATATGTTTAGGATGAATGTAAGGTGGGACAGGGTTACGTTCAGAAAAAGTAGTATTTGTCGATTCAGATCAAACCCGTGGTTGGGCGAGTTCCCGGGTCAGGTTTGGATTAGATTAATATTAATAGAGAGATTATGCAATAGAGATAATTTTGATTTGATTTTGTGATTTAATGAATGATAAGAATGATTCTAATATATTATGCCTTCATAGCTATGTAAATTAACCATCTTATTCAAGAAAGGAAGATTTTTTTTAAAATGTGGCTTGTTACATTTTAACAAAACTAGATATAGTTTTTGAATGAGTTGGTTAATAAAAAATAGTGTTATCGAAAGAGTGCCTAAAAATTCACAAATTCTATATATCAATGCATAATTTTTCTGCACGCATTGTGAAGCATTGAAATGTAAACAGCGGTGGCTGTTGTGGAAGTTGTGTGGTAAATAATTTATTGATTAAATTAATATTGTTTAATTTTAGAAATGTTATTAGACCGGATGGCCGGTGTGGGCGATAGATATTTGAAAGAATACCTGCACGTAGCGAAAGCACCTATCACGCACGAGCACTAAAAACTGCAATTTGTGATAATTATTGTCTTCTTTAAAATATTTACGAATGATTGTGATAAGAATGCAGATGTAACATGACAGTTTGGCAAGTACTCAGTTATTCAGATTATTGGGTAACAAAGATGGACATAATGGCCGTCCGGTCTATAAGTTGAACCTAAGCTGACTTTAAATGACGAAGTAATTTTTTGGCATAACTTAATAAGAATTGAGCTAAATAGAAAATTTCTTTTTTTTCTTCAAAAATTTCATGTTTGTTTTGTTATTTTATATTATTTAGGTATCATTAGAATTTGTATTAAAGATACCTGACTTCTAATGCATAGTTTCAATGATGGGGTCTGGAATCTTTTCTCTTTTGCCTGTTTCTCACATCTTTGTGTATATTGGAACTAACTAAAAACGAGCATAATAAGGAAAAATGCGTTTCCCTATATTTTTCAATAGAAATTGACAATAGAGTAGAGCGCGACAAGAATATTAATAAAAGTGGCGCAGTTCGGTGAAGAGCAGTTTGGGTCCGCGCGCCGAGCCCTCCAGCGTTTGTTTTTGTATTATACGGCAGACAAACAGGCAAGTGGGCCATCTGATGGAAACTGTCACCGCCGCCTATGGACATCAACAATACCATGGGCGCTACTAAGGCAGTGCCCGCCTTTGAAGATACCTCTTATATACCTCTTGAAGGATCCCATATCATAGTCCAAAGGAAACACTGTGGTTGGGAGCTCATTCCATATCCGAATTGTGTAATTCCGAGCGTGATTTTATTTTGTCAATTTATACTAAATTCAGTCATGCAGAAGCTGATTGTTTTATTTGAATTGTTACTAATTTAGTCGCTTCCCGTCACTAGTGTCTGCCGTATCGCGTCTCTTACCAGGCGTGCGGCAGCTCCTTTGAACGGTTGTGACCGCTCCGCGTCCCTCCGTCGGCTCTCCAGTCTCTACATTGGGTCAGGGCAGAGCGACGAAGCAGGTGAATGCAGGCGAAGCGACCATTTTGTTATCGCTTGATTGAAAATTGATATGGCAAACTAAATAATATAGGCGTGCAACGAGGCGGCTACAAGCGTCCAAAGAAGCCGCCGCGAGCCTCCGCCACCACGCCTGTTGAAGATGCCGAATGACGGAGTGGCGGCGATGCCACTAATTAAGTTATGTTTGAAATGCAAATTAATTAGCTTCTACGCGGTGGCCTGCCCCGCGATACGCGAGCACATGTGGGCTCGTAATTTATAATAGTTCGTTCATACACGCTTTCAACCTTCCTCGAAACATCCTCGTATCCTCGCGAACACCTTGATGTCTTTGTTTCGTTAGTAGTTTTTACTACAATTTGTTTACATAGGTCTGGCCAGATCAATGAATAATCAACGTTTGACGGAACACAGAGAATTTTTTTGGTTGGGTTAGGTTTGCCACATTACCGTGTTAAGAGTGCCACAACCCGGAGACGGGCGTCGCTGTTCTTGCCATTGACATTTAAAATAGAGTGCCGGCATTTTTCCACCGTACCAGTTTTCTAATAATGGTGGCAATCACAAGTGCATAATTAGAGCATAATTTTAATAAGGGCTGTGATACTCTATGGCAGCGACACTTGGTTGTCAAGCACATCCGCCAACTTCATGCCAACGCTGTGAATACGCTGCGGTGGGTATACGGTGTTACACGACTCGTCCGAGTCCGTAAAGAGTAAATCATGGATAAGGAGTGCTGCGTAAGCCACAGGGATACGTGGAAACGGTACTAGGTAGGTCCCGCGGAAGGCTCAAGAAGCGATGGACTGATATCGCTGAGTCAGATTCAAGAGCCAACGGCTTATGCTATGGGGATGCTAAACACCGAGCGAAGTGAAGGAGAAAAAGTAGGAAAATGCGTAACTAGCGTAAGTATTGGTAGGCGTCGAGATAATGACGATGATTAAGGGTCTACAGATTTGTTAATTGAACCGTCGTAAAGTAGACTCTTTAACTGAAGATTGTATTACTTATTCTTCGTCGATAGTCCAGTTGAAAACATGGTTTCTGTAGTTTATTCTTTTTCACTTTTTGTTTTGTTTGTGTCAACCGGTAGACAAACAGGCGAGCGGCACTAGGCACTGACTTACGTTACCTTTTTCAAATCTGTGTTCCCGTTGCCAAAGCCACGGTTCCCCATGCATCACTGAAGTACCTACTCAGCAGTCACCCACAGGAACACAAGTAAGTAGCTATTGTGTCTAACAGTGCATGAATATTAAATAAATAATAAGTAGCGTTGTTTAGCTGTAGTATTCCGTAAGGTGGAGGAAGTTCTCCAAGGCTTTGGTTGGAGCCTAAAATAACTTATCTATCACTTTTAGAGCGTGGACATGCATATTAGTCCCTTCCCTTAACTGAAAAAAGGTTCACTTCCGGAAACCAGCATCATCTTTTAGTATGTTGTTAAGTATGTTATTCTGAATAAAAAACAGCCGGGAGACTATCTCTTAAAGTGCCTGGTTCTCCACTGTGACGTCATCAACATGGCCGCCGCGGCGCGTTTTGAAATTTGCATTTAAAAACGAGTGTATTGCACTTGGAATAATGTGTGGGGTATCAAACTACGCATAATAAAGAGTATTACAATATTATTCTTACACATAACCGTGTAAATATAATGGTATCAGAGATATTCGAGTTTATATTTAAAAAAAAAAGTTTTTATTTTTAACAACTTATCCGATAACTTTAGAGCAAAATATCGTACTAAGAAAGAAAAGGCACATTATTAAGCTATACAAAACTATTTTTATAATCCCAATCGGTTAATAAAGAAAGAAGAAGATATAGTAATTTTCCCATAGCAACGTGCACCATGTAAAGCGCCATCCGATTGTTTTAATTTGCGTAAATTGCGCGAATTAATGACTTTAAATAAAAAAACAATGAGTTTAGGTAATGTGTATGTAAAATAAACGTATTATGAAAATTAATCTTGGCGTTAATGTCTCGGTTGTGCTCTCGAGAACGAGGGCCCGGGGTCCGCCTTAACCATGATTTGCGATCATGTAATTACAGTGGAGCGACTACCATCTGACCTTCGTGACCCTACTACCAGGGGAACCTGGCCAGATTGGATTGAAGTTGATTGGAGTTACAAATTCAGTTACCGGAATCTGCAGGTTTCATCACGATATTTTCCCTCACCGTAAGAGCATCTTTTAGAATTCAACTAATGTACATAACTAAGAAAAAAGTCATTGGTACATGGCCGCAGCGGGATTCGAACCCGGTACCTCTCGCTTACGAGTTAGATACTCAACCGCCCGGCTACCGACGCTCATATGTAAAATAAACGTATTATTATGTTATATATAATAAATCAACGTATTACATTACATTAAGTATAGTTCAGATTTATCCTTGCATGCGCAAAAAGTGTTAACTTTAATTCGTATTTCACGTACCTACCGACATTTTGTGCACCACTTTTTACACTTTATCTGTCTGACAGTTCTTTGAAATTGACGCTAGCTGAGCATCAGGTAGTGTCTTCTAAAACTGTTGATATTATTTTGCCATCCCCAACTGCATGGATCCAGTACTTCGGGGTCTTTATTCAGACAGTAGGACCAAATTTAGGTCTGGTTTGCCACTCTTTTTACATATTAGAGGTTATGTCTGTGCAAGTATTCGCCATTAGCAAGCCGACTACAACCGGATATAATATGCCTGAGTGACTCTCCCTGACAGCGGCATGCACGACAAATGTCAACCGTACCGTCCTCCGGTAGTTGTTCGTCATGATAACCTCGTCAGCAATTGCACAAACAAAACCCTCTGTTTCCCCGAAGAGATCACCGAGGCAAGCAGATCTACATCGGGCCCTGTCAAGGCCCTGTAGAACCGCCCATGTAGCTCCTTTCTCTTCCATACGTCCCTGCGGTCTATGGTGCTTAGCACATTTGGTTTGCGCCAGTTCTCGTTTGCTAAGGAGAGCGGGGTAAGTCCTCTGTCTACCGCCACCACAGCACGATGCATCCCACACTCGTTAAGACCGAATCATAGGCCTTCTTATAGTCAATCCAGGCAGCCGAGAGGGACCCCCTGCTCCGCCGGACTTGATAGCATATGATCATGTCTATGAGGAGGAGCTTTTTAGTACCACGAAACCCAACCCTACATGCATTTTGTGACATTAGCAAAATATTATTTTCAATAATGTGGTTATTAATGTTCTTTCTCAAAATGGAGGTATGGAGCTTGTATTAGCGTAGGCAAGCACGTGATGGGTCTATAGTTTTTCGCTTCTGTGGTACTACCGGACTTATAGAGCAGAAAGGTAATACCGGTTGTAAATAAAGTTGGTAGGGAACCATGCTCAAGGGCTTCTTGAAATTGTGTTGCCAAGCGTTCATGTGAGCATCGGAATCATTTTATCCAGAAGTTGTGCAATCCATCCGGCCCAGGACATTTCCAGTTCCGAGCCGTATCGATCGCACAACTTACATCCTCTGGGCTGATTGAAACCGCCGCCATAGGCTCGATGGTCATACATTCGCGCTTGCCAACATTCATCCAGTCGGCCTCCGTATGTTCGACAGAAACCGACCAAATACTACGCCAAAAATTATTTTAGGCAGAAGCATCGGGCAGGCTCCCGTCGGAAACACTTTGATTGGTTCCCCTCCCACTTGCGGTATACCTTTTTTTGGTCACTCTGAAAGAGACGATTGAGCCGGAATCGATCCACACGCTCTCTGTAGCTACGAATGTGGTTTGCCCACGCACAAACTTTCTGCTTTAAAAAATCAATGCGCTCTGTAGCACAGGCCATATAGTCGCGTGAACTGATTCCAGTTTCAGCAAAGGCCTGGTCCAGAAAGCGAGCCGCCGCGCGCAGAAAAACACGTATGAACCACGCTTCTCCGTAATCCCGCCAGTCCAACGGGATCCCGCAAAATCTCAGCTTTTAATATTAGCCCCGGATCTAGGCCACACGGTATAAATCCGGCAATATGATTTTTTATTGCTAAGGGCTTCCCTAATTATTATTTTTTGTTGCTTGCAACCTAAATGCATGAATCGTAGATGTAATCGTCGTATGACCTCGTGATTCTCGCGCTGTGACATCTCAACAACATGTTTTCTAGAAAACACTTTTAAAACGTCACTCAAATTGATTTTCGACAATATACGGCTGTCGAAGATAAGAAAATATATTTTTGATGTAAGTTTTAATGGCAGAAAATATGTCGAAATCGAGATGTCACAGCGCAAAAATTAGAATCTGTTGGTAAGTGAAGATGCGGCCGAAGATGGAGCATGCCTGTCCTGTATATAATGTAGCATTAAAGGCGTCCAGATTATGATGATCAGGGAACATACCTGCAGACAATGTGTTTTATTCCTTCATGGGCGACAGTTACGGCTTACTATCAGGTGCGCTGTCTGCTCGTTTGTCATTGCGTAGAATATCATCATCTGCTACTGCTATTTTTGAGCCCCTTTCAAAATCTGTGGATGGCTTTGCCATAATCTCCATGCTTGGCAGGCGGTCTTCCAGGAGTCCCTCTGCAGTAGGAATCAACCTTTGCATTACGCATTTCTCGAGCTGCAGAGGATCTTCGACTGTGTCGGGAGGTAATCTGGTGGGTCCTGAAATCTAAGTCTGTGCCCGAAGCGTTAATTAAGTGTAGTTAATACCATACACATAAGCCAACACTGAAGCCGTCGTCAAAAAATCGTAGGCTATTATACTAATCTCATCCCGATAACTGTAGTTGTTTACCAGGGTTCAGTGCTGAGCGCTTACTTGTTTTGCGTTATGCTCGATTTCCTCTCACCGGAAATTCTGAACGCGCTTCGTTGTTTTTTATTTTACATACACATTACCTAAACTTATTGTTTTTTTTAAATCAATAATTTACACAATTTACGCAAATTAAAACAATCTTATGGCGCTTCAAATGGTGCCCGTTGCTAGGGAAAAATTACAATATCTCGCTTCTACGCGGCGGCGGCCATGTTGATGACGTCACAGCTGGAGAACCAAGCACTTTAGAGATTGTCTCCTGGCTGTTTTTTATTCAGAATAACATACTTAACAACATACTAAAAGATGGTGCTGGTTTCCGGAAGTAAACTATCCGGGCCATATTTGAAGGTAAGGGAAGGGACTATATTAACTGGGGCGGTCAGGGACTGGCCTCTTAGGTTTTGGGTTGGTAAATCCAAAACCCTAGTGTTGGCCCCAGATGTTCTGGGATGGGCCGGCCGGATTTTTGAACTTTCTTGATTTTTGATTTTTGAATCTACAAAACAAGACTTACACATGAGATAACACCAGACGGTCGAGAGGGGTAGATAGGGTACGTAATCAAAAGGGTGATTTATACTTGAACTGATTTAACGTTTATAGCTCGTGTTCGTTCGAGCCTAACGCTAATAATTAGGTTGGTGTGGGTGCATACTTTTAACTCGTAATTTTTGTTCCGTGTTCACTGTCCTACCTATTATTATTTTGACAGATAGGTTTATTGCGAAGTAGAATTGCAACAATCACTTCCTAGTTGGAGTGTGCTTGGTGCTCACGCTATTGCGTCGAGGGAAGGAACTTGCGTATGTGATACGACGATACGAATGATTGTAATAGTGTAAAAGTGATGATCGTGTGCCATGTGCGCGGCGGCGCGGATGGGGCGAGCGGCGCTGCGGCGCCCGCGTATTAGTTCGTGCATTCAGTAGCAGCACGAGTCGAGATGTGGCGGTGGGCGGTGCTGTGGCCAGCGGCCTTACTGGGTCTGGCATCCGCCACTTTGGACTTGAGATTCTATACACCACGAAGGCAGTATACACCAGCCCCACAGGTACTTAATTTAAATTTTTGCATGCATTTTCCTTTGAGTGATAAGGCGTTTGTCCTTAAAAATGGTTTTGGAACAGTCGAGGAAAAACATTTTTTAATATAATTTTTAAGTGCGGGCCCAAACGCCTGAGGTAAAATAATAATTTTAATTAATCAGGCGTTACGGCTCGGGGGCCAAAACCAGACTGGGCCAGAACGCCTGAACACTCTTTCGTTAACAAATTATGACAACAATTGATTGAACTGTTCTTACATTGTTGGTATAAAAAAGGTTAAACAGCACTCAATAGTACCTACTGGGACCTAGTTTTATAAATCCACAATTTTGAATTTATAATTAAGAATTGAAAGCTAATCTTGGCAGAGGCACTGATTCTTGATCCTAGCTCGGGTAGTTGGGATTTAGTATCCCTCTAGCTCCTTTTTAAAATATATGATAGCACCCATTTAACGCATAGTTTAGTGCAATATATATAACACCTTCATTATTTGGGTATTTAGGCGTTAAGCGTTACGCAGCATGTGAAGTATTAGATTAAATAGAATAGGATAACAAAATATGATCAAGCTTCGACTATGTAGATAGTAATACGTAACTCATCATCAACATTATTATTGTCTATAGGTACAGTCGCTTGCGGACCTTGGCAGAAGTCGTAGGGCGTCCACTGCTGGACATAGGTCTGGCATGCCTTCTTGGCATGACTTTGGATTATTGTACCTATCGTCAGATAATTACGACCTTAGAATGTCGTATCTCGAGCGGTCGCACTTTCAATGTATCAAATAAGTATGAGAATATTAAAAACAGTATATATACCCAAGCCCTAAGCCCCAAAGCTAGGTACTGTAGCGTGTGTGCTCATGCAGGCCTTAGGTAAGGACGGGTTCTAGGACAGGAAGGTGTCGGAGGCCGTATCTTTGGACAGGCTCTAAGTTAGGTAGGCGTTCGGGTTGGCCTGCTGCTCCTGTAGGGTAACCGGGGCTCTAGTCGGTTAAGTAGGTTAGAGCAAGTAGGATATAGGCGTGTAGGTTTAGATAGGTCGGAGCAAGTAGGACGCAAGCTATTAGCTTGCGTCTATGAGCACACATAGCACTGGCTAGGTAATAATTCAAATGTGTTCCATTTGAATTAGATGTAAGGTATTATATGTATTTTATATCATTCTTCCAACTAAAGTTATCAATATAACATCAATTAAACATTTGCATTTTTACTTTAAACTCAGTGTAACACGCAATGCTACAGTACCTAGTTGGTTTTAGGAAACATTCAGGCATTAGATATTTAGATATCTAATGCCTGAATTATTACAGGGTGTATTAAATCTGCACTCACAAATATTAAATCTCTTTCAGTAAATTTTGTAACTTACCATTTCTCAGTTGCACTATCTATTTGCTGAGTATCTGCACTATTTCGGAGACCAGCGCATACCGTAGGACGTACTGCAGATTCACACATGCGTAACTAAACCTGACAGACGGCGGCAAATTTTGTTATCTATTCTGTGTGATATTTGGTATTTTCAGGAAAACGTTTATTACATAATATGCGTATGATAATTGGCTTACGTGAATATCGATACTTAGTGGTCATGAAATCGGTTAACATGGCGTGCAATCTAAATATGTTAATGCTTTTACTATATGAAGCTCGCGTGTGAAAAGATATACACTGTGAGCACGTTAATTGATAGTGAGCGGTGATTTAATTGTAGGATTGATTTTTCAAGTTATAACAGCACGTGACGTTCTTCCGTGTCTTTTAATAAATTAGCTGATATATTGTAACGAACGGAAGTACAATCTGAACAGATTTTTAAGTCTTATTTTTAATGGTACAACACATTACATTGGAAAGTTAGGTACCTTAACGGAGGAGCAAATTTTTTTGCTTTGAGGTACAGGCTGGTAGGATTAATTATGTAGGCATCTATCTATAAAATAAACTGAAATATTTACTTTACGTTCTTTAGTGATGGTCTTACCATAATGACGCACTGGCGAATCAGATATAGTAGTAGGTAATTGCTCTAGTAACAATTAAGTATAAAGGGAAGTGTTGGAAGAGGTAGAAACTGTTTCTGTAGAAACGCGTGATTTTGTATAAACAGATACACAAAATCGAGAGTATGACGGTAGCTTTAAAGGTTTGGATAGTTACTTACACTTCGGGGAAGGACATAGGCTACTTTTTTGGGTAAATTCACGAACAACAAGATCAACGATTAAATTGAATATTACATACCTACTGTAAGAGAATCGTACATGATGATAGGTTTCAAAACAGATGTTATTCACTGTGATTTAGGGGTCATCCATAAATTACGTCACACCTTAATAGGGTATTACTGAAATGTGACATAATGTGACAAGGGGCAGGGGGGGTCAAAAATTTTGTGACATCACATGTTAAAAATTAATAATCAAACGCTAACGTCGCGTGAATAAAAAATCTTAAAATTTAACGAACTTGATCCATATTTATTAATAATTTCGCAATTCTCACTATGAAATTATCTCACTATGAGAAATGACGATAGCTGTTTTCTTTCAATTATTCTAAAATACATGGATAAATTTAAGAAATGTGTGACGTCACATCAGGAGGGGGGATTATAAAATTGTGACAACCTGTGACAAGGACGGGGGGAGGGGCTCAATAGTCCTAAAATTCGTGTGACGTAATTTATGGATGGCCCCTTATTATAAAATAAGAAAATTGTGTATAATCGCGGTTACGCCAGTGCGTCTGTTTATAATATGTGTACTTGCTTAAGCGTTGCCTGAATTAATAACGATGTATTATCCCCCGTCTGCGGCTGCCACAGTTTATGTGGCGGATACTCATTATAATATAATTAGCTTCGTAAATTAAATATTGTACAGAAATCCATATAATAATTTAAAAAATTACCTTAAGGTGTAAAAACATCAACGAAAGTTTAAAAAAACAATACATTGTGCGCAGTGCGAAGGTGCGCAGACGCTGCCGGCGAGAACGCATTGTTTACACGCCATGAGCGAGTCATTGAACTTAGCAGTGCACTTACTATTGTTTATTGTACCCTAGTCAATCTCATATGCTGATACGTATTCATATTTAAATACTATGTACTTCGTGGTGTAATACCAAGCTTAGAGCAACACGGGCCACTGTGGTTCGCCAAAACGAAACAAAACATAGATTCGCCGATGGCTCGAGTTGCTTTAAGTGACCCAGAAGCTAGAGACGTCTAAACTGTGATTGAACTTTTAGCCACGCAGTCTATGCAGCAGCGCCGAACTGCATGCTGAACGATATTTTTATTAGTAGTTAGGCTATTAGTTGTGTACTATTATTAGATACTTAAATTATGATTGTCTTTGCAGGTTAATTGCTTTGAATACACATTTCCGACAGACAGATTCGGCAGGGCATTTGAAAATGGTAAAATCAATTGATCAAGACTTTTTTAAATGTTAATAGTAGTCGAGTTTATTTTGCTAAATGCGTCCCTTTCGTTTAAGGCATTCGCCCTGTGAAAGCTGTGAGGAGTGAATTCACTACCGCCGCGAGCCCAACGTTCGGGGACCCGCTGTTGAATATAAACGAGATAGCGCGGCGGTTCGACCGGCTCGTGCCGGCGGGGACGGACATCGTGAAGGAGCACGCCAAGCTGGTGCAGGACATCAACGGGCTGCGGCAGGCGGTGTTCGTGGCGCCCTTCGTCGACGAGGTCCGGGACTACGACGACTCCGTGCTGCACGAGATCATCGAGACCACTTCCACCACCACGGCGAGGCCCACCACCACCACGCGCGCCGTCAAGGCCTCCAAGGGCGGCTTTCCTGTGCTTCTGGTCGGCGGCTCCACCCAGAGGCAGGTCGTCAAGAGCCCCCCGCTCAAGTTTCCGAAGCCGACCATCAGCCTCGTCGGCACCTCGGCCTCTCCTTTGGCCAAACACCCGTACCCCTTCGTTCAGCAAACGACCGGCCGGAAACCCATAAAGCTGTGCATGTCGGCGATCTCCACCATGTACACTACGACTCGCCGCCCGCCCCTCTGGCAGAGACTGCTCAACGCGCTCATTCCGAGATAAAATCATGTAACCTGTCATGTTATGAACATTGGTGATAATATCTGTACGTCTTCTACTTCGTATTTCCCGTCTCAAGCTCTATTGAGTGTAATTATGTAAGTAAACGTAGCGTTACGATATAGATGGGTAATCGTTGATGTAACTCTATGCAATAGATTATAGTTGTAAATAGTGATCTCATTGTTTTATTGTGACGCGGAAAGTGCTATTTTCCGACGTTTTTCGCCCGGGTGCGGCGTGGCGGTGGCGCGGCGCACGCGAGGGCCGCCTGCGCGGGCGCCGCGGCCGCCGCAATGTCGTCGCTCGCGTGAGCTACCTCTAATTATGGACGTTCATTAAGTTTTTGCTTTGCGCGTTGGAATGGAAAAGTTTAACGTCTTATGTGCTATGATGAAATTATTTTATAATACCTACAAGCACACGACATACATCACAAGATCACTGCTTAGAATTTGAGGCAAGGTTCTTACAGGATCTAAAACCATCCTGGGTATGTCATGATGGTTACTTTTAACCTAATGACCTATGAGTAAGGTAAGGTCGTCCATGGGTAAAATGCTCATCAAACCAACACTCTCTGCAGGTTTACACACTTACCTAGTATTACGAGTATGTATCTTACTGTACCTACTTACATATGAGAATGGGACGGAACCTTGCCGAAGTAAATCACAAGTGCCCTTCCCATTCTAAGTGCGGGCGGTTTACACCTATCCGTAATAGTTACCAGAAACCTATACAACCCGTCATCACTGTCGATTCTACAAACATTATTAGTGTCCATTTCGTTGTTGCAAATTGCGAATAATGCGCATTATGATTCAGTTAATTAAAATAGCATTTAACAACGAATTACTTACTGCTGTAATAACGCACTTTACTGTTTCTTTAGTGTCGCTGTTCCGTGACAAAGTGAAATGTGCTGTGCGTTTGTTAATTAATACTATATAATTGTTACAGTTGAAAATGGCTATTTTAATTGTTTACATTTTTATAGCCGCTAATTCTTAGCTTTGTTTATAAAACTTAGCTGTTGGAAAAAACAAGTTATTAATTTTTTCATAATGGCTAAATTTTTTCACAAAAAATTTCATAGCCCCTACCGGATTTAAAGAAAACTTGCAAGCTGTTTATTCGATCAATGCTCTGTTGATTTCTAACGTTACTCTGGATCTGGATACCTATACCCATTCAAGTGTATCACGGAGTCATTGAATGTTGAGCGCACGTCCTTTCGAAGTGACCGAAGACGATATTGTCAACATAATTTAAAAGTCTTATGTTACAAATCAATTGGATGATTCAAAATTAGCGGAGACCGTAAACATCTTAACGGAAAGCGTAATAAATATAAAAGGTTAGTCAGTGTAACGAGGTGGACCTGGTAAAGATCGCAGGTACTAGCTGGATGCGGAAGGCATTGTGGAGATCTTTAGGCGAGACCTATGCCGTCTTTCGGCTGATTTGATGATGAGTCAGTGTAAAGTCAGTTAACGTTGAATGCCTAAAATACTGTCAATGGAAAGCCCCAGCGACTGGTGGCTACGAATGGTTTTCTCGGTATGGGTCGAGGTCCGGGAAATATTTTTCATCTTATCAAACCACGATAGGACACGGTTCTGAGACCCGAAGACAAAACATCAACGCATGCAGTGGTAGTGACCGGAAACGCTGCTCCGAAAACTGGCTTTTCCATGGTATCGAAACATTGGTGAAACTAATATGAAAAATTACAGGTTCCCTAAAAATATTATAAATGCGAAAGAAACTCAGTTTGTCTGTTACGCTTTCAACCAGCCAAAGCTGCCAACATTAAGCCATTGCACCGATTTTGATGAAATTCAGAATGGAGATAGTTTAGCACCTGAGGATGCACGTAAGCTACCATTTGTTCCCCTCCACTCGCCCGATATATATAATGTGTATTCCGGTGTAGCCGCGGGCAGAAGGCTTTTTAAGAATAATATTTGCAATTATAATCTCATTTTTCACTATTAGGCCGAATACATTTCTACCTCGCGTCTCCACTACTGTCATCTGCATAACATGAATGCTGGAGCAAATTCAGCATATAATTTTTAAGCAGTATGCACACTGAACCTACAGGTACTCCAGCCAAAGAAATTGTATCTATTATATCTGTGACATAGCGTTCACTATCTGGTAGCGGAGCCGCGTCCATCGACAAGACTTGGATACTCCGTCCAGTCAGAAAGATACCCTATTGGGGAGTCCGTTTTGGGCGCAGTTCTTTCAGTCCGTTTTCAGCTTTGCGAGCAGTTCCATGTGCCAGACCATTGACCAATCAAATGCCTTGCGTGGATAAATTAAGGCTAAACTCGCCCTTGCTTTCGATGGCCTCTGCTCACCGATGTATTAGGCACACAAGATGGTCACCAGCTGAACGACCATAACGAAAGCCAAATTAAGGGTCACTGCTTAGCTGGTGAACCAAGAGGTAATATGTAGAGAGCAATGAGGTTACGCGTAGGGCCTGTTAGAAGATCTAAATTGTCACTACATTGGGTAGCTATAGGTCGATTAACGAAAGAAGGCAGCTCCATACAAACCAAATTTGTTCATAATTTCCATTTTAACCGATCAAATCCAATGAAATTATGTAAAAGTGATTTAGAAACCAATATCTATGTCTGTGGTTTAACAGAGTTTTGTTAATAAGCGTTGCAAAGTTAAATGAGGTTAAGGATTGTATTTTTATATATTAAGTCCCGTGTAACTTAGAAACAATGTATTATATCATAAATCCTGCAGTGGACCATAATGGGCTGTGATGATGGGTACCTGTTTCAGCTGGCCAAATTGTGATTATTTTTGCCGAGCTGAAGAATCGTTCTCTTAAATGAAAAATATCTAAGAAATAGTATAGGTATAATAAGTGTCTACCAGTGACCGAGAAATAAGAAAATAAATATTGTTAACTTGAACACATTCTCTATGTTGAAACTTTTTTACGAGTCGCACGTCTCGCTTACGTGTTTCAAGGTAACTGAATATTTTATGGAAATACACAAATCAACACTGTCTAGGGATATTCGAGTCAAAGATAACAAAAAGGTACAAAGTATTACTTAAGATATCCGTATATTAAAATAAACCTTCACAGCTTTAGAGAGAGACCAAAAAGCACAGCTTCAATTCTGTTCTTTGTAGACCTTGATATAGCATTAAATATTTCCTTTAAATTATCGGTGTGAGTCCTTTTGGGCCCGGGCCATTGCCTTGATACGAAAGGCATTTCGCTAGAGGCGAGTTGCTTCAGCATTAAGACTTAATGGGCGGCGGTGACCCAGGATTAGGGCAAGTAAGGTAAGGACCCTGCTACATATTCAGTCGCTATTGTAGTGGTTTTCGAATAGCGCTACAGATTATACGCTTACTTTCCCTTGCCTTCCTTAGAAGCTATAGCCATGAAGAAGTAATATTAATTAAGGTAAAGCGAAATTAAAAGACGGTAGGTAATTTGCGTTTCTGGTACAATGTGCCGGAATAATATAGATTGATTACCTACAGTAGATAAATTATACAGACTATTTGCCTGCCTGTAACTAACTACCACCAAAGTACTGTAACAATCGTGTACCTACTATAAATTTGTGAATATGTCGGATCACAAATAAAATACAAGCAAAGGCTTTTGGCAAGTTCTTGGAGCATAAAAAAATTAATAGAATAATAAAACCGACTTTAAAACATAAAAAAGTAAGTAGGTTAAGAGTAACTTAGATATCATTATTTTGGAGTCGGTGCCACACACCAACCCTTCCCTTCCCCCAAAGGTTTTAGTTGTGCTGGCAGTGACTCCAAAAAGAATGATACGAGTATCTCACTTACTCGTATTGTATGATATAAGTGAATCTTTTCTGTATTTTGAGGTCGAATTTTTTGGATTAAATATTGTTTGTGTTTTGGAGTCCGATTTGAATTGTTTTTTTTATTTTTATATTTTAATATTTTTCTTTTTTGTTTACCCCTAGATACTAATCTAGGGGTCATGACCATAACTAAAAACATACCTAGTATATACCTGTCAACAAATTGCAGTACTAACCACAAAGAGGGCTGTGGCTTCATTATAAGCCGAGCATAATCAGATGATAACATTTTGACGCATACACCTTAGTAAGTTAAACACCTCATACGTGCCTATAATTATTAAGGGTTGCCCTTCTCCAGGATCCCATCATCAGAATCTAACCTGATGATCACGGGATCATCTGGAAAGTGTACCCTCTCATACAAAAAAAGAATTTTACAAATCGATCCACGCATCTTCGAGTAATAGAGGAACATACATATAAATGAAATAAAATTTAAGATTTCGACGAATTGAGAACCTCCTCCATTTTTGAAGTCGGTTAAAAATTTACCTAAAGGGAACTTTTTGTCATTGTTAGTTTGCGCGTCAATCGGACGTCGTTATATGTTAGCGACAGGCATTACAATGTATTATTTTTATTTATATTGTGTAAATTGTAGAATTAAACATGTTTTAGTACTTTATCAAAGATTTTGCGAATTTAGGCTGTTTCTAATAGGGTTCTAATTTTTTCAAAAAATATTATATCACATTGGCAACATCGAAAAAGTACAATAATTGAAAAAATCAGCATCATGCATTACAAATTTTGCATGCCGAAAATCAAAATTGAAAACCGTTCAAATCGAGGCGAGCAATTCAAAAATAGGTAGGCTCCTTTTTTTTAAATCTTTTATTTAAGAACTTTTATACATAATGTACATGTCAGCCCTATTGTACCCTAATACAAAAGGTGGGTCCCTGATTAGAATAGAATAACAGCCCGCGCGGCACGCTCTACACGGCGCACGCGGTCTTATTGATTCTAAATTCACACTCCTATGGGTAAACAATAAATAATTGAAATGAAATAGGTACGCTAATTTTTTAAACATTTAATCAATAACTAACAGTATCACTTAAGTATAGTAAATTTATATAAAAAAAAAGTACTTTAACGAACATTTTTAAACGGTAATCTAATACTTATCATTTTTAATAAACATTTCTTATTTACTCCTCTAAATTTTTCCAAAGTGACTAGAGGCATTAATTTTAAATGATAGGTAGTCTATATGAACTTAAATTAAATTACGATAATAGTTTCTCGTTTTAAGATATAAATATGTACTTTCAATCCTTATTTTACCCTATAATAATGAATCTTAAAATTTGAAAATTACATGTAATGGTACGTATGGTATATCTAAGTGTAGTGTATCGGTCGAATAGATACATTTCTTAATGAGCTGATGATGAGAAATATAATAATACGATTTATTTCTCAATTCATATTCGAGCTAAAGGATCGGCAAATTTTTTGATAATTATAGGATCTTATGCGATCGCTTTGTTTCATCTGCCAAATAGGAATCTTTTTTAGTTAGTACCTACCTATCTATCGTATCTCATTTTGTTAAAAAAGAAAAAAGTTAGCTTAACAGATAAACATGTTATATAAAAAAATTCAGCGCGCAAAGTAACTATCACGCTTGCAAAACCCGGTACATACCTTTAACATGTGAAACTATGTCTGTGTCACAATCTGAAATATCTACTCTTTTTGGCGATATTTAGCTAGGTACTTATATGTGTAGGATTACCGGATTAGTCATTTAATATCGACCGTATTTTTTATTTATTATTATTCTTCCTTAAATTTCAAACGTTAGAAGTTTTATTTTAATGCTGCTAAGCTAAATTTAAGAAATGCAATATTTTTGTCGTATTTGACGTCCAGCAATAAGCCCTCCCGGAGACCTAAAAACTCCGTCTATTTCACTTATAATAAGTTAAGTACACTTGTACAATCATCCCTTCCTTAACAAATTTAACATACCTACCTAAGTTTGGTTGCATCAAGTGAACTCGACAAGCTTTTTAACCAAAAAATTTGACCTGCGACAAATTTTATCATACTACATAAACTTTTTGGTTGCAACCCACACTTCTAACAAACAAGGAATTTTATGATACCCATCAATGCGGGCACATCGGAAGATTTACTGGAAACAGTACGTTAAGTTCTATCAGGCTGGCTAAAACCAGGAATCCCGCGTACGCCACAATGCACGTCACGCCGATTTGCCAGTCCAGCCGGAATTTGTTTAAAGCCAAAGACCCGTACAGCACCAGCAGCGTGGACAGCAAGGAAATGGTGTTGTACGACAGCCCGCTGGAGTTTATTAACACCTGGAAGAATTTCGTAATTATTGATTACATTATTCATAATGGCGTGACATGACTAAACGGTTCTCCATATTAGAATAAATCATGAAAAATTTATTAACGTTCATTGATTGCATTAGCGTAAATTAAACGAGCATAGGGAAGGGTTAGGGTCCCCTACAACCAATAAAAAGAATTTAAAGATTTTCTTATGATGATGTATTTACATTCATTCTATCATATGGCTTGGTATTTATGCGTGCGTAGTTCTTTCTTTGTTCCCGTAGAATAAGTACTCTCAGAATGTTTTGATGCCAGATTAACCATGTAACCTCCGCTCTACCATCGGGGACATCAGGTGACCTATAACAATATTATGGTATGTGCAATTGTGTATAAATAGCTTACCCAATGATTTCCTGGTGTTGAAGGATAGAACAGCGACTTTATTAACCAGGGAAGACCGAGGCATAGCAGTATGTCGAAAGTGTTCGAACCTATTGAGTTACTTATGCCCATTGTGCCGTGACCTGAAATTAAAATATGAAAGTGAGAGGAGTCGGCCTGTCGCTATATTAATATATTTTATTGAAATTATTCATAACTTTAGATTACGACAGCTAGGATGTATGCAGAGACATTAAACTCAAAGGCGGTCATCCGTACAATGGAAAATGCGTGTCAGTGTTCTTTCTTTCTTGATTTTCCTCTTTCAGGTGGTAAAATTGCGTGATTATCGCTAGCGACTTAGATCCGTTTGTGCTAAAATCAGAAATATGACAATTGTCCTTTTGACGTTTTATGTCAGACTGCCAGAAAGTGCGTGAACGAAATTGTTTACTACCGGTCGTACTTTTGCGCGCGAGGATTTGGTGCCCGCCTTGACCATGATCCAGGATTTGGCAGATCAGGTCATATAATATTATGAATAAGCAGTTTTCATCACGAAAATTTTGCCTTACCGTAAAGCATCGGTTAGTGTTCAACTAATGTACATAACCCAGAAAAAAGTCATTGGTACTTGGTGGCGCTGGGGTTCGAACCCGACAACGTGAAGTACGAGTCGGACCCCTAACTTTTTTACCACAGTTAGTATTGCCCAAAACACCTACGATTACCATTTTCAAGGTTTCATGTAACAAAAATTCGTAATTGCAGTGTAGGTGCGTTTTTACTGTGAGGACTAACATGACATGCCTCATGCCTGTAATAGTTGATAGGCATCTACAATTCGGGTGACAGTGTTCTAAAACGAGTGTTCTCAGAGCAACAGTTTCCGAGTTATAACGGTTTTAAGTTTGACAGCTGTCACCCGAAATGTCCGAAACTCGTCGAGTCTGGAGCTTAACCTTGATACCCTTTGGTCTGTCCTTGTTTAAACCTGAAGACAACATTACAGGAATTGTTGATCATCAGCAGAAATGTTGTAGGCACCCTTCCAAGCGGACTCTTTAGGCTTGACAGAGACCTACCACCGGTAAACGACAGGTGACGTAGAAGAAAACGTAAGTAAGTTACCATGGTTGGTGACCAGCACGCTGGAAACTGCCTCTGGCAAGCTGGTGCCAGCCGCGAGCACAGTGAGGCCCGTGATGCTGTCTGGCACGTCCAACGTGTCCCCTGCACATGCAAACCTCGTAAGTTATGTAATACAAGCTAAAGAAATGCTTACGTCGATTGTTATGTAAATTAGTACCTGCATGAGGGAACTTTATTCGTATAAGAATAGGCATGAATAATTAACATGCTGTTGCATTTAAATCAGATTGGTAAAGACTATTAATGTGATTAAGTCAGACCAACCAGCCAGGCACCACCCTAAACCATAAAATTGGCAACATTTTCATTTCATTATATATATTTTTTGCCTAGGGAGGCGGTCCACTGTTGAGTATTCTCAAACACTGCGATATCCAACCCGTCTGCGGAGCGTGGAGATTATGGCATTGCGCTCCACTAATCTGGAGGAGGCTCAAGTCCAGCGGTCGATTTTTGTGGATAGTTGACGTGGGGCCCTATTTTTGAATCGCTCGTTACGATTCGAACGGTTCCCAATTTTTATTATCGTCATGAAAAATTAATATTTTGATGAATGATGCTGTGATGAAATCGAGGCAAGCGATTCAAAAATGCAGCCTCTGATCTGACTTGCTAATCACTTACCATCAGGTGACATACTTGCATATTTTAACAAGATGACAAAAGAATAATATCTAATAATAAACAATCGTGGACAAATTCATACAGGGCCATCTAGCCCCAAAGTAAGCAAAGCTTGTGTTATGAGTGTTAGATAACATAGTAGATAGAATAGTAGTAGGTACTTATTCACCACGCACCCAACACAGTGATGAGCCAGGCGACGAGGTAGGAGACGCTGCCGATCCAGACGACGCACATGACGAAGGTGGCGGGGTAGAGCGCGGGCCGCCGCCGGCAGTCCGGCACCGAGGCCCAGAGCACGAGGCCGATGGGCCACGTCAGCACCCACAGGAACTTGCGCGTCGCGGTCGCCTTCTCGCCGGGCCACGACCAGATCGAGCTCACACTGGCCTCTGTTAACATTACGAGTATAGCTACAATTCGGTCTGAATACGGTTTTAGAAATACCCGCCTCATAATAAGGATAAATAAATAAATTATTATTGTGACATTATACCCCTGTAGTACATCCTTTAACGGTGCTGTAATATAGGATATCGATGACCAACACTATGGCTATTGTTGTGAGACGATATACAAACGAAATTGTAGGTAATTAAATTACTGTGATGGCGCGTTTTCTGTGTAGTCGGAATAATTTGCGGGCTCTACAGCCCTGGGTCCGATTTGACCATGATACAGGATTTGGCAGATCACTGAATTAGCGACTGCCGTCTGTCATTAGTGCCCCTGTTAGTGTAACCGGGGAACCCGAGTAGATTGGATCATGGTCGAATTTTCCGATTGTAATAGCATGTAATAGTGTAGATTATTCAATGCTCAAGAAGCGATGGCTTGAACACCGTTTTAAGGATGCATGCCATTAAACTAACCATCAAGAATGCAGACCGAGAGAAGTGGACAAAGAAAAGTAGGCGAGCGAGAGCACAACCGGGACTGACGCCAGATAGATGACGATGATGAACGAGAAGGGGGGACTTTTATTCTGTGGTAATCTATACATCAATGTCAATTTTCGCTGTCTCTCCCTATGTATGTATCTATGTACGCTTAGATCTTTTGAACTACGTAACGGATTTTAATGTGATTTTCAACAATCAATAATGTTATTCAAGAGGAAGATTTATATCACTAGTATAGCATAGTTTGAACCTGAGCTGGTAGAGTCGTGCCGCTTGTTGTTGTTCAACTCGCCGGTGGCTTGTTCGACGTCGGTCGGAGCGGGTCGGCTCAGCCGGATGCCGGGGTCCAGGGAATTGTTTGCCGTCTTATCTGGAATTTGGAACTTAGATTTGTATGGATTGCATATATATTTTATCACCTTTTTTACTACGTCTGTCTAACTTGCCAGGCATGTATCCAACAAAGGGTGTGAGGTCGGATGGGATTTTCTGTATTAATCGTCTTGTCATTTTAGGATTGGATTATGATTGTGGATTGCATATAGTAAGATAGTGATGCCTCTGTCATTCCTAAGTACCTATATAAGTATGTTCAAATGCGAAAGTAACAATCAATACGTATTCGAGACTATTTTTGTTGTCTTCTGAGGAATTATATATTTACGAAGTGTGTGCGTATGAATGTATTAAGTTTTATTGCATCGTTTTTCTGAGATTAGTGAGAATATCAATAAATTATGATCAATGTGTATTTTTCTTTATTATAATTAGGTTAACATGTGTAATTTCTGTTTACCTTTGATCAGTAGTGGTGTTATTTCGGAGTACAATTTCGGTTTGCGTGGAATGCAGCAACCACTCTTGAAGAAAGAACCTAGGCGGCCGTTGAACACCATCGCTGTAAAACATATTCTGAACTGTAAAACAATATACAGGTATCGGTCGTACTAGCCGATGTGTATTATTCAAGGCCGATATCTGTATTATAGATAGTGACACTGAAAAAATGGGTCATAGGTGGCGAACGGAAAACACACGTTCGTCGGTCATAGGTAAGTTACATACAATAATTCAAGCTGGGATATTTTGAATTTTCGATTATTCTTTTCGAGCAATTTCTTTATAGTAGATGGAAAGACACATGAGAGATCACTGCCGCCCGTAGATACCGGACATCCTGCAACACCAGCCGTATTTGACAGCTCCGCTTGCGTGATGCGTGTATGGTAGAAAATTGACAAGTCGAAGTTCGACTATTTCTACCAACATCTACGAGTACATTGACTCTGATTGTGTGGGATCATCCGCCAATCCGCCTCCTTTGTACACCCAGTACACCGAAAGTACGTGAATTGTCTATGGACCAAGAATTTCTACCACAAACAGCTTATGTCAGATAACGTTAGCCTGTGTCAGAAAACGTTAGCTTATGTCAAATCTCATAAATTTTTTCTACCACAAACGATTGTAGATTAACGAAACCTCTTGGCTAAGGCCGCAGGGGTGGTTAACGCTCTGACACCTTTGAGAAACTTGTAGGCGCGTTTATTAAACTGCAAGTGGGATAGTTTTTGCATTCTAGTCAGTTTGGGAATGTATGTTTGCTCGGAAAAATAACCCTAATATGGCCGCAATATGCCCAATATTGGTGTGGTGTCCGGCAGAGTAGAATAGCACTAACCCATTACACTTGTGGGTGTCGTACAAGGCGACAAATGTTTTCGAAGCAAAAGATCTAGAGTCTCCGTAGGCTGGAAAATGGACAGCAGCGTTTTCCATTGTTATATTTATAACACTGCGATCTCCAACCCGCCCGCTAAGCTTGGAGATTATGGCAAATCCCCTTTCGTGGTCGAGGCCTTAAGTCCTGCAGTGGACTGTTATGGGCTGTGATGATATCCCTAATATTGCGATATTCCATGCATCTTACCAAGAATGTAAAGCGTGTACATGAGCACGAGCAGCAAAGCCTCGTGCCAGTAGACGCGGTCGTCGAGCAGCGTCAGCACCAGCGCTATCACCGCCACCGCGTACATCAGGCAGTCACGTGACACCGACCACCAATCCAGATCTATCACCTGCACGCACATCAATATACATTAACTATTTTAAAAGACGTAAAAAGTTGGTCCTTGTGGAAGCGTACCCAAGGTGCTGGCAGCATTACCTCTCTGAATGGCAATGCATATTCTTTGCGCGAGGTAGCTGCCAGCTCTTCCGTTTACATTCCAATAGGCATACAGGCTTTTAGGGGTAATGGTTTATAGGTTTAATCAAAGGGAGTAATCTCATTCTCCTCTACCAGCTACATTAAGGGAAACGGAAGCTTTTCCGTTCCCCTTATTTAGGAATCTTGTTAAAGGAATACCTATTCTATACTAAAAAAATTCTACAAAGTGTCAGAATGCCTGACCAAAAATATAAAATATATATATCATCTTCTTGTATCTCATCACCATGAGCTGTTGTTGACCAGCCTGATCCATATAAAGCGACAGTCGTGAATAATTGTAATCTTGCCCTTAGACCAGAGATAGTTTCATATGAAAGCGCCATACCCTGGGCGCGATGAGTGCGCAGCAAGCAGGCACGGCAAGCACGTTGAATACAGCCGAGCCCACTACGGCACCCACTCCCAGGTCACCTTCCGTCACGAAAGTGCCCACACAGTTGATAAACAGTTCTGGACTGGAGCTCGCTGCGGCCATGAACGTGGCACCCGCTATGTCCGACTCTAAATCCAGCCCTGGAGATTATAAGGTTATAGTTACTTTTCTGAAGAGGATTACAAGGACATATTTATGTTCTTTAAGTCCTGTCTAACAGTGGGGTGAAGATTTTTGCTTCTAAATAGGTAAAACCCACACTGTAACTCCGTTTATCTTCAGTCCTTACAAGATTTTAAAGAGCAAAGAGCCCTCAGTGCGTCTCACGTATTCATATTCATACTTTTTTTTTGGGTCTGATTCCGCAAAAGAAACTAGCAGCTAGTCTCAGGATTCTTATCTTGACCAAAATTGACATTAAAGGTCGGAGGTATTACTTATGTGGAGATTAAAGTATTCATGATGCAGCGTAGTGGTAATACAAGCACAATTAAATACTTATACCTTACAGTTATGTCTTGTTAGTAATACTTGAAAACGTAGCTTTTGATTACATAATGTGATTAATAGTTGGCAGGCGGGAGAACACCTTATTTTTTTCTATATATATCTACAATTATCTTATCAGCAGCATTTATGAGTAAACATAAACATCTTATATACATTGTTGCAATTTATCAATATATTCTGCTACTCAATCGAATCTTATCAATTAGAAAACACTTAATAATAACTTCAATTCATCTTTAAAACTGTAGCAGAATGAATTAATGTATTAACTATGAATCGTAAATGCTATGGGTGGGCTGGATCTATACTTTGTGTGGGTAGGCGATAGTTATAGGTGGGCAGTCTGCACGTTTATTTTACCGAGTCCTTAGAGAAAAATCCTACTAATAATGTTATTATGTTATACGACAGATAAACTGGCAAGCGAGCCACCTGATGGAAAGTGGTCACCGCCGCCTATGGACATCAGCTCCAACAGGGGCACTACCAATGAGTTGCCCGCTTCTGAGGAGACCTCTAATATACCTCTTGAACGATCCCATGTCTTAGTCCAAAGCCAAGATAAGGCATAGTTACATACGCTTTAAGTAGCTCATTAACTAGACTCTAGCTAAAGTCCAAACTGGATAATTTGTAACAAATAAGATTTTATGTCGATTTTGTTATTTAACAATAATTTATCATTATGTACAGACCCAATTTAAATCGTTAGATTGTGTAATCTAAGTGATTAATAAAATAATTGATTCATAGTAATGCGTAAAATTGAGTGATTCACTTACGTTCGCATATTATCTCGATGGCTGGCACAAAATACTGCTCGCAAATGGTGCCCAACAGCAAGAAGCAATATACAGCTAACACGCAGTGAATAAATATGAAGCCCTGAAAAATATATGGTGTTTGTCAGAAGTAATTTATTTAAATAAATAAAAACATACATTTGGTTTATAAAATTAAGAATTTACATTGTTACACTGCAACAAATCAGGTGTGTTGTCCTGACTCAAGTCTATAGTTAATAATGCCTACCTTATGTCTCAAACTTTATAAAGACCTATCACAGCTACATTTTTAATATCTTGGGAAATAAAATCAATTTCGCTTTTTTTCCCACTTAATTATTGTGTATGTGATTTTATTATCTTACAAGTAGGTAAGTTATCAACTGCATTATTTACAAACAAGGGTCGTGTGTCATGCACTCGAATCCACAAACATTAACTAACAATTACTAAAACGTAATCTTAGTTCAATAAATACTTGTTTCATTCATTCATATTGTCGGGCGCGGTCCGTTTTTGCCTGGCATTGTCGGGCGTTACCTGGCTCTGCCTGGCTCTGTCGGGTTCGGTCTGGCTGTACCGTCCGTCGCCGTCGTAGGCTGCTGTGAGAGTGCTGCGGCTCTGGGTAGGCCGGTATTTCATTGTTTCCTTCCTACTTTCCAATCGTTATACCATTCGACAATTGAATGAGATATTTAATGTCTAACTCAATAAAAAAGTTATGATTGATTTTATTTGAATAATACTTGTCTCAGTAAAGTAGTATTACTATGCTTTCTCACAGTACTCGCCCTCATAGTAACGTTCTTACGGATGTAATCCTAGTCTACAACAATAATTAGTGTATTGTAAAAGTCGTAGGTGGATTGAAATGGGGTTTTTCAAGAAATAAATAATATCAATATCATTTATACCTTGGTTGTCTGGAAGAGAGCATGTTAGTGATAAGACCGCCTAAGGCTTTATATATTTGTAATCTTTATGTACCTATAAAATACCCCACCTCTTCCCGTGGGTGTCGTAAGAGGCGACTAAGGAACAAACCCGAAAGATGGGCAGCAGCATCTTTGTGGGTGCATTTACATCTACTGCACTGCGATCGCCAAGCGAGTCGTGCGCCAAGCGTGGCGATTATGGCAACACCCCCGATGACAAGCACAAGCCATGCTATTCCGGACACGGTAACGGCGGGGCAGGGGGTGCGAAGAATCACCGGAAGCGACCAGGTTACCACAAAGCACGACCACTGGCCCTGGCTACATACAATGTCTACTGCGGACTGACGAAAAGCTCGTAGAACTGGAGGAAGTGGTAAGCAGATTACATTGGGACATTATAGGGTTATCTGAAGTCCGAAGAAAGGGGGAGGACTCGATAATCCTGAAGTCCGGAAATCTGCTTTATTTTCGGGAGGGTGACCAGTTGCCCCTAGGCGGTGTCGGGTTCCTCGTCCACAAATCCCTCGTGAACAACATCGTCAAAATCGAGAGTGTGTCGTCTGGGGTAGCGTACCTTATACTCAGAATTACCAAGCGGTATTCGTTGAAGGTCATACAGGTCTAGGCACCGACTTCGACTCACTCCGACGATGAAGTGGAGGCTATGTATGAGGATATTTCTACAGCCATACATACCTCCAAGACGCATTACACTGTTGTCATGGGGAATTTCAACGCGAAACTGGGCAAACGAAGCGGAGACGAGTTGTGAGTGGGGCAATTTGGAATTGGAAGTCGGAACGCCCGTGGCCAGATGCTGGCCGGCTTTATGGAGAAGAAGGGACTCTTTATGATGAACTCATTTTTTAGGAAGTCGGATAATCGCAGATGGACGTGGGTTAGTCCCGATGGTATCTAAAAAAATGAGATTGACTTCATGACTTCATCCTATCTACGAAACGGCATATATTCAAAGATGTCTTGGTGATCAACAGTGTTAAAATTGGCAGTGATCACCGCTTGGTAAGAGGTACATTGAATATCAATCCACAGCTAGAAAGATCCAGATTGATGAGGTCCAAGCTCCGGCCTATACCCATCCAAATCCAAAACCCCGAAAGCTTTCAACTCGGATTACAAAATCGCATCGAGTGCCTAGGAGAGTGGAAACTGTCTATATGGTTGGGTCAAAGTTTTATAAAGCCTGCCGTACAAGAAGGACAAACAAAATCTCAGATGATACCCTCAAACTCATGAAAGAAAGACGCGAAATGACTCTGCAATCCCCTGATGATGTCTCTCAATTTAGGCTACTTAATCGACAGATCTCCAAGTCTCTGACTCGCGACATACGCCGCTTCAATACTACCAATATTGAGGCGGCGATCGAGCGTAACAAAGGCTCTAAAGTCTTTGCGAGAGATCTGTCGATTGCACAGAACCAGTTGACGAGACTAAAAACGGATGACGGCAGAGTTGTTTCGACAAAGTCCGAGGTTATGAAGTCGAAAGGTTCTATGGACAGTTATACACGATAAACACGGGCACCTGTTACCAGTATGGCAAAATACCCCAGAGCCAAGTTAACCCGACACTACACTGAAGATATCCCGGACATCAGCCTGTACGAGATTAGTATGGCTTTCAAACAGCTTAAGAACAACCAGGCCGGGTGACGATGGAATTACGGCTTAGCTTTCTGAAGCTGGTGGTTACGAAGCTGTTCTATTTCGTCATCCTCGAGGGAAAAACGCCAGAAGCATGACCTCTGCAGTGCCTCTCAACAAGTAGGTCTTAAAATGAACATGGACAAGACGAAAATTATGTCGAATGTCCATGTTGTGCCTACTCCAGTGACAGTTGGAATCATTCCACTTGAAGTTGTTGAAGACTATACATACCTAGGACAAATAGTCCAGCTGGTAGAGCCAATTTCGAGAAAGAGGTCATTGACTAATCCAACTCGATTGGGCAGCGTTCAGGAAGCTACGCCATATATTTTCGTTCCAATTACCGCAGTGTCTCAAGACGAAGGTCTTTGACCAATGTGTGTTGCCTGTGATGACTTATGGAACTGAAATGTGGCCGCTTACTGTGGGCTTTATAAGATAGCTCACTGTAACCCAAAATTGATTGTCAGGCTTAAGTGGCAGTGGGCAGGGCACATAGCTCGAAGAACAGATGGCCGATGGGGCCGTAAAGTTCTCGAGTGGCGACCACGACCTGGTAAAGATCGGTCGCCGGTACCAAATGGATGCGGAAGGCCTCTGTGAACACATCTGCGGGAGGCCTAGGCCAAACCTATCTAGGCTATCGCGCAACGAGACTCTGAGCACACTCTTTTAAGATACTAATTAATTAATATTGGCTAGTGACTCTTCGAACCGAACTCTTCCCTACGATCGATTAGTATTTCTAGGCTTCCTAATAGGTAATCTAGGCCTCGTAGACGGACCACGGACAACGTAGACGTCTTTAAAGACTGTGTACAAGAAAAAATCCACTTTGTAGTGATTACCAGTGAGCCACATTATAGTCACAACTGCCATAAGGATGTGAGGCACCCCGTTTCGTTTACTAATAGAACCTACACAAGAGGATATGTAAGTATTATCGCTACGAAATGTCGAAGTTTGGACCACAAAAATATTGTGCCAGGCCGTGCACACTCAAACCAACATTTTGTGGGTCTCCTAAAGGTCGATCACTCCCTAACAAAGTGGAATGTTTCTTGTATTCGATAACATAGGATAACTAACAGCGCACATTATTACAGTAGCACAGAATAAAAAACGCCTCTAGTAGTAATCTATTTTGTTGCAATAGACATACATACGGGAATCAAATTGAAAACACACTTGATGCTCAAGTGACACAAATATTGCAGAAACTATTTGCAAAGCGAAGACTTTATCTAACGAGCGTGAAGAATATGAATCGACGCAGTGTATCCAGTATCAATGTGATTACTGTGTATCATACAAAGTTAAGTGTGTTACTTTATTATCAGAGTTATTAATCGTTTGTAAACAAATAATCGCAGTGCTTATTCCGGCTTGTTGATAAGTAATTTTCCTATTACTAAAGTGTTTGTCTTGTGTTTGTTCCAGTGGCCATGATGACTATCTTACAGGAAAGAATTTATGGGCGGGTGGAGCTAGCACTCGTAGCTCGCAACAGGAAAACCCAATGTTCGACGATTTCCGAAATAAAGTGGTCTTTACTGTTGCTAGACAAAAGTTACGATCTACACTGTGAAGCAAATTTGATTATGTGTGTATTTTTGATATTTAGAATAAAAGTCGCATAGTAACTTTGTTTAGTTTCTTAACAAAACAAGTAAGTAAGATCAACGAAATATGGTATTTATTAAACTAATATCCCTACGTAATTTTCCAAGTACAAAAAGTAGTAGTATGTAGGTAATAGGTACGTTTTCCTTTGTTTTATTTATTATATTTTACGTGCCTATTTAGACGATGTTTTAGGTAACACACAGTAACACACTTGGACAGTGTGTTACCTAAAACACAGTAACAGACTCGTGTGTTGACTCGCGACCAAATATAGCCTCATTTCTTAGCCGGTATGATAGTTGCACATTTATCGCCTTAAAGCAGTATATTCTTTTTGTGAAGAAAATCGGCCTTAAACTGCGAAAAACTAAATGTACCAACCGGATTCACACCTTTCCATCGAGCTCACATCAAACAAAATGACTGATTAGCTCTGAGACACTAACGTAGCAGTGCTAGCGCTACAAAAAATGTCGTCAATGTTGCCATTAGAGATACGAGTGTGTTATATTATATGGTATTCTAGTGTATTTTTAATCGTTATTTAAAGGTAAACCTATCGTAATTAATAATAAATAATATTGTCAAATTAACATTTTTGAACGAATGTTAGAGATTCATGAACGATGTTTAGGTAATCTTTGAGCATTCAGTACTAATTAACTAAAAGTTAGGTTTCTAAATATGTTTTTTATCATATAATACCATATGATATAACAAATGCGTATGCTCTACCTCCTTCTTGTTAGAGTTCAGTAATAGTCTAGGCGAAATATCACCCACATGTATGGAGAAGGTAGAACAAATTCTTAACAAGCTGATTGGTGTTTTATTTTATACCTATGCATGTACCTATGCCCTCATCTTGTAAAAAGAATCCCTAGCCGCAAGTATAGAGCTTTTGGTGTCATCATCACAGCCCGCATCAGTCCACTGCAGGGCTTAGGGCCTCTTCCACGAAAGGGGAGGTTATTGCCATAATCTCCACGCTTGGCAGGCGGGTTGGAGATCGCAGTGTTTAAATAAACACCACACGGCCAATATTACGGCCATATTAGGGATATATTTCCGAGCAAACATACAAATGAACAGACATTCCCAAACTGACTAGAATGCAAAAACTATCCCAATTACAGTTTTATAAACGCCCCTTCAAGTTCCTCAAAGGGCTTTTGGTGTGAGTGGCCCAAAAGCACCCGTTTTTATTCTTTCATAAATAACTCGAAAACAGTGCGTCCTACGGGAATATGGCTTATTATTTAAATGCTACAAAATCTCTACAACTTTTGCTTTATTTGCCTTTTTTATAGTCTCAATCGTTTCAGAGCAACACACTCTGTTGTGGCGGTAGGTACAACACAATTTTCTTAAGGAAATAAAATGTACATGTGTACGCAGTTTTCGAGATATTTATGAATAACAAAAAACGGGACCTTCCGGGCCTCTCACACTAAAAGCTTTACAGGTAGGGATAGGAACCTTTTTACATAAATACTTGTAAAACAACAATCAGCTTGTTGGGAATTTGTTCTACCTTCCGATGGCATTTCGCCTGGGCGTTGTAGAATATATTTCTAAATAATTGTATAGTTATGATAATACAATAAAATCGCGTTGCTTCTCGCCTGTTACTTCTCTTTCGTAAGTACAGCTTGCAAAGCTTATGGCCGTTTTTACTTTGTGCTTGTACTCAGCTATTGCTATTGCCCAGGGGGTCTATTCTCGTGCTGTGACATCTTGAATTCGAATTTTTTTGACCACAAATCTTGTTTAATAATGTAAAATATTTTCACATACAATTTCGACAATCGTATAATGTTGAAGATAAATTTAAGTGACGTTTTAATACAGATTTGTGGCTAGAATTATATTATATAATAAATGTCTAATTTACTATGTCACAGTGAAAGAATATATCCCCATACAATATGTCCACAATTCTCGCGCTTGCGACATTAGAATTCGACAAATAAATGCCTTTGACTTTAACTTTTGACTTTGACATTTTGCTCTAGCCACAAATATCTAATAAATAGTCACTAAATGTCTATTACCCAGCTATCCAAACAAATTATACTCAACGATTTTCGCTAATCCTTTATTGTCGAAGATCGTATTGAATTACAGTTTTAGCAGAGATATTTAGATAGAAAAAATGTCGACATCGAAATGGCACAGCGCGAGAATTACACTCCAGTCATTTTCACGATGTGTTTTGTTAATTAGTACCACAGAGCGAAAAAGATAAATACATCTCTGATCAAGAAGGTAATATTTAATTTAATTAGGTACTATGATTTGTATCGCTACGTCACTTACGTGCTGCCTCTGCGTGCGGGTGAGACCATCGGGCGGGAACTCGAGGATCGCCGGCGGTGTGCAGTTCCTGCCTCCTTTCTCCAGCAAGATACCCAATAAATGGCGCGACGAAAAGCTTTCGCCGTTGGCTGTCAACAAGAAACATTATATCGATAACATTTTACATAATTTGGCAACTAAGGGACCTTTTAAATCGACCGATAATTTATAAAAGTCAATAGAAATTGCAGAAAAAAATTTAAACTTTACCTCCGTCGTAAACATCAACATTTGCAGGATTCTCAGCAAATACGCGCGAGTATAACATATACACGGACGGAATGCCGAAAAAGAGGATCACTCTAACAACTATTGCAATTCTAGCTTTGCACTGATATTGCTTAGTCCTTATTAACATGTTTGCCATTTAAAACGAAATACTGTGCTACTGACTAGATAAACAAATTACGCTAAGCGAAAATTAAACAAGATTTTTTCGTTTCAGTTGTTGTCAAATGAAGAACTCGAATATTTCGCTGTATACACAGCTAAATAGCATGGATACACAGGTCACGGAGACGTATACATAAATTGACATAGAAGCCGCGCGCTAACTTCAAAAGTCCACAGGTTACTGTTAGGAATAATTCCTTGCGGCCCTTGAGTTAAATAAATATTTATCAGTGAGTAGATATTAACTATTATTATTGGAAAGGAAAGGTTCGTATCAAATATCGATAGTAAACACATGTCGTTAAACAGCTTAGATAGATAGGTGGTCAGGTAGCCGCCGGAGTGATTTGTCAACACGTGTTTCTCAGAGCATACTTTGTAATTATCAGGCGCCGCTACGAGTGTGTGGAGCCCTAGCGATCCTTCATAATCAGCTGTGACTACAGCCAGCCACTGTCTGACATACACATACCTACAGCTGATACTCAAAAAATCGGATACATTAATACTTAGATTATATAACTACACTATTTGTGAAGTTTGTTTAAATTGTAGGGAATGCCTTACCTACCTACATGATTCAAAACTACACTTGTAAAGCTTGACTATCGAACCACCTCATATTTTCCATGTAGGTAGGTACGTTCATACATTTCTGGCGTTACAAATCAGTCTAACTTAATAAAAACTAATTTTATTTTATTAGGATTTCCTATAGACAATGATTACTTCTGTAATACGATATCTCATTTTTGGACAATTCATAAAACGCCTGATTAAACTGAGCAAAATTGCTTGGTCATTGATAAATACGTTTAAAATTCAGACTAAACACAAATATTTAAATAATGATTACAAATATTTGTGCCGTGCGGGGATCGACCTTAAACCAGGGTCATTACTAACTCAGAGCTCAGTTAAGATAGCCAGTCAGTGGTTTGAAGGTATCATGCTGCCGTTTTTCAGCTTTCGTATATTACTTTGTTAACAATGTACGAGTAACTACTATTTAGGTATGTACTTCTCAACGGTTATTTTTTATCTTTACATTATCCACATGCAGAGTGTCAAATGGAATCGAAACTCTGGGTTTGGGATACAACAATCAAGGCTGCTAGTATGATATTCTGATATACTGATATTCTTATCAAGGCGGACCCCGGCCCTCTTACTCGAGAACACAACCGGGACATTAGCACCAAGATTATTACTTTTTATATTGCTGAGTGATAAACACTCGGTGATAGAAGACGCATCACTCGATAATGGATGCAATTTATGATATTTTTTAATCTATTGCCGACCTACGTAAACGAAATCAATTTTATATTTTTCGTAACATAATCTAACAATGATCATAAATAATAGTATAAATAAATAATTTTGTCGTGCAAAATGATAAAGTATAGTTTTTACCTCTCCATAAACAGGCCTTAGCCTCGGGACAAATAATGAAACCATGTTTAAAGGCCGATCCACACGACACCAACTTATGCTTGCAAAGCGCGTTTGTACAAACGAAGTTTGCGCAAACCCACCCGTGGACTACCACCGGGACGGGACGGGACATGTAGACCCGGCTTAAGATTCAGCAGCATCATAAAAAAGGTCTTTCTTTAATTAGGAAAAAAAACACAAAACTGTTTTTTCTAACAAATTAAATTGTAACTTAATCGGCAACAATTACAACATACTGTATCACAACAACACGAATAAATTATTATTGTTATTCATGACATGACACGTGAAAAGCGAGTGACGTTACAATATTTTTGTTTTATTTCGTGTTGGCTGTCATATGGCGTGAAGTTCTAATGCGATTGAAAATAGTTTGCAATGTTTAGGGTACTTCATAGACCATGCAACTGCATACAGGTTGCTCCTGAGTGATAGATGTTAAATCGCTGATTTTTCAGTAAATACTGGACTGATTGTTATGATACTTTGCAGTTTTGTTTTAAATACCCTACTCCACTAGTAGTATTCGGCTTTGTCCAAAGCGTAAGGTCACCTGTATAGTTCATAGTCTGTGCTCTCCAGCACGAAAAGGGAACGTTTGCAAGAGAAAAAGTGATTTGAATTTTGAGCACTACATACACTGCGATGACCATAGAGAAAAAAAGTTATCTACAGAAGCAGAGAGAATATACCGAGTTTCAATGAGGAGTTTTCCAGTAGGTATTGATAATTGGTTTCAAAAAGCATCAACAGATGGCGCTCCTACAATATTGGTAATCTTTTTATTATCTGTATGATGGTGGCAGTGATTTCATGCAGCCAACTAATACTAAACTTAAAAATAAAATGTTTATTAAGATAAACATAATTGTTAAAGGTTGAACGAAGTGTAAAAAGAAATATTTATAGAAGTTGGCACTTTGTTCCATTATTATTACAACCTCTAAAATGGTTGAAAACTATTGACAAATACAATATTATCTAATACAACGTACCCAGTGTTTATATCCTGTTTGCTAAGAACCTATTTCAAGCGATTATCAATTACCAAAATTGTCGGGGCGCCATCTAGTGAGTGGTTAGGAAGGAATGATACCTATCGGAAAACTGCTCATTCGAGACAAAATGTCACACATCTCTATAACACACACACTAATGCAAATACAGGGACGGAACAAGGCAGCCCATCTGCAATGATATATTGTGCTATGAATTTCCACTCGTAACGAATATAAACAAATCTGACTTGTGAGTATATTTCGCTCCGGATGTTTTTGTCATAGGAGAGTGCGTCGACGTGGACGACTATAATAACAGGTTCGTGGAAACTGTCTATATGGTTGGGTCAAAGTTTTATAAGGCCTGCCGTACAAACAGAACAAACAAAATCTCTGACGATACCCTCAAACTCATCGAAGAAAGACGCGGAATGACTCTGCAATCCCCTGATGATGTCTCTCAATTTAGGCGACTTAATCGACAGATCTCCAAGTCTCTGACTCGCGACATACGCCGCTTCAATACTACCAATATTGAGGCGGCGATCGAGCGGAACAAAGGCTCTAAAGTCTTTGCGAGAGATCTGTCGATTGGACAGAGCCAGTTGACGAGACTGAAAACGGATGACGGCAGAGTTGTTTCGACCAAGTCCGAGGTTTTGAGGGAAGTCGAGAGGTTCTATGGACAGTTATACACGACAACACGGGCACCTGTTACATTAAGACATCATATTTAAAATGCTATTGAACATTTCGAGCAGTGCTTCTTTGATCGCAACATCAAAATTAAAAATTGTTTTCTTGAAACAGAATGGGGCAAAAATATACTCATTATTATCAGTGGTTATTGCGGAAATCAGGAGAGGTGAAAAATTGTGTGTTTAAGAATAAGAATTTTATGACTCGCGCTTTAAACTCACTCTCTCTATGCTGAGTCACTCGCTATGCTCGTGATTCAATTCTAGACTACTTCGCTAAAGTCGGCAGTTGCAGCAGAAAATAACTTCGCTCTCTTGTATAGCAAATAACTATTGTCATTTGTCACTTTTTTTGGTTTAGGTGCGACTTTTTATGCCAAAAATTAATTGTTCACCGCATCACAGAAATATATTTTTAATTTCTCAGATCAACAAAGATACCTATTTGATATTTATTCATAAAACAGCCCATCTACCTATACATGGTATAAAACAAAGTCGCTGTTCGCCGTCTGTCACTATGTATCTATGTACGCTTAGATCTTTTAAACTAGGCAACGGATTTTAATGCGGTTTTCAATAATAGATATAGTGATTCAAGAGGAAGGTTTATAAGCAAGAAAAAGGGTAGGTAGTGGTAAAGTAGGTATGCGAACGAAGTCGTACTGGATCCGCTAGGTTTTATATATAATGCGAAACAACTAGACTTCCCACATCCCTGATGACACTATCAAAAGCAGGCACCTGAGGCTGGGATATTTTATTTCTTAAAATATTTTATTAATACTAGAATAAAATCAATAAAAGTTTAAAAAAACATTACTAGAATTGTACAAAGAATACAGAAAACTGGTATTTATTTACATAAACAGTGAATTGTTATAGAAATTACATATCGTGTTCTTAAGACCAGGCAAATATCCCAGAATTTGAGTTTTTAAAACAATCTGAGTCATAGACTACTGTTTTAAACATATATATATATATATATATATATATATATATATATATATATATATATATATATATATATATATATATAGTATGGAATCATGTGGTCAATAGTACGGACTCATGACGATGAAAACGGAAGTGGGAGTGCGTCCTCTGGTGGGGCGTGCTGACAGAGTCTCGACGGCACGACTCGGGCCGAGTGGCGGCCATTCTTGGCGCGACCGCCGCCGAGGAGTGACGCGTCTTGAAACTGTCTCCACATTTCGTTTATACAAAGTGTTATTTACGTTTGGAAATAAAGTAATTTTAAAATCACTGTTGAAATAAGAAAGTTAATTACCTCAACTGCCTACATTGTGATACTGCTCTGATTTCAAGTGAAATTATAAGTGATGTGCATAAATGAATTGGAATAAATACAGTGGAGTAAATGTGAACCTTTTCTTTAATTTATTTGGACGATCTAATACTGATATCACCACCCTGATGACAATGATCCTGATACACCCTTTCCTTCACGCGACGATATCAGAAGCGGTGATGACGAACGTAACGCCCAAGAGATGGTATGATGAAAAGCGACAAAGAAAATACAGATACGCTTCGTGAAAGCGTAATAATAAAAGGAAAGTGATTACTCGATCCAGTTGAGTTGCCTACATTAAAATGTAAAATGATTTAACACGTTAAAAGCGCAGCCAAGAGTCCAAACACCCCGAGATATAAGACAAAGACTTCGTCAGAGAGATTGGGGGATTTATAATGTAAACAACAAATCATCTGTACCAAATTGGTCATTGTCAAGGCAGACCCCGGGCCTTCGAGATACCACTGGGATATTGACACAATTATTAAAAATCGAGTGAAAATTACTATGGACGGCACTTTGGTATGGTTTCTTTGTTTTTGCGAAACTTAATTTAGATTTCTCATGTAAAACATTTTCCTCATTTAAAAAATAATTTTGTTAGTTTAATCATTTGCGTAGTTCTAAATTAGAGTTTATTCAATGACTTTAAAGTAATTGCTTAGATTTAGATTCATTTAGCAGTGTGGTTTGACACCACAATTAAATTAATTGCTTAGATTTCTGCAGATAAAATTCAATCAAACGATTAAAAACGGTGTGTATTATTTTTTTATTTTTTAAGTTTTACTAATACAATTTTTTTCTTCTATTGCATAACAATGGTGTACAACGGTTCGCTTCACCTACGAGAACAACATTGCAATGCAACGCTGGACTGGTAGCCTCAACGTGATTGTTTCAACGTGGGACGATGGTAGACAATCTGCGAGTAATGCGGACATGACTGAGAAACGATGTGATATTAACAGTTCCTCTCTATCTGGTGAGTCCTATACATCATTATTATTTGGTAAAAACCTGTGCTGAAAAGAGGCTCCCTAGCGGATTTTAGGAGTTATTTACTTTGATAATTCAGAATAGTATTCTGACAGACACACTATTGATACCCTTAGTAGAGAGAAGTGCAGGTTTATTTGTATTTTTAGTGAAACTACAAATAGAAAGAATGTAAGCAAAACAAAAAGAATGTCATTTATGTTACAGGTCAGTGTTACAATTTGTTGGTATAGATGTCAAAAACTACTGCCAAGTTTAATAAATGTTAGCTTTTGCGGGTACCTAGGTCAATTAATGTGGGCTGCCTGATATAATATTACTGAGAAAAAAAATTACTCCACAAAAATAGTAAGAATTATGTTAAATCCCTCCCAATGTTACAATACAGTGTTTAAAGTAAAAAAGTGACATTTAATCTAAGATTATTTTACCATCTTGAAACATGGTATGCTATGATTTTACTTATTACCAACATCACGTCAGTTATCGGAAAACAAGAATAAGAAATACTTGAAAGCATAGTCCTATTATTTTTATAAATTGAGTACGTAAGCATCATTATGGTGGTGCTGCTGCTGATTGACTTCTTCTTCTTGATCGTTGCCTCACTGCTGAGGATCGTGACATCTTCGGAGTTTGTCAACTGCATGTCACCATCGGTTTCGATCAGTCACCTCATGTAATGCGACGTTGACGGATGTATCGTTAATCTCTTTGGACTTCGGCCTCTGAGTCTCTTGCCTTCGACTTTTCCCGTCACTATAAGTCGTTCCAGATTGCTGATTAAGTAAATATTTGATAATAACAGTGTGGCAGGAATGCCGTTGCAGTGAATTTGTGGAACAATTAGCTGGTGTACTTTAGGATGTTGTGTCTTAGAGATAGGATAGGCTTCGAATGTGCAAAATTTCAGTAATGACCCAGTACAGATCTCCGCGATATCTATGAGAGCGGGACAACACGCCAACATGTATCGAAAAAAAAAAGAGAAAAATTGTTAGCGTGTTTATTTACATTTAACCGGAGACATTCGAATGAAATTTTCCATATTTCAGTACAATGTTTGTTATTGTGGTTGTAGTTTCCCAATGTTATAGAAGATATCCGCGGCAACAATGGGATCACCCATAAACGTTTAGAAAATTGAAAAAAAAGGGGTAGTTTGGTTAGTAATTTAATTTTAAGTTGGTATCAAGTTATTAATCGAAAAAAAAAGTAAATACGAGTAAGTGAACTGATTGACGATAGATAATTTCGAATTATGTTTTGAGTAACTAAAGATAAACCTGTGACTTAGTTCGACCGAACACCATTTGTACTATGTTAATGTGACTAAGTTTGACCTGGATAAAGACTTTGTTAGACGGATCTACCTAAGAAGCTAACTCAATATGTGACGATTATCGAGCCGAGGTTTTTATAAGATTTATGTGATAGTTTTGTTTTCTCAAAATTTGTTGCATCATCGGATGAAGGTTATCGTGTTTTATCAATGATGGTGGGCTGATGGAGGCTATGGGAGAGTTTTATGGTTGCTTACCGGCCTGGTGGAGGCTATGGGAGCGTGGCTTATAGAAGGTAGTTGTTCCAAGCTTTGTGAGAAAATGTTGAAAGTCCAGATATTTTGGTGATTGTTGAATAGTCGACTTCGAGTACTGAAATTTCTTTTATTACCGATATAAAGTAACTTTTTCGAGTTCTGTTGTTGTACCAGTAAGATGAGGCAGTGTAAGCAATGGTGAGATTTTATATCCATCTGCCAGTACAAGTTTAGTAGTACCTGAACTGTTGTTGAGGTCAAACATCCTGATTTATTTGGCTGACTTGGAGTAGCCTGGGAGTCATGTGTGACTCATTGGGCTGAGAGCTCTTAAAGTCTCGATGTTGTGGCTGTAGATGGCAAATTGAATGTTATAATTTTTTTAGTAGGCGGCTGGATATGGGACACCTTCATTATTACAAACATTGTTAAATCGTTTCAAAATGGGAGATTAAACGTAACGTAGAGTCTAGATAGAGTATACTAGTTTGAACAGTTAAAATCGATGATGATGATAATTACTTGTTTAGTTTTGTCGTGGTAACAGATGTACTGCTGTAACCCATGACTCATAGCAGATAAACTGTGTTACCTATCACTGACTTAGTGCATATTTGGTCGAAGGATTGACCACGAGTTGAGTCTATATACAGCTATTAGTGAAGTAAAGCGTGTTCAAGTTTCTGCTTCATGATTTTAGCAATTTCATATTGAAAAGTATAATGTAACAGTCGATATCTACGCACAGGTTATATAAGTACGGCTACTACAGTAGATAGATATTATAGATAGAGGTATTACTAGAGTCTAAAAGTACCTACCGGTTTAAAAAATGTGACGAATGAACAACACTGAGTTGATATGTTGGTAATGTTTATTGACTTCTATTTATTTGTCCCGCCTGTGTGGCTCCTGCCTGTGTAGCTCCCGCCTGTGTGGCTCCTGCCTGTGTGGCTCCTGCCTGTGTGGCTCCCGCCTGTGTGGCTTCCGCCTGTGTGGCTCCCGCCTGTATGGCTCCCGGCCATGTGGCACCTACCTGTGTGGCATTCTGCCTGTGTGGCATCCCGCCTGTGTGGCATCCCGCCTGTGTGGCATCCCGCCTGTGTGGCATCCCGCCTGTGTGGCATCCCGCCTGTGTGGCATCCCGCCTGTGTGGCATCCCGCCTGTGTGGCATCCCGCCTTTGTGGCATCCCGCCTGTTTGGCATTTCGCCTGTGTGGCAGAAAGTCTGTGTGACATTTAGTCTGTGTGACATTTACCCTTGTGTGACATCTTACCTGTATCGTGCTATGGCAGACGTGATACAGGATAAATAATTAATAGACTCATAGTTTGACGATTAGAGTGGCACTGACCAGAGTGACACCCAGCCTGTGTGACACCTAGTCTGTGTGGTATTTCGCTTGTGTGCAGGTCCAGTTGCGTGGCGGCCCGGTTGCGTGGCGGCCCGATTCGTGGCGGCCCGCCTGATGGCGTTCGTCAGTGTGGTGGTTTGCCTGTGTGTCATTACTCCTGTATGGTAACATTACTCAAATTTTTTTTAATTAGGATGGCGCTGACGGATTATCAAGAATCATATGGCATTTAATGAAGGAGTGTTTCGATCCCACTCGAAGTAACATTGGGTCTATTGCTGAGTACTGAAAATTTTAAGTAGGTATGTCACATATTTGTGTGACATACCTACCTACCTTAGTGAATCTAAGTACCGACAGTAATGGACGTCGGAGACAATACGCGAGCTCTGTGATTGGGGCTTGTTTCCCACTCAACAAGAGCGTCAAGGGGAAAACACTGGTGACGATGATTAAACCTACTTCATTGGTGGTAATTGTGATACGGTTCATAATCTGGTGTTATATCTTGTCACGCCTCTCTAATAAACTGAAGCCGTAGCTGAATTTATGTCGGCAACTTATAAAGAATAATTTGTGTACAAGTTGATGTTGTTATCTCTCAATCTACAGAAGTTTAGTATGATAAATGATAATGGACGTATGTTTTATGTAAAGAATTGGTGGGTTAATGCAGTCGTGATAGATCCAATCACATGATTCGTAAGACTTATTTGGGTGATGTGTTGTGGTCAGAAGTGACCGAGCGAATATAGTACTGTGCTATGGTTTTCATGTTTCAGATTACACACGAGGACGTGTGTACAGCAGGACGGCCGTGACGGATCGCGGTCAATAGTATGGAATCATGTGGTCAATAGTACGGACTCATGACGATGAAAACGGAAGTGGGAGTGCGTCCTCTGGTGGGGCGTGCTGACAGAGTCTCGACGGCACGACTCGGGCCGAGTGGCGGCCATTCTTGGCGCGACCGCCGCCGAGGAGTGACGCGTCTTGAAACTGTCTCCACATTTCGTTTATACAAAGTGTTATTTACGTTTGGAAATAAAGTAATTTTAAAATCACTGTTGAAATAAGAAAGTTAATTACCTCAACTGCCTACATTGTGATACTGCTCTGATTTCAAGTGAAATTATAAGTGATGTGCAAAAATGAATTGGAATAAATACAGTGGAGTAAATGTGAACCTTTTCTTTAATTTATTTGGACGATCTAATACTGATATCACCACCCTGATGACAATGATCCTGATACACCCTTTCCTTCACGCGACGATATATATATATATATATATATATATATATATATATATATATGTATGTTTATATATATATATATATATATATATATATATATATATAGAGTGTCGGTAGCCGGGCGGTTGAGTGTCCAACTAGCAAGCGAGAGGTACCGGTATCGAAGCCCGCTGCGGCCATGTACCAAAATTACCCCTTTTTGTAATATTTAATATGTTCTGTGGGTTTTTCAGTATTATGACTAAACAACTGACATTTTACATTTAATTTTGTATTCAACTAAAGACAATAAATATTTACAGATAAATTCGTAACGTGTGACATATTTGGGGATAGATTTTAATAACAAGCAAAAATGTATCAATATTATCGCTTTTTCCCACTTACTCCACGTCTCCAAAATGCGTGATACGACAATGTCCAAATATGTATTGATAAAAGTTAGTACAGCAAGTTCTGTTAGATGTCGCATGACGTGTATCTGTGAAGTTTGGTTACGAAGTGTGCCGATAGATGGCGTTGTTATGAAATGAGGTAATTTTCTATATCGCGCTAAACGACCCGTCCGTGTCGAAACTATATATATTGTGTCACGGATTAATAAATTGTCATCCTTGTACTGGTTTCGGCTTGTTTTATTTTACTTTGAGTGCAAACAAGCCGGTAAACACTGGTTTGGAGATTATAATTTCTAACTCTGCTTGAGTCTGAAGGCTTGCAGGTACCATCCGTGTACATGGTCCTTCGAGCCGGATATCGGCGAAGTTATTTTTCAGTAATCCTTAGGGATTACACCCGCGTCCTTGTAGTGGATCGCTACTCAAAGGGATACGGCAGCACCAGTGCTGGGTACCACTACTGGTGGGAACCAGCGGTGGGGAACAACTGCTTGTGTGAGCAGCGGTGGAGTGCAGCCTGTTTGTGACAAGCAGGCCCAAGGACGGAACGGGACGGCTGACGGAAAGGATCCTGGAGCCAGGTGACGTGCGGAGTTAGTGTGTGTGCAGTGCAACTGTAAGTACAATTATAATTTCATACAAGTACATTTGTGGTGACCAAGTCAATTTGAATTGATGATCAACAGTGCAAAATTGAACTTTATTCTCAAGAACTGTTTAACTTTATCGTTCGAGTGTATTCAAAATTGGTAGCGAAATTGCAAGCGAATTTCAACCTTATTTCTAAGAACATTTTAACTTTAAAAAATTCAGTATATTTTATTTAAAGGTGAACTCGCATGCAAATTTGAACATTATTTATATAGCTGTTTTAACTTTGAAATTTTACTACTTAAATTATATTCACTTAGAATATTTCTGGATAAATTAGGGACTTAGAATAGTTTGCCCAAAAACGATAAGACGGGGAACCTATGCCCAATTTTTACCAGAATTTTTATCTAAAAAAGACTTAGTAATATTTGATTAAAGTTTTAACATAGAAAATGGAATCTCTTCTCAAGGTTCAATATGATCTTAAAGGTAGCATTGAAAGGGCAAGGGCTAATTTTAAGAAATGCCCTAATGAACGTATAAGTGTAGAGTACCTAGAGGCTAGATTAGAGAACTTAGAGAGAGATTGGTCATTGTTTAGAAAGAATCACACAAAAGTAATGGAAACGTGTGACGAGAAGGAATTGGCCAAAACACCGTACATGAAAGATGAGATGTATGATACAGTCGAGGAAACTTATATAGATTACAAAGCGCAAATGAAAATTATGATTAAGAAGTTGTCAGTGTTAGCAACAGACCGTAATCAAGTCATTAGTTCACACGAGTCATCTGTAAAGTTGCCAAAAATTTCAATTCCCACATTTTCGGGCAAATATTCAGAATGGCCCACATTCCGAGACTTATTCACATCTCTCATCCATAAAAACATTTCCTTGGACAATGTTCAAAAAATGCATTACTTAAAGGCTCATCTTTCTGGAGAGGCAGAACAGTTGATTAGGTATGTTCCTATATCAAACTCCAATTACGATCAGTGTTGGTCTTCGTTAACACAACGATATGATAATAAAAAATATCTTTGTAATTGTATTTTGAAAAGGTTGTTTGGGCAGAGACGATTAAATGTTGAATCTGCTTCTCAATTAAAAGAACTCTTAGATACTACTAAAGATTGTCTAAATGCATTAAACAATTTAGGCGTGGATGTGACCACATGGGACGTAATCATAATCCATATTGTAACTTTTAAATTAGACCTAGAAACATGTAAGCAATGGGAACTTCATATTGCTAGCAATAACTGTACTGATTTGCCAACATTTAAACAATTTACGGAGTTCATGGAGAGTAGGTTCAGGGCATTGGAGTGTATGGATTTTAAGAGAGGTACAGTTCAACACCCAAATAAAAGATCTACAGATTATCAAAGTTCTAACACTAAGTCGTTTGCAACAAACGTTGGTAACCTTTCTTGCGAATTTTGTGCGGAAGATCATAAGCTTTGCTTTTGTAAGAAGTTTGCCAAACTAGATTACATGCAACGCCACGAGTTTGTAATGAAGAATCGTATTTGTTTTAACTGCTTAGGAAGTAATCATTCTGTTAAAGATTGTAACAAACCAACTAGCTGTCGTATTTGTAATAAACGACATCACTCTCTCTTACATTCAAAAGGTAATTCGAATAGAGGCACTTCGGTTGAAGACTCTAAGAGTCATGCAGAGCCTAATAATAGTGTCTCACCCATTGTGAATTGTTTCTCGATGGATAACGATAAAGTGCGACAAGTATTGTTAGCAACAGCGCTAGTAAAGGCGAGGTCAAAGGCTGGTGAGTTCCACATTATTCGCGCATTATTAGATCAGGGCTCCCAAGCTTCCTTTGTAACAGAAGATACTGTTCAATACTTACGTTTGCGTAAACATGCAGCCAGAGGTATCATTTCTGGTGTAGGTAGTGGAGGTACTATTACGTCGAAATCTATGGTAATTATAACATTACAATCCATTGTGGATCCGGACTTTGAAATAGAAGTCAAGGCGTACGTATTAAGCAACATAACATCGTATGTACCAAATACAAAGATTAAACCAGTTGAATGGCTAGACTTAAAGCAAATTAGTCTCGCAGACCACAACTATAGTTCACCTAATAAAATAAACATTTTATTAGGAGCAGAAGTTTACTGCCACATTCTGAAGGATGGTTTGATGAAAACTCCTTTAGAATCATTGATTGCTCAGAATACCGCGTTTGGTTGGATTCTGTCGGGTTCTGCTATTGCTGAAAGATCAGATAATGTTAATAGGACAAGAAAAATTACAGTAATGCATTCACAAGTTAATGAAGATGACTTGTTAAAGAAATTCTGGGAACTAGAAGAACAAACAGATAGGTCAAAAATACTTACTCAAGAAGAGAAAATATGTGAGGAACAATTTAAAGCGACCACCAAGCGAACTGATGATGGTAGATACGTAGTCCAGTTGCCGTTTAGGGAGGATCCTCCTCCGTGTATAAGCGGTAATTCCAGGGAGGTCGCTCTGAAAAGGTTTATGAGTCTAGAAAAGAAGTTGGCAAAGAATTCAGGCTTAAAAAAGCAATATACAGACGTAATCAAGGAATACCTACATCTAGGACATATGGTTCCTATAAAGAAGACAGAAGTAAATCAAGGCGTTTACTTACCACACCATGCAGTGGTTCGAGAGGATAGAACTACCACGAAGGTATGTGTAGTGTTCGACGCATCTTGTAAATATGAGAATGGTATTTCTTTAAACGATTGTTTAATGATTGGTCCTAAGTTGCAACATGATTTACGTCATATCCTTTTACGTTGGAGATTTCATCCAATAGGGTTAGTTGCTGATTGCGTTAAGATGTACCGACAGGTTAAGGTTTTTAAAAATAGTTCACGCTGTCAAAGAATAGTATGGAGAGATGTTCCTGCAGATAGTTTTCAAGACTATGAATTAGTGACAGTTACTTTCGGTACAGCTTCAGCACCCTATTTAGCTGTGAAAGCTATGCAACAAGTTGCCAAAGATGAAGGCGAACAATATCCACTTGTTAAAGACAGAGTTCTGCAAGAGTTCTACATGAACGACTTGATGACTGGATGTATAACGGTTGATCAAGGAGTTCAGATTTTTAATGAGATGACACAGTTATTGAACAAAGGTGGTTTTCAACTACAAAAGTGGAACAGTAACAGCATGGAATTAATTGAAAGGATTAATAAGGATCAAGATATTACGAAGATGGATATGAATATGAAACATGAAAATGAGAATTAAGGTAGAGATTTCAATGAGGACAAATACATAAAACTAGACACTACCATTAAAATATTAGGTCTTACCTGGAAGCGCGACGAAGATCAGCTCAAATACTCAGTACAGATGCCACAGGAACCTAATTCTATAACAAAAATATCTATATTATCAAAGATTGCTCGTACATTTGATCCATTAAGTTGTACGGCACCTAGTATTATAATCGGGAAGATATTAACATAGACTAAGATTTACTAACAACAAATGGACCACTGTTGTCTTATCAATAAATATATTATTATTATTAATTCAAAAGCTATGGCTCGCAGGTATCGGTTGGGACTCTGAAGTTCCCGCCCAATTGAGAAATGAATGGTTGACTTACCAGAATCAGTTGTCGCAGCTGTCTGAAGTTGCTATAGCTAGTTGGGTAGGTACCAGACCGGACATCATAGTCGAACTTCACGGGCTTAGTGATGCCTCTAAACTCGCATATGCCGCTGTTGTTTATGTAAGAATCGTCGATTCGAAAGACAGGGTTCATGTTTCTCTCCTGACAGTTAAAACCAAGGTAGCGCCCATTAAACAGAGAAGCATACCTCGCTTACAACTTTGTGGCGCGTGGTTGCTGGCATATTTAACGAACGTGTCAAAAGATAACGTGTACGCTTGGACAAACTTAGAGGTTGTTCTTGCGTGGTTAATTAAACATCGAAGTCGCTGGAAGACACTTGTAGGTAATCGCACTTCCGATATTTTGACTGTGAGATCAAATGAAAATCCTGCAGATTGTGTTTTCAGAGGTATTCCGGACTTTTACCAAAACCGAAAGAATTTTATTGTGAATTAGAACAAGCCGCGAAGTGTTTCACGGTATCACTGAATAACTATTCATTGAGGGATCGATATTACTGTTTGAGTAAATTGCTATAAGTAGTAGCGATTTGTAGGCGTTGGTCGCAAGAGTTTGACCACTTTATTCCACAGATATAAATGGAATAATCAAGTTAAAGAACCAGAAATAGGGGATGTCGTTCTTGTCAAAGAGGACGATTTACCACCAAATTGCTGGCTGTTGGGTCGCGTTATCCATAAACATCCTGGATCAGATGGTATCACCCGCGTGGTCACATTACGCACTAAAAATGTTAATATAAAGAGACCCACATGTAAACTATGTGTTTTACAAATATCTGTTTAGCTTTCACAAATGATCGTCTAATGTTTTTTAATTCAGCATTGTTCTTTTTGAGACATGTAAGGTCAAGGTGAAGTGTTTTTTATGTTACAAATTAATACATATACTTGTTTTAAGATTTACACATAGGTTTATTATGTTATGAACTTTACGATATAGTTTAATGTTTAGGTTTTATTCATCTTTTACACGTTGTCCTCAACAAAGAAGAACAATATCCTTTATATTTTTTCATATTGTTCTTGGCGGGCGGTATGTCCAAATATGTATTGATAAAAGTTAGTACAGCAAGTTCTCTTAGATGTCGCATGACGTGTATCTGTGAAGTTTGGTTACGAAGTGTGCCGATAGATGGCGTTGTTATGAAATGAGGTAATTTTCTATATCGCGCTAAACGACCCGTCCGTGTCGAAACTATATATATTGTGTCACGGATTAATAAATTGTCATCCTTGTACTGGTTTCGGCTTGTTTTATTTTACTTTGAGTGCAAACAAGCCGGTAAACACTGGTTTGGAGATTATAATTTCTAACTCTGCTTGAGTCTGAAGGCTTGCAGGTACCATCCGTGTACAACAATGACCTTTATTCTATGAGCCACGCGTTCCAGTTTGATCTGTCAGCATAAATAAACAAAAGACTTACGGACTATCTACCCAGTATATTAGAGAGAGCAATATGTTCCGGGATTTTACATTCAACATGAAGGAGGCTATGATTCAACGCATTGGTGATACCCCTAGAACTAAAGTAGATATATAACGTCCATAGGAAGCGGATACCACAAGTCAGTTGAACCGATTGTCTGTTTATTTACTAATTTACATAAAAAGTAATTACCTACATAATATGACCTAGATGTAGTTCGTGATAATACAGTACTAATCTTTATCAAGGTAACCATATTACGAGCACAAATCATATCCGTAAATCAGTTAGTACCCAGTAGGTATAATAGATTTATGTTAGGCAAAATATTCCATTAAAAATAAAGATAAGGATTTGATTGCGTTACGCTACGAGGTAACGAGAAGCCGGCTCGAGTTAGAAATTTTCCGTTGTTTGAAGACTTGGATAAGTAGCCGAGCAAACAATCTCCCGAGTTTATAAGCGCAGTAGCGAGGCGCGCACATCGATTAGCTCCTGAGCGTTGGCGGCCGGGTTCACTCTGACTGAAGTATGTACTGTAATATTGTTGGCTGGCACAAACAATTATAAAATTACAAAAATGTCAAAGCAACTTTCGCTATCAATCTCTCGCAAGATCTCATGTAAAGCCAAGTCAGCTATTTCAGTTTACAACTTACTTCTATGCAATCAAAGTTGTTTCCTTATTAGTTACTACCAAATTTTAGTGACTGTGTCAATGTTAGACATTTGTTTTATTAGATAAACAGGCGACCTGCGGCTTCGTCATGATTCACTCTCTCTATTGGTGAAAACCGCATGAAAATCCGTTCAGTAGTTTTTGAGTTTATCGCGAACAGACAGACAGACAGACGCTGCGTGGGACTTTGCAAATTTTTTATGCAGTTCGGCAGATAAACTAGTATGCGGCCCACATAATGGAAAGTGGTCTCTGCGTCCTATGGATATCAGCAAAACCATCGGTGCTACCAATGCGTTGCCCGCTACTAAGGATAAATAATATGTAGTGATATAGCATAATATACTGAACGAGGGGACATTAACGAAATCTTAAATATGACCGGATAGAATGGAATCGTTGGGAGGGGAAGGAAAACCGAGACGTACATATCACGATCAAATCGGAGAATTATTAAAGAAAGATCAGGTCAAGAGTACCGACGAATGAAAATGAAAAGTTTGATGAATGTGGAAATACCGATCGTAGTAAGTGGAACAATGTGGCCGCTGTCTACACCTATGGAACTAGGCGTGACGTTATATATAAATTCAATGTTATCTTACTAATATTATAAATACGAAAGTTTGTTACATCTTCACACAAAAACGACTACTAATTTTGATGAAATTTGGCAGTAATATAGCTTATAATCCAGAATAGCACATATTATGCTTTATTATCCCATTTTAATGTGTTTCCCGTGGGAACAGGTCCAGAATGTAAAGCTGAGTTCTACGCGGATGAAGTCGCGGGCAAAAGCTAGTCAAAATAAATTAAATTTAAAACCGTAACGGAGTCCTAAACTGTTCATCCAATCTCTAGGCAACTATCCTCTTTTTGAGAGGTCACGTAAAACAGAATTCACTTAAAACCAATAAGAATTATATTTACAAAAATAAGCTATTATAGAAGATTATCCGCGTCATGAAAGAAGAGACTTGTCAAATGGCAGTAGAGGGGATTTCACACAGGTAATCGCCTACTAAGCAAGTCGAACCACGTGACCCGCCAAGTCTCTTCTTATTTGACACTAGTTGTGATTACCTATGATTTAATATACATGTTGCATAACTCTTCATCATCACAGCCCGTAACAGTCCACTGCAAGACTTAGGGCCTCTTCCACGAAAGGGGAGGTTATTGCCATAATCACCACGCTTGGCAGGCGGGTTGGAGATAGCAGTGTTTAAATATATATAATAATAATAAATTAATGGAAAAGACTGCTGTCCATTTTCCAGACTACAGAGACTCTTGATCTTTTGCCTCGAAAACATTAGTCGCCTTGTACGAGTGTAAGGGGTTGGTGCTATTCTACTCTGCCGGACACCACACGGCCAACTCTGCATAACTCTTAGTAAGTGCATATTTCTTAATAGATAATAGGGCTATTTTGAAAAGTGAGGCAACCCTACTAGTACAAAACTTAGAACAATAACATTAGATGCCGGCTCTTAGGCGGCTCGGAACTCCTCCTACTTCTTAAGACAAACGTAGGCAAAGGTATTTTCAGTTCCAATACATAGAAAATTCTGCGCTCCTCGCCGCTCATAAATGCTTGAAATTGTTTTTTTTTTAAACAAGTAACTCAATCATTGATTTAAGAAAAGAATTGGTGGTAAATCGTATGTCAATTGTTTTTATTCACAAGTTGAAGTTCGTCGTCCATAGCAAAAATGGAATTAACGCGAAAATTCCAGGGCGATGAATTTTCATGATTTTAAAAGTTAACTGTCTCCGCAAGACTGCACTGCTCGTCTTCAATATGCTTTTGGGTGGGAAGCACCTCATTTAAGCATCGTAAGGCATTGGTACGCAGAATTTCATCGTAGCCTAGCTTCATAAAGGTCAGCCTGAGGACAGCGATCACTGAAGAAAGTGAGGCTACTGTCAGGCAACTAAATAAAGAAAACCGGTGTATCACCTATGAGGAGTTTCGAGGACTTCAGCATTAAAAAACTAAAAAACTTTGTTGCCGCAGGATTCTACATGAACTTACCCCAGTACAATAACGGACTCTAATTACTTGGTGTAAAAAATGTGGTTAAAGTACGATCACGATTTTGTGAAAGGAGATGAAACATGGATATATTGTTACAAGCCGGATATAGAATGAGATTAATATAAAAGACATCAACGGGGGCGTCGCTCGCGTTTAGCTCTTATGTATGAAAAGTCTACCCTATCAACATTTCTTTTAAATCACTATACATTATATTTTGTTGAAAACGCATGAAAATTCGATGCGTAGTTTAAAAGATCTAAGTGTAATATATCTCTCTAACGTAGATACATATATCTATCTATCCTAATATAAAACTGTAAAAAATTCCGTGTTAGTACATTGGAGATATAAGAGACAATAGTCGGTATAAGAGGATTCTGGGACGTAACTAAGCCCAAAAATTTTTACTGGAATTTTTTGTTCGCGCTTCACGCAAAAACTACCGAACGGATTTTGATTCGGTTTTATTAGTATGGTAGCTTGAAGTTCAGAGTACAATCTAAACCGTGTTTTATCTAATTAGTGTAGGTAGAACCATAGATTCAGCTTGATGTCACTGTGGTACTAGAAATCAAACAATACAGAGATCATTTAAAATGGTAACGCGGTGTAAAAGCTAATTCCTACATACATGCATACAGAGAGACAGACGGCGGGAAGCGACTTTGTTTTATACTATGTATAGATATAGTCGCTTTATTTATTTTTTAGGCTTAAATTCCTTTCAAAACTGTACTGAAGCGACTATGCTTCAACATCTTCATGCCATGCCCTTGAAGAACCCCATGTTGTAGTGCAGAGAAAAGATTCAGGGAGGGAGCTCATTCTACATCTTATACGTACGTGGTAAAAATACTCGTGGTGCCCGTATGTTAGTTGGCATCTGGATGGCAAAAGTGACGATGGCACCAATTTAAATAGTTCTTCGGAACATTCCCCGTTGTACAGACGGTAGAGAACACACAGAGAGCCAACGTCTCTCTGGAGGTTTAAGGGATCTAGCTAGACCATCTATGAGAAGGGGATCATCGACAATACGAATAGCCCGGCGTTGGATGGAATCAAGTGGAAGGAGTTGGTATAGAGGTGCACCAGGCCATAGGTGGCTAAAGTCGATGTCCCTGTGTAAAGCAACCAGCTAGGGATGGTAGAATGCCTAGACCTCCAATTACAAAATAGAAACACCGTACAACTGTAGTTATACGTAAGGCGCTTATAAATTAAAATAGACAATTCGTGAACTTTTCTGCCTACCCTGTCAGAGACTTCACTTTTGTCTTCCGGTGCCAGCAGTGTCAGCAGCATGGGCACGCAGCTAAGACTTGTCGTGAGACGGACATGACGTGCGGTCATTGTGGTGATCTGGGTCATTCACTAAACGAGTGCACAAAGAAGACGTAGCCTATAAAATGCGCAACGTGCTCACACTTCAAAAAGCCGGGCATCCATAATACGGGTGCTACTGAGTGTCCCGCTAAGCTAATGGCCGAGACGAAATATCAAAATACAATAGATTATGAGGGCGCCTAATAATGTTAAATGTTGAAATTATTTTGTACATTAATTTGTTATTTTAAATAGTTTATGTTTTTGTGATTAACCCTCACTAGTCGTGCGCTGTGCCACTAACCTTAAATTACAGGGTATCCAAAGTGCAAACATGCTCATAAACTATGATAAACTTTTTCCAGTTTAGAATCTATTTAAAAAGTTTCTGAGGACGCAAATATCTCGCTTAATAAATACATTACCTCCTTTTAGATTATAAGTTACTTTATGATATAATATCTATTTAGTTCTTTGTCATATTTTATTAGTGATTAATATGTATATAAAAATGTTCTTTGTTAAATTAAGATCTAGGATTTCTCGCCGGATCACAGGGGATCCTATTGTACTCGTTCGGGCAATTTTTTAAATGTTATATCTTTTACGTGTTTTTGTGGTGGTAAAATATTTAAAAAAATATTTATTTATTGTTTGGCTTTATTAAGTATCCTAAATCTTATTGAAGCCAGCTTGGCTTTACCTTCACTTCCAAGTGATCACTAAATTGAGCTGCGTTGGAATGCCGAGGATCCCAATACACATGTGGAACGCACAAAATTGTGCCTTCGTCGGGTTAAATTGGTTTCGGTTGCCCTATTCGAAAACCCCCTCCAGGGATGTATGGATTTCAGACTCAAGTTTGATTCTGCTTTCTACCACATCTGCGCGAGGGATATTTGCTCGGCCTGTATAATAGGCGTAACCGTAATGAATACTGCTGATCGCTGTTATTAATATGCAGAATGAACAACGTGGGCGACAGCGCAAAGCCTTCGGGAACTCCTGCATATATGATGTTTGGTTTCCGACCTGGACTCTCTACCGAGTCAGCTATATTGAGCTTTAAACATACAGTACGCTATTATACGAAATGTAACATCTCAATATACGCCTGCTTTCTTGATCAGAGCAGCGCATTTGACCTATTGAATTATATAATCCTATGGCTTAAACTGTAAAGCTCAAATGTACCAGATCAATTGATAAAGTTGCTGGAGTTCTGGCATGGAGGCCAAACTAACTACGAAAAATGGTACGACACGGCGTCTAACAGTAGCCGTATTCACAATGGCTCAGAAATCGGATTCGGATACGGAATCGACAAAGGACCCCGCAAAAGTTCTTAGGAAAATATGGTTTCAGTTAATTTTGATGAAATTTTCATATGTTACAGAGAGTAGAGTTTCCGTGGAATTAATCTATTGGGATTCTGAATAACAGTTTTCGAATCGATTGATACGGATTCGCTGCTCACGAATTTCTTGTCGAATTGTTCAGAAACGGTTTCGAATCATTGTGAATACGGCTACAGTTATACACTGCGGAGTACGTCAAGGTGGTCTCACCTCTCCGGAGCAATTCAATCTCTACATTAACGACCTGATTGAGGAACTGAGAGGCACCAAGTTCGGATGTCACGTGGGTGGGCTTTGTAAACAACCTAAGTTACGCCGATGATATGGTGCTTTTCAGTCCCTTAATCAATGGTCATTCGATTTGTGAGAGTTATGCGGATGTTCACGGTCTGAAATACAACGTACTCAAAACAGATTTTATGGTGTTTAGGGTAGGAATGGGACAGGAGAGAGTACCTGAGGGCTGGCTGAACGGGCTGGTAGTTCGTGCCGTGCAGATGTTGGGCCTGGGCTATATTGTCACCCGACACCTAAGTGCGGCCCCGCGAACGCGACCCCGATGAACCAGGGAATGTTCAGATGAACCCAAAGGCGCACTGACGGACACCTGGGGCAGTACCGCGCAACTCCAATCGCATGATAGCTTTATTTAGAAATGACGTCACAACATGCATTTGGGATAGCCCTATCTATCCGTGAAAATGTCCGATTTTGAACGACCACAAAGTAGAGAGATTGAATGGCAAATTTTAGCTGGCCCATATTAACCTATGCGCCGATTTAATTAATTACAATAATTTGTACATACATGATACATACCTTGGTACAGTTTTAAAACTTTCTTGTTCTTAGCAGAAAAAGAGCCAAAGTCGGCCATGGACTACATAGAACAAAGGACGGGAGTAAATGACATTTATTCCCGTCCCATGACACTGAACACTAACATAATTTTCACGCTTTTTAATTTTGATTTCATAAATAAATATAACCCTGCAGATTACATTTGATGTACTAAAATGACAAACTACGAATATAATTTAAAAATACAAGTATTTATTATATATATTCAAAATAAAAGTGCAAAACGGATCGTTACTACGCTCATTCATTTCGTTCATTTTGCCGGCGGTACAAATTCTGTGACGTCATTCCTGAGTAATGCGATTGGAGGTCAGATATTTGGGATCTGTGCTTAGCTCAACCGGGGACATAAATGATGATGATGATGATGGTATCATGCGATTAGAGTTACGCGGTACCGCCCCTGGTATCTCTCCGGGTGTAAATTCCATTAAACAAGGTATGTGATCCTTATTATCGGGTATGCGTTTAGTTCCAATACCCACTCCAGTTCAGTGAGTGACGTTATATGTTTGGCGGTGAAGGGATAACGCAGCCGCCAATGTTGGCAAGCGAAGATGGAGAAGGTGGAAAAGGGCAATTATCTACCTGGCCGGGCGTTGTGACCAGGGGTCCTACAGTTGATCGTCGGTAGTGGTATACATGTACAAGTTGGCACACTTCTCTTACTATTTTTGAATAGCTCGCCTCTATTCGAACGGTTTTCAATTTTGTTTTTCTGCATGAAAAATTCGATATGTTGCAGATTCTTTATATTTTTGGACTAAACTCTTTCGGTGTTGCCAATGTGATTTAAAAATATTTCATGACAAAATTCATAATTGAAAACCGTTCGAATCAAAACAAACGATTAAAAAATAAGCTACAGGCTTGTTTGAATTTCAAATGTCGTATATTTAAAAATGTTAGAAAGTCAATCGTCGATTTTAAAAAAAATTGTCGAGAAATTGCGTGTCGTGCGTTTTTATTACAAGTTAAAGTACGTCGTTCGTAGCAAAAACCGTAACGCGAAAAGATTTTAGGACGATGATTTTTTACCATTATTTATAATCATAAAAAGATATTTAAAAGTTCAATTTGGTCAGTTTTAAATTGAACTGTGTTCAGTTATCTAACATCGTAGCGAGGTAGCGAGTAAGTTGCTGAACTGTTTCAAAATAAACGGACTGATGCTAAATCTGACAAAAACTCAGGGCGTAGTCAGCAGTCGCTTTTGGTGAATGTGGATGGAGCGACGATCGAACGTGTACCTGTGGTATCATTCCTGGGCTTCCAAATGGATCAGTCGCTAACATGGGAGTCCCACATAGAACATCTTTGTGGTAAACTGGGAGGTGCATGTTTCGCGTTAAGTCGCATGAGCTCCACCTTGCCTTCGCACGCGGTACGGTCGTGTTATTTCGCCGCCGTGCAGTCGCTGCTCCAGTACGGCGTGGAGTTCTGGGGGCGCGCTGCCGATTGGGAGCGTGTCTTCCGAATGCAAAAGCGCGCTGTGAGAGCGAATGCATGGCTGGCGCACGATACGTCGGCGCGACCATACTTTGTCTCTCTGGGTAAGTATTTTAACTTTGCCGTGCCTGCTAATCCTGTATGTGGGTGTATTTGTAAGGGAGCACTTACATGATTATACCCAGAGGTGAGATGCACAGATTCCTCAGCTTCGTTTTGGCAACCGGTTGTTGCCAATAACACATAAGCTCGCAAAAACTGCAAAAACAGTACGTATTATGGGCCCCGCAGTCTACAACAGACTTCCAGCGGAAATAACCGATGCGCCTAGTATTGGTTCGTTCAAAAACAAATTACGTCGTTGGCTAATCGAGCAGGCGTTTTATAGTATGGACGAATTTTACGCGCTAAAAATTTAATAGAGAAATCCTACAATGCATTTCATACAATAATTGTTGTTATTTATTTATTATTTATTTACTATAAGTAAATAATTAATGACATTATAATTATTATTGAATGACATCTTGTATCTACTTTTATTAGCTAGATAGAAGTACTATTGACATTTTGATATAGGTATATGCTTATTTATAATCTTGACATTTATAAATTTTTATGAGTAATTCCATTAATTAATACAAAATTGTATCACAGTTTATAATTATGTAAATAATTGGAATATTATAATAATTTTATGACGTGTATTGAAAAGTTACCAATAAATAATGTCTATGTCTAAACATCCATAACACAAGCTTTGCTTACTTTGGGGCTAGATGGCGCAGTGTGAATTTGTCCAAGCATATTTATTTTATTTTTATTTTTGTTTTACTGTCTCACAACACAAGATTGGAAAGGAAGCACCTCATTTGAGCACCGTAAGTGTTTGGTACGCAGAATTTGATCGTGGCCGTGTTTCTCTCCATGGTGAAATTCGTGAAGGTCGGCCCTCAACTGCTATCACTGAGGAAAATGTGGCTACTGTCATTCAACTAATTGAAGAAAGCCGTCGTATGAGGAGATTCAAGGACATTTGGGGATTGGTCGCCGAATTCAAAAAATCTTTCATCTACATTTAAAAGTTAGACAACTTTGTTGCCGCTGGATTCCAAATGAACTTACCCCCAGAGCAAAAACGGACTCGAGTTAATTGGTGTAACAAAATGTTGTTAAAGTACGATCACGATATTGTGACAGGAAATGAAACCACAGACATAACAGACTAAACACAAATCACAAATATTCCCTGTTTGCTCAATCTACAATGATTATAAATCTTGCTATCCCCTTTTTACACCCATAGGAATGAGCCTGTCAGAAAGTGAAGAGCGCAATGTTTTAAACGTTCACCACGTTGCTCTAGCTAACAATTTTGAAACATCGATGTAAATTTTATAATTTCCTAATCAAATTTAAATCAAACCATTTAAAAAACGGTGTAATGTAGTGCACAGTAATGTGAAAGTGCAAAGTATGGAAATACACCTGCATTATCGTTTCACCAGTAAGTAAACAATCGTGGTCGTGGCTATCGGGAATCAATTTTAGAAATTGTAATAAAAATATGCATAGTAATAGTGTGAATTTGCAATAATTGAAATCTTCATCTTAAAACAACATGCCATTAAAGACAGATTTGGCAAGATGAGTTATATTTCAGTGTCTAAATAGATATGAAAATATTTATATGTAAACAGGGTCGGATTTAGTATTTGTTGTATAGAATTTTAATACTCAAATTTTGTAAATAGCGGTCCACAATTCTGTATATATTTATTAGGGTTTCATTTCAAAAATATCCCTGAATGACATTTTAAATGTTCAGAGATTTTATGAAACAATTTTACGTTTTTTTACATTTATTTGTTTTTCTAGTTTACCTGAAGACCAAACATAGTGATGTCTGGGTTGCAAATTGGAAGTGCTGTGTAAACATTTTGAAGAACAAGATATTAAGTTGATGCAAGTCACTTCTGTCCAGATGCACCATCATTATTTGAATTTTTAGTGAAAATAAAGAATATGCTGCCTGTTAAATATGTCTATGTAATCTTCTTTTCATTAATTTTTTTTGTTCATGACGATCATATCCAATTTATTGTGAATTCACATAGGCCAACCTGTGGAAAATGAAGACGCTTTTAACGATAAGTAAGTAGGTACCCACTTAGTTTAGAAGTGATGAGGCAACAAATAAACATTGATACCAGTCAAAATCATAACCCTCCTTTTTGCAGAATCAAGCACTGCCGAGTCACGGTATGTAGGATCGAGAGATCAAAAAGTCGTTGATAGGTATTACGGCGTGTGTTTGATTCACTAGACACTTTACCTTTTATTATTATGACAATATTAAATTATCATTTAGGACAAGTCTAAAAAAATGACGAAATCGTCCGGAGCGAAATATACCCACAAGTCAGATTTGTTTATATTCGTTACGAGTAAATATTCGTAGCAAAATATAACTTATCTGCAGATGAGCTGCCGTCCCTGCATTTGCATTTGTGTGTGTGTTATAGAGATGTGTGACATTTTGTCTCGAATTGAAACTCCGTATGTACTCTCTGTTTCTATAGATACCATTTTGCTCTATGGATGAAACACGGATATATTGTTACATGCCGGAAAGAAAGTAATAGTCTTCTGTATGGGTATTCGAGGGCGACAGCAAATCACCAAAATTGAGGCAGGCGAGAAGCGTAGGCAAAAAAATGGTTGCGGTTTCGGACGGGTCCTCTCAGCACGATCCCACTTGAAGAACAAAAGACGGTTAATGCTGAGTGGTACACCACTATTTGTTCGCCCAGTGTCTTTGAATAAGTAAGGGAAGAACGACCTAGATGTTGCATCCTATTGCACCATGACAATGCTTCGGTTGCATACCGCGAACAAGACAAAGTCATTTTTTGTTTCTGAAAAGATAGGGCTAGTGACCTATTCCGCACACAGTCCAGAATTGGCACAAAATTTAAAATTTACGGGGCCGGAAGAGGCCGTGATAGCTTTCAAACAGCGCGTGAAAAACAGGCCCTCACCAATGGTCCACATGTTTGCAAAAATGGTGAGACGGAATGAAAAATGTTTAAAATGTAATGGAGGATACTTTGAAAAGCAGTAAATAAATTACTTCACATATAAATCGTTTTCTTCCCCAAAAGCAGGCGGACTTGGCCTGTAGCCGTATTCACAATGATTCGAAACCGTTTCCGAACCATTCGACACGAAATTAGTGAGCGGCGAATTCATGTCTATCGATTCGAAAACTGTTATTCAGTATCCCGATAGATTCGACGGAAACTCTACTCTCTATAACATATGAAAATTTTATCAAAATTAATTGAAACCACATTTTCCTAAGAACTTTTTGTCGATTCCGTATCCGAATCCGATTTCCGAGCCATTGTGAATACGGCTACCGGATTGTTTTTGGGCGCTGACAAGCTTTCTGAGGACCCAACGAGCGGTTAATTTTTTATTACACGAAAGTTCGTGTAATATGTTATATTGTTAGTTGAAATGTTTGTTTCTTCGCCTATAAAACGTATCGTGATGGGACGATCAGGTCTTCTTCTTATCGAGTCGATGGACTTAACTCCCCTTACACTTTGTTCGCCCAGTATTCGGCGACGCATATAGCATTTGGACTGGCCTCGAACATGTCCTCCGTTATGCAAGTTTTAGGATACGCTGAGCATGAGACGAGGCGATCCATGGTTTGCGGAGATACGCCACATTCACAAGGATAATTGTAAAACACGATCTGTAGCCGTATTCACAATGATTCGAAACCGTTTCCGAACGATTCGACACGAAATTCGTGAGCAGCGAATCCGTGTCGATCGATTCGAAAACTGTTATTCAGAATCCCGATAGATTCTACGGAAACTCTACTCTCTATAACATATGAAAATGTCATCAAAATTAACTGAAACCACATTTTCCTAAGAACTTTTGCGGGGCCCTTTGTCGATTCCGTATCCGAATCCGATTTCCGAGCCATTGTGAATACGGCTACTGGTAAAACAGTTTTTCGAATTTATTAACAATTTCTTCGGTCACTATCGTTGTAAGGCCCGAGTGAGGGTTATTTTTGTTATATGTTCTTTCACTCTTAAATCCGGCGTCATCATCATCATTATTATTTCACTCGGAAGACGCGGGCTCTGACGAAAAACGTTACAGATAGAATGAGGTGAAATTTGTCTAACACATCTATTACTTGTCGTTTGACAGGAACATTACTCAAACAGAAAGAAATACTAAAGAAATTGGATTTTATAAGTTATTCATCTCAGTTGTGAGTAGCCATGAATGTGTTCATCGGTAGAGTTCAAATTCTTTAATGAAGTGTAATTGTAAGTCGCGTGCCGGCGCGGCGCGGCGGGGCGGGCGGCGGGCGCGGGCGCGGGCGCTTCGCCGGTCGCCGCCGGGTGAAGGGTCGCGGGACGAATTGACGTCTGACCTGAGTGGATTATTGAAATCACGACGGGCGTGCTCCGGCGCATGCCCGCCGCATGGGTCATTTACCGGCACAATCTACGGTACGCTTTTATCATTTCTTACATAATATGTATTACAGGGCAATCGTTACTTTTTGAAGCGTATTCTTATTGTATGCATTACTTATATTATTATTAACTGGACATACTCACTCTAGGGAAAGGTGAGGAGTTTGCAAGAAGGTTAAGCATTGCGCGAGCGTCCTCAGGCGATGGAGTCGGCAGCGCGCTCCGCGCTCCGCGAGTCACTCCCGCACTACGCCCGAGCGCCGCCCGACGTACCTACGTGTATTGTATGGAAATAAATAATTGGCCCCCGTATTCTTCTTTTGACGAGCTCTCCGGCGGGTCCATTATATCCGTTTGAGCGCGAGCGCGGCATTCGGACGACAGTGGCGACGTCCTCGGTCGCCTGCGTCGCGCTCCACACGGCGTCCCCGCAATATGACCACCTCAGATCGAGGTACGAAGCACTCTCTTATATATTTTATCGAAGGACCGTGGGTTGGCGGCGCCATCGATCGGCTGCCATCGGCGCGGCCTGCGCAGGCGTCGCCGGGGCGGCTGCCGGCTGCGCAGGGTACGTTCGGTGCACGCAAACCCACGGCAGCGCGACTTCGAAAGAGGTCGGAAGTGCGTCCAATTCTCAGTGAATGGCTAGGTCACTTACTACACCAAAGTGATTCAAATCTAGTTGGACCGAAGAGTAATATCAGCATCCGAGTGCCGGTAGTTAAAAGTGAACAGTGCTCTCGCGTGAGTGGCTTAGGTCATGACCGCTCTGAGACTCCAGTAAGTATGGAAGACTAGTTCCTCCGAGATGTATATCCATGGCTCAGGTATGAAATTATCGACAGTTATAAAGAGCATATGTAAAAAATGCATGCACGTGTATCAATAATTTTGTCCTTCACGGTAGCATATTATATCTCCATTGGTTGTACCTACCGATTGTCCTTTACGAATTGCTTTAGTTCAATACCTCGTGTAGCTGTGTACGTACACGTAAGTATATTGAGTAATCTACAATTCTACGTTTGTTGACAAACCTTCCGAAGGACATGTTAATAATATAAAAGTGAATTGTTAACGATAACAATTTGTAACATTTCCGAACAATCAGTCAAATTGACAAAAAGCCGGGCGTGGTTAACTACTGGCCCACAATAGGCATCGTCCACTCTGTACCTGAATTGGTGCTGATTATGCCATAAACCTACTTTGTATGTACTTACTAAGGTTGTGAGATTGAAAATTTGCAGAATGTGTAGATAACTGAGTATATATAAGAATTTATTAATCACCTCATTATATCTTATACTAGGTCTTCTTAGATTTTTTTAAGGTCAAAGCCCCGCCTCTCACTCCTACCGCTGCAACTCCTGTTTAGTCAGAATTGAAGATCTGGAGTTTAGCTAGGAGGTTACCCGAAAATGAGTTTTCTTAATTATCCATTCATTAAAATTTAGTAAATAATAATTTGCATTTATTTGAAATGGGGGAAAGTTTATGTCGTGGTTATATCTTTAGTATCTTTTGTACGGCTAGGGCCTTTATTTCGATTCAAGACGCAAATGTACAAAAGATTACAAGTTTGTCCTCATGGTCGGTACGCTTTCACGTTAAATTGTAGATTCCCGACAAGGCGCTGCGGTATAAAGTGACCAGGCGCGGAATCCTTGTGCAATTAGGTGACTTTTGTAATTTTGCCATAACAATTTGCCGCAGTTAGTCCGAGGACGACGACGTTCCTAAAGTTAGAAGGGGGAGGCATGAGCTCCGACTCGGCGCCTCATCCGGTCGCTCCTCGCGCAAATTGTCAATTGGCCGCCGCTCCGTCACCTCAGGGCTGTCAGCGCAAGGTTGGCCGTGGTCTTCACGTGACCGCAAGACATGCTCGCCCAAAATATTTCACCACCAAATATTCATTCTCTGAAACGATTTCTTGCAGCCCTACCTACACACAGCGTCGATACGAGGAAAGTGCTACCAATTGACTCACCTTTACTTACTACGACACCGCGATATTTAAATCACCCACTAAATTGTTTATCATTGAAAGAGGGCTCATCTATTAGAAAACGTTAGAGTCGTATGCGTACAATACTCTGGAGCTATAATAGAGAGAGCAGCGGATCGAAAGACGACTTATGCGACGTTAATGCGGACTTCCTGCCTTCTTTGATCTGTCAATTCCTTCATAGTGCATTCTGGGATGTGCGGAGTGTCTAAACGAGATATGACACGCACAATTTGGCACATATCGCGGTCGTCGGAGTTCCAGAGCGGCCCTACCGGCAGCACGACGTATTTTCCGAAAACAGCTAATCCGTTTAAACAACTTAGTGCACTGGCCATTTGAGACAATTTGTGAGCGATTGCCCTATTTACTTTGCTATTTGGTGGAGCTGCTTGAGAAGACTGCAGGAAGTCGGCTCGCCGGGAATAACATGCGGGGTAATGAATTCAACTACCTAATTTGATAGTTACGTTAGCCCTAAAATAGCGTTCTACCTGTTCTATTACAAAATTGTACTACTTTATCAATTGTCAGGTTTTCTACACTATTATTTACTTGTAAAAATTGTCATTCTTTTGTGTCAGGGTGCTTAAAATTTTGAATGTAATAGTTTAATATTGCACTGTTAAATGTTGAAGGTAAGGGTACTTGCACTGCGTATTTAAAGAAACGAATTTTTCAATTCGAGTAGGAAATACTTTTAGGTACTTGTGATCTATACAAGTACTTCAAGAAATTGATAAGTCTAAAGAAGAAAATGTCATTTAAGTGTTCGCTAGACACTCAAGTAATGTTCAAAGATTAATAATAAGAGTGGTCTCGTTTAGTAATTTGAATATGGTTTTCTGTGATATATTCGACTAGTTAACAATGGATAGCTAATGCATAATGCACTCACTTAGTATCAATTCAACTCAATGTAGCACTAAAGGAACGGAGAGAGTGGTTACTCCATTGCTCTCATCCGACTTCGCCTTCGAATATACGATCTATTTTGTACTTGAAGACACATAATATGTGTAGTCTCTTCTTAACAATTTCTTTTGTAGGATTGTTTACTCTATATTAAAGCTATACAAATTTTTAATACGACAAACGGCCTATTGCCGACAATTTCGTTTTAACTATTAGCTATATGGAGCTACCAAAGATTTATCAGTCTGTTAATCGTACTAAATCATAATGCCTGTATTTTTATGTTCCGGTTGATCGATACAAGACAGTTTATTGATTTGAAGTAACCAATGTTTTTTGTTAATTTTACGGTATGGCTCTTACAATAAAGTAAAAAATCCAAATAAAAAAAAATCTTTGATTTTGTTACGTGGAGAGTAGATATTTTGCAAATAAAAATTCTAGGAGCAATCAAAATTCTACGACTGAAGTACAGGGAAGAGGGTTTTTTTCCATAATTAAAGCAGTCAGAGCAGTTTGCTTGGCACTGTACATCCAGCACGTGCCCTAAGTCTTAACGAAGGCGACACGCGATATGGTTGTCGGCGCCGCCACTACCGCTTTTATTCGGTTAGCAGAGTTTCAACATGAAATTCAAGACTCACGCATATGGTTTATATCGTAGATCCTTTGTTTATGTTGTAATGGTTTCAATGTGAAAAAGTTATGAACTAATAATACTTATACAAAGCCCAGCCCGTGACTCAACAAAGCCTAACGCTATCACCCCTACATTTTGTTCAGAAAGTATGGCTTTGACGTTTCACAGAATACAGTATTGCATGCCACATTAAGCTGGATTCAGTGCTCGACCGACGCAATGGTCAGGGCTGACGTCGTCGGTCGGACCAAGCTACCCCGTAGCTAGCATCAGCTCTGCCCTGTAGTTGATCATTGTCACTGATAAGGCTACGTTCGAATCTATGAAACGGCCAAGCTATACTTTCTGACTAAAGTGCAGGGTTGGTAGAGTTAGGCTATGGAGAGTTACGGGCTAGGCTCTTCATGAGTTCTGATCACGTTTTCATAGTGAAACTGTTATGAGCTTGCGAGGCTTGGCGAATAAATATATGAAATGTTTTGTTGAGATTTAATATCTTTTTGCAGTGTGGATGCATACTACATTTCAGCATTCTATACTATACCTTAAGAGAGGGTTAGAGGGTAAAGTTGCAGATTTCCTTGTTGCTTCTTATTTATGTGCAAATCCTAGCCTACATATCAAAGGTCTTGGCTAAAAAACCCATGTCATATATGCCATTATTATATTCATAACATGTACATCAAACATTTATAATATCTTACTGCAAAATCGATGTGGAATACTAGATCTTTTTTTATAAAAGGTATAATCTCCATACTAAACATCAATTGCTCTTCGTTAATCTCGAAAACGGCTGGACAGATTTGAATAATTCTTCTTTTGTTTTGTAGGTGGATACAGGAGTGATTTGAGCGAAAGAAAAAAAGGGTAGATAGGGGTAAAGTAGCCTACTACTTTGCCCCTACATACCCTTTTTTTCTTTGAATTTAAGGGATCCCAATATTATAACGAACAAAACAAAAAAATTATTACTCAGATTTTTACATAGGTATAGATAAATGGAATAGAATAAAAAAAAATGTTATTACGAAGTATTAAAATATGTATTAGATGGTATCTTTTTTACATTTTTAATATAAGTATTATCATTTAATAAAGTGATAGTTATAAAATAAAAATCAAGGAAAATCAATGCAGTTATGATTCTCAAACAGTATAATTACTTCTATATTACATGGGTTAGGGGGCTGATATTTTTAAATCATAATGATTTTACTGTAGTGAACCCATTTTTATCCATTTCGTTGCTGGCGATAATTATATAAGAAATAAATGTTCTAGTGACTTTACAATAGTACGGGTTACCATACTATTGATGTTAATCAAGCCGTCATTCATTGTAATAGGGTTAATTCCGTACTACTGAGAAACACCAAGCTTCTGTTGGATATTCGTTTCCTTGTAAAATTGTGTTGTAATTGTAATGGTTGTTGATGAGGGGGCCAAATAAACTTTCTCGGATCTATATTTATTAGAAACACCAAATTTTAGAAAAATAGGGCAAATTAGTCAGAGCACCGCGTACCGAACAGAGGACGAGAGTTATTAGATGATGTATTTTGGAAATAATACTAGAAATGGAAATACGATATCCTATACCTACTCATATATCTCTACAAAATTCACATTAAAACTTGGGTTGGATTGCAACTTCGCCCGACGATTAACAAGAACCCCTAAAGGAAGTTGTACGTCGTCTCACGGTTTCCGTTCCAGAAGGAAGTTCTTACTACATGGAATTTATGAACGCTTGGAATTAGATTGTCCTTGTAGGTAGCGTATTACACAATACCAATATTAATTTGATGAAACCTGGAACAAAATATTTATCCATTAACTGATCATTTCCTCTAAAGAAATTAAATTTGATATATTGTAATTTTCCGTGGTAGGATATACTATATATATTTAAAGGTACGATGGTTGACAGTGGAGGTGGACATTTTTATTAATATGTAAGGACCCGATATAACGTTTTAACAGAGACAAAATTAAAATATTGGAAGTTGAGAACAAACGGCAACAGGTTAACCTTCCCTGCGGTTTTAACCCGCATATCTCTGATAACATTCAACCATCCAGTTATATCCTAATAAATTTCCGGGATCAAAAGTATCCTTAGACATTTGGGAATAGTGTAGCTACCTGTTAGTGAAAGAATTTTCAAAATCGGTTCAGTGATCGGAGATTACGTCAAACATACAAACATTACCTATTTTTATCATAATGGTATTAGTTTAGACCAGTGGTTTACTTCCCTTTCCCATCTTGCCCTTTCGGCCCATTTCATAGCTGAAATTTGTAGTATACTCAACTGTGTTATATTACGTCCTTACCTATGAAATTGGTGTTTTGTATGGCGAATAGCGGAAACTGTAATTTTCATACAAGCAAATTTTTTAATATCTTGGAAATGACAAATCCAATTACATTGAAACTTTGTAGATATAATGAGACTATAATACCTTTCTGGTGTATATAATTTCATATTGAGAACTAGCCTTGTTATAAAATTAAAGTTTTGTTGGTTCAAGTTGGTTAAAGAGGCAAGACGACAAATTAAATATATTTAAAGGCAAACAAAAAATTACGAAATTATTTTTTATTTAATTTTAAGCACAGCATACTTTATTTACAAAATCACGTATTAATTTTGATATGTTGTGTACAATTAAAACAATTTGAGTCAATATATACACGCGATAAAAACGCCAATTTCATAGGTAAATACCGAATATTATAATAAATAAATATCATGTTAGGAGTATCATCATCAGTTGAGCCTTTATTGGGTGTGTTTAAATAGAAAAAAAGACAAAGGCAGGGCTCGATAACCATGAGTATTATCCACAGCAATTTATTTAACCTACATTTAAATAAAAATATATTCTTTAGATTTCTGCGCAGGGTTCAAAGTGCCCAATTGCATTTTTTAGCTTTGATGGTTATTCCATTATGTCCCACTATTTCGACAATTTGTTAATAAATAACCTTTTTAATAAAGGCAAAAATAACATCTGTTTGTTGCATAAATGGCCATATTAACAAGTTGTGTGTGGTGTGGACAATTACATGCCACGAAATGATTTTAAATCAATTTTTTTTAGTAAAATTGTATAAGTTCCACTTTAACATACAATTAATTTGGACGCTGCATCTATTATTATCGTTTATCATCTAATCCGATAACAAAAAGGCGAGCAGGTCTCTCTCTCTCTTTTCTCTTTTTTTTCTTAGTCGGACACTCTTACGAAGGATGTTCAGTGGGTCGAAGGCTTTCCCGAGGATTGTTCTCTCAGCGCTTTGTTTCTACTTCTGCCAGTTAGAGACACTGCGAATGTATGGACCAAGATGGACTCAGTAGCTTTCTTTATCTGTTCAATACATCGAGTTGATGATCGGCTGCGTGTTCAATCTCTTGACTAATTTCTTCATCGAGTTCTCATTTCTGGAGATGTGACCAAAGCACTTTAGTATTCTTTGAGAATACTGAGAGAGTTCTCTAAGAGTGGAAATGTTGGTGCGAATCGCCGCCCACGGGATCTTAAGAAGGCTTGTCCATCTCTAATCCGTCGACTTTACAGCGATCGTTTAGTCTCAGAGACCAAATTTCTTCTCTATAGTGATTAAACCAAGATAGTCTCCTGTAGAGAGATCTTAAACTGCTGCTTTAAAAGCAATCTGAGCGTCCTCAGGGATATCAAATTGAATGCCACGAAGTCCTAGTTTTACTTTTGGAAAATTATTGTGTGAGTTTCGTTTTGTGCGACGATGCATTGTCATGATGCAAATAGGGCCCCTTTTAGACCCGTTTTAGGACGGTTTTGATGTAACACTCCAAATACGGTTGGTAAACATATTTCAGAGTACCATTGGGCATTAACAGGTTTTTAAATGTCGAATCGCTATATGGCCACTCGCAGAAAAAAATGTTACCACCATTTTCTTGCCCACACTGCGCCTACGTTTGACTTGCCTGGGAGATTCTTCGCCAGGAAACAGCCAAACCGTTGAATTATATTGAATAAATATATTCCACACTTTTCCATAATCCAATTTTTTTTGGAATAAGTCGTCCCTGGTAATTGATGGCCGTCTCGTCTCACCTGGTGGTAAGTGACAATACGGCCGTTGATGGAGGATGCATGTCTAGGACATGCATGCTCTATTAACGCCATCAATGGCTATTTAGTCTAGCCTTGAAGGCGTCTAGATAATTTTAAAATCATTTCCTTGCACCATGTCACGCGAACTTGTTTTTGTTTGGTAGTCAGTGCATGAGGAACCCAACGCGAACAAAGTTTCCTGACTTGTAAAATAGTTTCCTGACTTGTAGGTGACGGTGTAAAATTTAATGAATGGTCGGCGATGATATTTTAAGGGTTTGATTCTGTCTGCTTGTAGGTCATTTTTGGGTCTTTGTGTAACATTTGTTGCAGCCTCGGTGTTTTCATCCATTACTGAAGTCGCAGGACGATCACTTCTGTCATCATCTTAGGTTTAGGTTTAAGTTAGGGGCTCCCATTTTCCGCATTTGAAGTCAAAGTCGGTTCTTTACGCGTGATTGAGAACCGGCTATGATAGCCAGCCCAGCTCCTTCCAGAAGTCTATTAGTCTCTTAGGACGTTCATAGACCTCTCGAAGAGAACCTGTTCCTAGTGAGGCTTTGGCTCTGTAATCCTTTAGTCCCTCACACTCCAGGACCACGTGAGCTGTCGTTTCCTCAGCTGCTAAATAGCCCCTGCACAGGGGTCTGTCTGTAGCTCCGATTATGTGCAGTAGTTTATTCAGGGGGAGGTGCCCTGTAATTGTGCCAACTACTGTTTTGAGTTCATACCGTTTGAGATAGAGCAGTCTGTTCGTTAACTTGGGTGACAATTCGCTCACCACTAACTTGGACTGCCTACATCCGGGTGTGCTTTCCCAGCGCCTGTTATGCTGGTCGTTTATGAGTTTGCTCACCCACGAGCGTAGTGTATAAAAGGAAAGGGGTAGAAAAGGGGCAGGACCGGCAATCCTTGTCCCTGATGCCCTCCTTGCCAGCTCATCGGCAGCGTCGTTGCCCATTGAGTTGCTATGACCTTTAATCCATTGTAAAGTGACCCTGTTCACCGAGGAAATATCCTCTTGCGCATGGTGGCACTCCAGTATCAAGGAACTGTTGTCTGCTGTTGCCCATTAGTGCTTTCAGTATGGACATGCTGTCTGTTAGTATTCTGATGCTTTGGTCGCACACTAACAGACTCCCCTTTCGTGGGAGAGGCCCTAAGTCCTGCATTGGACTGTTACTGGCTGTGATGATGATGTTTAAAAAAAGTTATACTTTAATTTAGATATCTTATTTAATAAAATTGTGAATCTCAACACTTTCCTAGTTACCCACGTCCCTTACCTACTACACAAAATTCAATGCAATATGTAATTCACCAATAAGAAATTGGTCCACGCGGATAAAGTCGCATGTAAAGCTCAAGCTTTCGTAAGTTTTTTCATTTTTTAGGATGTACCTTAACTAAACACACTAAAATGATTTAAAATTTATTTAGTAATAGCGGAGGCGATTTTTGGACTGTTGGATGCCATAATCTTCCCGGGTGTCATAGGGTATGACTTTATAACTTTTACTTTTATACTTAAAAGTAACAGGAATCCGTGGAACTGAATGTGGGCGAAACCGCAGGGCACCGGTACTAACACTAGGCTCTATATTACTAATAATCCCCCTCTACATCTCCTGTTCTTTATGAACCGATTAATCGATATCAAATGTGCTATCCTCCTAGAGACAAAAATGGGGTCAATAATAAACACTGACCTCTAATAAACTTCGCTCATAAATTCATTAAAGTCGATACCGCACGGTAAGTATGCTTGCATAGTATGCTGTTTTAACTGGCAGAGGTAGGACTCCTTTGTAGTCCTGTGTTGTGAAGCTGGCTAGTTCCTTGATAGTGTCTAGTCACCGCACCTTCGTATTTTGTTGTTCGCGATGAAATCTAAATGTGAGTAGATCTAAACGTGTATTCTAAAATCATGGGTATTGGCAATCCACAGCGACAGCGACAGCAAAAGCCTATATTTTTGTGAACACATCATATCACAATAACAATAACAGTAAACTGTAAAACTTCAGCCTCGGGATCATAGCCATAGTTACGTGTGCTTAAAGTAGACCATTGGTAACAGCGTTTTTTGTTGTGTGTTTTAAATACTGCGATCTCCAACCCACCTGGCAGAAATAATTGAATTCTTGTGGTTTATATAATTTTTTTATTTTTTATTTTGTAATTATTATATTTGACTCAATCACACGTAAATAGAAACCGTTCTGCCATTTACAACGCCCAAGTAACAAATATGCACTGACCATAGAGATCGAATAACGTTTATGCCAGCGGGCAATATGACGGGTATGCTCAGTACCTACTGTAGTACAAAAATAAAGCTTGTCTGTAATGTCCCGGCTGTGCTCTCACACACGAGTGCCCGGGGTCCGCCTTGACCATGATCTAGGATATGGCAGATCAGATAATTACAGTGGAGCGACTGCCATCTGACCTCCGTGAACCTGCTACCAGGGGAACCTGACTAATTTGGATCATGGTTACACATTCAATGTGCAGCTTTTATCACGATGTTTTCCTTCACCGTAAGAGCATCGGTTAGTCTTCAACTAATGTACATAACTGAGGAAAGAGTCATTGGTACATGACTGCAGTGGGATTCGAAACCGGTACTCCGTAGTATACAATAGTAATGAATATTTATTTATATATTCAATCTTCATGCACAAAATAGTACAAAGGCGGACTTAAAGCTAAAATAGCCTTATCTACCAGCCAACCAGGAGATAAAGGGTAAAGAAAAAGTAAGGCGGTGCAAGAGAAGCTACTAAACAAGATGGAGGAGGGGAACCGTTTATGCAATTATAGCCGAACCAGAGATAACAGTACAGATAAATAGATAGGTAACTGAAAATAAGTTAATATAAATATAATAAAGCTAGAAATAAACGTGAGTGAGTTGGTAATATAACAAGAATAGATAACCATACAAATACTACACAAGTAAAGCAGAATGAATATGATTAAGGAATATGATTATTATAATGAGTAAGGAATATGGTGGTGGGTTCCAGATGCCAACTGTACGCCGCCGGCCATCGACGACTTTCCGGCCGGGCTGTTCACGGAGCTGCAGCGGCAGCACGGCGCCATCGTATTGCACGCCTTCATATCTCTCTACCTCTTCGTCGCGCTCGCCGTGGTCTGCGAAAAGTTCTTCGTGCCGGCTGTCGACAGAATATGCCATGGTAAGAGACACTCGTATTCAGAAAGTATACTATGAAGTCACATGTCAATAGTGCCCTTTATAATTGTGTAGCGGCATTATGATTTGATTTTTGATTTATTTTATTAATGAAATGTTGATTTATATTAATGCTTATACTTACATGTTTCAATATACTTAGTAAAGTACCGATACTGGATTATTACTACCGATGCTGGACTACGCTGACACATGCTTCATTGATCTGACTGAGGAGCAACTTTATAAGCTGGAGCACCTGCAATTTTTTTGTATAAAATTCATTTTCGGCCTTCGTAAGTTCGATCATGTGTCGGAGTTCCGAACTCGGGTTGGGTGGCTTCACATCCGTCAGCGCCGGAATAGTCATGTATTCTCGCTATTATATCGCGTACTATTTGACAGCTGTCCGCCACGATACCTCAGTGAGCGCTTCCAGTATGACTGTGATGTACAAAGTCGATCCCTCCGTTCTTCTCGTGATCGAAAGTTGCTGATGCCCAGCTATGCTACGAGCTTCTATGACAAATCATTTACTGTCCAGTCGATGCATCTGTGGAATGCTCCGCGCCGTGAGATGAGGTGTTCTGATACACATGATGTATTCAAAAGGAGATTGAAGCAACATTTCCTAGTCCTAAAAATGAAACCTTTCGTCTGAGTCTAGATATGAAAAAGCATTGTTATGTTTTTTCATATTTATTTATTGGATATGTATGTAAGTAGTTGCTATTGTTTATGTTCTTATTGTATTAAATACATTGCCTATAATGTTAATATTTTTACACCAGTTTATGTGAAAATGGTTGCTTGGAAGAGATCGCTCTTAGCGATAGGGCCGCCATTGTACCTATATTGTTTCAACCAGTATTTTTACAATCTTCTTTAATGTGCATTAAAGTGTTATAAATAAATAAAGTACAAGTAGATAGCTTTGATGAAAACCATGATATTTTATTTTATTTTGTAGATATTTTGGTGTGTATCTGAACGTCATTCAGTGGTCACATTTTCTTCTCTTATCGACCATTATAATTAAAGCTAACGTCGTGTTACGATTTTGTTTCTCGATAGTCTTTGCCTACCCCTATACGGCTATATAGACCCCCTCATCCAATGCGTTCCAGATTGCGCATGGCAGGAGTGCCACCCAAAGGCGTGCTCAGTGTTAATGTGTTCCGAACGCTGTAATTTTTTTGTCAAATGCTCAAAAGCACCTAAGTCGCGGTGTGGAAGGACCCGATTTAGCTCGTGTATTGGAAAAGATGGAAAAGCGTCAGTTTTTCGATTTAGTATACCAATGATGCCCACTATACAAATCAGAGAACCAGAGTGTTTTTGTACAGCGTTCTCAACCAAGGGGCCCTATTTTTAAACCGCTCCATTCAAGTCGAACTGTTTTCAATTTTGAATGAAGCTGAATTTCCATATTTTTGACCTCGCTTTCGGCGTTGTCAATATAATTAAAAAATATTGAATTATTAAAGCCGTAAATCAAAATTGAAAACCGTCGAACTTTTTTTTTATCTTTGTCGTAAACATTTAAGCAAAATATAGGTTGCTGCCAAGGTAATTCGCCGGCGCTGTTGCTCGTGTGACTCCATATTTAACTTACCTACTGATCCAGCGTGGATCGATTAGAGCGGCGAAGCAGAGATCACAAGTTTTCTCTGCTGGAGCAACCGCGTCCTCACTGGACAATTCAGCGATTGACAATACTGTATACTTAGTGTTGATTCTTACTTATTACAGCGTTGAACATGTCAAACGACGTCGCCGGTGCGACCTTCATGGCGGCGGCGACGTCTGCGCCGGAGTTATTCGTTAACGTAATTGGGACCTTCATCACGGAAGGCGACATCGGTGTGGGCACCATCGTCGGCTCCGCAGTCTTCAACATTCTCGCCGTTGCTGCCTGCTGCGGCATCGGCGCTGGAATGGTTTGTCTCTTTTAGCTCTTTTAGCTTGGTCATGTAATCAAAACAAATCAGGGTGCGTATATTTCTCGAAAACGCAAGCCGCGCACGCAGGATTCCTATTTTTGAACCGCTCGTATCCATACGAGCGCTCGCGTGCGCCGCCTTTTCGTTTCACACTCGTGAGATCTTGCTAGAGATAGAAAGATGCGAATGATTCAAAAATAAGGCCCTAGCGTGCCGTTGTTGCGCCCCGCCGCAGCATTCGCGGCGTATGTCTACTACAAATAAATAAATAAATAAACATTCGTGGACAAATTCACACAGCGCCATCTAGCCCCAAACTAAGCAAAGCTTGTACTATGGGTGCCAGATAACTGATATACTAATTAAATACTTTTTTTTTAATACATACTTATTTACATAGAACACCCAGACCCGTCACAGAAATTAAAATTCATCATTTAAATTTCTGCCCGGCCGGGAATCGAACCCGGGACCTATTGCGTGGCAGACCGGCATGTTGACCATTGCACCACTCAGGTCGTCAAATACATAAATATAAAAGTAGGCACTAATAGCACTTCTTTGATTTGTTTTAATTACCAAACTAAATAAAGTAAGCATTCTAGGCACTAGAATGTAGGCATTCAATGCAAGCTTGCAGTCAGATCGTATGTTAAAAGACAATTGAAAACCGATGCGTTTATCTACCAACTAAGTACTTTCCTCGCACTTAAAATTAATTTCAAGCAATCTTATAGAGACTTTTGTAATAAATAGGGGAAAACCCGAAAGATATCCTCGAAGTTTCATTTATTGTTCTCCTCAGGTGGTACCTCTCGACTGGTGGCCCCTGACGCGGGACTGCCTGGCTTACGGCATCACCGTCTCCATACTGATCTGCATCATGCACGACGAGTACGTGCAATGGTACGAAGCGTTCCTCCTGGTGCTGCTTTACGGAGTGTACATTTGTATCATGTACTATGACAAATCTATCCAAAACTTTGCGAGAGGTAAGTGGCTGTATTCAATAGCTTGAAAGATCTAGCCTCAATATAAAGCAACGCAGTAAAAATTTAAGATCCTGCCAGGAAACTAATATAAGTGATAAATAAATTTTCCAGGAAGTTGGAAATTTTTCTCGAGCTTACTAAGGAAAACGGATGAGAAACAGGAGAATGTGGAAAACGGTAGGATTTGTTTTATTGACTTCTACTGCATTATAGTTATTTTCAAAGCACTTCCTCATAATTCGGCCGTTTGTGGTTTTCAAATACATTGTTCGCACTCGGCAGCGTTTCGCCCTTGCCTTCGGTCCGAGCCGCAATCTCTTCTTGTGATTAAGTAATCTAAGTAAGATAAGTAGCACCCTTGAAACATTTGTTACTTACAATGTTGTATTATTGCAGATGGCAGAAAGACTGTTTCTATTTTAGATCACCATCAGCACAACGGAAACATTAAAAGTTCACTATCACCTCAGACTGATAGCACCAAAAATGAGAAGCATGGCACTCTGGCTGCGGAACTGGATAAGATGCAAATGATCGATGAAGAGCCTATTAATCACTTGGACGGTAACGAAATTGAAGCCAAAGTGGACTTAGAAATAGCATATGCTGAGGAAAATGTTAATCCCGGCAATGGTGATGAACAAAACAAGGAAACTGATAAATACGAACATTCGCTTTGGAAATGGCCATCTGGTAGAAGCGGATTTACACAAGTAAGATATAGTGAATATATTCGCCATCTTTTCCGTAAAAATACCGTACATATTTAATATACAAAATGCCAAATAGTGAAACGTGAATTATTCTCAAATTATAAGCGAACTAGCTACCCGGCTGGGTTTTTGATCCATTAGAAAGAAATAAAACGACAAACAATCAAATATTTTCTCTTGACAATATTAGTATAGATAGACTGTCCTTGAACCCTGCAGCAGGCTTACTAGAAACCCCCTTACATTCATGGGTGTCGTCGTACAAGGCGACTAATGTTTTCGAGGCAAAAGATGAAGAGATCTATTCTAGATCTCCGTAGTCTAGAAAATGGGCAGCAGCATTTTCCAATCATCATCATCATCATATCAGCCAGAAGACTGCTGGGCATAGGCCTCCCCCAGAGATCTCCACAAAGGCCGGTCCTGTGCTTTCCGCATCCAGCTGGTACCTGCGATCCTTACCAGGTCGTCGATCCACCTTGTAGGAGGCCTACCCACGCTGCGTCTACCGGTACGTGGTCGCCACTCGAGAACTTTACTGCCCCATCGGCCATCTGTTCTTCGAGCTATGTGCCCTGCCCACTGCCACTTCAGTCTGGCAATCCTTAGAGCTATGTCGGTGACCTTGGTTTGCTTGCGGATCTCCTCATTTCTGACTAGATCGCGCAGAGAAACTCCGAGTTGTTGCCCTTTGGGTAACAGTGAGCTTTCTTATAAGGCCCATAGTGAGTGGCCACGTTTCAGTTCCGTAAGTCATCACATCGCATTTTCCATTGTTATATATAAACACTGCGATCTCCAACCCGCCTGCCAAGCGTGGAGATTATGGCAATAACCTTCCTTTTCGTAGGAGAGGCCCTAAGTCCTGCAGTGGACTGTTACGGGATGTGGTGTTGAATTACAGTAGTAAGTATAATTTCTTTTCAGCATCATCTAATCATCAATAACAAATTTCTTATGTTGCAGACGGCGTGGATTGTGACTTGGCCAATTCATTTGGTGTTCTTGTTTACAATACCTGACTGCGAGAAACCACGTTTCAAAAACTGGTTCCCGTTAACTTTTATCATGTGTATTGTATGGATTGGGTCGTTGTCGTACGTCGTAGCGTGGATGATTACAATAATTGGTGAGATTATTAGAAAAGTTGTAATTCAGGACAATACTATACCTATACCTACAGACTATTAGAATCTTATATAATAGGACCACGATAAGTCCGAATCAACTGACAGTAGTACAAATTATAGTGTGGATATGGCAATACTCTGGGGATAATCTGTCTGTGTCAGTCCTTCTTGTAAACATTTACTTATTTGGTCACGATTAGCTTGAACTTTTGTCTAAATTATTAATCATGGTGAAAATTATGTTCCGCACTTCCTCAATAATAGTTTTGCCCATTATTTAATAATATTTTTCTTGACTTTCCAAAATAAACAGTCCTACAGAAATCAATTTGATTTTATGCCTTTTATGACTGACGTTCTATGACAGATAAAAAACTTGGCATAAGTTGCCATACAGAGTTTTTTTTTTAATATGCGATTCGGACTTAGCGTGGTCTTATTATAGTTAACTTACTTAATTGTTTTAATTGTTTTTAGGCGACACTTTAATGATACCGGATTCCGTTATGGGAATTACATTCTTGGCAGCCGGAACATCTGTACCTGAAGCAGTCTCCAGTGTGATCGTCGCTAAGCAAGGTATCACTGTGTAGAGAAAAGTATAACAACTTAGTTTAGACGAATTGGTTATTTGCGACAGAAAAGGTTATCAAAATTATTGTTTTTTATAGGACACGGATCAATGGGAATTAGTAACTCAATTGGATCAAACACATTCGATATATTGCTTTGTCTTGGCCTACCATGGCTCATCAAGGCTTCTTTGACGCCTGCTCAACCTGGACATTATTGGGTGAGATCAGATTATTTTCATTACAACAATTTCAAAGTTATTATTACAACATGTATGATGAAGAAATTGCGAATGTCTTTTTGTATTTAATGCCTAAGCGAATACAATTATTTCCAACGCCATCTCTTATGCGATTTTTTTTTCATTCTAAATGTGTGCTCGTATACCACGCCTGTTACACGGGTCTCGACCCTATTTTTGAAACAGCTTAAATCCACGCGAGCGCTTTCAAATTTGTGGTAAGTTGCTAGATATAGAAAAGGCAAGCATTACAAAGCGAGCGCTGACGTGGATGCAAGCGATTTAAAATAGGGCGCCTGGAGTATAATTGAAATCCGTGGTGTCCTCAGGTGAAGATCAATTCCATGGGACTGGAGTACTCTGCCATCTCGCTGCTGTCCACGCTGCTGATGCTGTACCTCACGTTCTGGTTCAACAAGTTCAAGCTAGACGCGGCGGTGGGCCGCGCCTGCCTCGCCATGTACGCCGTCTTCCTGGTGCTGGCCACGCTCATCGAGCTCAACGTCTTCTTCCCTGTCAACATGCGCACCTGCAAGAGAACGGAGCTCAAATCCTAGGACGTGCCCCGACTGGACTTATTGACATAGTGTAAAGATGGCGGCCGTAGTGTCTCTCGTATTGTAAACCGTTCCATTTCGATATTTAAACCATGTTGCGATCGTCGATGAGTTGCGATAGAGTAAAACGTAGGTATACATTTTAAGTTGTATTTGTAAAGCCGTGGAAGCTGTCGTTAACTGTGATGATTTCATCACCATCTTAACTTACATCAACTTTTAACTGACAAGAGCGATTGCGTCGTAGCATGTTTCGGATAATTTTAATTTGGTTAAGAACTGATGCTTAGGTTGAAGTAAGTACCTACACCATTTTTAATTATTTTGTTGTGCAACAGTTGCTACTTTTAGCAATATCTACAAAGTTCCAAGAGTGCCACTTGGAAAAAAAAAATATTGTAAGGTTACAAATATTATTTAATTATGAAATGTAAGTTTAACTGTCATCCGCGTTACGACTTATATTTTATTATTTGTATTAGTAGTGTTTTTAAAAGTTTTCAGCAAAATTGATATATTTTGTACATAAATACTAATATTAATATACTTCGTAATATAACAGAAGTTAAGAGTACATAATTAAATACATAGTTATTTTTTTACAGTTTTATTTCTCATATTGATTGTATTTATTTGTTTTTTTTTTATAAAAATATTGGTTTTGAGAATTTCGGAAGAAATTCTAGCGCAAACATTTATGGAATCCCTTAATCGCAAATCAATGCTTTCGTCCAGTACTACGAATTTCCAGACATGTTTAGAATATAGATAGGGAATTTCTTCTCGAGAACTCAAATGGGAAGGTTCTCTTTATAACTAAAATTTAACTCGCGCTGTATAACTGTAATCTATAACTAAATAATAATTTTGGGCATACGTTTTCTAACGTTGGTACTACTGTAGCATTACTCAGTTTGAGAGGCGTAAGCGCAGTTGTTAAAGGTAAGAGTGAAGCACTACGCCGTGTAAGAGTTGCGTAAAGTTCAGCCAGTAGCATAGGCTCAGATACGAGCCACAGGTAAAGACTAGCGTGCCACATACTTATCTAACCCATCTTTGTTGGCAACAATAGCGCCGCTATCACCGGGTTAGATAAGTCTATGGCACTCTACTAAAAATTAAAAGGAAGCAAAGAAATAGCTCACGGTAACGGGTCGTAAAATCTATCAGGCCAGCAGTCGTTCTAAAATGAATTACAGAGGGTATGTACAACCTATATACTTGGTAAACTAAAGTTCAAATTAAAAAGCACTACAACAACACATGTTTATAACTAGCGAGGCCACTTGAGCTACAGCAAAAAGACTAGTGGCAATGCTTTGCTTGTTTAATGCACTTTACGAATTTACGAAGGAGGTCTAATATTCTCAACCATGTTAATGGAAATTATGATAAACCGCACCATCTATCCAGCGGGCCCTGCCTGTATTACGCTCCATCCCGGTAATTAAATCCCGGTTGCCCAGCCTGGGATCCGACTTCCTGCTTTTCTTAGTCCACTTTGCTCGGTCTTTGGCATTCTTAGTAGTGATTCCGTTGGCACGCATTTCACTGTAAACGACATCCAGCCATCGCTTCTTGGGCCGGCCTCTCCGTCCCGCGCCTGGTGGGGGCGGCATGGCCGGACATCTGTTCCCCACATAATTTGCCGGACTGTGCAGGACGTGACCGTACCATCAAAGGCGACACTTTTGTAGCTTATCTGCAATGTCACAGACATGAAGGCTACTGCGAATGTGATATTCGCTTGAAACCCCACACATTTTCGTGACTCGCTACTTCGGCTTGTGTCGCTCTAGTAGAGGCCAAGTCTCGATGCCGTATAAGAGATCAGGTCTAATAATGGTCTTGTAGACCTGTCTTTTCAGCCTCATCGGCATCTTGGGGTCACAAATGACAGCAGTCACCTCCCGCCATTTGGCTCAAGCCGCGGATTTTCGGGCTTTGACTTCGCTGTCGATGTGACCAGTTGCGCTTAGTATCGCTTCCCCAGGTATCTGGCCTGATCCGTTCGTTTGACCTCCTCATCACCTATGCGGCCGGGTAAGGGAGTCTGTACAGTTGCAGGCCATGTACTCTGTCTTCGCCACATTTTTCTGTAGACCACAGTTCTCAAGAGACTCCCTCCACTTTTCCACCCGCTGGACAAGTCGCCGCTTATCAGAGTCTGTCCACGCGATATCAGCATACATGAGTAGCCACGGAGGTACTTCATGATAGTCTCGGGTGCTATCTGACAGTACGTCTACTATCACGTTGAACAGAAATAGACTGAGCACAGAGCCCTGGTGTACCCCAACGGTAATCGGGAACATGCTAGTGTCGCCAACTATGGAATCGGAATCGCGATATATGCCTCTTATAATGTCAACATAGACCTCAGGTACCTACTGACTTGGACTGCAACGCAAATCAGATCATCTCACGAGGGACACAGTCAAAGGACTTCTGCATGTCCTGAAACAGGAAATACAGGGGCGTGTTCCTTGATCTATATAACTCCATGAGAGTTCTTAGTGCATATACAGGGTCCATGGTCCCACAACCCGTTTAAAGACTGGGGTAATGATACTCAGCCTCCATTAGTTAGGTATCTTCCGAGTGTAAACGATGCGATTATAAAGGTCTCATCTCAGGTCTCAAGGCAAGAGCTCATCGGTATCCACAATATCTCGTCACAATCCTCGCCTCCATCCCACGCCTCCATCGGGTTCGATGAATTTCCGATTCTTCATGCGGCGAAGAGCCGCTTCGACTTGCACAGGCGTTATCGGTGCTTATTCAGTAGCTCGTCGAAATACGAGCGCCATCTCTCTTTTGGAGCGCGGTCGTCGTATAACAGGTTACCTTGAGGGTCATTTACTCAACGACAAATGGAAATATCCTGTGCCGCTTTGACCCTCGATCGCGCCAACTTATAGATGAGTTTTTAACTTTTCCAACTTCAACTTCTCTGTCATAACCTTTTTCTCTGTCTGTTGTAAGTGGTCTTGTCTGGCTCTGGTTACCGCTCGTTTGGCGCAGAGTTGTTACACTAAGGTCGCTGACAGCAGCGGCGAACTCATGGGACTTAGTTCCTTCAAGCAGCGTCGGCACTGCTCCCGGTATTTGCCTCGGGGCTTCACTCGTAGATCCATCACAATCCATCTCCGGGTATGACTTTGCAGGTGGCCACTTTGCCAATGTTGTCTCACCGAATAAGAAAGTAATCGATCTGAGTGGCGGTCCTCTCACTTTTGTAGGTGATCAGAAACTCGAATTTCTTTGGAAAAAAGTGTTCACAACGGCCAGATCGGCAGCCATACACGTCCGGAGAATTTCTTCCCCTTCAGCGTAACGGCCCCCAAAACCAAAACCGCCTAGCGAGCACGCCCGGTCAGCGTGCCAAGGGTCCAGCTAGCAAAACAAATTTTTTTTTGGGCTCACTTCTTTAACCGAGTCCACCCACCCATATAACACAGAGGTAGGGCGTTTTGGCTTTATATGTGCGGCGACTACCATCCGACCCACACAACCCGTTAGGGAAAAGCCGTTTCGCCAAAGCCTCGTCCGTCTATCAGCAGGAGGACCGCGGGCAGGTGAGGTTGGCTTGGGCCCATGAGATGGTGATTGAGCCCCATACCCAGGGGTATAAATAAGTAAAAAGAATGTCGTCTGTCTGTTAGTATGCCGCTTCAGTTAGGAAAATGACCATCTGTGGGAAAAAGAAACGGCAAAAACCCCCATACCCCCTTCAAATACATAAAAGTTAAACTGACACTGAAAATCGTAAAACATGAAAAGCGTTAAGGTACACAATTTAGATCCATCCAAAGTTGTAGGCTTAATGATGGCCAATTTAAAAAACATTACATCACAAATGTTACGTAAACCTCACCAAAAGAAAATTCGTCACTTTTCCATTCCACGTTAAAATTCATTGGACTACTCGTTATAACATACTTAACTAATTATTACGTATATACCCACAATTTTACGAAAAGTTAATATTATTGACGAAAAGCCAGAGCTGTCTAAACTTTTCCACCCCAAGCTGTAATTCCATTCGAATTTTAATTAGTTGCACCTTAGCGCGTTGGCTTAAAAATATTTTATATTTCCTTGATTAATTATAGGGGCCCGGGGTCCCCCTTGATTATGATCTAGGATTTGGTATTTACAGTAGAGCGACCCATGATACTATTAACAGGGGAACCTTACCAGATTCGATCGTGGTTACACATTCCATCGCTAAAAGCTGTAAAAGCATCCATTAGTGTTTTTCTACCCAATGTACATAAAAAGTCATTGGTACATCGCGGCACTGGGAATTGAACAAGATACCTCTCGCTTACGAGTCCAACCCGCTAGCCATTAGGCTACCATGGCGCCATCTTCACCTGCGAAAAATTTGGTTAAAGCGTGGGAACTACATCAACACTGTCTAGGGATATTTAACATTTATTGATGTAACTAAAAAAGTATCAATCCTACGCAAAATATGTTAATGTCATTATTTCAAATTCAAATTAAAACAAAAGAATGTCAAAAGCTGTTTAATCTAATTTAATTTTCCCTCGTCGTACTTAACGCTCTGCGTTTTCACGTTAAATGAGATAATTTTAATTTTTTTAAAGTGTTAAATTTTAAACAGTTAATTCTTTAAATTAATTTCGTTGGCGTTTTGGCGCTATGCAACGTCGACATTTAACTTAGAAAGAAAAATTGTACGAGCAGAAGGAAAGCTTGAGGGCGGCGCAATAAATAATGTTGCTTTTACATTTGATTCAAGACAAATCGTAATTTCACGATTTTGGCTTCGCTATCGGTTCACTGGGGAGGTAGCTGAGTGTTATCACTACAGTAATAGGGTTACCATCTCAAAAGAAAACCGACTTTTTAAAATTACGGCGAGAAGACAAACAAATGGGTTTTTAGTTGGTTCTGAGCCTGTAGGAGGAACATGGTGTAACGGTAAGTGACCATACTGTGAGAAGGGGGTTGCATGAAGTCGGTCTTCACTTCCGTAGATCACGGTATATCGTGATGTTTTCTGAAGAATCCTGGTTTAGATTTCATCCGGATTTACGCAGGGTACGTGTTTGGCGAACATCTGGATGAGAGAGCCGACTTTGACACCCTCATGAAGTCCAGCCATATCAAGGCGAGACAATCAGGGTATGGACGACAATTCACCTTGGCGAGAGGATTGACCTCATTAGGGTCTAGGGGGTACCTTACTGTTGAAAATATCGTGATGATGTGATGATCTTATTACACCGATTGCAAATGGGGTTAAATTACATGTTATTTAAAAATTCATCATTTGTGTAATATGCCTTGTTCTAGAGGTATTCCTTTAAATATTTTTTAAAAGAGACAGTCTAAAATTTTCCTGACCACCAGCCGGCATAATAAGAGTTGTAATGGATAAAGCTTATAAAACGTAATGTCCTCTCGTAATTATTTAAATTCTTTAGCTAGCCAATTTTTTTATATTCATGTTTAAAATATTACTAATTTGCTATGAAACGAACGCATTCTTGGCATGAAATTATAAACACACCCGAAAAAAGCTATGGATGCACAAACGTATCTGACCCGGTGGTCAAAACTGGAACCAAGTGTCACCATTTTGAAATGTCATGTCAATGCCATTAACAGCGATGCTGTCACTGTTTGTGGCACTGCATCATGCATCTGCATAGACAGGCAGGTAAAAAAATCCTAGGTTTGGACATTGACAATGACAGGCATGTCATTGTCTTTCTCATACACTGCCACTAATGACGAATGAAACTCCATACTCCGTTAGGAAGACCAGCCCTGTGGTTGTGATTTCTATGGCGATGATAGGCTGTGAGCGAGTTAATTAGCCATAATAATATGTATTATGATGTTGGAGCCATTTTATGTATCAAAAGGTGTGTGTCACGCATTGTACGCATTTTTGCCGTTGTGCCCCTTAAAAGGAGTTTTCTTACAGAGCCATAAACTTGTCAGACCATGTGACAGCATCGCTGTTGTTGGCATTGGCATGACATTTCAAAATGACGAGACTTAATTCCAGTTTTGGCCATTGTGTCAGATAAGTTTTTTATTATGTAGTAAAAACCAAGGTTTAAGGTAGGCAATGCTAGTAATGCAAGGGAGCTGGATGGGTGACCATTTCGTATTTGAGGGTAGTCAAACGTTAGCACCGCAACGAGTTGGAAACTCGTTATGTGTGCCACCTAATACCGTTGGCGAAGCGAGGTCGACCGAGGTGTTGTACATACCATGATTCTAAGGAAATCTAGTTCTTGTGCTAGTTCATTTTGGGCACATCCGTCGGCTATTTTATGTTACATCAAAAGGTATGTCACGCAGCACGCCGCACTAGTGTTTTCTCGAACGCATTACACGCATTATTAAACATAATGCCCTCTCTTTTTGAAAGTTTTTTCTTTCCTCATTGATTTCTCTTCGCTATGACGAAAGAAACTTCTTACTCCGGGCGTAAAAGGAGTTTCTTCTTTCATCGTTTACTCTACGGCTTGTTCCAGTGTTGTATGCGTGTCGCGTGAGTGTTGTAGTTTTGTTAAAAATGTTTAGTTTTCAAAAAATAATTGTGAAGAATTGACTAGACTTAGATTTCTTTTTTCAACTGATACGTATTTTACAACTTTCGTTTTTCATTTACTTTGTACCGGCTGGATCTTAGTTAACACCTTGTATGAACTGATAGACCGTATCCAAATTCATTTCTTGAGTATTCCGGTTTTTGTTGTATATTTGGTTAGTCGAGTCAGATTGGAGTAATTGCTTTCTAGGTCTAAGTTTCTAATAAGGCAGTAATATCGGATTTATTAATGAAGTTGAACTTTTTTGCATTATAAATAGGTCGCGTGATTCTGTGTGGTTACTCCACGGAGTTACTTTTATAGTTAAATCAGAATTTAGAATTCAAAGTTGTTAATATATGTACCCCTGAGTCTGTACCGGAGAGCATGATCGTATCTGTATATTGAAGATATTCCGAAAAATAACCTAACCGATAGAAAAAGTCAGATAACCTCCGACCAAGTTAACATATACTCCAATATTTACTAAACCATTTAACAGATAAAAGATAATACTCTTTGTAAAGTGAGTACTCGTGAGTAAGGTTTCCAGTGCTCCATGGGGTGGGGATTTGGGGAACCGTGGCTTTGGCAGTGGAGTGGCATTTGCCTTTTTGCTGCCAATGTTGCTTTTGGGCAACGCATTGGCGATACTCTTGGTGTTGCTAATGTCTATAGGCAGTGGTGACCACTATCCATCAGGTGGCCCGCTTGCCTGTTTGCCTACCATATGACATAAAAGAAACAAGCTAAGAACTATCTCGACTAAATAGGATCCGCAAATTTAGTCGAGGTATAAAGTCGAAGAAAACCGCATCGAAATCGGTACATCTTTTCGGGAGCTACGATTCCACAAACAGATATACACCTACACACACAAAGAGAGCCACATTTGTCTGTACTGAGCGGATTTTGTTGGGTTAGTACACGCCATGTAGGATAGGTTAGGGTCAGGGTCTTTATTTATTAGTGAAAAAAAACGCAAGTTTTAAACGCCCGTTTTATACACATGATACACCAGTTTAACCATCGTTTGACGCATGATTCGTTCTTTTATATTTATATATAGATGATAGTAGTATAGATTAGCAACAAGATTGACTACAGTGAATTTCAGATTGACGCTACATGTAATACAGCGCGTTTTTCACTCTTCGTGGGTGGACGATAAAAATCATTCGAATTACAAAATATAATGCTCTTTTTAAGTACCTACTTATTATAATTTCAAATTATTATTTCATAACCATTATCTGAAGCTTATAACTTTGAGGGCAACTTAGATAATTTTAGAGCAAGAATCTGCTAATTAAAACATGTTCGTATACACGAACAGCACCCAGTCACCGGCATTCTCCGCCACCCGCCGACGGCATGGCAATGGCAGCCGCAGTGTCGTCGACCTTCGGTGGCAGCCGTCGACTTGCTGTTCAGCACCGACGGCCGAGCACTTACTTATTTCGTCATATATCATCATCATCATCATCATATCAGCCGTAGGACATCCACTGCTGAACATATAGCCCTCCCCCTATCAAGAGAGGGGTTTTTGCCATAATCTATCCAAGCAAGCAAGAAAGCTTCGCGTTCTTTCTATATTTCTCAAGGTTATAACACAAAATGCTGCTGTCCATTACCAGTCCTACGGAGGACTCAGATTTGTACAACACCCGTTAGTCGGAAGAGTGGGTTCGATTTCGCTCTGCCACCACACGGTAGGTCTATCTTATATCAGTCTCTACATTCCCGCCCCAAGAAAGCAGTACATATTTGTCATGCATTTGCTTCAATCAGTTTTTGTTTTGAAAAACATTGTGGTTCTTACCACTTCAGTAGGTACAGAAGGAAATATTGTGACGGCACCCGCACACAGAAAAAATCCGCATTTCAGTTGTTCATCCATATTACATAGAAAGCAGTAGGTATTATCTGATGGTGACCACGCGAGTTCCGACTGACCTACATCGCCGAGTTCGCGACGACGGTTAGCGCTCGTGATATTCAAATATGGAATGAGATTGGATGATGACATGGGATCATTCAAGACAGATAATAGACCCGGATCCACACGATACCAAGTTATGCTTGCACAGTGCGTTTGTACGAACGGACCGTGTAGACGTAAAATTTTAAGTAGGCGTTAAATTTTCTAATTTAAAAATTGACGTCTACATTATACGTTTGCGCAAACTTCGTTTGTACAAACGCGCTGTGCAAGCATAAGTTGGTGTCGTGTGGATCCGGCTTTAGAGGTGGGCAACACATATGCACCGGGTATTGCTGATTACGCAATGCGACAGTGACTACTTTTTATCAGATAGCCCTTCCTCGGTCATTTGGGAACATCGAATCTACTTCAGGGTTGAAAAAAAATATAATAAAATATCAATTTTTACACTACTGTACTTTTATTATGAGTATCCAAATTTTCGTATAATTTAGTAATAGGTTAAATATATATCATTAAAGTCTTACTTATATGGTGATACATATTTACAAATTAATTTAATTATTAGTTGGCAAATTCGCCAGGGTCTCGAACTTTCTGAAACAAATTTATAAATTAAATTAATTTATTAATTAAACTTTACTACTTTTTGAATGTAACCTCGATATGGTTTGTATGGTTTTGGAAGGGCGGAAACACTTAAAATAATAATTAATTGCTTAAAATGAGATTCCAGAAACTACAAATTGTAAATGTTACCGATATATTTCTTATTTTTCTACCACCTCAATTAAAACTAGCATGCCACAGAAAAGTAAAACGAAGAGATAAAAAGTCATGTATTTCTGTGTCTATATTCAAAATACAAGTGTACCCATCCAGGCGAACTTCTCAGGCTTGACATAACGGAATCCTAGCACCAGCAAATGCATGCATGATTTACTGTTTGGCAAGAGACAAACGATACAATTACAAAACCAAAACTCTACAATTTACAAGTCTTGCGGCTGTTGTCGCTCGATTATGCCTGTCACTCTCCAATTAGTCCCATTTCGGCATCCATCGGCCTCCATCATGCGGCTTGATCAAGTAGCATGATCAAATAGGCTTGATCCTGCCCATTTTATCCCATACACAGTCAAGTGGTCCTTCCAAAATTTCTTCTCACACACGGTCAGTTGGCTTAGTCAGTACAATTTTGAGAAATTTACAATGGTTCTACACTTTACCCATAAATACGAGCCGACACTTCTCAATAGCCGGCAACACATTTGCGAACCCCCTGTGTTGCGGATGTTCATGGGCATCGGTGATCACTTACCATCTGGTGACCGGCTCGCTCGTGTAGGTGTAGGGTAGGGGTAGAACACCACGCGAATGAAGTCGCGCCGGGCCAGCTAGTATAAAACAAAAAGGAGTAGTCTACTGACGGTGTAGGTGGAGCGTGTGCGTGCTCGCAGACTCTCCATCTCGCGCGCGGTTGCCATAGCCTCGATGTTGTGCTGCGTGAGCCGCGGCCGGCGGCAGCGCGGGTGCTGCGCGGGCAGCCAGCGGTGCACCAGCGGCGTCAACAGGTCGCGGTGTACCTGGTGTGGTCGCCCAGGAATGTAGTTTATTCGACCAAACTAAATTAATGCCGTAGTTGTATTATGGAGGGTGAAAATGAACTTTGTTGTTTTATGATGGACAGCAGAACCTAGTGACAAAGCAATTTTCTGGTCGAATTTAAATGTGATCTACAATGCAATCTGGTCGAATTTAAATGTGATCTGCCGTGAAGTTTGGAACAGAAAACGTCAAGGATAAAACGTGTGTTTACATTTTGATACAATGTCACTATATTTTAATTACCTACTGGTGAACACTTGTAAATGGCTGCGTGTTACCAATTTGTCCAACAAATCAATAAAACACAATTTAACTGTAAGTTTTCCTAATAAAATAAAATAAAACGAACGCGCAGTCACTATGCAGAAATAAGTAGATGAGTGGCATGGACGCTACGCCGTGGCTACGAGAGCGCTACGCGGTGGCTACGTTATGACGAGGTTTTTCCTTCCCAGAGCGTTCAAATGGGTGCAAGTAGCCCTCTGCCCGTCTGCACTATAAAGTTTATATTCTGCTAGGTACTTAAAATAGTAATTTATGATCTGCAATAAATTAATTGAATATAAAAAGAGTTAAATATTATATGAATTTTATGTTCTTGAAGTTGGAATCATGCGCTTAGAGATTTTAGCTTCAGGTGGTATAAGAACCTTAAAACTTATCTGCTACACACAAAGGTACACAATGCAGTTATTAACCTTTTTTTTGTTTATCTTGAACATGGATATATAGGCTATTGTTTTGTTACAACTTTCAAGTTTTATAGCAAGTACTCACCATACAAGGGTCATTTGGTTGTGTGAAGTATGAGACCACTGATCCAATAATGATGCATACACACATTCCAACAAATGTGTAATATAGGTAACTGAGACGGTATAAGAAGAAGGTTCCAGATCTAAAACATATACACAGATTAGACTGAGCAAAATATAGGTTAAAACATAGGTTAGAAATGATATTTCTTTTTCATTTTGGTGGCAAGCTGCCAGTGGCCACCTCCCCACTAGTATTTCGGCGAAGGTTTACATTAAAGTGGTAGTAGTGCTCTCCACCCAGTTTCCATAAGCGACTTCATGTTACATTGCTTGAAAACGTAAAAATTCAAAATTCAATATTTATTTATTGATTAGGACATTAAATATCTCTTTAGGGGGTAGGAAAGTAGGATGGAAGCACACAGTGACACGCTTAGTCTTGTGGTGTTTTAATACCTTCCACCCTCTTCTACTAATCCCCTTTATATGTACAGTCTGCACTCCATTACCTATCAAACTCGATGAAGTCATAAGCGGGCGTGGTGGGCGCCGTGAAGTTCTGTATGCATTCCGCTGTGGAGACCGGCTTCGGCACGATCACGATTTCACCGCGCATCATGGCGGCCTGCGTGCCCAGCGAGATCCAGCCCACCAGCAGCGTGGAGCACACGCCGCCGACCAGCGCGCCCTGGGATCACCACACGCAACTAGATGAGAACTAGAGAAGTCTTCGCGTATGCTACAAACGGAACCGACTATTTTTATTGAAGACATCATTATCATCAACATTATTTCTTGCTACAAAGGCAAATCCAATTTTATTATTTGGCAATTATATTAGTAGGATCCCACGATATGGGAGCGGGTGGGAAAATGAAGGGCAATGAATGTTTCTATTTTCCATTATAAAATTTCGATTAGTCCTAGTTTTCTCTAAAATAAAGCTAAAGTCGGGAAATCTTCATTATTAGGCAGGACTCTGAAAGGTCGGTGTCCAATCTACGCATAACGGCCAATAATAATCACTTTAGTAGTTAGCGTTACCATGCCGGGAGAACTTGAGTAAGAAGAAAGAGTAAAGGTAAAAATAATGGTTAATTTACTCACAGTCGAGTTGATCCAAGGCAAGAAGAGGCCCATTGAGAACAAGCCTAGGAGGCTCCCCGCCGTAATACCTGCCAAGCTCTTGCCAGCCTGTATGAGAGCGCCCATGTGCTCTACTAAAAACACTAGTGCCACGCAAATTATTCCTGTAAAATATTCGTTTTTAACTGTTTTTGTGGATTTAAGAGCGACCTACATGCTGAAGATGTGAAAGATTCCTGGCCTACTTTGGAAACATTGTACACACTCTAGCACCAGTGGTGGTGCTGTAAGTAGACAGACCTATTGTATTGTCACGGTGGCCGCTTTCTATCGGGTGGACCGTCCGCCCGTGTGTCTCCATAGGCAATATAAGAAAAATTTAAGATATAAATAAGGTTCTTCCGAAATTACATCCTATTGATATTTTTTTTTATGTCATACGGTAGACAAACCGGCAAGTCACCACTGCCTATAGACATCAGCAAAACCAAGAGTATTGCTAATGCATTGCCCACCTCTATAACATGTTGCTCTGGCAGCAAAAAGGCAAATGCCCCTCCACTGCCAAAGCCACGGTTCCCTAAATCCCCACCCCATGGAGCACTGGAAACCTTACTCACCGGCAGAAACACAATACTATTTAAAAGAGTATTGTTTAGCTGCGGTATTCTGTAAGGTGGAGGTACTTCCCCAGTCGGGCGGCTCCTATTCGAACGGGATACCCCGCTATGCCCTATCTCTCATAAATATATAGCCGAAAAGGAATAACTTTTCTTAATTTCAAGAGATTCAGTGCATCAAACCATGTGCCGTCGGTCGTCCCATTGATCTCCTAAATCCGCCTAATTTAATATTGCAAATATTGTTTATTTAAGTATAAGCAAACACCTACCAACAACTACAACGATAATTTTCATAATGAAGCTGGCATTCCGTTCCGATATAGGTTTGTTATAAGCTGGCCGAATCAGATCTTCGAAAATGACACCACACATAGAATTTAGACCGGTAGACATTGAACTGAAAGAAAAAAAATTGTTAGATCATGAAGTACTTGCTATGTTATTGTATGCTGGTGGAAATTTTGGACTGGAACTTTAAAAGGAGTTCATATACACTGATGGTCATTAGTATCCTTCAAGGCGAAGGACATAATCTCCAAGGCTTAGCTAACCTAAAACGATTTGAAGAACTCTCATGATTCAGTTATAATATCTCCGAATACGACGATAATAATGATGTGACAGATAGTATATATAAATCAATGTGTAGTGTCATAAAGTAAAAAATAGCTCGCCCCCGTAGTAGGCATGTAATGTATTTCGATAATACTTGGTGAGCGTAAAAATAACCAACATAGAACAAGATACAAGATTATTTTCACATCATCCCCTCTTACGTCCATGTTGTATAATGTTAACGGTACAGAAAGGGCCGACTCGCGGACTGAAAAAGTTAACGAGAACTCCGGCTCCTTCCAAGTTTCCTCACCGGTAACATACCTTAAAGCGGCGCTGAACACGCCGCTCATGAAGATCCCAGGCAGCGCCGGTATGGACCCAGTGATGGTCATAACAAAGTACGGAAGCAGCTGGTCGCTCTTTCGAATGGCGCCGGTGGCGAGGGGGTCGCAGCCCGCGAAGGTGGCGTATATCACCAGACCAGTGTAGCAGCAGAGAGACACGATCGTGAAGATCCCAGCGGCCATTATTATAATCGTTCTGTGGATTATGGGTAGAGTTGAATAGCTAGTGTTGTTAATTACTGCGCTGGCTCACCAACCGAAACCAAAAGTTGCCACTCGTGCCAATGATCGGATTATTTCCATCTTGGTCCTCGGACAGGTCCTAAACGTTGACATCTCAAATTCTTTCTTACTTATTTGATATGAAAATTTAATTTTTTGAATTTTTGTTTTATCACTTTCTTGAATTCTACGTTCAAAGTACCTAGTATTAAAGACGATATTGTTGGCGAGGTGCTAGGCGCACAATAAGCACTAACAATACGCCATATTCCGATAAATCTTCGTCGTGAAAAACCCCGGAGCAGTTGCTCCAACCAAGGTATCGCGAATCATGGCAAACTCAATCCACATTGTTGATGTAGAACTCCGTACGTCGCGTGATGTTCTACTTACATCCGAGCTCTCTTCAGTGACGACAACGCAAGGCAGCGTTGGACCATTGCTTGGTTAACAGAACAGGAAGCCAACCAGCTAAAGTAATTTCCGAACACCGTGGACCAAAATGTATGACGTATAGTTGGGTCCAGATCCATACTGAAAAATTACAGATTTTGGAAGATTGAGGGTAGAAAAGTTGTTCAAAACTATCATGCAAATAATAAATCAGTGGTAGTAAGCATGCCAGTGGAAGAGTATTTGCTGCCAAAGCACATATCCCGGGATTTTAGAGGTAGCAACGCATTGGCGATACCTCTAGTGTTGCTAATATCCATAGGCTACGGTGACCACTCTCCATCACGTTTGCCTTTTTGTACCGCTCGACACAAAAGAAATCGGCAAGTGCATGAACGTTATCCTGCTATTAGAGCATTCCTGGTTGCGGTTGTATTTTGTGTGGTGAGTGGTTTATATATCACTCAAGAAACGCAAACTATTTATTTGCGATACGAGTAGTTTATACCAATTATTATTACATACTACGCATTAATTTACTTGAAAAACTCAAGGCGATCACCCTTTTCATTGATACGTAAAACTTCGTCAACGCCCCCCAGGCGCCAAGTGCCATAAGCTAATACGAATATGACTCCAAAATACATCAGGACTGTTTGGAGCGTATCTGTCCATACCACGGCCTTTAGACCTCCCTGAAATAAAAGGACTTATATATTAAAAATATCTCTAAAGAATGTACGTGCACACCAAGACAAGAAGATCTTGTGGATCCACCTTGTGGATGCGTAAATGAAATTAGGCGAGCAATTTATTGAAGTGGGGGATAGAATAAGGTCACTCGACGAAGTGATATTGTACTCACTAGAGTTGTATAGAATATACATACGACGCACACTATTGGAGTGATCAAATGTAAATTGATGCCAGTAACTGAAATGGAACACGATTTAAAGGATATATTTCTTGCAAGTTTATAAAAAATTTGTACTTAAACAAAACTATGGGTTAGGTTGTATGTACCGACCTTGACTAAACGCTAAAGCTGGAACGTATACCACAATGGGAATGTATAGCATCATTTTGATTATAAATATAATAGATCCAAGTAGACGAACGTTTTGGTTGAATCTCAACCGTAGATACTGCGAATGAGTGAATCACGTTAGCGAAATATTGTTTTTGAAGACAATAACAACAAATATTAAATAGGCATGTTTATACACATTCGCGTAGTTTTGCCACGATCTGAATAATTTAGGTAATGTAAACATGTTACCTCATAAGTCGAAGTTATTTGTAAGTTGTAGAAGACAGGTAAATAAATGAAGGCAATTGTGACAGAAACCGCCCATTCTGATAATACTATAGTCCACAATTGTGTTCCATATGTGTACATTTCGGCTGGCAGACCAAGCAAAGAAATACCAGATATATAGCTGAAAATAATTAAAAAAAATCGTGATACATGACGGTCAGACAATGCTCAATCGCGTCAAATGGCCTTAAGTAATACTACCTTGCTATCAGAGACATGGAGATGGGGAAAATTCCCATCGCCTTCCCGCCCATGAGGTACTCTGACGTGGTGTTTTGCTTCTTGGAGGCGAAGAAGGCGAAGTAGACGCCTATGAGGGCCGAGAGGAGCAGCATGCCCCCGAAGACGAGGTAGTCCAGCCAATCGAAGTAAACGACAGTCATGATGGGCTGTGCGCGCGCGACTCGCTCGGTCCGGCTCGCGCGTGCGCCCGCGGCCACGCTGCGAGCCCATCTCGGTAATACAATAGAGTCTTACCGCTTACCGAGCGGAACTTGCAGCTAGGACGTCGCTATATTTATCCTTGGAAGGATCTCGGCAGGTCCACGCTAGGGATGCGCGCCCGCTAATTGGCCAGTTACCGGTGCCGTCGCGTGAGACCGTGCGCCCGCGCTGCCCACTCGGAGACACCTACTTGTGATACGTATTCACTCATTGCCTTTACCGCCACGCTTTTTATGGCCTTACGGCTCCTGTAACTGAACTATAGGGAAAAGAAACAGTACTTAGTACGTTTTATTATGTTTTATTTGATACACATTAATCATGGTTTACATAATGCGGTTTAAATATGGCTTATTAGTGTTAATGTAATGATGTGAATATATGAATACTGTAATGAATGGCCGTAGTTTTGGAAATAGGCTACAAACATTAGTGCTTGTTTTGAAGATAACTCAGCATTTGGGATGTGCTTCCAGACTAAATTATTACAACAAATAGTTCTTAAGTACTTGAAATTGAAATTACAATTTATAACAAACTATCCTAAATGTAAATTTTATGATTTAACATCAATTTCTAAATTTAATACACAATAAATAAATAAATATTCAATTTTACATTTATAAAAACACGCAGGTAAAAGTTAAAATAATAAATATTTATTGCCTGAGCCGGACAGGACTGTGCTTATAGTTGGACTGTATTTGGATTCCAAATATCATTAATTACGTATACAATTTTATTACGCTTAAAATATGACTATTATTATCAATCTGCTATACGTATAGGCATATAAAGCATAATGATAAGATGTAGGCCATTGTTTCCTGGGTTACAATATCGTGTTGATAAAAATTCAAAGAAGTTCAGTACAATCAAATTAGGTAACTCAATGCCACTTATTATTATAACATTCACTTAGTTTTAGATATATTTGTGAACAGAGATAATTAGCATTTACATGAGTATCTAACATCAGGTACTTAGACTCCGCGTGTCCTAAAGAGAAACAATTAAACCCTAACTACAGGCATCCAATACTCAAAATCCAACAATAAAAATATTTTTTTAACTTTGTTTCTACTAAGTATGTAGCCAATTTCTATGTATAATGTGAGATTATGAACTACGATATTGATAACACTTTAGTGTTGAGTCTAGTCTAAGTAGTTAAAATGACTACAATTTTATTAAATACGTCCGTTATATGTGAATATTTGCTTATAATGGCGAATAAGATATATGAACTAGGTACTGATGTTCAGTTTTATCCAGCAGAGGATGTAATGCGTAGACGCATGCCACCGTTGTAAATTCAAATGGTGTAATTTGTTCACAACAGGGATACAATAGGTATGGCGGCGGATCTGTGTTGAAACCAGGTCATCGCGAACGCACTCACACTCAATCACACGATTAAAGTGATCAAACCTCATACAAAAATATATAAATATATATGCAGCATTAATTAATTTTAAACTTAAACTACATAAGTACAACGATTTAGCAAACTTTAAAATTTTGCACTTAATATAATCAACGTCGATTTTCGACTAGTACCTACCTATAGGCAATTACTCAAATCAGCAAGATTACGGTTTAAGCCAGATGATCTATTTTAGATGAGTTTAGGTGTAAGAAGCGATAGTGTTCTTAATAATTTCAGACAGCTTCTAAAATGAAGTATATCGTAAGGAATCTGCGTTCAGTGTTGTTGCCTATTCAGGATTACCACTACATACCTACTGCTTTATACACTCTGAGAGACAGTTATGTGACACATCAAACTATATCTACTACACACAAGAAGTGAAATATTTCCCTTATTTGTTACAGCAATACATTAATATTACAAGGACTAAAGCGGATTCGATCCGCTACACTATCACGACGACAACAGTATTTAGACATCGATCTACAGAAAAGTTCAAGACTAATTTAATATCTACGATTACAATTTGACGACATTCACTTAGCTAAATAGGTACTTATTTCCAACCCAATTTCCGCTAAAATAGCGTTTTCAATCACATTCCTTTAATCTAGTCTCACTTGTAATCTCATTCCTATACCTATGTATATTAATATGTACTGGATGGGCCGTGTCGTAGGATTATATAGCATCCATAGAAACGCTGGTGGTGGAGGGCCTTCTGGCGTTGCGTCTCAAATTAGTGCCGTTTTGCAGTTCGAGTCATAGCCGTGTAGAATTTGTGCACAGTGCCTCTGGTCTTCAATCTTGTGCAGGTCCAATTAATCTTGAGATGTCGCCTAGTCATTGCATTACGTGGCGGCGTGCCTATCCTGAATGGCTGGTGATGTTTACAGGTCGGCGGGCGAGGCGAGATCGAGGCGGGAGCGGCGACGGCCTATGGAGAGCTGGGAGGATGTTGACCGCTGCAGGGAGGAGCTGCGAGCGCGCGGCGACTCCGGCTTGGCTTGGCTTGTCTTCTTGCTTTTGCTGCCGCCTGACGCTGGCTGCTTGCCTTTCAACGAGGAGACGGAGATCACCACGTCGGTGGAGATGCCGTCCAGCTCTGCGGACGGAAGGCTGGGTTAACGTCTACTCTGCGATTTGTGATGACATAGTTCATGATGGTGATAGTTCAGCTAACTGCTGTAGCAGATTGGATAGGGGTCTAACTGCAGATTTATATGCAAAATGGGCTTACCAGTTCGCTTAATCACTTCCCCGGCGTTATTCAAAAAGAACTTCGGTTTGTTGTCTTTCGGGTCCTTGAGTGATTCCTGGTGGGAATAATGAAATTCATTAGCATTGTTTGTAGGTATTCACGATTTATTCTAACTAGGAGTAGGTACCTCCTATCTATAAATAAATACCTTCGATTTACTACATTTGGAAGCAGAGTCAGTGCTTCCGCGCCACCACGGTCACTGGATCTCACAGAAGCCCCGCCCGGACTCCTTACCGGGGGTGGAGACCTCACCCTCGGCGGCCTCGCCCTCGGCCTTGGGAGTACCAGCGCCTGATGCGGGAGCTCCACTGCGATATGAAGCGTTTCATTACTCTTTCTGTTTCTTTTTCATATAAAATAGAAGCAGGAAGTTTGTGGAATGAGCTCTATGGAGAGGTTTTCCCTGGATAGTACAACATGGAGTTTTTAAGAAAGAAAATATATCCCTGGTATTGCAAACGATGACTGCCAGGCAGCCAGGCTGTGAGCTTGTTTGCCACCAGTAGTATAAAAAAATACAAATTCGATTCAGGCTATAAAATTAGTTAATCAATTTTGACAAAATTGTCACGTGTCACCAAAATATACCGTGGAGGGTGTTAACGGTCAGAATAACATTGGACAATAATGGACAATCGCTTTTGCTTTACGACCTACAACTGAACTTCAACTTCTTGACCGAGTAAACTTTAAGTTGAATGAAATTGAAACTAACGTCATATCGAGGCGAACGATGTTCTGCTGGCGCATGGCGAGGGTGGACACCATGGGCGGGCGCAGCGGCTTGTTGGCGAGCACGTTTTCAATCTCCGCCATCACCACCGGAGTCAGCTGGGGCACGATCTGCGTACGCGCAACATAGACATAGACAAGACATAGACAACACTTTTTTCGGTTTTACAATGCATCCTTGACTTAAGGTGAGTACAGTAAATTATAAATATTGAAAATTACATCGCCATCATCAAATTCAAACTCAAAAATTATTCATGGAAATAGGATCTTACCAATAACATTTAATGTATAACAAAAAGAGGCAAGCTCAATGGTTTCACTGTAAAAAAAATTTACAGATTTCATGAAGAGCATTAACTTTACAAAGCCTATCCACCAACCTTAAATTAGAATTAAATATGGGCTAGAAATATTGAGAAACTTGCCTGCAAAGCGTGTATATTTTCTTTGAATGTGCCGATGTCATAAGCTCCTAAGAGCAGGCAGTTCACAGACTCGTTTTTGAGGCACCATGCCACGGCCAGCTGACTGAGAGTGCAATCTAGAAAATATTATTTTCATTATATTATTCTTATTTCATGGTACATTTGCATGGTTCAACCTACAAAACATGTAGAACATTCAAAACATTTTCCAACTTACTGAGAGTCGAAGCGAGGCTGACTAAATCGCGAATTTTCTCGCTGTTAGGACGAGATTCTTCTGCGGCCGCAACTTGTTCCTTACTTCCGGAAATGCGCAATTGTTGCTGTAAACAATGTTTATGTATGTCATCAAATTTAGGTCCCAGACGATTTTTTAGCGACAACCAGTCCAGGTTATAAAACAAAATGAGAAATAGTCTCTTACCTCAGCAGTTGCACTGAGTTCCTCCTCGCACCAGCTGAATGTGCTGTATTTTCTGTTGAATCGGGACTTGGCGAAGATGGCGGGCAAGTCATTATCAATTAGCCCTTTTCCGGTCGTTATAGCCGACCAGACCATCATGCCTGGGAGAGTTGGGATTATACAATGTCAATTAAGTACCAAATGAATCTAACTATATAAAAAAATCAATTGCTGTATGTAAATGAGAGGGGGGGAGGGTAGGTGTGTGATAGGTGTGGGGTAGGTGTAGGGTAGGTGAGGGGTAGGTGTGATGTAGGTGTAGGGTAAGTCTTGGGTAGTGGTAGTGTAGAGTAGGGGTTAGAAACACGCGAACGTAGTCGCGCCGGGCTAACTAGTTTTACAATAAAACAAATGGGCAAAAGCATCCTTACCGACGCCGATTTTGTGATACAATTCTGGCATGTACAACTCTGCTTTCTCTCTACAGAACATATGGTATTCCGTCTGTTCCACGATTGGGGTTACACAGTTAAATTGCCTGCAGTTTGTGAATGCCTCCATGATCTAAAATGAATATATAAATGGTTAAATTGCGGTGAAGATGGATGGACTTAGCGGTGATAAAATTAATAGTGTGTGGAACTCACCTCGGACGGGGACCAGCGGGCCGTACCCCAGTACATAACCCAACCCTGGTTTATGATGTAAGTCATTGTCCGCACTAGTTCTGTTGAAGAAGATAATAAATTGTTAAATAACTCATTTTCATTTAACATATTTTATTCCTAAAACACGAGCAATGATTTATTTGAAACAACGTGCAGTTTGTGTGCGTTGTCCGTCTTGTCAACGTCATTTTGCCAACTTAGTAATGACGAGGGGATTACCTTCCATCGGGCATATCGGGTCCACCTTGTGCAAGAGCACCACATCGATGTAGTCCATGTTGAGCCTCGTCAGCGCGTTCTGCACCGTCTCCACAATGTGCTTACGAGAGAGGCCTCTCTCATCGGACCTGTGAGGATGGTTAGGACGAGACCTAATAAATGATATCGGATCACAGTATTAGCATTTATTCAGCGAAAAGCGATTAAAGCGAATTGTAAAATGTAGCGGTGTTATTAGCAAAAGTAGCTTGTTATTAAACACAATACTTAAGTTGCGCTTCGCTCCAGATCGAAGGCAATTTATTGTCTAAAGCCGTTCTAAGTTTAATATTAAAGTTTGTTATCGTGAACAAGTGCTAGAATGAAAATTAGTTTATTAAACAGATAGGTTTATTCGGTCGAGCAAAATGATTGATATCGAATTATCGTTCTAATGTTAAAGGTAATTAGCAGAAACTTACAAGAGATCAGACTAATAATTTTAGTATTTTAGACTCAAGTTTGCTAGGCCGAATATGTACTAAGTATTCTATATAACACATGACACATCTAAATTATCTAAATCGTGAGTTTGACAGGCAGTAATGCTCTTCTGAGATAATATGATATGGTTTATTTGCCCGATTGCTCTAAACTTTGGCGACTCTTAAATATGTCTATATTTAAGAGTCGTTATCTTGATATAGATCAAGATATTCCTAAGCATTTAGGCATCACAAAATTTGTGACATAAAGTTAAGAATGACTTAGCGAGTTTAGTTTTATTTTGGTTTATGCTGGTGCAATAGTTTTTCTTATTAGGAATATCAGAAATCGTCGATTATATGTAGGTTAGTGTAATCGGGCGATTATGTGGGTACTAAATTTGTAAGTGAATGATAATAACTGGTTTATATAACATATTTATTTATATACATTATTTTATATTCTCATTATAGCCCTAGGTTTTTGTTACCGTAACAACTTTGTGTGTTTAGAACAAGTGGCTTTTGTAATCCTAAGTGACTGATGTCATTAATAATCTCTATCAGCCTTATAATTATATAAAAAGATAAACTTCATTTAAAATTAGTTTTGCCCGCGACTTCGTTTTGTCCTTGTTCCTGTGAAATTCTGTTATTCTTGGAGAAAAAGGTACTCGCATATGACCTTCTCTGAATCGATCTTCTTTGCAAAGTCAATAAACGAGTGTCCCACCTTGACATTTTAAGTGGGTACATAAATCGCTAGAGGACGCTCAGGTATATAATTAGTGTACTTCGTTTTAGAGCTCCAAGTTCAGATTGCAATTCAATGCAATTCACGACAAATATTTTAATAAACTTATCTCTGAACATGACCTGATATTTCGTGAACATCCATGTGTCATTTATAGGTATCATCAGAAAATAGAAAGAAAATAGTACAAACAAAATGACATATTTACCTACTACCTTAACCGTAAACGTAAATACTATATTTACAGATAAAATACATCCTCCAGGGCATCCCCACAAGTCATGGTACCCGAAGGCTGGCAACATTTCCTCTGATGAATGATGAGTGAATAATGACTGATGAGTCTCAAAATTTGAGTTAAAAATTTGCCAGCCCTGCGGTCACTAGTGGCCTCACAGAGACGCCTCGAGAGATCCATTATAAAACATTTGATTTCATTTAAACATTTTGTCTCGAAACCATTTGGTGTGCCATCTTATAATATAGAAGTGTCCCACCAACCTTTCGCTTTATATAGGTTTCAAAGTGCGATATTTTAAGAAAAGAAAAAAGTACAAAATGGCGGCCCCTTCCTATAGTCAAATCTCCAAACCCCTTTCCCCCTGTCCCCCATCATATGCTATAACTTTCTCTAATTATTAAAAAACAACATACAAAAATAATAAACTAAATAAATATGAAAGCTTAATTATCTAATATGACTTCCAAGATGGACCTAGGCCAGGGCGACCGCCAATAGCACTCACTCCAAAAAACCTCGTTATAGTGGAGTCGATAAATAAAAGAATGTCGCAAAATTGCTAACTGTGAGATGTCCATTAACGTAAAATGGTAGAAATATAACTGGTATCTAATCCTCTTTCCATTTCTAAATCTCAGACTAGGTAGTGTCAGCGCCAGATAAATGTACCTTGCAAAATCACTCTCCTTTTAGATTTTTTTGCGCTACGGGTCAAATTGATTCATACCATTTGCAGCATTTCATTAAACTTCGTGGTGTACTGCTAACACATAGATAGTGGTGTACTGCTAGCACATAGAAGACCCTAGACATGGACTTGTTTCTGGACATAGACATGGACCTCATTTAGAGATGGGCATCGACCAGAACCAAGACGTGGATCTGATCTTTGACCTGGACCTGGACAAGGACAACGACAAAACCAGAACCAAATCCCGAGACCAGGACAAGAACCAAGACCAGGACGTGGACATGGATTTGGAAGTAGTCGTGGACCTGAACCTACAAATGGAACTGAGCCTCGCTTAGAACGCGGACCAAAACGTCGATCTGGTCATAAACCTGAACCTGGTTGTGGACCTTGACTACTAAACTAAAATAAGTAGAAGTAGGGTAGAGGTAGGGTGGGGTAGGAGTAGGGTAGACTATGGTAAAGAAGGGTAGAATTGGATACGGGTAGCGTAGTATAGGTAAGGGCAATGCGATACTAAAATCGCTATAACTTCGTCTTCTTAGTTCGATTTCAATAATTTTTACACTGAAATGATTAGTTTTAATGTGACTATAAAACTCGATAACATCTGGGCCCGATCAAAATACTCAAATTGAGTGCAATTGCTATCGCCTAGATGAACCATCCACCTCTCGTCGTAAATAGCGCCAAGGGCCTGCTGGATATCCATGAGATGACATGCCATATTTGGATTGCAGTAGTAAGGTAGTGAGTGAGTGAGAGTAGTGAGGAGTCACAAAACTACTAGCCTGTTCCGGTTGCTATTCGTTCTAGGTAATAAACAGCTACTGGAATACCTATTTTTAATTACTATTATGTTCATACCTATTCATATCTTTGTTAAGTACCTAGGTATATTATATAACCAAAAATCGGTGGTGATAATGATCACTGATACAATAATTATTTACTAAATAAAAGGCACACCATGCAAGTAATGTCCCAAGAAAGACATGTCAACTTTAGTACCTATAAATAGAATTCTATCACTTACTTCGTGCTCCAGTATACTTTCAGTGTTACGATAACACTACTTCGTTTCAAACCTCTTCTTTTTAAGACTCTTGAAAGGTCCAAATCTGCTTTAACTGTCGTAACGATGAAAAATAATTTAATGGAATCAAAAAGTTTATCGTTATCCTATACAAGTAAAATACATCATTTTGGGACTACCTACCGCAATGGGCTTCGGATAGGTCGAAAAGATTGATTCCATGATCTAGGGCGATCTCTATGATCGTCTCTGTATCCACGTCCGCCTGGGTTGTCCACAGACCAAGTCCAACGTTGGGCACGCGGAGGCCTGACTTCCCAAGATTCTTGTACCGCAGGCCGGGGGTCACGGTCGATGGAATCGTTGCATGGTTTCCCATGTAAGTCGACATTTGCCTGGATACCGCCATTCCACCAGCTGTGGACAAGAGAATTTTAGTTAGCTACATAAATTGACCGAAACGAAGTTAGTGAGATACCTCTAACGGAATTGAAAGAGATTTGAGACTCACTCAAAATCAGAAGACTATGGATCTCACCAATCAGCTCGTATTATCGAAGATATAGAGAGAACATCTGAGAAGATGGATCGACCACACTCATCACCATGCTGACGGCTAGATCTTAGATACCACTAGTGTGGTCTGCAGGAACGGAAACCCTTCAACAATATGTAGACCTCGTTTAATCTTTTAAATTCCCGTGGAACTACAAACATGATAATAAATAACAAGCCTATTTTAACTGAAGATTAAACCATTTACGATCAGTTAGAGTACTTGTGAAGACAAATCTAACGAGCCCAAACTGGAAGCGTTTATCATGCATAGTTTAGGAGTGCCTCCGATTACCTTCCGTCATCATCAGACCTTAAATATCACCTAGGGTATAGTACTCATCAAGACCATTCCAAAGAGCCCAAACACGATGGGGTTATCTTGTTTCGTTCACTAGTTCCTACGACCATCTTCAGACTCCATCATCAGAACAGCTCCATAGTACCATATTATCTTTTTTATATTGCGCAATGCCAAACAAGTCGACAGCCTGACAGACCTAATTGTAGTTACATAACCTTTCAGCTCTTTGAATGCCGGGAAGTGAGCCAAATTAGGCTTGCAAGAGTTGACCCGAACCTACAAACATAGCAAATAAAAGCTTGTAATTTTAGTGTTCGCATTTGCACCCCTCTCACCTTGGTCTAACATCTGCTGCGAATTCGCACTGAAATCATCCATGCAATCGAGCGACGCGATGGGAGCGCGGCACCTGCACAACCAGACAACGTCAATCTAATTAATTTACTAAGAAAGAGGTCACCACTGCCTATAGACAGCAACACCAGGGATATCGTCAATGCACACCTGTGTAGCACGGTATACAAATATTTATATACTAAGTTATTTAAAAAATATGGGAAATCCTCAGAATATTCGATTGTTATAGAATTGAAATCGGTTAAGACGACATTATTAATAATTTATGGTGCATTCAGACGCACGTCGTGCAGCCTGGCAAGCAGCCCGATATGCAGTCCGGAAGTGGTACCGCATATCTCTGATAGTACAACGCCATTTTAATATAATAATGCAATTGAGTTTAAACTACTCGCAGCGCGACAGCTATGGCTCTGGCTCGCTTATTAATCCAAACTAAATTGCATCAAGATGGCGGCGTATTATCAGAGATCGGCAGTACACAGCCCGTGCACTACGCGGGCCAAGCTTTTTAGTTTTGAAGCTTGTGCTCGTTTAATGTCGCTTTGAACGCAAGCATCTGAACGCACCATGATGTTGAAATTTGTCATCTAATTTCACTTAATTATTTATTCACACATGATTGTGATGACGCTGACGATGATGATTGAATTTATAAAAAATAAATAATAAATAAATAAATATGCTTGGACAATTCACAAATCGCTATCTAGCCCCGAACTGAGCAAACCCAGCAAACATTTTTGGTTGAAATTACTGTAAAATTACCTATTCTAGGTCGCAATTTTCATGGTGACCTAAATTGGGCACCACGAATCGACGTCGAATAGACGTTAAATCCACCAAAATGGGGAAAAGAAGCACGTGCCTGCGACGTATTTTTCGACGTAAATCTGGTAATTACAACCAATAGGTCGTCATTGAGGTTACTCTTCCGACGTCGAGTCGACGTCGGTTCGACCTATTGTGTAGTTCCAACGACCAATTTGGTAATATTAACCACTATCCAACGTAATTACGACGTTGTTTTTGCTATTAATTTACCTATTAAGGTAAAATATTATCACTATCAGCGAGTGTCAAGGAAATATATATTTTTCTTTTTTGCTCACAGACAAATGTCTGACTTAATGAAAACTTAAACTCTAACAATTATGTCGGCTATGAATAAGTTCATTATTTAAATGATTAGTTGAAAAACTTTTAAATGAGTCAAAATCTTGTGCGCAATTTTTCGTATATTATAAAGGTTTTACGTTCAAAAATGCTGATGGGCTTCCAAAATATTTAAATAACGTAATTTAAAAAAAAAATAGAATATTCTGTATTTGTTTTAATTTAAGTATTTTGACTCAAGTTTGGTAATGTTTGCAATTTCTCAATGTCAACATTAATATTTCAATGTAAATATTGGTAAATAGAGGTAAACTTTTAATGTATTACATGATAAAAAGCATTATACAATTACGTAGTTTTACACGGCTTCCTGATTGTTACAAATTAAATGGCGGCTCGACTACAAAGTTAGATATTACCTACAAATCGACCTTAAGGTGATTGGTAAATGTTATAGCTTTATTTGACATAATTTATGCAACTTTTTGGTCTAAATGGTCCTCTATTTAGGTCCTCGTTACTTTAAAGTTACAAACTATGAAGTCGCTTACGCGACCAATAGGTTATAATTACCTAACAGCGCCAAATCTAGTGGCAGGGAAGTCATCGCGATCATCACGCGTCGTTCAGTATGTTGTATGTAGTATGCTGGAGATTGTGCAAAAAATGATGCAGAAGAGTTATTTAACCATCTTATTAGTTAAATGATAAATTACCTACAGTCCGATTCCGTACCTAGTTAAATAAGTACTTCTTTACAATTGATTTGGAGCGACTTCTCAGCAAAAATAGGAACCTTCTAACTATTGAAATGAGATTATGATGTTAGTAAAAGAGTAACATCTTAGTAGGTACCTAAGTACTATGATTAGGCATTACATTACTTACAACATTAAATTTTATCAACAACCAGAGGTAAAATAACTATAAACGGACTGTACTTATACCTGTTTAAGGTAGCTATCCATTTGACAATGTTTATACTATATTCTATGTACTGTACCTATTCATTTAATAGACTTAACATATCGTTTAGACAGCCTCCAGCCTTTAGACAGTTTCATTCTTCTTCTTATCGTGTCAATGATAAATAGGTTAAAGTATGTATGAATGTTTGTATGTATGTATATACATATTGAATTGAATCTAAGCCTTCAGTTTTAAACTCCTCGTTATCTGTTTCTTCATTTTCTTCAGATTGTTTTCTTAATTTTCTTCAGTGTTGTTAAAAACTGACAGGAAACTGATATTGTGCAGGTTTGATTACTTCTGAAGATTATTAAACACTTCTCTATTTTAAGATTCATCAAGTTTTCTTTTACATTTTCTATAATACGTACTAGAGTGTGTGTACAGTTTTTATTCTTTGGCCATTATTGATTAACAAGCGATATCTTCATTTTAAAATAAAAGGATCAGCGTTTAAAATACGTCGTAGATCACCAATTAACGGTTACTATGACCAACATCAACTAACTTCTAGGTCGCCACCGTCAACTCTGACTTACTAGTCGGATTTCCAAGTTACACGGACTTTCAAGTTAACCTAAGACGACCTGTTGGTATCTAAAATGTTTTAAAAGTATTATTTACTATCAGGTTATATTAGGTATCTGCAGGAGGTAATACTAACGTTGGAATTGCTAGCAAAATATACTTACAAGTAAGTAACTATGAAGTCGTTGGCTAAGAAAAAATTACGTCATAATTACCTAAAATTAACCTATAAGTCATAGCGACCTATCGATTTACATTTTAAGTCAATTCTACCAGATTTTTCGACTTTTTTCCCAACCATAAAGTAAATTAACTTTGTTGTATGTCGCTTAAGTAAAAAATACGTAATAGATAACCTATATTTTAACTTTATAGTAAAAATGTAGGTAGTTATAGTCGTAATATTTGGTAATTTTACTTAAAGAGGTAATTTAGTCTTAAGACTAGGAACAAATTCTTATTATGTTTGCTGGGAAGCTTGTGTTATGGGTTCTAGACAACTGATAAACAACTTGTATACTTTTAAATAGATACATAATATGCATATAATACCCAGACCCACAACAGAAACTAAAATTCATTATTTCGATTTCCGCTTGGCCGGGAATTGAACCCGGGACCTCTGCGTGGCATATTAACCACTGAACCACTCAGGTCGTTAGGTTGGGTTAGGCTTTGTTTGCTGATTATGGATAAATACCGAAATAAATATGAAAATAAACTTTTTGTATTTATATAGGTAATATTTAGAAGATATTACAAGTAATTACCTTAAATCTAGATTTAAGTATCTACTTCTAAACTAAACAAGTAATAATTCTACACCTAATGTATAGGTACGAGTATTTCCTACTAATACTACTATTATAATATTTATATTTACATACGTTAGTAGGTACTACAACCACCCTAATAATACTGTGCTAATGTCTTAGATACTTTCTACTTAACCAATATTTAATACAAGCCACTATGATCATTATAATTAAGAGGTGCTGAATTATCTATCTACTAATACTAAGGTTGTGAATTTGTATACATTTTTTAATATAAATGTCGGTTACTCAATCACGAAGGAAGTATAGTATTGAGTGAGTAAATTGCTGTCAAAGACATATATATGCTTTTATGAATTGGTATCATTATGACCTTCGGGGTCTACAAGGACAAGGTGACGTGGAAAGCAATTAGTATTATAATAGTGTGTTATATATCCTATATTTAGTAGTACTACTAGTACTTTTATAATTTGATTAAGCAGTACGTAACCTAATTACAAATGGTGTTAAAATTAGATCTAGTGATAGAGTTAATTGTGTGTTCAGGAGTTTTAAAGAAAAATCTACAGAACACAATAAAAGCTTGCGGTACCCAAGTAAAAGCTAGGAAACGAGGTATAGTGATAAAGCGAGAGTATGAGACTGCGTTGCCGTATGTCTAGGACGGTACCGTACCTGCGCCGCGGGTCCGCTGGTCTCCGAGGCCGTCATGAGTAAGCTAAGCGATCAAAATTACCGGCCGGTATCTCAAGCGGTTGGAAGGTCCTGCAAGTTTGGTGACAGTAGCATTGACGTGAGCGCCGTTACAATCTGCTTTCAGATGCGGTTCTAGTACTCGGTACCTACTCGCATGCGACGACCGCGGTGCGCGATGCGGCGAGGTGTGCTCTCGGCTTTATGCTCTCGGGAGAAGACGTAACTCATGGCTGCGTGTTGGATTTACATGTTATGTATAGCCGATACATACAATGGAAAATCAGTTGTGTGAATATAAACAAAAACCCTAAAAGCTTATATCGTGTTGTAGCATTGAACACTATATATCGTGTACGTCAAATCGTTTCGCATGCATATGTTTGCAACATGCATTATTGCGCTGAGCGATTTTTTGCTGCAGAGCATTGCAATGTCAAAGGTACGTCTTCTCCCTGGGCCGTGGTCCTGACGGACTCAGTTACCGATATATGGTGGGCATGGGGTTGGAGTCGACGCTGACGCTGTCCGGGGGCCCGAGCGGGGTGTGCGGCGTGCAGCGGCTGATGGTGGACTCGCTGCGCGACATCTGCGAGCCCTCCTTGCCGCCGCTGCTCTCCACCCCTTTGCCTTGCATCTCGTAACGCCTCATTCCGCTCCTACGCTTAGCAACGGCATCTTATCTCCCTACAAACATCTTACAATGAAATGTTCATACGAATCCACGCCGGCGCGTGCCGGCCGCCTAGGGGAGGATACGGCCTTCATGGAGTCATTCAGAGGAGGGTAAGGTAAACATAGAGAAGCATGCATGCCCTAACGCTAACATCTAGTCAGCTAAGGGAACATGTACTGTGTGATCCACTCTGGTATCTGCATCTAAACACAGGTCTAGTCACAATTAAAAGGTAAGAAATACATATAATAGGTACGTAAATACATAATACGTTAAGGTTGTAGTGTGTTGACGTGGGACGGAAGAAATGGCGATGACAGAGGGAATTTGGGTCGCCATGCACTCACCGGGTCGGTGCAGGGGTCTACGTACTCGGCTTGGGGCGGCGCGGCCGCGGCTGGCGAGGGACTGAGCCGAGCCTCCACTGCGGCGGAGGGTGGCGGCCGCCGCGCATGCGCCCCGCGCCCATGCCCTTACCGATCTGACCTATTTCTAGACTCGGTGGAAAATCACTAGAAGCCTCCATCGGAGCTCCAACGTGACTAATATAAATAGCTCCACAATGAATTATTACGTAGGTAAAGCGCGCGCCATGTAAAAGTATTGATTAATTTCCTCCAACGGGTTCTTATATAAACACAATGGAGACGAAAGGGGCTTCGGCAAATTACATAATAAGGTACCTACGTATATTTACCAGAAATATATGGATAATCGTAAGTATAGGAACACCAACGACATTAAAGTGAGCATATAAGTATATAATAAAAAAAAGGTCAATTGCGTAATTATTCAGTATTTGTGCAGAGTTAGCTATTCCAGTCGTTACGTAAGCTGACGTCGGCATTGATTTTATCGGTGCAATGTGGGCGCAAGGTGGGTTACCCGGGGCAGGACGGCGCGCGCTGCAGCGGGGTCCCGGCGCGGGGGCTCACGTCGCTGGCCGACGCGCGCCAGCACACCGTGCGCGCCACGTACGCCGGGTGCGCTCCACCCGCCGCGCCCTCCGCGCCCTCCACCTCAGGCTCTAACAGTCAACACTAATAGTCATCAACTGACATCATGATTGTCAATAATGTGGAGTAGACTAAGGCGTTGGTCTAATTGGCAACTTAGTCGTGCGGAAGCCGGTTTTGAGGTTTCCAATTGGTTGGGCGACGTCCGTTGTGCGACCATGGTCGCACGATAGTTGCCAATTAGGACAGCGCCTAAAGTCTAGAAGTGGACTATAGGGGTTTTAATGAATGATGAAAAGCTCTTCATAGTTAGCTGGTCTGGAGCCTCCTACTAGTAGTTGCTTGCTGTAATCTCTATGCATTTTTGGCAGTTTGGAGATCACTTGATTGAAAAGCTATTTCAAGTTTATGCTAAGCAATTACCTACTCTATTTTTGAAGAGCTCCTCCCTCATTGCTGCTCGGTGTCTCCGAAGCTATATGGCCTAAGTATTTATATTGTGACACAACTTTGAGCATGTTGTCCCTCAGATAGATAGCTAGAGTGCTTTTTGAGGTTTTCTTAGAGCAAAACACAAATTCTTCAGTTTTCTTAATGAAGTAAGTTAAGCCATGTGCCTCCGCATACCGTTCAAATATAGATAGGAGTTCTCCGAGACCACTGATTGAGGTGCTCAGCAGCACCATGTCATCCACATCACTAAGGATATTTATAAGCTTACCATTATTTAAGTAAATTCCGCCAGGGGTATTACTGGGACCAAAAAGCACTTATTTGGCTTCTTCCACATTTATCGATATTTTTAAACACGTTTGTCGTTTTACGGTAGTAGAAACAAATTAAAGATTTACCTTTATTTCGATTTTTCCTTGTAAGGTCTATAAAAATACCATCCTCTTCCCCTATGCTCTGACTTGATTGAGGTTTTGACAGTTGGGCGCTGCAAGCCTTCTTCAGGACACTCTGTATGAAAAATAAATTATCTTGGCGTCAATATTCCGGTTGGGTTCACCATGATCCAGGATTGGCAGATCTACATCTATAGCTTGAGGGGTTTTACTTAGCTCTTTCGATTTTCGATTAGGCGTGGTTTGTATGCAAAAAAAGGGTAAGTAGAGGTAGGGTAGGAGTGGGGTAGTGGTAGGGTAGGGTAGGTGTGGGGTAAGGGCAGGTCGGTTTCGGTTTGAGAATTTATTCCGGAAGGTTTATATATGGTCATCATGGCGTTAATATCCCGGTTGTGCTCTCGCACACGAGTGCCCGAAGTAGGCCTGGACCATGATCCAGGATTTGCCAGATCAAGTAGTTACAGTGGGGCGACAGCCATCTGACCTCCATGACCTTTGGTAGAACTAAGTGCGATTTAACATGTAGGGAGACCAATAAACAAAAATAAAGTAAAAAAAGACGAGTTATTGAAAATAAACCTATTGGCGTTGACTTACCTTGTAGTTTTTGGTGGTATCTGGTATGGAAGGGCGACTGTGGCGCCATCTGGCTGCCTGCCGCTGCAAATCGCTCAGCCGGTGGTGCGACCAGGAAGTGTTCATGCCACGAAGTTCAGACGAAGGCTTGACAATAATTTGAATAGATAAAGTTTTATTTGTTTAAAGCTATCCATGCTGTCTGTGAGGAGCGTTTCAGCTTAGACGTACGAACACACCGAGCTGGCTAGAATATAGGTAGATGATGTGCGGGTACTATATTAGGAACTAAATAATTAACAATATTTCGATTTCCGTATGATAAAATTTGTTATAATAGACTTTGCTGTAACCTAGGGCCCTATTTTTGCATCGCTCGCGCCTATTTGAAAGGTTTTATATTTTGATTTTCGGCATTATAAATTACTATAATTAAATCACATTGACAATACCCTTCAAAAATAGGGAAAATCAGCATCATGTATCAAAACATGACCAAAGCATAACATGCTAAACATAGAACATGACCGAAGCATAACATGCTAAACATAGAACATGACTGAAGCCGAACATGACAACCATCTAATAACCCAATATATCGAATATGAATGCCGAAAATAAAAATTGGAATCCGTTGAAATTGAGCCGAGCGATTCAAAAATCCCCTGGATAGATACTTAAAAATTATTTCTTTTTTTGTGTTAGTTACCCACCTCCCTTCTGTATTCTTCTTCAGCTTCGATGGCCCGTTGGTAACGGAGCTCGATATCCAATTGTCTGACTTCCTCTGCCTCCCTCGCCTGACTCTCCCTTTCCTTCAGATAATGCAAAGAAAATGCAAAATTGTTATAAATAATCTTATCTAAATCTACTTGTTTTGATGTCTATCCAATAAAATAGTTGCTTGTTCTTGATATAGAATAGCACGGTCGCCCGTGGACATTCACGTTACTAAAAAGGTTACATTGTGATATTGTTAAAGTTCTCCCCATTTTACATATTAAAACCGGAGTCTTAAACATCGTAACCCGCCGTAAGGCAGTAAAGTGATAAGTTGAAATTCTCTAAATTTGACCATTAATTTTTATAGATTATCGCTTAATATTTACACATATGGTAATAGACTCCCTGAGAAAACCATATACCAATTTTAACATCGCTCTAGTTGCCGATTTAGATTTTAAGAAAGATTTTGTCAGTTAAGAAGTTATTTAACGCTCGATGCTACCGTGCAATTTCCTTAGTTTTTAACACTGACGTCTTCAAATAGTTTTTATACACCAAACGAGCAGTAGCCAGAGCCAGACGAGACCACTTACGTCCTTTGTACGATAAGTTGGAATCGTCTGAGGGGCAGAAACAAGTTGGCACGACCGAGGGTTAAAGCGGCACAGGAAATCTTATCTCATCGTTTTAGTATGCAAAATGAGGAGAACTTTAACAATATCACAATGCCAAGTTTTTTAGTACTTAATGCAATTTTTTTAGTAATTTAACTCTTTACATACACATACATACATACATAAACCTCACGCCTGTGTCCCACAGGTGGGGTAGGCAGAGACTATGGACCGCCACTATGCTTTGTCCTGACACAACTCCCTAGCCTCACATATGTCCACAACTCTTTTCATACATCTCCTTTTAATCTTGCCACTTCGGACCCCAGCTTTTTTGAGAGCATTACTGATCTAATCAGTGAATGTTTTTCTACCTACCTTTTACACTAATGCATTTTACATAAAATATCTATGTATTCTCTAAGTATTTATACTAAAATAAAACTGTAAATAGCCGTGTCTGTACATTGAAGAATATTACATAAACTGAGACGTAGGTATTTTGTAATAAGTAATTGTTATTATTTCACCTGCATTAATACCTACTTAATTTAGTGGAGACACCATGACGCATGCTACTATATCGAAATATCAAGGTTAAAACCACAAACAATACTAACCGTGGTAGCAAAATATGTGTAGTGAAAGTTTATTTAAAACTTCTTAAAACAGTAATGTATGATTTCATACATACTATTTTATTTTATTTTATATTACCTAAAATAACTTATTAAAGCGGAAGCTCTGTAACACAAGATTTCATGTACTGATTCAATAAAGACCGGGAATGTGCTATTTCTATTTTATTTTCAGGTATTTTGAGGTTACCGTTCTAGAATATTATAAAGTTACAAATACTGTGTGTGTTAATTTTGTTTACATTTTACAAAGGAACTGACTTTTTAATTTAAAAAAATAAATTAAACAAAATATTTAGGTTCAAAATAAGGTGGCCCTTGTTTGCCGCCCATACCTTAGGACGAAGTTGAGAGCCAAAGCGCTAGTATAGGCATACAAGTGTACTTACTTTCTGTAACTGGCGCTCATGTTCAATTTTTTGCTGTTCCAGTTCTTCCTCGGGAATTGGAGGTGTTTCATCTCCACTTGATGTGTGCTTCGCTCCTATTGAAAAGTAAGTAATTATATACTTAATAAGTATACCGGTGACCGGAGAGCTGACTCGTTCCTCGGGCAATTAATTAGCAACGCTATCCTACGAGGCAACGCAGCCAGCTTTCTGGGCACCATTCCGGAGGGCAGTGGTGTCCAGGCTAAACCCGGGTCCAGGCTTGGCGAGGTCCTGGCTTGAGCAGGGTCAAGAATCTGTTTGATCTGAGGCTTGACCAAGGTCAAGGATTTAAAGATTTTAATAGTAGCAAAATACCAAAAACGTGTCAAATTGCCATTGAGCTCCGATTGCGATCCAATTTCGATTCGATCGAGCCATTAGTACATTAGTGAACTCGAAACCCTGGTAAGATGTCATCTCACTTCTACATTTCTGTGAAGGATGCCTGGAAGAGATCCTGTCTCTTAATGGTTGGAATTGAAGGTAAGTACTGTATAATATTCCGTAAGAGCAATAAAGTGTATCTACAATAAGTAGGTAACCACTCTCAGATTTTTTAAATTTAGAATGTCGCGTTGAGATAATTATTTTCCCTTAGAGGAACGGAAATCGGTTCGCCACCGGTACTCAATCTACGATTAAAGCTTTTTATTTTACTATACTTATTCAACCGATTAAAAAAGGCAAAGGCAGTTCTAAAATGAGGAAGAAACAAAACGGGCCGCATTACCGCTAATAGAGGGGCAACATCGCACGATGACGCTTCAATTTAGCGCAAAATAGTTCTTCTACAGTATGTCACATTGGATACTACTGGCCATAGTCATAAGACGCACGCTGCTGTTCATAACAGTCGCAGGAAGTCATACCCCACTTTATTTGCTCACGAACACGTCAATTTTACTATCGAACAATGGATTCGCTTGCAGTCGTATCTTCTTTACAGGCGAGCACAAGAAAGAAATAGGTAGATACTTATTTACCATTGAAACTTCTCCGAACCATTCAAAACATATCATAAAAGTTAATTTTCCATTTTGTGATAAACATTTGGGCCAACTGGTGTATAAAACACGCAATAATTTCTGTACCAAGCACAAAAAACGACGGTGATCGCGGACGTTATAATTCCTATTGAATTTAATAAAAAAGATATCAGGTAAAGGTAGGTCATGGTGAAATTCGTATAGGTTTTCTTTACACTTTTTAATATCCTGGTTATCCCATTATAGTATTTTGTATTCATTCTAAGGTATTTAATGCAATAAAGAGTTTACGCCTATATACCTATATACCTACACATAGTAAATATCTACACTTCACTGATCGAGATGACACCGTTCAAATCGGACGTGTCTAGTAATTAATTATATTATTAATTATTTGTAGAGTCGCGACCTAGTTTTTTGGCAGTAAGCAATATCTGTGTCAACTGTGTCGATTTCATAAGGAAAAATTTTGTGAATGAAAAGGAAAAATTTAAAGTGTCATAAGGCGAAGCCACCCCGGCTACGCGTAGGCAGGTGACCTTTACCCCAAACCCGACTTCCGTGTAGGAAGCTTTAGAAATGGTGTCGATGCCAGAAATTCAACGTTGGATAACGTCAATCGAACAGTGCCTCAACGAGATTAGTACAATATCAGCCGAAGGTAAGCTGAATTTGGACCAGAAGCTTAAAATTAACAACTTGTGCAGGAAAATTGGTAGTGGGACCTCGCAAATAGCTGTGCTGTACCAAACCCTAAAAAAATAGCGCTCATACTCATAGTATGCTTTAAGCCCTAAAAGACAAGCACGACTTATCACAGCAGCTACAAGACCTTAAACAAAGCATTGAAAAGTCCTCAAAACCTACGACAGGTACCATTTCCTTCGCCGATATGGTTAAGAAAAAAGATAATGATTTCATAAAGCCCACTAACTTGAGTACCATTGCCATATATTCGGAAGATTAACAGAAGTCGAGTGAGAAAACTAAATCTTTCGTCCAAAAACTTATCCGCCCGGAAGAAATGTAGCTGCACGTGAGAGGTCTCCGTAAGACGAAGAATGGCAATATATAATAAGCACTGTGAACAAAAGCGACGTAGAGAAGCTAAAGCAAACCGGAATCGACCCCGGGACCTCTTGTGTGGCTGACTGGTATATTGACCACTGAACTACTCAGGTCGTCGATGATGATGATGACTCAGATAAGCCCCATAAACGCAGACCTAGAATTATAATTATCGGAGTACCCGCGTCGATGCAACAGTCCGACGTCTTCAAGTGCGTTTTTAATCAAAACCTGGCAGAAAAGCTAGATGATATGACACTTGAGATCTTTTTGACGTCCATAAAGTTGAGTCATAAGTCGGGGAAGAAAGATGCCGAGACCTGTAATTACATTTTAGAAGTACCTACTCTCTTACGTAAGGCGCTCATAACGCAAGATAGAGTCTTCGTAAACTGGTCATCATGCCCTGTCAGACACTTCATTCACTCTTGTCACTCGCTGCTTTAAGTGTCAGCAGTATGGACATGCAGCAAAATCTTGTCGTCAGGCTGATATCACGTGCGGCCATTGTGGCGATCTAGGTCACTCACTAAACGACTGCACAAAAAGACTGGGCCAGCAAAATGCGCGACGTGCTCGCGCTTCAAAAAGCCGAGCAACCATAAAACAGGTGCTCCTGAATGTCTCGCCAAGCTAATGGCCGAAAAAGGTACATAAACACTGTAGATTATGAGGGCGCCTGAGAGCGCCAAATATAGTTATTAGTTTTAGAACTTTCTTTGTGTGAATGACGGATTATCTCTTTAAGGTTTTAGATAATTTCTCTGTATCCGAGTCAAGGTCTTGTGATGCAGAGAACTACATACAATATGTTTTCGCTTACGGTAATCCATTAACCATAATAACACAAAACATACGTAGTGTCTTTAAAAATTTCGACAACTTTACAGCATTCCAACAGCGAATAAACATTGCCTGTGACATCATTGTTTTAACCGAATGCTGGCTAAATAACCAATACAATGTGCCCATAATGGAAGTCTACAAACAGTACAATAGTAAAATAAATTACAATCAGAATGACGGGGTAGTGGTTTACATTAAAGAGTGTGACCGTTGAAGAACCCAATATGAGAGATTGTAATCGAATTCTTATCATAATTGGCACAGATGTTGCAGCAACATCTACTAACATTAAATGTAGAAAAAATATATTAAGTTTTCCATGCGTAAATCCAATCCTGATCAAACAATTCCGAAGCTGTAAGCCCATTACTGTGACCTCATGACCAACAAGTGTAAATGCACTGAAATAGCAATAACAATTAAAATTAAATATTTAGGTGCAATAATTTATGAAAATCTGACATTTAAATGGCATATTGATGCACTCTGCGGCAGAATCCGTAAATTAATATATGTTTTTTAAAAACTGCGATCTATTTATAACCTTAAGCTAATTAAACAGGTTTATTTCTTACTTTGCCAATCAGTATTAACCTACTGCATTACGTCGTGGGGTGGGTTAGGTAAAACGTTATTAATAAATATTGAAAGAGCCCAGAGAGCCGTTCTAAAGGCTTCTACTTTTCGTCCCTTCCTCTATCCAACGGTGTTGCTGTATAAAGCTTGTAATGTATTAACTTTAATTGTAATGTGACAACTGTTTATATTAAACACGGTACCAAAACAACACTCAGCCCATATAGCACGGAATTTATAAAAAAAGACGGAATGATATTGTTTGCCCACAAAATGCATCAAAACATATGTTCTCATCAAGGTTTTACATGTTCCTTGGACCGCTTCTCTACAACAGATTAAATAGAAAATTACGTCTGTATTGTAACTGTTACAGTAGTTGTAAGAAAATGGTTCAAGAAGCTCTCAAAAAGATATCATATGAAGATACAAAGTAATTACTGTTAGTTCTAGGTTAATTTAGTATAAAATATCGAAAATTTTATAATTATATATTTTTATTCTTTTCTGATTTTCATAAGATTTAATGAATAAAATATTATTTTTTATTTAAAAATAAAGCTATAAATGAACGCAATAGCTACGTTCAAAACTAGATAATCCTAAAGATGATCTAGTTACGTTACACGACTTAGATGCCGAATGTAATGCACACACAACGTACCAGTAGGAGGATGATATGACGAGATCCAGAATTGGTGAGCCAGTTTTGTCGAATAGTGTCACGAAATCAAATATAAGTGCCTAACACAGCACTACGCTTACGGCAAACGTGAAAATGTATTCATAGAATGTTTATTTTCACGGTTACCACGATGCTTATAGTGAAGTTAGGTTTGGGACTAGTTGGCAAACATCCAACATTGAGTCCACGTCCACTAATTTTATTTCGATATGAAACGTTGTCTACGTAGGTAGTTATTAAAACTTTGAAATTTTTTAAGAAATACACAGAGTGCTATATTTTAAACGAAGTTTTACGGGGAAGGTTTATGCAGGCACTAGGTATGTAGTCGCTACTCCGTACAAAACAGTCGCTGGCGATGGCATCGGCAGTTGCGGCGTTGTTTGCCTTTATAACTGACGTGCTGACGTGACTGGCGTGACGGTGCACAGGTACATGGCACGTCCCATTTGCTGATGCGAATAAAGTGCGGACGAAAGCCTTCCGTCGCGCGGTCCACGTAAGCCCGAAATTGATGGAATCCGCACTATTCCGCACGCATCCCGTCCGATGTATTGGACGCCTTGACTCACTGTGGACTTTTTTTTTATTTTGCGCCCAACGCAAAGGAATGGGGCACCCTCCGGTATAGCGGTTGGGAGGGAGGAGGTGAACTCTCATGAGTACCAGCTGGCCGGCCGGACTGGATATGCACGACTCGCCACAAAAGGGAACTAGGGGCATACGTGCTAAACACCCCCTGGGAGCACCTGTAGCCGGAAGGGCTTTTCAGGTTTCATCGGATGCGACACCCCGAAGGGACGAGGTGCGCTCAACGTCATTCCTTACTTAGCATACGCTGGAGAAATTATTGCGAGACCCCAGAAGGGGGTCCCGCTGCTGTGGGATGCGTTTGGAGGCCTACGGGGGCCGCTGAAACGGCAGGCAGGCTCTGTCTGTCGACAGTTCGTCGGGGGACACTGTGGTCTGTGACTATCGTTGCAGTCGGACAAGCGGTCGGTTAGCAGCTTCGGTTGATTCTGATTCGGAGGACTCCTTTTGTTCTTCGTACCAGGTTTTACCATGTTTCTCTTCCATGGTTACGAGGACGAAATCGGCGCAACGTGGGGCGCTTGTATCAGGGCAGTTAAAGTTGTGTAGGTACTTATATCACAGCTACCTGCTGCACCTTTTTCTTCTTCTTGGAGTTGTTGGGAGACAGCCCGTACCGTACTTATAAATGATACAGCTGCCAGAGATAATGGTAGAGATAGTTTAGGAGGCCTTTTTCCGCTCATTTTTGTCGCTGCACGCGGCGGCTGTATCGCTCTCCGGGAAAACAAACGCAAAGGGTGATCTCGATCTCGTCAGGGCCTATTCCGAACTACGCAAACAGCGTTCGATATTGGGTTGGAAAGTAAACTATCTTCGTACACTCAACATCAACACAGACCTTCCTGGTCATGTGGGTTCAATGGAATATGGAGTTAAGTAAGAAGTAGGTACGGCAAGGGGCCCCATGTTCACGCAGAAATTTTTAAGTGCTTACCCACACGACTTTGCATATGTAACCCTTCTTCTATCAAAGTTACAAACAAATATAGTAGGTACGTGGGATATAGACGAACTTGCTTTCCGAATGTACCCCTGTATGTATGTAGGTACGCTTAGATCTTTAACACTTAGGTAGGTACTGAGTCAATGCTTTTCTCAATGTCATTTAGATAATTTCTTTCGGAAGATTTATATGTGTAAGTGACCCGCCCCGGCTCCGCACGGGTTTTCTCGGATTTATACACATACAACAGGGGGATCGAGACAATCAATGTATAGAAACATGCATATTACCTATATTTACCCCGAGAAAACCCGTGCGAAGCCGGGACGGGTCGCTAGTACCTATCTAGTATTGAATAATTTGACAAATTCGGTTAGTCATTTCTTTACTTTTTTTCTGTAACTTCGTTTGAAAGGCAGTTTAGCTACCACGCGGCCTATTCTGAAAAGGATTATAATAAATAATAAATACAATATTTATTTTAGATTAAGATTGCCCCTGATCATGACATCCAGACTGCGAAAAGCCGCTCTAAGTCAGTATTGCTGTTAGAGTCCTCCATCCCAGTGCCAAAAGAGTGATGGGAGAAGGCAAGCGCCGGGTTATGGCATGTTTAATGGTTCTACGAGGCGCCTTACACATGGGAACAAATACAACGAGAATCCAACCCAATAAGGAAGCGCCCAAGATGCACCGACCCAGATATTCACAAGTAGGTAGGTACTTCCTAAACTGTTGACCCCAGACGACCCGATATCAAGAGCAAAGAGCCCAAACACGATGGGGTGATCTTGTTGCAATCATTAGTTCCTAAGACCACCTTCCGTCGTATCACCTAGAGGTATATATCACCTAGAGGTATATATCACCTAGAGGTATATATATGTCACCTAGAGGTATAGTACTCATTAAAACTATTAAATATAGCCCAAACACGATGATGTTATCTTATTGCGTGCTAGTTCATATGACGTTCTAACTCCATCATCAGACCAGCGGCCGTACCGCCTAACTCCGATAGTACGCCGCCATCTTGATCTAATCCTGTAGAATGACCTCACAGAATTGGTACCGTCAACAGTAATAATCATCTTAGCGTTAATGTCCTGGTTGTGCTCTCGAGAACGAGGGCCTGGGGTCCGCCTTGACCATAATCCAGGATTTGGCGATCAGGTAATTACAGTGGAACGACTACCATCTGACCTCCGTGACCCTGCTACTAGGGAAAACTGACCAGATTGGATCATGGTTACAAAGTCAGTTGCCTGAATTTGCAGGTTTCATCACGATGGTTTCCCTTACCGTAAGAGCATCGGTTAGTATTCAACTAATGTACATAACAGAAAACAGTCATTGGTACATGGCCGCAGCGGGATTCGAACCCTACGAGTTGGATACTCAACCGCCCGGCTACCGACGCTTTAACCGTCAACAGTATCGGACACAATAAACGAAATGAATGGCATAGGGAAGTATAGGACGATCCGTTTCGCATTTTGATTTTACACTTCAATTGAACACCGCTAAGTGGGGAAAATTACGCTTGCAAAAGCCAAACATTGCAAGTTCAAATAAAATCTTATAATAAAAAGAAAGAAAACCGGCCGAACCGTCGACCGAGTGATTATATGTCCTCTTTGCAAGCAAGTCCAAGGGTCCCTGCACACTCTGAATGCAAAGATTAAGTATATTACCCACGATGGAACGGAAATGGTGTATGCGTTGGGGTGAGATGTTGTGTCTGTGTGTCCCATGTAATAATTTGGATACGGTTTTCTGCAATGGATTTATTATTCGTCAGTGACGTTTCCTACATAGCTGTTACTGCGCCGCTATCAAAATTTTTCCACAAATGTTGTCATTTATCTCCAAAACGGCTTGACCGATTTAGATACGGTTTTCTACAATGAATGGATTTGTTATTCTCGGGCAATGGTTCTTAGATAGGTTTTATGGTGGTAACTTGCCAGAGAGCGCTACAATCAACCTTTTTGGGTGAAAATAATCGTTCCCATTGATTTCGAAAACATTGACAAATCTTGATTAGTCGAAAACCTTTATAATTAGCACATTGTTAATATTGCGCTTATATTTTAGCGCAATCTATCTTTAAATGAAGACAAAGAGTTATATCGGATTACCTTTCATTTTTAAATATTTAATTACTTTACAAAAATATGTGCTATTGGGCAAAACGGGTATGGTTTTGTATGAACAATTTAATACAAAATTGATCACATGAACTTGTTATTTCAATCTATATTGTAAAAATACCTCAAAGGAGTATGGGTATTTTGATCTACAGCTCCTGTAGCTATTCATATTACAACAATAAAAAGGTTGATTTTGTTAGGTGGTTGAGGTTTTAAGGTGGTCGAAATGATAAACTATAGTTGGTAGGTAAAGTATTTTTTCCTAGTTGTTAGATTTTAAGTTTGATTTACCTATCCTAAAAATTATGACGTCTACCCGTTTTGCCCTAATCAGACACCCGTTTTAGGCTCAAATGCGGGCAAACCGGGTATTTTTAGAGGTTTCTTATTTCTTCTATTTATAAAATATTTGATAGAAAATGCTTTCAAATAGTGTTTTCTTTTCAAGTTTATAAACTAAATCAAGCTAAGATATGGACCACATTTTTAGATTTTTTTTATCCTCGCGCGAAACTTACCCGTTCTAGGCCACCTTCCCCTACGTAGTTACCTAAGTGTAGGTAACGATAGATAATGAACCTATTTAATAATTTTACGAAAAGAGCATTCATCGGGGGTGAGAATATTGTATGGTCACATGGTCACTGTTGGGGTCCAGTTTTGGCCACCGGGTCAGATAAGTTTGTGGCACTGTTATGAGATACATCATCTGCATTGTATAAGTGTAATCATAAACGTGCGTTGCGTAGGACAAGTGTAAACGTCTTTCCCACGTTGCATCGCATACGTTGCGTACGTGGGACAGTTGGAATAAAAAGGCCAGTTTCATGTTCTCATTAATTTTTTGTGTCACAAACAGGTGAACAAAACTGGAAAGAAGTGACGCTGACAATGTACAGCGACGCTGTAGACAATTATGAGAAAAAATTATTTGAATGAAACGCTAATGTGGCCTTTTTAGACCCCAGATGCATAAAGAAAAAAATTCTATATACAAAGCAGAGTGCACATACCGAGTTTAAATACGAGACAAAATGTCACACATCTCTATAACACACACTAATGCAAATGCAGGGACGAAATAAGGTAGACCATCTGCAGATAAATTATATTTTGCTACGAATTCCTACTCGTAACGAACACAAACAAATCTGACTTGACTGAAAGGACAAGTTAAAAAAAATTACTAAGTCGTCCGGAGCGAAATACCTTTTTTTAACCTTGTCCTTATAATTTAATATAGTCTAAGGTAAGATGTCTAGTGAATCAAACCCACAGCCTGATACCTATCACCGTCTTTTTTAACTCTCGATCCTACATACCGTGAATCGGCAGTGCTTGGTTTTGCAAAAAGGAGGGTTATGATTTTGACAGGTATGAATGTTTATTTTTGCCTCATAACTTCTAAACTAAGTAGGCACCTACTTACTTATCGTACTTACGTATCTTCATTATCAACAGGTTTGCCTATGTGACTTCACAATAAATTGAATATGATGCCCTCTACAGGACATAGTCATGTAAAAAATAATAAAAATGAGAAATTTCATATAATGATGATGCATCAGGACAGAAGGGACTTGCATCTACTTATTATATTGTTCTTCAAAACGTTTATAACGAAACACTTCCAATTTGCAACCCAGACATTGCCATATCTGGTCTTTAGGAAACCTAGAAAAACAAATAAATGTAATTAAACTTAATTCGCGATTAATCCGTTAAGATATTTCATAAAATGTCTGAGCATTTAAAATATAATTTAGGTACATTTTTGGTATGAAACCCTAATTAATACATCTAAAATTGAGGACCAAAATATTTTCGAACACTGAAATAGTGCTCAATTTGCCAATAATTTTAAATCTATCTTTTATGGCAAGTTGTTTTAAGGTAAAGCATTTCAATTATTGATTCCCGAACGCCGCGACCACGAATGAAATTACTTACCTACTTACCGATAAAAAAGAATTCAGATGTATTTCCATACTTTGCGCTTTCACATAAATGTGCACTAAATTACACCGTCTTTTAAATTATTTGATTTGAATTTTATTTGGAAATGATAAAATTTACATCGACGTTTCAAAAGAAACGTCAGGTCGTTGTTAGCTTGAACAACATGTCGAACATTCAAAACAGTGCGCGCGTCATTTTCTTAGAGCTTATTTGAATAGACGAAAAAACGGGATAGCAAGATTCATAATCGTTGTAGAGTGAGCGAACAGGAAATATTTGTGATTTGTGTTTAGTCTGTTATGTCTGTGCGCAGATGTGATGTGTGCACTCCTGTCACAAATAAACACAACAGTGTGTGCGCGCTAGCCTGCACTTCACATCATGTGCATTTGCCTTTATATAAAAGCAAGCCTTGTTTATGGTTTGAGGCTTTTTTGGTGGGAATTTGTAAAGTTATGGTTCTAAATGAATTATATTTCAGGAGCCGTAGCGCCGATCTCCAATAAAATGTCGCCATCTTGATCTATGCTTTGTCTAATATAGGATGATAATTTTGACAGCTCACTAATTGTTGGTCTTTGGCGCACGCGCATGAAGTTTCGTGTTTTATTTCGGTAAAATGTACTACGGATAATATTGTACTTCATAGGCGGATACTACACACACGATATATATCGTGATACGTATCGAGTAATATTTTAGATCGCAAGTCGACCCTACACACACGATAAGAATCGTCGATATTTTCACTAGTCTGTGCATTCTTTCATTCATTTTGATGGCTGAATAGACTAAGTTGCCAATGCTTAGCCTAAAAAAAAAGCATTTTTGACGCGTCGCTGGTGTATATTTACGATTATTACGTATTTTTACCAAAATGACTGATAAAGCTAGCGTTGCTATAGTATTAGCATTAGGATTAAAAAGACGTGTGAAGAGAAAAAAAATAGAAAAATTATGAGGATGCGGATCTTGTTGACTTTTTATACTTTTATAGTAACTGTCCAGGTCCATAGTGGCCAAAGCAGCTTGAAAATAAACACAAACAATGAAAATAAATTTGAAATTACTTTATTTATCTGTCAGTTTGACAGAAATGTCGTGATAAATATCGACTAGATACTAGACGCTCGATATATATCGCACGATAGTTGATACGGATCGTAGATTTCTGGATTTTCGGAAATCCTGTGATCCGTATCACGATTCGTGATACTCTAGGCTACACACTCGATAAATATCGTGATCCTGCGTGAATCACGATATATATCGTGTGTGTAGTATCCGCTATAGACAGGCCCCGCCCCTTTTGTTAAGTGCCACGAATAACGAATAACAACAGACAATCGAAAATCGGTTATCAAATAAAATAATCGAACATTTAAAATTACGTTTAGATAAATAAATTATTTTTTCAACTATAACTCTTATTCCTTTTTTGGATTTCACCCTAAGAGACCTTTTACAACAACGATATCGACTTGCGCGTATTCTACGGAATAGGATGACTGACCGAATAAAAATGCGCACGTGTCGAAATCGTCGTTGTGGAAGGGTTTTTAATGTCGTATTAATAAATTATTAATTTAAAAGTTTATTCTGTGCAACACGTACTGAATAACCATGCAACTATCGATTCCAAGTTCTATGAGAATTATAGGTAATCGATAATCGAATAGATGCATTAACGATTTTACACAACCCCATCCCTACTGTGAATTACAAAGTATAATAGAGTATCATAGGCGTAGTGAGGGGGGAAGGTTCAGGGGGTTCAAAACCCCAAAATCGTTTCACACGGCCTGCGCCGCGCGAGCCATTATACTGAAATTTCCGAGCTCGTTACGCTCGAACGCGCGTGGATGCGTTTTCAGTGTGTTCGACTATGCGTGATTTTCATACAAACCGATGACAGCTCAAAGAACTTTATGTCACGCACGCGCGACGTCACGCACAACCGTGCTACGTTCCAGTGTGCGAGTCACCTAAATAATAATGCGCAATGACTGACAAGGACAGATTATCCAAACGATATTCCCATATCCACACTTTATAATTTCTACCACTGTCAGTCGATTCGCACTTAGCGTGGTCCTATTATAGTTTTCTTTAATAAGTTTGCTCCATTTCTTTTTAACAAAAAATTGTAAAAATGTCGAGCTCGCTCCGCTCGCTCATTTATAAAATATTCAAAATCCGAGCTGAGCTCGCTGCGCACACTCATCGGTTTTTGTTATATTTATGTTCACCCCGTGTCAATTGGGCCTTGCCTCTCTAGATGGCGTTGCTTACACAGGATTCTCAAGTATTGAATTTTGTAACTGAAGTTATTTGGAAAAGTGTTTTATTAAAATTTGCCTAGTTTTAATACATTTTCTGATAAGAAAGCGCATAAGATGTACATTTTTATAAATCTAAAGGTCTTATTTTGATTTATTTTTGAACTTGTGTCTTATCAACGCCATCTATTAAAATTATTAGAATTGTTTATTTCCTGAAATCGGCTCTCGGAAGAGATTTTCCATTGAGTAGAGACCAATTACAGCGAGGCAGTTCTGGCTCTTCCTTGCTGCGATTGGTCCTACTTAATTGGATTAAGATGACGGCACACTACCAGTGATCGGTACCCTTGCTTGATTGGGTTAAGATGGCGGCGGTGTTCAATTAAAGATTAGCGGTACCATCCCTAGAATCCGGGGGAACGCCGCCATTTTATACGATATTGATAGGGACCAAGGCAGAGCGAAGCAAGGAAATGTTTCCTTGATTTTAACTAATTGTTATGTTTGTTACCTATATGTAGAACGACCTACCTTCAAAGACTTCTATATATGGACCGCTTCATTGTACAAAGGCAATGAGACCACTTCATTGGAGCTAAAACTGCAATGGAGCACCAAAGTCGTCTCAGTGACGTTTCGGCCATGTATACAAATGGTCGTTACTTTACAATCTAAAAATGCCGAGTTGCTTAGAAAACACATACACTAATTTCGATAAACAGCAACCAAAAACAAGGATGGAGTGTCTTTTTTCCGTAAAGTATAACAAACATCATGTATTGCTTGTAAAACTTATGTTTTTAGCATTTCCAATAAATATTTCAGTGTTTATTGCCAAATTATTAACCGGCAATTATTAGTTGGTATCTTCATTCAAATGCAATGCTCTCCATCAGCTTGTTTTTGATTTTGCCGTCTTACATACATGCGCACGATGTGACTTTGCACTGGCGGTATAACACCGTGTATTTAGTTCTGACCATTAAATGTGGGTACAATAGAAAAAAATACTTATTACTGTGATATGTTTAGTACAGCATAACCCGGACTAATATTTGGAACTAGCGCCATAGTTGCTTTTGTTCAGCTCGAAAATAGCTATTGGAATGGTTACCACTGCCCATACAAATTCTTGTAAGCGTTGACAATGTTCTATCTGGCGGCTTGACAACATTGTTGACAAACCTATTCGTCCAGGTGCCCAAAACCGGAGCTAAGTGTTGCCGATTTAAAATGTGATGTCAATACCAACAACAGCCACGCTGTCACCCGGTCAGACATGTTTGTGGCACTGTAGACGGCGCAGTTTTATTTACTACGGTAAGAGTAATTTTTTCGTTCAACCGCTTCTAGATGTATATTTCCATGCCTACCTTATTTTTAGAACGATACACACTACACTGGCTGTATATTCACACACCTCCGCCTTCCCTTTAGTTGAGATGTAAAAGAAAACAAAAAAAAATGTTTATGGTTGACGCCTTGAGTCTTGACGCACTTGACGCTTTTTAGTTGATTGACTGATAAATTTTCTTGTAAATTGAAATTCAGCTTTGCAATTATCATGGTTTTATTTTTTGTGACGTAAAATATTCCAAATAAAGTAACACAATTCGTTAATTTTTCGAGATATTAACCGGCATATTTTTTTAAATTTTTAAATTGCACATAATATGCGCCTTTTATCATTTTCAATGTGCGTGAAAGAAATGTCAGACAAATATAGGCAGATAGGTACGTAATTTGACAATGTGATGTCGAATAAGGGTGAACAGTATTATTTTTATTGCGTATACGGAGTAATTGTTGATCAGTTCAGTGGTGATGATACGAACAAAAGTGCAGTGACAGTCGCGGTCGGTGCCTAGATTTGACAGCCGGCGGGCTAGTCGTATAACTAACTCTTGGCTCTTCATAAAAATGAACAGTCGCAGTAGTGTAAATGAAACAAATTTAGTGAATTTCTCAACTGATCTTTCGACTCTTAACCAGTTAGACACAAAAGACTCATTGCTAAGCTTCCCATTTGACCACATATATGCGTGTCACTCGGAAACAGACCGCAGGCAAACATTACAGCTCGACAAGGAGGTTGAGATATCGACGCACTGTGTTGTGGCTGAGGATAAAGATATAGTAGTTAGCAATAACACCGAGATAAATCGCCTCACAGATCGTCTTGTTTCATTGGAAAATCAAAATAAAAAGCTGAAAGATCTCCTTGTGTATCACCTGGACCTGATACAACAACAAAACGAGCTAATTACCAAGAAAGACAAACTTTATCAGGAATTAAAGCAAGAAAATGATACCGTAAGTTTGATGTTACATGTATATTCTGTTGTTAATGTATATGCGAATGCTGGCTGTATGGTTTGATTTAATGACTAAATTAAGTATCTTTATTTTATGCATTAAAAAGTTATTTGTTAATTGTCTTCTGAGACTGTTCATCTAGTGTATTATATAGTATTTATTATGTCTTTTATTATAACTCAGATGGTTAATATTTTAAAGATTAGGTCAACTTTAACTTAGTTGTTGGCAATTTAAGTTTTATTTTTGTATTTGTTATGTCTTATATATTATTAAGTAATATGGATAGATTTTTATATATATTTTTAAGTAAAATGGATAGGCATGACATTTTTATGACTAAGCAAAGCGAATGTATGAATAGCTTAAATATTACAAATTATAATGCAGCTGAGTATCTTAAATTGAAACATTGCAATTAGCATTATTTTTAATAAATTATATTTTTTTCAATGCCAATGTTAAATTCTATTTAAAAATTCCATTCCATTAAAAACAAATTACCATGTCTTATAGTTTCTGTCTGGATAATTTTGGATTTTATAAAATGTTGTAACATTTGTTATTATGATCAATTCTAATTTGCACAATACATAATAATTTTGTGCAATGCATTCTAAATAAAGCATAAGCTTAAATTACAATGCTAAAATTGTAGTTGTACTTGCAACCAATAGAAATAAAATAAGTTTATGTTGAGACGGTATTTTATGTGCGATTTATTATACAAATCTTATTTGGTTTTCTAAACTATTTCATTAAAAGTTGAATTATCATAACTATATGTAATAGTTAACTGTTGTGTTAATTTTTACAGCTTAAAACTAAATTAAATCGCTTTGACAAAAGAGTGTCAGTTAGTCATCGGCATAATTTAAACCTCCCCTCATTGGGTCATGTTCCGGCTTCTACAGTTACATCAACAATAGTTAAAAATGAACCAAGTGCTAGTTCTCAGGTAAGTGTTCCATTTATTTTTAAAATATCAGTTTGTGTTGTTACATTTTGTGATTGAAATATCCCTGTGAATTAGCAATGATACTGCAGATTATTGTTTAAAATATGTATTTTACCCCTTTTATCATCTTTAAAATGATTTATTGTAGCACATACATGATGTAGCCAAATCATATTCCCAAAAACAGATAAGAAAAAAATTGATGTTGGAAATATTGATTTTACAATATATTTGTGTCATTCTTTTAGTTTGCTCTTTTGCTGATGAAATCTATTTTGGTGTTTTACACATGCAATCGTATCAAATGCAGCAAGGTCCACAAGCTGTAAAATTTGCAGCAGTTAGCTTACCACATCTGTTTACTCAGTGGTAACAGCTTACGGAAGTCAACTTCTTCAAATTTTATTGCTCACTTAACAAGAAATGGCATTTGTATATTGAGATTTTTTTAATTTTGTGACTATTTATTTTAAAATAGGGTTTTCCCCTGACTTTGCTTGCGTGGAAATGGTTTTTATTTTCAGTTTAGCGTTTTAGTATACCTTTTTATTGTATTGCTTGAGAGGCCAAACTGTATCTTTTACCCCACCTGAATTTTGAAACATGGCTTAGATTTTATGTTGGACTCAAAGTTACCATGCCGCCTGTATGTGGCGCCTCTTAGTTTTGGTGCCATTTATTACTTTGATTGTTATTCGCTATGTATTTCCTGTGCACCATAAACTGTTAAATTAATAAATAATAATTACCAAACTGAGAAAATGCCGTCAAAATAAATTCATTGGCTTTTGTGCTATGCTCACACAGACAGACAAACTACACTGCTAACTATGTAACTCTACAAATGGATGTGGTGTTGGTTGGGTATGTAGGGAGTGGAGATTAATAATAAAAATATATTGATCTTGTATGAACATGAACTAATTGTAATGGCGTTTTGTAACAATTTACTTCCACTTATAACAGATACATAATTGCTATCTTCTTTTATACATTATTGGGATATGAAGTTAAGATCTTATTCATATGTTCCTAAAACATATTGTGAAAGTATGTATGTATGTAGGTACTCTGGTGTTGTTAAGTAATTACAAGACCATAGTTTATGAAATTTTTTTTTACATGCTTGTGAGTTGAAAATAACATGTCTTATTTCTTACAAGATTTTATTTACTTTTACATGTCAAAAATCAACAAAATCTTGCAATTTAATTTGACCCATTTACTGGTTTCTGAGTTAAGATTTTAAATACTTATGTAACTTCTGTGCCAATGCAATGTTATGAAGTTATGATATCATGGATTTGATCTAATGATGGAGACGGAAGAACAAATGTGATAAACCCATCGAGTTTGGGCTTGTTTGATTAGTCTGATGTTTGATAAGTATTATCGAGAGCGTGCGAGAATACCTTGCTAAGAAAATAATATTTTTTAATTTGAGAACCCTTTTTTCGCAGATAATGCTAAATAGTTTTACGGAACTCATCTTGCCAGATAATAGGACAAATCCTTTAATTTTTGATAGTGATCTAAACAAATCGAAACCATTTAGACAGGAGTCTTTTGACTTGCCAAGGAACACAGACACAGGTAACAACAGTTTTTATTGTTTTTTAATGTGATATTAAAATTGTTATGTCAACATTTATTACTAGCGAGGACCTGTAATTGGCTTATTGACTCTAATATAATATTTATTATGTTTTATATAGCTGTTGGTACTCCAATAAATAATTAATTTAAAAAATTCAGGTTTTTCATAATAAAGTGTTTGTGTTGAGTTGTTGATGCCAATTATGATTATTAGTATCATGATATTGATTACAAAAAATATTTTTCAGGAGTGACAAGCTACTTGTCGACTGATTTGGGAGTTCCGTCAATTTTGGATAGCAATTTAAATCGTGAAAATTTTACAATGATTGAAAATAAACGTTCTTTTGTCAAGAAAGAAATTAAGACTGAAAATAGATCAGAAGCATTGTATACGGTTACAACAAATAGGTAAAGTATATTGTGATTTCTTATAATAGAATATTGTTATTGTAATCTTGGCTGTGGAATTAATATTCTTAGCTTCGGTATTTTCTTGCCTAGCTTACTCTAACAATGTTGTTAACCTGACCAAACCCAGGTTACTCGATATCGGAACAATAGATTTTCTGTTGTTATACTTGAGACTATGGTTAATCGTGGTGTTACTCTTACAAAGAATTAATTATATATTAAAAGATTGTTGTGGAATTTTACAGCGGAAATCCTGTAATTCAAAGAATACAAAGAAATCGACGAAGAAATTCATCAGGAATAGGCAGTTTAAGTCGCATGAATAAAACGCCAGTAATAAAAACGGAAATGCCTGAAACTAGTAAAGTATTTGTGGATGACAAGAATTTTGATCGTTTCAGCGTCAATAAGAAATCTAAAATGATAAATACTTACAGCAAATCTAGACTTTCAAATTCGAAAAAGACTAGCCAATTTACAGGTTCCCTTTCGGATAGATTGCGCTTGATAGACACGACTCCGACCGGGGAAGACCCGTACCAGCTGGGCGAGGCGGACATGCGCGAGCAGTCGCCCATTCCCAAGCTCATGCTGCAGAAAACCAACCATGCCAGGATGAAAATGTGCACAGAGACTTCTGCCGAGAGCACCGCTGCCGCTCGCCGCCTGTATGGTATTGCCATGCCAGAAAAGAAGACTAAACCTTCCAGCAAAGTTAATACGGACTATAACTTATCGAGTAATTACATCCACGCCTCTAACATCAAAACGGAGCCACAAAACTCTATCGTTGTCGAGGAGGGCGTGGTTGTAAAGCCAGAATCCGACATCGACTGGCGAATTTATGAGCCACAAAAGCCCGTTGAACCTAAATTAGACAGTAAAACTGTAATAGTTCATGACCCTGATTTAGATATAGTAAAGACAGAACCAGATATAGACTGGAGAATATACAATGTGAATAAACCAGGCAATGAGACGAGCGTGTGCGATTTCTCGTACGGCGAGACACCAAACAATCTGGCATCACACATTTTGCCACAACTGGATACGTTAGAATTTCAAGACTTATTTCCATCGGATTCTCTGCATTTGGAAAATTTAAATTCCTCAGAGTACAATGCTACGGACAAAAATGTAGCGGATAAATCCAAACGACGTGGCGCACGGACGACTAGCCTCATGGGGTCTCATTTTATAGAAGTAAGTATACGTGAATCGATATTTCTACGCCTAAGCGAATTTTTGTCATAGCCAGGCGAAGCGCAAAGATCGCGTAGTAATTACTTTAATTATTGCATGTTTGTAATATCTTCTGATTGTTTTAGGAGGATCTCGATGATAACAAGGACTTGGGTGGCGATAGCAAGCGCGGCAGGAAGCGGGCGCTCTCAGCGGCCGGCCTCATGAAGGCTATAAAACGCGAAAATTCACAGAAAGGAATCGCACAAAAACCAAAGTTAGCAAAGACCAAAAGTATGTATTGACCTCATCTATATTAACATACTCATGGCCACAGAGATAGATTTGGATCTATGTCTGTGCTCGTGGCAATTCATTGATAATAATAACAATAGAGGAATATTGCTTTGTCACATTGTATTTCGGGCGAAGCCTTAGTGTTTCTTTTATTATGTTTGCAGCTGGTTGCCGTGGAAAGAAATCACCTTTGCCCGGAATGGTTACTACGAGACCTTACCACACCTTGGTGGGGGACCCAGATCTTTCGTGGTACATTGGATTAGATCCAGATGTGAAAATGGAAGATATCGATCAAGGTTGCGAGAGTACAGTCTCTACTGTTGAGGTATGTATATCTGTCATGGCGCTTACATATTATATTAGAACGGTTCCTACTTAATGCTCCATATGTACATTTATGATATGTTTAGGTACCGAGGTGGCGTGAGAAACCGTATACGAGTTGTTATACTCTGGAAGGAACAGAAAATTTAGACGATAAGGTATTTGAGAAGCGACATCAGAAATTGGAAGCTGAAGAAAGGCGACAGCTGAGGTAAGTGTTGTTTTTACCTGGTGTTATGTAAGTATTCCTTGTACAACCCCCTTCCGTCCTGTGGACTTTCACAAAAACAAATGTCGTAGGCACAAAACAAAAAGAGGGGTGTTATAACACCGATTCAGACGTATTTTCCGAGAACCAACCCACGTAGTATGAATGACGCGTTTTGGCGCGCGAGATATTACTTTGTGTCTCGCTTTAACATAGGCCTCTCCCTGAGATCTCCATAATGGCCGTTCTTGTGCCTTCCGCATCCAGCTGGTACCTGCGATCTTTACCAGATCGTCGGTCCATCTAGTGGGAGGTCCATCTTACCCACGCTGCGTCTTTCGGTCAGTTTAGCTTACTACAATGCAAATCGATAGAACTATATAGTCTTATCATACCGGTGCTGTTTAATGGAGATAGCTCTCAGCCCACCGCAGTCCACTGCTGAACATAGCCTTCCCCTCTTTTAATGAAATAAATAGTTTTTAAATAATTGTCTCTGTGCCTCTTATATGTCCATCGGCTCATCAGTGGCCAGTCCACTCCATTTGAACAAACTTATAAAAAAAAACGTTCACATATATTTTAGTTAAATTTCCCCCCGATTCGAGAAACGATACCTCAATCGCGCACAAAACGCCAACATAGTGACCACGGTGGCCGATTACAGATGGCACATGCGAAGGATAAGGGAGCAGCGTCACGTGGAGCGGCTCCGGCAGCGGCAGCGGCACTCCTGGTGCGCGGGCGGCAGTTCGCCGGCGCACGCGGCGCCCGCCGAGTACACCGTCTGGCCCCACCCGCAGCGGGACGTGCGATTCATTGAGATCACCGACGTGCTGCCAGTGATGGCTTTCGGCGAAATCCTGCCTGCCCTGCCCGAGTCGTAAGTTTGTTTATGTTACACTAGCGGTTGGTCCCGGTTTCGTACGGGTGTTCTCGGCTTTTCTCTATTCGTGGGAAATTCGTGCGTGGGTTACGAGGTAGCGGGAGTACAGAGAAACATAACACAAAAGCAAAAAGCGATTTTACATTATACTATACTCGCGACCCATCTTTACTACCGATGGTAAAAGCGATGGTGAAAACCGCATCAAAATCTGTTGAGTGGTTTAGGAGTTAGTGGAAATACATACAGACAGACAGACGCGGCAAGCGACTTTATTTTGTACTATGTAATTATTTTAAGGAAGTACTCGGGTTTTACATGGGCCCTTTAACGCAGCAACTAAAAATCTACTGTGTTATTAGGAAAACGATAAAGCTGCAGTTGACTTAAATGGAATGTGAAAACGGTTGGTCGCTAGCGATCTGCCAGAACTTGAAAAGTGTGTTATTTTTTTATACCATTACGGTGGCGAACAAGCTTACAGCCTGCCTGATGGTAAGCAGTTACCGCAGCCTATGATCATTTCGGGCCCCAGTGGTATCACTTATACTTCGTTTTTTCTATACTTTGCTCAAAATTTTCACCGAAATATGATTATGGCACATATTAATAAAACGCAACCAACTCGTTGACATTGTACGTATTATCTGGTATGTGTTTCAGTGCAGGATGTCACTCGAGGAGCGCTGTAATTATATAATAGACTGAGGGCGCCGTATATTATACTATGTCATCGAGTACATTAAAAATATGTAGCGAAAGTAGAGGTTTATTAGACCTACAAAACGTTGGTTTGACCGTGCACTACCTGGCACAATTTTTTTGTGTCGGGTTGCCAAACGTCGACTTTTCTTAGCGATAGTACTTACTTATCCTCTTTTGTGGTTTCTAGAAGGAAAAAAGTGGACTGCTTCACATCCTCTTGGCAGTTTTGTTAGTCAGCCAAATTAAAGTCTAAAAAACCAGTTTGCCTCACATACTCTTGGCAGTTTCGCTCGTCAGCCACATTAGAGTAACTTTTTGTACTCGATGAGGTAGGATAATCGACGGCGCCGTCACAGTATGTAAATACCGAACTCAAATATGTACATAGGTATGAGATGTAAAAATACAGCACCTGAGCGTGTGACCTTACTGCAGTTTATTAATTCGGACCTAAATTGCTTGCGATTTCCGTCAAATATGTATAAATGAGGGGACAGCTGTGCGGTTTTGTGTGGGTATTTGGTGGGCTACTAGCCTCGTTTTGAAGATCGGCCCGTGGAAAACTTACTTAACCATGTAGAAATATTACTCTTTGAAGCCTGGAGAAGATCCCTTTTGACGCCACTGCAGGACAGTCTTTTCCAAGCGGCGAAATTATTCACCGATTTCTGTGCCAAAAACAGCGCACGTCATACCAACTTACTGCACTCTTGACGGAGAAGACTACCAAGGGAGCTACTGGATGCTCTAGCATGAACATGAAACTATACTAGCCAAACTAAGCCTTGCTTAGTTAGGGGCTAGATGGCGCTGTGTGAATTTGTCCACGATTATTTATTTATTTATTTATTTATACTCTGGCACAGATCTTCAACCTCCCTACCTAATTTTGAAGATATCTCACCTCAATCGAGCTCATGGCGGTCACCTAATTTGTGGTTCCTCGGTGGGATAATCGATATTGGCGCCCAGACAATTTTCACACTACTTACTATAAATAATTTTTCATCCTTGATCGCCATGAATTTGGGGTGTCTTGAGTAGGGTAATTTCTTTCATTCTGATCAAGTTTATTTAGTTACATACAGTTGGTTCGTATCTTGGTCTGGGAATTTGGACCAACGTTAGTTCTTTTTTTCTTTACTAATTTTTGTTTTAAAGTGGCATATCAATGTTAATCAGTTTAATGGATGATGTAACGAAATAGGAATATTACATCCATCAGTATATATCTTTCTGTTTTCAGGGACTTCATGCTGCCGTGGGTTAGGACTTCTAAAGCATTGAAGAGATCTAAAAGATCGAAAACTTTGCATTAAAGTAACATTCTAAGTGATGTATGTATTATTGTGTAGCTGTCCTATATTTGTTATTTACCAATTTAAACAATTATGTGTAAATCTTTTTTAATTCTAAATGTACAAAATGCTTAACAAAACACATTACAAGTTGTATATTAATTTTGATTATTTATATTTGTATTCCTAGTAAGTATAAAATTTGTGAGTGAATTTGGTCGCAGGAATTCGTGTTGTGTTTTTTGGTTCTTGCATTATCTCGATTTTAGCACATAACAGGGAAAGTAAGCGAATCTTGCGCTGAAATGCATTCCGCGGGCGCGACGAGGTCGCTATTGGCGTTGCATGCCTTTTAGTCTTGTCACAATCTAACTCAAGCTTAAAAAAAACGAACGTATGAAAGTTCTAATTATAGGTATAACGCTTAAGTCATGAGGTTTCTATGGTGTGAGAACGGTACGAAGAGGGTGCGGTGACGTCAATAGATGGGCGCGCGTGGAATCGCTGTTACATATCAACCATCTCCAGAACCTCATGAAGCGCTACACCTAGTACGGGTTCTGCGGTGAAATACGAGTTAAGTTTTTAATGCATTTAAAAACTTACCTAATAAATATTACACCGCAATGTTCTGAATGTATGCCAAGTTACTTTATTCATGTTTTTGTAGCAGCAACTTGCCTAGTAACGTATCGGCGCCGCAGTGTATTGTACCACAGAGCGAGATTCGCCTACCGATAATACTTAAAAAATAAGTGTGTCACAAAGATTTAGCTTGAGCTCGGATAAGCTCGAAATATAATATTAATTCTAATCAACTGTCCAAAGAATTCTCTTAGTAAACGACCGATTGACGATATGACGAAACATTGCTGATTTTAGTTTAGAATTTTACAATTTAAACATTGCTCTACGTTCTGAGGTCAGAGTTTTAATCTATATTTCCTGTGCTCTGAATGAAATATAAATCTTATTGATATCACTGAAAGGCCTATTTCACTATTTTCTTATTGTATAAAAATGGACTTGAATGTTGGAAAGAATTTAGGTTAATCAAGGAAATGTCAATGTCCAAGTGACCCTTAAAAATTATGTTTATTATTCGCCACTTATTACGTATAATTGTTATGAAGTTGTACGAAGGAACTACTGATTGCAGAATCGGTTAGCTTTATTTGTAACATTTTTTATAGAGTTGTCATTTTTATTATGCTCTGAGCTCTCTAAATCTGGTATTTAATGTGTTTATTGTCTTGTAAATAAGCTTGAATGAACTGAAAGTTTCGAAATATTTATTATACCTAATTTTATGAGAAATAATGTAGTTAACTTAAAAATAATGTTTTAAAACCATTGACAATAGGCTTGCTTTTCTCAATAATCTGTGACAGTTTCAATAGTGTGTTTTGCTTCGACATGCCGAGTTAAACTAAAAAGATTGTGTGTAAAGTTTGTCAGTAGGTTGATTATTCAGTTGTACACTGTACAAACCAATCTAATCTTACTATTCCTCTTCTATTTGTTAAAATGCAGAGGTTAGGTACAGGGCTACGATAGCCTTGCGCCTCAATCAGCAGGCTTATACGCCGTGAGCTTCGGTCGTGCGCGCGCGAAATTATTGTCACGTCTGATTTTACCCCCGCCTAACTACTTCACAAACTATATTGAATACTGATGCGAAATGGCGAATCAAAATAGAGCGTCGGAGCGAAACTTCAAACAATGTAGATATTGAGGTTAAGTTTGCATTAGTCTCACAGCCTGTACGCCTCTTGAGCCGTGAGTAATGCCTGTATTCAAAATAGTCTTTACGGTATTGCGATCCACGCGTTAAAGTTTATTTAGCGTTTATGTACCCATGTATTGGGGGCTATCGCACGACCTAAAATCCGCTAGATGGCGGCGAGTAAGTTCCGTTGTTAAAATACGTAGCGATAGTGGTCGAATCAAATGCTTAAAATTGACAGTTGGATTTCAGCCAATAGAATGGCGTTGTGACACGGCATGAACGACAATGACAAGACCTTACTCGACAGTAGCGCCAACTGATGAGCACAACAACGATAACCCCCTCGTAATACATCACCTGCGTCGTTGTTTGTGGTTAATAAAAGATAGCAAGAAACAGACTATCGAAAGCTTGTGGAGCAACGGCAAACGGCATTGTATTCCAGAATTAAATTGTATTGCAGCAGAGCCGACTGACTAGAATAAGTAGTTCAGTCAGTTAAAAACCTCGGACTAATTCTTTTTATTCTTTTTAGGTCCCCCTAAACATATCTAGAATATTCACCGTGGATCCCAGGGGGAACTCCTGCCTCAAAAGCTTCTCCATAAATGTTCTTATACTAGGGTGGTCCGAAACTTTTCATTCAACGCCATATTTTTCATCCTATTATTTTAATTTTATTTAAAGGTTCTGTTTGTGCTTTACAAACAACAACTCATATTGATAAACGATTAGTTAAGCCCAGCATGTTAAATCATCAAATATAATGTTTTCACTCTAAGTTTAGTAGTCAAGTTTCAATTACACACACGTTGGTTTACAGATAATTTACTCTGAGATCGTGTGGTGTCAAGTATCACTTTACCTTTTGGCATTTTGCCACCCAACGTGCTTTCGACTCAGCTTCTGATTTCACTCGCCAGCAACTGGTACCGTGCTGGTGTAACTTTCAATGGACGATTTTAATTTGAGTACCTAAAACAAAGTCATACTTTGTTAGACATGAATTCATTACTTTAAGATTTTATGACTCCATTTAATAAACAGCCGGTTGTTGCGTTCTCTGCGTATAAAGAGACGACACATGAAGCGCGACGTAGCCTGATTCAAGGGTATAGTTCGCCCAGCACTTGTGTGCCCCGAGTGACTTCTTAGGAAGTTCCACTTTATTAGTCGGGTTTGGCTAGGATCGCCAACATCGGCACGTTTCGAAAGCACGAAACAACGCTTCTCCATAGACGTCCCACGCAATACATCATTGCCATTATGTGTGATAGACCGCTGGACGCAGCATTCGCCGCCACGCAACGCACAGGGACGCCCGAGTGTCCATAAATGAGGGCTTATTATACGCCTTTCTGTTTCGTTGACCTCTGACACCCAAGAAATAACTGTTATGACATAAATTGTAATTATAAATCAAAGTGTGGTATTCATACAATATTTTATACTACGAATCGTATTCATATGTATCTATTACTAATATTGATAGAAGGATCGGAATTCCCAATTTGCTATTATAATTTTAAATAGCAGTAAGATCATGCATTTTAAGAAATATATATAGTTATATATAAATATTACTATTCCATATGAAATAACATTTATCATGTTTAACTATTTTATGAAGGGCGATATTTTTCAATAGCGACTTCCTATATAAGCTCATTAGTTACATATTAAGCAGCCGACAAGACCACTTAATTGTCGCACCTCCATGAATTCATCTATCTAAATATTATTGGAATCGCCGAGGCTAACTACTGATAAACACGCCGAATTAATAAGGATTAATTCTAACTTATTGATGTCTGTAATTATTGACTATTCCCAGTTGTGTATGTATAATCGAGTACCATAAAATAAATATCATAACTATGTACTAATTAGTCCGTAATAGCTCTGGATGTTCTTAATATATACTCCGATAAAACTGTCATTTCGGAATGTATTTCGCATGCCTGTGTAGTCATTGTAAATAGCTAATAATTTGAGAGCCATAATTTATAGTGTTAATGAAATTCTACAGATTCCATTTGAAACGCTTAATTGAATTTTGCTTTTCTCTAATAATAATTAGGTGTTGAAGCGTTCGTACTAACTGATTAATAATTCCATTAAAATTGTAAATATAACACCGAGCTTATATTATGCAACCCTTTAACGGTTTTGTTGGTCGAGATATTTTTACGTTTAGTTTACTCCGTAAGTGATAACTAGATTATTTAATCTTTTTAGATTTGATTTTAATTGTGCATAAACTTACTATTATGTTCTCTGAATAAGGATCGCTTTTTAATGTAAGAGAAAGCCACATGTTCGAATGTTGCGACGGTTTGTTTGTTTTATTGTATTTATTTGCAAATTATGTGGACTTGTAAAAATCTGATTCCAAAGCATTTAATTTGTAGGATGTAACCAGGCCTACTAGTAACCGCTTTGTATCTATTAAAGGGACTTGTATAGAAAAACTATACTAATTATGGACAGCCTATAATGTTTAGTATTTGTAGGAGCTACATTATTGATTCGCCCTTATTCCTTTTGGTAAGCAACTAAATCGCAGTTAAAATTAAATCATTTTGATCAGCGTGTAATGTTAAAAATGAGCAGCATTGCTTAGCGACAAAAATAGTTGTACAACTGTTGGTTAGCAGTTTGATGGTAAATTCTCCATTGCGCTGATAAATAAAATTTTAGTCTCTTGCTGACCAAAATGTACCTATATCATTAAATCTGACTCACATATTATTTTACAGCTGACCTTACTCTATTTTTTAACTATAGAATACTAGGGTAACATTCTCTATTGTTATTAGTCCCTAGCCTGCGTTCACATTCAAACATAAAACATCAAGATTTTTGTTATTGTAATAGAAAAATGCATTGTAATATTCAAGTGTTCCTGTGGCCACCTTCCACATACATCATCAGATCAGCTGGAAGGTGGCCAGGGTTGTTTAAACCCTCACGGGGTGTCAATTGGCTGTCGAGACAGTTCAATCAGTCTCAGGGTTCGCAGCGGAAGACTAAGACTGCTTCATTTGTTCAGTTATGGTATGTAAGTAATTGTTCTCACAAAAATTTGAACAATATTTATTTTAAATTGTTATTATTTATAGTAACACAAAAGAAAATCGCTGGTGATTTTATCGTCGCCGTGAGAATCACCTTAGCGTATCTAATTTTAATAAACCAATGAGCATGTCTTATTCAGCCGCAGTACTTTATAGTTAAAAAATGGAGTCGGTATCGATAGTATTACATGTATTGCTTACTGCGATATTTTTGCTGCCCATAAATTGTAAATTGCTGATGGAACCACCGACCCACTAACTAAATATGTAAGTAGTTGTTGATCGGTTAGGTCACCCGTACTTTTATAATAATGGTAATGCTGAGATTTGCAGTGGTTGGCAGCGCAGGGGCGGCCGCGAGTCCAGCCTAGTCTTTCAAGCGATAGATCAGTAGAAATAGTTTTAGAGGTGGTACTAATTGTAACAGAAATTATTATTGTGGTAAATACGCTTCTAATATTAAAAATCTACACCTGGGGCCCTACTTTAAACCGCACGCGTCTACGCGAGCGCTCGCCTTCTAATGCCTGTCTTTTCTATCGCTAGCTTTTCATTTTTTCATTTTCATTTGGTTTTTCGTAAATATCTCTAAAACAGTGCGTCCTACGGGAATATGATCCATCTCTAAATTACAGGTTATAAAATTCTTCAAACTTCTTCTAATTCCTAACCGTTTGCGAGCAACACACTCTCGATTGTGGCAAATACCCTTTTTGTTAGGAAATTATAAAAAAAAAAAAAATCTGTTACTGTTCCACCTCAAGCTATATTTTCGGTTAATTCTACTTCACTAGTACGCATTTCGTAATTAGGATAAAGCTCACAATGTTACGAAACGTAATCTGTCGGCCCCGACGCTGCCACACCAATGTGAATCCGCTGTAAACTCCGTTCTTTGTACTTAGCTATGTTAACAATAATCTGCCGACGCAATGTCCCTTTTTGATTTGGAAATGAAAGACATGAAGAATGCTTTATGTTATAGTTAGTTGCATGGCGAATAAAATTTTAGTTAAGTATTCAGGATGCCCCTGTAAGGGGCATCTAAATTATTCCGTGTGGATAATATCGTTTCTATCCCACCATCCGCCACTAGTAAACTTCAAACTATTGAATTGTATCACTAAAACCAAGATTTTCACTACCTCTGTGTGTAATTTGTAATAGGTAATCACGCAAGATTTTGTGGTATCAGCTGTTTTAGTATTTACTTGTGGCCGAGTCGATCAATGGACTCCTTAATATGTGTTAAGTTTAAAGTATTATAGTTGTTGTTGAAGGGAATCAGATAGCTGTCTATTTACGCTGAACCTGGCATTAGTATGTGTAAGGTATTTATAAATCTAAATGTATAAATATATCATAATACTTAACATGCGTTTAACGTCACTTTAGGCTTACGTGGCGTATTCACTTGTCATAAAAGTCTTAAGATCTCATTAAAATAATATTATTATTGGAAGGTATGATACAGACTTTTGATTCCATTAGGTAGTTTCAGTAATTCAAGCACTAGCGATATAAACGTAGATGTAGACTAGTAATAACGGACCGAGGATGCGCCAGCGCAGTGTAAGGGATTTTGCGGCATATCATTAGAAACAACTCATCTACGTCCCGGTAGCCAGGAGACAGTGCTTGAAGCAAGCCCTTGATGACCAAATTAAAATTGGAATGTCAATCTATGTTGTATAACAGTCCTATAAAAAAATGAAAAAATTGTTGTATATTAGTGTAGTATGTGGCATTTATTAAATAATCTCAAAAAGTGGTATATGTCAGTCTACAAGTTGGTAGTATGTTTTTAACACTATATGTAGGTAGTTTAATGTTATAATTATCTCCCTGTAAACTGTAAGAATCTTACTTCAATTTAATTACGAATTCATGTGATACTTCAGACTAAGTTGTATAAGTACATAGAAAATAAAGGACATTTGATTTTAGAACAGGGTTATCGGTTTAATTTAATTCATTACCATCCAACTCTTTTTCCTTAGTATGTTTAAAAATTAAGCCATGCCACCCGTGGTCCACCCATTGAGTTCACCTTGGCGGGCCATAGGCAATCAATAATACCCATCGCCCATCTGCTGCTGCTGCAAGAAAATAATAATTATTGGAACGTATTGCCGATGGGACCAGCGGGTGCCGGGTGAACACCTTTTCATTGGATTGCTGGAACGATGTCTGCTCTTCAATACTTACTTATAGTCTTGTAGCCCACACAGACTGCAGACATTCTATCAGCCGATAATCTAGTCAGGCTCTGAATCATTATGAAGATGTAGCAAGTACGCACACTATAACGATTCGGTACATAAGTTTGATGGACTCCCTGATTGCCTTCAAAGTAAACTATCGGCCGACGTAAAGTCCTTTGATTATGTATTTTGAGCGAAGCGAATTTTTTCTTCTGAGGCAACGTCAAAGTTTGGAAAACTCTACACTTGCAGCGGGGGATCCCGGCTACCTCCTCGATGACGTTTTGCTTAAATTGGGATAATGTCGCCGGTTTATTAAGGTAAACTCGACTTTTCAGGTATCCCCACAAGAATAAATCGCAAGGTATAAGGTCCGGGCTTCTCGGAGGCAATGGGACATCACCTCTGAGATAAATTAATTTGTTTGGAAAAGTTTCCTTTACTACTGGCATGATAGATGATTTACCTTTCTTCTTCCGACTTTACAAATGCTTATAGGCCCAACGGATGGGTTTCGTTGACCTTCGTTTGTCCTATTTGGATGGATTAGTAAACTCCAATGACTGTTCGTTGGCTTGTGCCTGCGATCCGAAGCGTGGCGGTAGCACCAAAGGGAAAGATGCACTTGACAACGCTATTTGAACGGATACCGAACCGAATCGATGGCATTCGTCGGGCTTACTTAGCAAAAGAAATTGGTAGGTACCCACCCAAAGGTAAGTTATTGTAAGTAGGTACCTTGTAGTTACTACACCTACCTTTCTATACACAAAGCGCATTTCTAGACGAACAACCTTGCATAAGAAGGAAGGAATGTACCTACATAAGAAGTAGATAGGTACCTACAAAAGAGTGCACAGACAATTTTTTTCTCTGTACGGTCTAAAACGCCCCCTAGACTTAAAAGTTAGTAGCCAGTACTGAGCTAGGTAGGTAGGTAATTTGGACTAGGTACATTGATCACAGACTGAGACTGGTTGTAACCTCTACACCGGCTTAGTTCGTTGTGCTCGGCTAGATGTCGCCAGTGACGGGATTCCAAACAAATGAATCGGGACGAAAGTTTTCCCTCTTATTTGTTTCTCGGGAAGGAGCCCGCTGCAGCTGGACCAAACCAAAGAAAGAAAGGTTCTTACACAAATAGAGAAAATATATACCCTACTACATTTTGATATAATTATAAAGCATAGATAGAATATGTAGGTACCTACATCTCTGTGTACAAAATATTGACTTGGCGATTCGTTTAAGAAGTTTAAACATTTTCGTTGTGTTATCAGGTCACTGCCAGTTACGCTTGTAGCAGATGTAATATAATATATGGTAGGTACGTTTAGTTGGATATCTGTTATTAAGTTTTTAGATCTTATGGAAAACTATTACTTAGATACGTCACTCCTCAAATTAGTTGGCTAACTCTTAGGTAGAAAGAAATATTTATATAAGTAGGTAGGCACTTTGTTCCATTTTAATACAAACCTTTAATACTCATTGGTACATTGTAGGTATTGGAAACCTAAGCAAACATGTGCAGAAATAAGTGCGAACTAGGGAGTTTTTATGACTTTGTACTAATATTTTTAAAGTAGGTAGGTATCTATCAAAGAGGCACTACGGAAATTAAAATAAAATTAACTTAGGTGTCTTATTTTGATTTCTGTAACTGAACCCTACATAGCACTAGGTCCGGATATTTGTTCAGTCACTGGGCCAGAGGTATATCATCACGTCAAATACACTTTTACAAATTAAATGCTGAAGCGTAACGTAGTCATAGGTAGCTACCTGTTCTAATAAAGATCGGTTAACTTTGTTACAGTTCCCAATTTGTCTATAGGTTAGTTTAATAGATAATAATCTCGACCGATAGATAGATTATAAACTTGCGGTCTACACATTCTCATGTAGATATAAAACAACTGACGCAATTTGATATTTCCCTACTTTTTCAAAACATCAATTGTTTTGATACATTAACCGCAGTCTCGTCTGACGATGCGGTGCCTCTCTGTAAGCAGTTTAGCTCTTGAAGGAGATAAGACTACACCTAGGTAGGTGCTATTATACTGCTATTAGGTGCTACTATTCCGGAAACACATTGGTAGGCAAAGTGTTCCATTGCTGTAGGTACGCATAATAAAGGTCGAGTTGAGTCAAAGCGGTTAGTGCGAGTGGGTAGCTGGTAGGTATTTCTAAGTCAAAGGCTGGAACGTTCGTTCCGCTCTTTGTGCAAACAACAGGTAGATCAAACCGAACAATCCAGCCTGAGTACAATTTGATTTTAACCTCTGCGAACGAATTTTGACAACATTTCATTGAAAGACCTAACTAAAATAATTAGTTAATAACACCGTAGCACCATCTCCGATAAGAGTAAAATAGCACCATCCTCTTACACTCATGGGTGTCGTACAAGGTGACTAATGTTATCGAGGTAAAAGATCAAGAGTCTCCGTAGTCTGGAAAAAGGGCAGCAGCATATTCCATTGTTATATTTAAACACTGCGATCTCTAACCCGCTTACTAAGCGTGGATATTATGGCAATAACCTCCCCTTTCGTGGGAGAGGCTCTAAGTGTTACGGTCTGTGATGGCGATAAAAAACGTACCAATCTCGACGGTGGAAGAAATGGGGGATCAGGTCCGAAAAAATGACGGCCGTGTCGATATGGAGACTGTGGGTTTTATTTATTTATTTATTCAAACAAAATGGTACAATGGCGCATTAAAATAAAGCTTATATCGTTGTTATTCGTTGTAAAATGGCTACATTTCGTTAGATAAATATACAGAAAATAGGAAATGTTACGACTACGAGATCTTTATATATAAAAATCACGAATAATTATGATTTGAAAGTGTTGGTGTCAGGTGTCACGTGATTGTCACGTGATTTTGAGCCGTGGGCAAATCTTTTAGTAAAACGGCTGAATTAAGTATATTTTCGAAGTGCTTTTAATATTATTTGAATTGTAATTATTATCTATTAACTTCCAATGGACAAATTAATAAAGTATCAGAATTTTTAAACTTTAGTACGATTTTAAACAGGCAAATCGGTGGTACCTATTCGTCATTTTTTGGACGGCGGACGCTCGCCGAAAAGCCGAAACGGCTTCTTTATTACGAAAGAAATTATTTAAATTTCCAGTATTTCTAATTATTAGATATATTTCAATGGGCAAATTAATAAAGAACCAAGATTTGTAACATGTAGTAGTACCCGCTTTATTAGTTACCTACGCTAATATATGGCCGACGCCAAATGGTGACGCTCGCTGGATCCCCACCGAGGATCGATTCCACCGACGAGAGGGTATTATATTATTGAAAATAATTTAAGCATAGAATTTCCGATGTCAGATCTGTGCGCCAATTTAGAAACCGAAAATAACTCGGTAGATAACTGAGTAGGTACCTCCTTATGCGCTTCTTTAACCTTTAAGTTTATACTATTAAAGTAAATACCTACTTTATTCGACCCGTCCCCATAGCTTCATCTGCACCGGGCGCATAATTAAAAACTTTTAAGATTGAGTAAATAATTACAAACGCTGTAAATGAGCGCAGTAAGTTTCTGGAACGTAGGTATTATATTTTATGGTGTACCTACCCACCTACTTATCTTATTAAATCTATTCGGACTGTACGATTTACCTAAGTGAAGAGATAACCTGTTAAAAAAGGAACGAAGAGGTAAGGAAGACAAGGCTTAACGAAATAAAGCCCTGTCTACTTCCTTCTGCGACAATAGTACTAGGGTTGCCAACCTTTTTTTAGACCAAATATAGTATTTTCGGCTTTAGAAGCCATAAAAATAGGTATAGTAGGTAGGGAATTAGTTTAAAAAATATATAGTAGGTTTTAAAATAAAATGTACGTACCTATGTTATTTCTTAAATGTATATTTGAGGATCTTATGGACGTCCGTTTTGCGGTTAGTGGTAATGTTGTGCTTATTAAATGTAGTAGTTTCGCCTACTATATTTTAATTTTTAATTTATAGTATGAAGACTCCTAATATAGTAGGATACTCTATTATATAGTAGGGTTGGCAACCCTAAATGGTATCCACCCTATCATGGCGACTGTGATGGCTGTAGGTACACCATATAGACACGTAACCGGAACGTGAATGATTTAGCTTAACTTTCTTTTCATGATTATACTAGGTACTGTAAAAGAGCATAAGTGCATTAGGTACCACTTTAAGAAAAATTTCCTTTGCCGCTACAGCAGTTTCACGGTTAGCAGCAGTTTCCAATCTTAGCCAAAATCATTTTTCTAAAAGAAGGCAGCATTCGCTGTCCCTTTGCCTAAAGTCGTCTTTAATCCCCAGGGCATTTTTTACATAATAATCAAGAATTTAATTAACCGTTTAACAACTGCACAGTAGTGCCAAGGATATTCTTAAGGTGGTCAAGTATCTACTTATGATATTGCGTTGTACCTACTTACTTTACATTTACCTTCACTTCAATACTAATGACAACAAAATCTACCTACTTAAAATAACATAAAATGTTATGAAGACTAACAGGTTCCTCAGCATAATTCGGTTCATGATTTAAAAAGAAAATAGGTATATACCTACCTACCATGCATGATATGGTGCAAACGGCCTGGGCGCGCGTACCCATTTTGCATCAATTAATGTATTCTGAAGAAAGTAACTGCCCTGCCCCATAAATCATTTATGTAAATAACAAACAACAAAGAGCCTAAATTATGTCTAGAGTGCGAGTTCTACGGTGAGCCGAGTCGGAAGTAGGTACTAGTGACTTCCCGTCGGGCTCTGACGGTTTTACCTCCCGTTTCCGCTTATTGTAGTAACTGGCGCTCCGCTGTCGGCCTGAGCAGCTCCGGAGTCCCCAAAAGATCACTTCCGGCGGAATCCGGCGCGTACTCGCTACCTCTAAATGTGGCCGGGGACCGCGCCGCCCCCACGAGAGGTGAAAAGAGGGCGAGACCGCGCGATATCAATGAATGCTAAAGGTAGCGCCACATTAGAGTGATGTGATGTGACATAAGTGATGCATGGGACATCAATTATCGTAAATATTGGACGACCTGAGTGGTTCAGTGGTCAACACCGCCGGCCGGTCTGCCACGAAAGAGGTCCCGGGTTAGATTCCCGGCCGGGCAGAAATTGAAATGATGAATTTTAATTTCTGTTACGGGTCTGGGTGTTCTATTTATAATAAGTATGTATTTAAAAAGTATATAAGTAGTTTATCAGTTATCTAGCACCCATAACACAAGCTTTGCTTACTTTGGGGCTGGATGGCGCTGTGTGAATTTGTCCATGATTATTATTTAAATCGCAATCGCTGATGCAACCCAATCGCACGACGTGTGCGTCAAAGCGCATGTGTGGCGTGTAATGACGCGATCTGACGCATCACGCATCATTCAGCCTGCATACAAATATACACAGACAGGCCCGTATACACGTGTATGTCGCGTTACTCGCGTCACATGGCATCACGTAGCGTAAGTCCAGTATGGCTCTAATGTGACACCGTGTAACATCACATCACTCTAATATGGCGGCACCTTAATCCGTATCACGAAGCGGAAATCCCAACTTTTATAATAATGACATTTTAGTTGGACCGGTTCTTGTCATCCATCATTTGTATACTTTGAAGATAGACATTTTGGACAGAAATCTCCATTGATGATTGAGTTACGCAATTATACCGCTGATGGAACTCGAGTCTAAATACTTTTTCAACGGAATTGTTAAGTTTTATCGAAGTAGATTAAAGTCGGTCCTAATTATCAGTACGTCTATCAAACATAATCATTTTGGCTTTACTGTCCCGGTTGTGTTCGAGAAGCTAGGGCCTGGATGATCCAGGATTTTCCTGATCAGGTAATTACAGTGGAGCTACGGAGCTATTATGTGTCGGTGGGCTTGGATATGGTTTGCCTGTATGCATTAGCGTATCTGGGGGCTATTTACGCTATTTATTAGCGTACCTGGCCCCTGAGGTGGCCGATGAAGCCGAGTCAATAACCAATGTGCAACCAGTGAGCACCCCATCATGGGGTGGGCACCAGACCATTTTGGGGTGGGCACGGCCCACCCGGCTCCCCCCCTTCCTACGCCTATGCCTGTGTGGCGGCTCCTCCCAGACGATGGCACACTTATTAATTTGTCCAGTGTGCCCTACCACCGGCACACGCGAGTACTGATTCTTACAAATTTAACCCGCCACTAGTCGACACGCCAAGAACAAGAACTGGAGCGACTGTAATCTGATCTCCGTGACCCCGCTATCAGGGGAACCTGACCAGATTGGATCATGGTTACACATTCAGCAGCTTGAATGTGCAGGTTTCATCACGATGTTTTCCCTCACCGTAAGAGCATCGGTTAGTATTCAACTAATGTACATAACTCAGAAAAGAGTCATTGGTACATGGCCGCAGCGGAATTCGAACCCGGTACCTCTTGCTTACGAATCGGATACCTTAACCACTCGACTACCGAAGCTTATCGGTACGTCTATAAATATACTAAAAATAGAAAAAATATATTTGTAAAAGGTAAGTGTTTATCAGGATTTTGATTAAAAATTAGCTAATGCCTATACCAGAATAAAATAAATGATCGTTAAAGTTTTACTTGTGTTTTGGTGGTGGCATATACCTACAAGAGTTTTATATATAGAGGTAACCCTTATCCTAATCATCAGAATAATTATTTAATGAAAAATAACTTATCTTATTACTAATAGGTATATAATCTAATCGCGGCTATTGCGGCGTTATGCCTTAAGTTCACCTATCAATAGGGCCTGGACGAGAAGCACGTCTCCAGTAGGTACTCTCGATATTTTCCATCTCAGTCGTGTGCAGTTTTCAAATGGTGTTCTCTAGTTTTTCCAGACGCAGTGAAGGATCTTAAACACATACAAAAGCACACACATACACACACTCACACACACAAACACACATACAGACTCAGTGGGAGAAAGACTACTATATGGGCGCATGTATCTACATATGTATATGAAAGTTTTATCTTTTCTATTTTGTCATTAGGATATGGTAAAAAAATATTCTTTATTGTATAGAGTAATTATAACGTACGTACGTAATAATTCATACAAATGTGAAATCTCTTCCAGTCAACCCTGGCGTGCGTTACAGACTTAGAATTAGGCAATTTTCAATACTTACTACTATAGGAAGCCATAATAAAAATAGCGAGCGAGCGAGGGAAAATAACTGATCACTGCCGCACATGCACACTCGCTACACCCCTGGGATGTCCAATACGTTGTCGGTCTTTGAGAAAGCTGTAAGCTCGTTTCTAAAAGGTTTGGGAATACAGCTGCAAGCTTTGCGTATACCGCTGCAGGAAGATCCTTCCATAGGGGTTAGTATAGGGGTATAGTTGATACACTGTTGTTTAGTTCACGTCACCAAACGTGGATCAAAAAATGATATCACGTAAAATATGACATGTAATATTATGACTACATGACATTTGATTTTTATTAAGACATTATAATAATAAAATTGTTACTAGCCTAATTTTAAGATATTTGTATTACATATGAGTCCTGATACTCGACATAAATATTTTCATTTAATCGTTTCATTCATAGTATTATCAATATCTTTGGAATGGCTGTTCTTTCAAATCGTACGGTAGTCTAGTAGATCGCCAGATGTAAGTAATGGTGGAGATTATTTGCGGCGGGCAGGAGAATAAACTGTTCGATAGTGATGTTGCACCAAAGCTGCGAGTGCGCCGGAGGTCTCCGTCATCGTGTAGAAGAAAAACTCCACTTTGTAGTGTTAGTAGACGTTTAGGAGACTCACAAAACGTTGGTCTCCGTGTACAGCTTGGTACAAAAGAAATGTTTTTTTTTAGTGACCCACGCTTAGACTTTTCGTAGCGATAATACTTACTTATCCACTTGTGTGGGTTCTATAAGTTAAAAAACCGTTGTGCCCCACATCCTCTTGGCAGTTTCGCTTTTCAGCCACATTAAAGTGACTTTTTCTCTCTAGAGACTATGATGTGGCCCACCCGGTCTTTTTAATGATAGACCACCCTTTTTTTCCAAGACACACAAGAGGATATGTAAGTATTCTTGCTAGGAAAAGTAGAAGTTAGGGTAAAAAATCACTACAAAGTGGAATTTTTCTTGTACTCGATGACGTAGGATAACCTACGGCGCCCTCACAGTCTATTACTATATATTTCTACTACAACACTTGGGACGACATTATACAGGTTGTTACATAATATATGTATGAAGTCGTGAACCGGATGGCGTGCTAAATGTATAAAAACGATAGGTACAAAAATTCCACGTACGACAGAAATAATTGTACTTAATAAGTACATAAGTAAGATAAGTACTACTTATCGTTTTAATATGTTTAGCACTTCCCCCCAGTTCACGGCTTCATACATATATTATGTTACAGCCTGTATAGTCGTAGAGCTTGAAGCAATCGTTCGCGCGTCGAAGCTTCAACAATCTGCGACAATTGAGACGGCTACAAACTTCTTAGCATATCTTTATTACTTTCTTGTTAGGGCGCCAAGCCAGCCACCGCCGGCCGGCAGCTGCCGCCGCCGTCGCCAGCCACTCGCCACCGGCCGCGCGGTGTTCGGTCACCTCCCTCGTTAAAAGGCGCTTCGCTCATCTGACAGTAACGATGATCGATGGCTAAGGGACTTCCCCTGTAATATCCGACCCCCTCCCTCGCCTAAACAACCATCTCCTTAAAGCCGACCACCTCATAAACTCGGAGAGATTGAGAGAACTATGCTGAAATAACATAGGTATTATGTACGTTCACCCCATAGACACTAAAACAGAATTGTGTCCGACAAATAACTAGGGATGCGACGAATAGTACCTACCTACTTTAGCGCAGATATTCGGCGAAAACTAATAATGTCATATTGCGATTTAACAATTTTTTATTAGAGCGCGACGGTGGACAGGGACTTTTGAATGGAGAAATACTAAACTCTTGAACAAATTTTCTTGGGCTTTAGAAAGTATTATTTTTCTCGCCAATAACGGTAATATGAGTAGGTATTCTTTGCCAATATGGCAGTTCAAGAAATGGAGCTATGATAAAATATCGAACTATTACTACTCTGGAGTATATCTCTCCATAGGCTAGAAAATGGACAGCAGCATTTCCCATTATTATATTTATAACACTGCGATCTCCAACCCGCCGGCGAAGCGTGGAGATTATGGCAATAACCTCCCCTTTCGTGGGAGACTCCCAACGTCCTGCAATGGACTGTTATGGGCTGTGACAATGATCCAACTATTATATAAATTATTTTGATATCTAAAAGAATAATAAAAACAATATTCGCACTTATTCGGCGAATTAGAATAGGTAACAGTATTCATATTCGTTGCACCACCTCGAATAGCGTCTCGACAGTTCGCTTTAGGTAATTAAATTGTGGAAAGTTGGTAAGGGTGCCTTAAGACGCTTAACAATGTCGGGTATTGATAGGAGTTCTATTGTTATTGCTCAAGCTCAGATTCCGTTGCTCAGATTAAGCAAATAATTGATGGTTCCTGAGGAAAGGTGAAGGTTACGTGTTGGTGAGTATATAGCTACACATATTTTTATTTCCCCGGTTTTGATTTGAATTAAATACGAAAGCTGCTCGACGGATATAAAGAACGTTCCCGGCGTACTCTGGTCTCGACTTTCGTTTACCGATGTTAATGGAGCTAGTCCTAAAATAGCAAACGGTGTTCCCAAGCCTATAGGTAGGCTTCGCATGTAAAGCCCGCGCTGCGCAATAAATATTATCTGCTTCGTCGTGTGTTGTCAGGCTTCCTATAGTTAAGTACTTAAGCGTTAATGATAAGCTATGTAGGTAGGTACTCGTACGTAGGTTTTAAATACATATTTATTATATATACCAACACCAAGACCCGTAACTGAAATTAAAATTAATTATTTCAATTTCTGCGCGGCCGGGAATCGAACACGGGTTCTCTGCGAGGCATTCAGCTCATCAAATTAATTTTAAATGTTTGATTGTTCTTACCTTATCATCACCAAGCAGCCTTCTGGTACGATGGGTACTTTTTTTTCTTTATTATGAAGGGAGTAAGTTTAATCCTGTTTAGTCCTGTTTAATCACTCTATATATTATCAATATATAGAGTGATTAAACAGGAAGGTTTATAAGCTTAAAAAAAGGATAGGTAGGGGTAAAGTAGGTGTACGCGAACGAAGTCGCGTAGGTCCTCGAGTTAATATATATTATGTATGTGTTTGAAGATATCACATAGTTCATTTGAACAATTCAGTTGCCGTTTCTGTAGACGGGTGTGTACTCGACAGAACTTACATTACGCATACTGATGCGATGGCGTAAATTCTCGAATTGATAGAAAGCTGTTCTATCCCCGTGTGAAAAGACTACGCTACTTTGATCATGGGAAAATATAAGGCTCTCTTGGGAACATGTAATGGTTACATAGTTTCGAATTCTAAGCTGGTAAGACTGCGAGTATACCTAACCATTTTCCACCGATATAAGTATAATTTGAAGTAGGTAGGCACCATATCGTGGTGATCATATTATAATGTTTAAACATTTAGATCGCTTTCTATCACTAATGATTGAATTTAGGAATTATTTATGTCTTGATAGATAATACAACTCTAAATCTCCATAGATTCGTTACCGGAAGGGTAAAAAAGTAACACTATTACTAAGTCTCCGCTGTCTGTTTGTCTGTCTATCTAGCACTGTATCACAACATGAGAAACGGCCCTCCTCATGTCTGTATTTTTGGAACGGTGACAGCCAGGTATTGGAAACTTTCACAGAATATGTGTTTTTATGGGCGCTATAATGCCTATACCAAATGAGAATATAATCTAGAGAAATAATATTTTTAGAGAGGTAGGGCATAGCGGGGTATCTCGTTCGAATTGGAGCCGCCCGACTGGGGAAGTACCTCCACCTTACAGAATATCGCAGCTAAATAATACTCTTTTAAATAGTATTGTGTTTCTGCCGGTGAGTAAGGTTTCCAGTGCTCCATGGGGTGGGGATTTGGGGAACCGTGGCTTTGGCAGTGGAGTGGCATTTGCTTTTTGCTGCCAGAGCAACGTGTTATAGAGGTGGGCAACGCATTAGCGATACTCTTGGTGTTGCTAATGTCTATAGGCAGTGGTGACCACTTTCCATCAGGTGGCCCGCTTGCCTGTTTGCCTACCGTATGACATAAAAAAAAAAAAAAAAAAAAAAATCACTACGTTTTACCTATACCTACCAACAAATAATAAAACCCGCAAGTCAAAGACTCGAATCACCGCTGTCTGACTGTCTGTCACAGGCACTAACATAACATATTAATAGACATGTGATCTTTGGATCTGTATTCTTGGTTACATGACAGCCTTGAAATTTTCACTGCACCTTTGGCCGCTTTAATAATATAAATGTTAAAAACTAAGGGCACGTACGAGAAAATACTCAACAATACGTATTTTAATTGGCTACAGGCTATAATTGTTGTTATGTATATAGAAACAATAGAATTGTTTATTTTTGCTTTTGATTGGAATAAGGGAATTGGTACAAACGTCCCCTATGTAGGGGTTAATTGTACTAAACATTAAGGGAAATAAAAACCAGTGTATTAAATTAAAAAATGTATTTTTTTAAATGGCCATGTCTCGTTGAAGTAGTTTTAATTAAACTCAAATCTAAACACAACAAATATCACAATCAGAACTTAAATATCTTTCGAAAACTTCAAAAACATAAAACACGTCTTCTCTTCTCTTTTACAACAAATGCTTACATAAAAACTTTAGAGCATGCTGCTTCAAATTTTGTGAGCCACTACTTTGTAGTTATAATTCTGATTAACAGTCAAAATTAACGAAAATTATCAGGTATTAAAACAATATGAAAAAATACATGGAACAATTGTCCCCGTGGTACAACTATCCCCTGGTGCAATCGTCACTTTACAGTAAACTAAGCAGTCTTTAGATTTACGATCTAATCAGTCTTTAAAATTACAAGTAATATTATTTAAACAGTCAACTACTCAACAAAATACAAGATTATAAAATAATCATCTTGGCGTTAATATTCCGGTTGTGTAATGTCCGCCATGACCATGATCCAGGATTTGGCAGATGAGGTAATTACAGTGGAGCGACTGCCAACTGACCTCCATGACCCTGCTACCAGGGAAACCTGACCAGATTGGATCATGATTACACATTCAGTCGCCTGAATGTGCAGGTTTCATTACGATGTTTTCCCTCACCGTAAGAGCATCGGTTAGTATTCAACCAATGTACATAACTCAGAAAAGAGTCATTCGTACTTGGCCGCAGCGGGATTCGAACCCGGTACCACTCGCTTACGAGTCGGATACACTAACCGGTCGGCGGTGAAGAAGCGGCGGTGAAGAAGAAAAAAGTCGATGGCAAATGTGTTGGAGGCTCGGAGGTGTCTTGCAGCCCAAACCTTCAGTCGGCGCGTTAGTGATATTAACGGTCTCGGACATGGGGATTCCGGAATTCGTGCGGCTCGAATCTTGAGTTGGTGAATTGGCAAATTGAATGGGTCTTTCAGAGATCGTGCAGGGCGAGTTTTGTATTACTGCGTTGGTGATTTGGATGTTGTGATCGGACATGGGAATTTCCGAAATCGTGCGGCCCGAATCTCCAGCTTGTACATTAGCAAATTGAATGGCCTTATCGGGCATCGGCCGGTCTGTTACAAATGAGGGGCTGAAATCCAGTTCAGTAAATAATGGGTAAGCTTTGGCCACTATCGATGGTATGTCATACAGATGTAAAAAGACCGCTAGCATAAACTGAAACCCCATATTCTACCCATGAAACTGAACACCTTTCCCCAAGAAACATACCAGCGGAAATGACTTTATAATTTCGATACTTTTTTAGTACAAAAATACAACAATTTTTTTTTTAATTCTTGATTTTTTGCCTAAACTAAGAGTTTCCGCGGGTATGTTTCTTGGGAAAATTGTTTAGTTTCATGAGTAGAATATGAGGTTTCAATTAATGCTAGCGGTCTTTTTACACACTGTATGACATTGTTTTTTTCAGGATTGTTCCTCATCCACGCGTTGCAAGCAGTCTGCTTTTTTTAATGTAATATTTACTGATCGGTCAACTGGCTGTAGTTTGTGCGAGCAGTGAGGTGGGAATTAAAACATCACAATTCCATTAGATTTACAGTAATCTAGGGCAGATATGTGGGATGGATGGTTATTTAGAAGCAGTAAAACTTTATTTTCTTTTGTAGAGCGCGTGTAGTTTTGGAAATGTTGTAAAAATATTAAAAATTATTTTTCTGTATCCATCCTGATGCATTTCTTGCCCCTATGGATCCTACAGGCCCATCCCGTACAAAGTGCGGGCTGTTTCTTAAACGAGGAAATATAAACATGGCGGGAATGGCGTTTCCGACTGCATTTGCCGCGACAGTTACAGTAACCAACGTTCCCCTGTAGTTACAGCACCAACTGTACGCATACCCTTTTTAGTTACTAATCTATCGGGATTTTGGACAGTAGTTATAAATATAAAAAATATTGCAAATTGATGCCTGTCTTCTAAGTTATCAAACAATGTGTCTACATTTGTTTTGTTGAAACTTGTAGCTCTAGAGAGACTGGTTGCTTGAGCGCATCTTATTGATAACTGAGGGTTACGCTTCATAAAGCTTGAAAACCAGTCTGGTCGTGCCATGCCATTTTCGTCCCAACTTGGTGGTGTTTTTAAATCATATTTGATGGCTAAATCATGTGCTAATTTCCGTACTTTTTTGGGCAACAGACCACAATTTATATCGGCTGCTCTCTGGAGATATTTGGCTATCTTAAAATACCTTTTTAGCATCATTTGAGTTTTCTCTTTTTTTCTTATATCGTATCAAGGAAACGTGGCACAACCCAAACATATCAGTGCGGCGCGTATCGGCTTACCAATTAGGATTTCTTCGTAGGCTTGGTCGTATAAAAATGTGTCTTTTGACGTTCTATTAATTGTTCGTACTCTGGTACGTGGCATCTGATAACAAGAAAGAAATTAAAAAATTTAAAAGGAATAGGCTAATAGTGCGTCATGTAGGTAGACTATTTGAATGTATAGGTACAAATCCGTTACAGATTCGTTCCATATCCGTTCCAGCGGGAACTACTTTGAATTTTTAGGTAGTTTGAAATATGTAGATAGATATGCTATTCTGGGCTATATCTCAGCTATGTTGCTGCCAAATTTCATCAAAATTAATTAATTTTGTTAAGTAGTTTTTTCGTAAAGGAGTAACTAACATCCAAATATTCACCCTTACAATCTTTCATATTTATAATATTAGTAGGAATAGTAGGATATGACGTAGGATCTAACCAGGATACTTTAAACATTAAATTTACCATAATTCAGTTTAAATTAAAAAATACTTTGATAGGTTAGTACTGAGTTTTTGTTAGCATTTAATTAGAAAAAGCATGAAATGGAACAGTTGGTATTTGAAAATTCAAATAAATTATTGTCATAACATATCATCAAAATAGCGATGCTTGTATTGATTGAAAGAACGGGGTTAATTGTGCCAAGGGATAGATGTACCGGTACAACCATTACCGAGGAGTTGTTACAATCGTCCCCTCAAAGTAATTTTGCCGAGAAAGCCAAAATTTTCCTCTCCATATTACACAAAAACAATTAAAACGCATTACCAGCAAATATCCTAAACGTTTAAGCTATCATCAAGCTAATAATAAAGCTTTGATTTGCTATTATGACTAGAAACAATACAATACCTTTGATGCGCCAAATTTTTCTTAGCCGCAACACACACCCGCTTCGAGCTGCGTTTCTGCGCGACTGGCGGTAAGGGGGCGTTTCGTCGTGCACTTGATTCAAGGTCATGGCTGTGCGGCGTGAAGTTTAAAATATATTCGCAATAGTACAACCGTACCCGGGTACAATTCCGGTCTACCCTACCTATAATAATAATAATCGGCCATGCGTGACTCGGACTTGCGAAATATGACCGGCTACAGCGTAGGACGTAAAAAAAACCAAAATCAATTTAAACTAAATTTATTTGATGTAAAAATTCAAATCAAAACTTAATTACGATTAAACATAAAGTAGGTGACAACTGTACGATGTGAGTAACAAGAGTGTCTTTCCACGGGCCGCGGCAGCGCTGGGTCGTCAGGTTGCGCGGTGTCAGCATATTTGCCTCGTGTCTGTTTCTAGGGCTGCTACGTCAGGGATCTGCATGTTGTACTCGTACGTAACACCTCCCTCCTGAAGATCAGCGCTTATTCGAAGAAAAGGATGAGAATAAAGCTGATGGATTTCTTGAGGGGCAAGGGTCCGGTTTGACCTGGACTTCCGCATAAGGGTGTTCTGGCATAGAGATTTGCTTCGTTTCATTTTCATTTTCTTGAAGTCTCCTTGTCTGGATGTAACGACGAAGTGCAAGCGCAGTAATAAGTGCAACTGCACCGAATATGATGACGTACATCGGTATGGTGGTGTGATATACGCTGCTAATCGGAGTATTATATATGGTTAATGGTGTTTCCATCGATATTTCAGCGTTACTTTTATGTAGACTTTGTAGGTTTATTGAATTGAGCTTAATCTTCCTACTTATTGTATGATATTCTTCCTCGATATTTGGGATATCTGTTATCTTAAGAACTTGTCCTTTTATGCGATCATTGCTATTAATTATAGTAAATAAACTAGTTTGAAGCTGACATTCTTTGGGTATTATAGCTAGATAGCTTCCCTTCATTATGTTATACTGGTTCTGTTGGCAGGATAACCGAACTTTTGTTGGCTTAGGAAAGCTTACAACATAGTGTTTGTCGTCAAGTCGGTCTACAGCTTCCGATTTGAGGGTCACAGCAGTTCGCTGACAGGATCGGTCGACACGTTGTGTGGTGATGAGCAGGTGTATGCAATCCGCTTGTTCCCGGTAATGGTAGTTCGGCTTGTCTTCACACAGGTACCACAGACTTAACTTCGGGCATTCAGCCTCCATGTACATAAAATCTTTGTCGTGAATTGCCAGGAAGGGATAGGGTGGAATAAGTACTTGGTTATCTACGTTAGGGATTATGGTGAGTTTATACAAATCATAGGTTACGGGATATACGATCGGGAACTTCACTACTAGTACTAAATTGTTGTTGCTATAATAATAGCCTACTTTAACTATATCTAAGTATTCTCTAAAACTGATATTAAGTAACTCTTCTTTACTGTATAATGTATTTAGCTTATCTATTATTTCAATAAATGTATCTCGCCCGAATAGCGATTGATGTGCACTTTTTGCGCGTATGAAAGCTAATAAGTTTCCTAGTCTCTGCAACTCCTCGGATATATCTTCAATATTATCAGATAAGATAAAAAGATATTGTAGTAAATGAAAATACTTTACTATATCGGTTTCGTGCCTAGCGTCACTTTCCATTATGGTGTTAATAGTAGTCTCAAATTTATTTTGATTTTGTACCAACTTGGTAATTAAGTCTGAATTCTGTGACATCCAGTGATTGGTAAGGCTAACACGGTGATTAATCTCAGCTACTATTTTATCTTCACTAATTTGTAATTGCTTAATAGCTTCGTCATAACGCTCAGCGTCAGTATGATCTAGGTTTCCAGAAATACTTTTGATAACCGTACCTAAACCGTCAATAAGACCCCTTTTAGCGCGATTTAACTCAAGAGTCTGCAGCTGGTTAGATAGTTTATCTATCTCGATACGTAAGTGATTTACATGGGGCATATATAACGACTGTGTTTTGTTATGACCTTTAACTATATCGATATTGCTCCTAATATCCTTTAAATTAATGGTTTGAAGAAAGGAATGATAGTGAGAAACTATTTTTGTTGGCTTTAATTTAAATGGTAGTATGCCGGGTCCATTGTTCAGGTCGCTGAGTACTATTTCTTCAGCTACTGCCAGGGTTATCAGTAGAAGCGGTATTCTGAAACAAGTTGGAATCGTTAGGTGTTCTCTTTAATCGTGACTTGGCAACGGGGCCGCGTTTTCTTTTGGTGTAAATATGGATAGGAAGATCTGCAAGAACAGTGTCTTGACAGTATCGTGGAGCAAGTTTTTGTCGGTTAGCCAAAGGGTTGCGGGTATAGACGCATTGTTCGGGAGAATAGTTTATCTCAGATTGCCTGTCCTTATTGGCTCTTTCTATTAACTCCGTGCGCTGATGAAGAGATGTTTCGTTTAATAAATCATAAACCTTTATCATTCTACTGCGATGATCTTGTATATATTGCTGAAGGGAATTTTCGGACAGATTGATATCTAATGGATCGCGTGTGTCTAGATGGCCAGTAATGATATCTATTGGTCTACATTTGGTGAAGCTGTGTATGGAACTGTTGTAACCCAGAATAGCATAAGGCATTAAGTTTATGGCAGATTCGCCTTTATGGTTAAGTTTTAGAATACGTAAATGTTCTAATAATGTTGAATGTAAGCGTTCTACCATTCCATTTTCATTTGGAGCATAAGCCAGGGTTTTATGATGGTGCACCTTGTGTAATCTAATAAATTCCATGAATAACTGATTATTAAATTCAGGGCCGCGATCTGTAACTATGGTCATAGGGATTCCGTGGTGAGTACTAAAAGTAAGGAAAGCTTGTACGACACTAAGTGCCGTCGAATCTCGTAAGTGATATGCTTGGGCATACTTAGAGAAGGAATCTATTATAGTTAAATACTTTTCAGTCTCAACGCTGAATAAGTCGAGGTGAACAATTTCGAAGGGTTTAGAAGGGGGTGGCACAATTTGATACTTTTGTTTGACAGGATTTCGATCGTACTTTGCCTGCCCGCAGATGGTGCATTCGTTAATGTACTTTGTTATCTGCTCTTTCATCTTTGGCCAAAAGTATTTTCGAGACAGCGATAGAAAGCATTCGTTAATTCCACGATGGTTAGTTTTACCTTCGTGGTAATTACGAATGACACTTTGTTGCTTAAGATAATCCTTAACATTCTCTAATTCAAATTTTGCTAAGGATATATTCATGGACGAACTTTTAAACTTATTTTGTAGTATGGGTATGATTGAATACATTTCGAGCGGTGGATTTATTAATAGTCCGGTCTTTACTTTTGGGTTAACGTATTCCTTAACAGCGTTAACTACATCTTCCTCTAAATTAGATTTTGAAACCTGGATGCATGTCCTAGTATGTGCTTCGAAAGGTTTAGATACAGTCGTTTTACCCTTTATGTCGCCGACTACGGTAATTATAACTTGTTTGTGAAATTTGTTCAGGGGATCATCCGTTATAGGTATTTCAAGGATTGGATCCTCAAGGTTTGTGTGAGCTGTTGCTGTGGATGACTCATGTAAGGATGGAGGATTTTCGGAAGGATTTGGGAGCACGGAACAAAGTTCGTCTATAATAGAGTTAAGCTCTTCGTTATGAATCTGTACTCGAGATAGAGCATCAGCGTTTGCATTGGCTTTGCCCGGCTTGTATACGACAGTATAGTCATATTCACTAAGCTTGAGCTTCCATCTTGTTAATCTCGAGTTTGGTTCTTTAAGATTCATAACCCATTGAAGGGGTTTGTGGTCAGTCAAAATTTTGAATTTACGACCAAACAGGTATGGCCTAAAATATTTAGTTGCCCAAACTATGGCCAGTAGTTCCTTCTCGATCGTACTGTAATTAGTTTCACTGCTATTTAGAGTACGGGAAGCGAAACATACTGGTTTGTCCGAACCGACGGGCCCTTGGGATAAGACGGCGCCTATAGCTACATTGGAAGCGTCCGTCGTTACTAAGAACTCCTTGTTGAAGTCGGGGTATTGTAGAATAGGATCGTTGGTTAACAAGGTTTTACATTTCTCGAAACAATAGGTATAATTTTGATCTAGAGTTATTTTTGACCCCTTTTTAAGACATTGCGTCATCGGTTTTGTAATCCTAGCAAAGTCAGGGATAAACTTTCTATAATACCCTAATAATCCTAAAAACCGTTTAATTTCTGTAGGAGTTTTCGGGATAGGATACTTTTGGATAGGCGATATTTTATCCGGGTTAGGTTTGATACCATCTTTAGTTATTACGTGACCCAAATAGGCGGTCTCTAATTTAAGAAACTCTGACTTGTCCATTTGGATCTTGAAGTTAGACTCCCTAAGTCTCTGGAATACCTTTTCAAGATTGTTCATATGTTCTTGAAGAGATGTGCTAAAGACTATGATGTCGTCTAAATACACGAGACACACGGTATTTTGTAAATCTCTTAACACATCGTCCATGACCCTCTGAAAAGTAGATGGACTATTCTTGAGGCCCATGGGCATCCGCAAAAATTCAAAATGGCCGTGTTCTACGTTGAAGGCTGTTTTTGCTATGTCTGCAGAATTCATCTCCACTTGGTAGAATCCACTGGCCAAGTCAAGAGTTGTGAAATACTGGCAGTTGCCTAACTTGTCTAAAACATCGGTAATGTTGGGTATAGGGTACTTGTCATCTAGTGTTTTTTCATTCAGTTTCCTGAAATCCACCACTAGACGCCATTTAACCTTGCCGGATGCATCAGCTTTCTTTGGGACTACCCAAATGGGTGAGCTCCAAGCGGAGTCGGAAGGACGGATGATACCCTGTTCCAACATTTTATTAATTTGGACCTGTACCTCCTGCCTATGAATAAAAGGGTAACGATAAGTCTTGGTGTACACGGGCATTTTGTCTGTAGTCTTAATAGAATGTTTGATTCTATTGGTGAAAGTTAAATTCTCTCCGTCTAAATAAAAAACATCAGCATATTTAGCACATAACATCTCAAATTTATTCGCTCCTCATCATTTAAATGGCTAGTTCGCAATCGGGATAATACCTCACGCTCTCTTTCAGATATTATGCTAGATTGTGTGCACTCAACATTATATACTTCAGCATATACCGGATGATTCATAGAAAATATGACGTCACTACGGCCAGGATTATGAATCTCTAAGATTCCTCTATTATTTTTGACGGCAGTAAGACATTCACTTATTACGCAGTTAGATATGGTTTGCTCCGGTATTATAGCATCTCCGTCATGAACATTGATCGGTAGTCTAACTATCTTCGTGGAGCCAGCTGGTATTATATCTTCATATAAATTAACATTACGTGAATCGTATACTTTTATGGGGTTGCTCGCGTTACGCGTAATTAGGACCTTATTCTTAAAATCAATAGTGGCTTCCCATTTATCTAATAAATCAGAACCTATTAGCCCATCAAAATAATCATGAAATTTGTAGACGTAAAATGTAACAGCATTATTATCCTGAAATTCTGAAAAACCGGGTACAGAAATTGAGTAATCACTACGACTAACAGCGTGTACATTACAAACCTCAAAGGGATTATAGTTTAAGGGAACATGTTTGAAATGTGCTTGCACTGCCTCTGGGCTAATAAAGGATTGGTTAGCTCCTGTATCTATTAATAATTTTAGCGGGGGGTCTGAGATTTGTATGAATGGTAGCTGCCGTTGCGTTTGCAAATTTATTTCTATTTTGGCTTGTCGGACTTCGCAGGAGTCTGAAAATCCTGGTTGTCAACCTGGGACAAGGCTTGAGTTTGAGGAGGCTGATTATCCTCTGTACTTATATTATAATAGGTAGGTTCCTCATACTGATAATATATCTGTGGATGCTGATAGTCATCCTCATAGTTAAATTGCTCACAGTAATCATATGCATCGTAATTGGGGTATTCCTCATGAGCGTAACAGTCATTAAAATTTACTTCCTTAGCTTTAAAATAGTTAGTAGGTGCGGGATTCCCGAATTTTCTCCAATCGTGTCCGGTAGCGAATGAAGGTGGCAGGACTTTAGGGGTGAAATGGCTTACACCACTCATTGGTCGTGCATGTTGCTGTGGCATGCCTACTTGCGCCATGGGGTTAGGCGGTAGCATTTTAAATGCATTATTCGAATTATAGTTGGGAGGAAAAGATCTAAACATCTGCTGTGTGCGAGATGGACCCATTTGATGCATTTGATTAAAATTAGGCTTCCATTGCGAAGGACCTTGGGTGAATTGAGGTCTCGCAGGTCCAGGCATATTGAACGCGTTTGCCCTACCTTGTGGGAAGTTAAATGGCTGCGACTGTGCAGGTTGAGGTTTCGGTTGGCTTGTTCCTGGTTGAGGTTGCCATCTCCTACTGTCAGACAGGTTTTCGTTCCTGTGTTGTAGGTATAATGTATTTTGTTCTTCGTGAACGAACTCAAGGGCTTTCTCAATGGATTCCGGACGCATGCAACGAATACGTGATCCTAAGGGGTCCCTAAGGCCGCGTATGTAAGCTTGTAAGGTCAATTTCTTATATAGATCCCTTTTAGCATCTATAGTTGACTGGAGTGACTCGTGAAGCGAGACATAAGTCATTATAGTGCTAAATATATTTTGACATTTCTCGTAATACTCTTGAGGTAACCTTGGGCCAGAAGGGCTAAGTCATTATAGAGGGCGGTCTCGTTGCGTTGATCGGAAAAATTGTTAACAAGTGCACTACGGATACCTTGCCAATCACATGGGATACCATTAGCATTTATTAAGCGGGCTGCTGGACCCGTAATTTTATTGAGAATACCATTAAGCAGAGCAAGTTTGGTTAATTGGTCACCGGGGTTAGCTTCTATGAATTCGGACACTAACTGGTCACATAAGGTGACAAATCTAGTCAAGACATTCACGTTTCCGTCAAATTCCGGAACCAATCGTAAGGTTTTAAGGATTGAATCTATATCCGTCATTTTGGAGGGTTCAGATTGTTCTGAGTTAAAACTACTCTCAAAATCTAGCTCTCTATTAGCGTCTAATAAGGTATTTATCTTAGTGCTACCTAACCTAGGGGTCCTCGATTCTCTGGGATGGAAAATTTTGGAGATTTAAAATACTTCTACTTATAGGAAGGGATAGCAAGACACTAAAAGATTTTAATGTACTTACATGAATTTCATCTCGGCCTTTTTCACAGTATCAATGTCTGGATACTCCTTCTGCAGCTCGGTGTGTAGATTCGGATACTCAGGGCGGTTATCCCTCGGGAAATGTGCGATCGCGGGATTTTCAGGAAATCTTGACGCGTCTCGCGGACCTTATCGCGAGTATCCTACCGACTGCGCCAAATATGACCGGCTACAGCGTAGGACGTAAAAAAAACCAAAATCAATTTAAACTAAATTTATTTGATGTAAAAATTCAAATCAAAACTTAATTACGATTAAACATAAAGTAGGTGACAACTGTACGATGTGAGTAACAAGAGTGTCTTTCCACGGGCCGCGGCAGCGCTGGGTCGTCAGGTTGCGCGGTGTCAGCATATTTGCCTCGTGTCTGTTTCTAGGGCTGCTACGTCAGGGATCTGCATGTTGTACTCGTACGTAACATGCGTACCAAGGATTGCTCTGGCATCAAATCTTATTTATTTATATTATTATACCTGTGTAAGTTCGACTTAAACGTGGCCGGTTTTCCATAGTTCCTCGAAATCAATCTAATTATCGTTCGAGTTGCTGAACATTTTATTGAATTGCCGAGGTCGCAATATCACCCCACCCGCCCGGGTTGGCAAAACAATAACTTTCCACAAATTAAATTATCAATCTGCCGCGAGGAAGCTTAACTGCATGCGAAATATCAATTAGCTGGTTGATATTCAAAAAGCATTCAACACATGAGAGAAATATAAGCTTACCTGCATTATACTAATTTTATTCTATTGATAGTGAAATGACGATTTATATTTAATACTATAAATAAATGAATATAAATATGAATATACTTCATACAAGTATGAAAAATCGGTGATAATATTATGAAGAGATTTGATTGATTAGATTAGATTTGATGGCTTGTCGGTTAATTTGTTTGTTTGTAATGCATCAACTTAAAAAGTACTTAACTGATTTTAAAAACTCTTTCACATATAGAAAGCTACATTATCAGCGTATAACATAGGCTATACTTTATCTTAAAAAAAGTTGAGATCTCTAGGAAAATTGCAATAATATAACCCAAGGGTTAAGGGTTGAGGTAAGACACCACGCGAACGAAGTCACACTATTAATATGTATATTTAATAATGACATAGCATAGTTGCACGCCCTGCCGTCGCCTCATTTAAGCACTTTGCTAGACGACAACTGGCTGCGTGTGGCGGTGACGCTCCGCCTGGGCTGCAAGGTGTGTGAACCTCATATGTACCTGCGGTTCCATGGTGGGGGCTGATGGCCACCACGTGTTGAGTTGTCGTTGCACGAAGAGGTATCCGAGGCATTATGCTCCTAATGACATTGTCCGGAGAGCCCTAGTCCTAGCCCTAGGCTGATGTTCCCTGTTTGCTTGATCCACCGGGCTTTAATCATTCTGACGGCAGCAGACCAGACGTGGTGACCTTGGTGCCGTGGTAAAAGAGCAGGTGCTTCGTTTGGGACGCTACTTGCGTCAGTAGTGTTGCCTCTAGTCTCCTGAACCATACTGTACTCTCCTCAGCAGCTGCTGCGGTTAAAAAGCATCAGTATGCGCGTAGGATGCACTACATTATTTTGTGCCCATCTCTGTGGATGAAAAGGCGTTATTGAGCGAGATAGGGTGCAGGTTGAGGGGAAAATCTGGTGACTCGCTGTGGCTCGTATCGACGACTGTCCATTGCACTTTGCCCAAGGTGCGATAATTTTTTTTGTTTTTTGTTTATTTATCTATCATTGAAAATTAAATGTATATAATATAACATTAATTGTAAGGCAATTCACAATGATATTGTTAACAACAACATAAATGAACACGATAAATGCCATCATAAATATATGAAAATCGGCACCTAATACAATTTTGTTGCATGTGGTGTCGAGACCCTGGGTCCGTGGGGCCCCGGGGCGCTCTCTTTGTACAGAGAACTTGCGAAGAAATTGATCGACACCACAGGTGACCGAAGAGCTGGCAGCTACCTCGCACAAAGAATAAGCATTGCTATTCAGAGAGGTAATGCTGCCAGCATCTTGGGTACGCTTCCACACGGCCCAAATTTTTTACATATTTTAAGTTAGGTAATTTCTTTTTCTTTTCATTGTACATATTAATTATTATGTTAGTTGATATGAAAATTAAATTAAGAAACCTATATAAGGTATGTAATATAATAAATATAAAAAAATCATATGTCAATTAATTAAATAACTAAACAATGTCAATACAAAATGTCAAAAGATGTAACTAATAAGTATGACGTCAGAATGGAAATAACAAAATACATAATAAATGCTTAGGTCAATCATCATTGGAGTTAATGTCCCGGTTGTGCTCTCGTGCACCAGGGCCCGGGGTCCGCCTTGACCATGTTCCAGGATTTGACAGGTCAGGTAATTACAGTGGAGCGACTGCCATCTGACCTCCATGACCCTGCTACCAGGGGAACCTGACCAGATTGGATCATTGGAACACATCCAGTCGCCTGAATGTGCAGGTTTAATCACGATGTTTTCCCTCACCGTAACAGCATCGGTTAGTATTCAACTAATGTACATAACTCAGAAAACAGTCATTGGTACATGGCCGGAGCGGGATTCGAACACGGGACCTCTGGCTTACCAGTCGGATACTGTAACCGCTCGGCCACCGACGCTCTCAATAAATGCTTAGGTCAATGTAAACTTTTAATGTACTCTTTTATAGAGTATACGGATTTACCCAACAGCAGGTCTTTTAGTCGGTACCTAAATGTTTTGTCAGAAGCAACATCTTTTAATTCCGCGGGTAAATGTTCATAGTACGTCGGACCAACAACGCGCGGGGTTTTTTAGTTTACACTACCGTCCCGTCGTACGACGTACAACCGTTTGAAGCCTGCCGGTACACGCAGTGTTTTACCGTCAACATGTACGCGTTTATAATCACCAATATTCTTACGAGTCAGCATAATTACTTGAAATAGGTATTGAGAATAGTAGGTCATTATTCTGTGCTTAGCGAACAATTCTCTGCAAGAGTATTTATGCCCAACCTCTTCCAGTACTCGCAGTGCACGCTTTTGCATCAGGAATACCCTATCCGCATCTGCTGAGTTACCCCATAGTTCGATGCCATAGGCCATGATTGAGTGGAAATATGAAAAATACGCCTATCTAAGCATATGGACATATTTATTTTGACATAGTATTATCCATGGGGTGTCGCTTCCGGTGAAACCTCAAAAGTCTTCCGGGCTACAAGTGCTCCCAGGGGGTATTTAGCACGTACGCGCCTAGGTTCTTTTTGGCGAGTCGTGCATAACCCCTATAAGAGTTCACCTCCTCTCTCCCAACAGCTACCGCAGTGTGCCCATTTCCTTTGCGTTGGGCGCAAAAAAAAGTTCATATATGTATATCTGTCAAAACATGTGCCCGGAAGCCAAATTGAACATCAATCGATAACGTGGGCGTTAAATATTCATGTATAATCCTTTCAAATACCAAAATGATATAAGGCTTTTACGTGTACCTAAGTCTCAAACGTGAAAGTGGGACTTTAATTTTATGAAAGGCTATAACTTTCATGAAAGGCTTTTAACATTGACATGTTAATGTGACATGTGCTAGATAGTCAAAATCATTTAGTTTAAAATTGTATAATGAAGTTTATAAATCTTTGGTAGATACATAATTCACAGTATAAGTCTATTTGTGTCCGATCCTGAACTCCCCATCTATGGTTATCTGTCGTGTTTATTGGATACAACAATGCCTTAGATCTAATGGTATCAAATTACATTTTACAACTAGCGGGAAACTACGACCACTAGGTATCACATTTCACGTACAAAGCTTCCGCTTCTGTCATTATATAATGATCGACCAATCTACAGCTACCATGGGCATCGCTTACATAAGTGTCGGTATCGGGCGTGAGTCTAGTAATATCTACACATTGCATTGCAATGCATATCACAATAATCCTTCCCAAAGAGAGTGCCGGGGTGAGCATTACAATCGCCCAACATTATCACACATTAAATTTTTTGCCAATTTTATTTTTGATATTAATAAATGCATATAATGTAGTTATAATACTAATTTAAATACTTTAAATTTTTTAAATAGTCTTAATATTACTCAAATAGGTACAGCTTTTCCTCCACAAATACTTTTAATATAGGTATTTTGTTTATATTTCAATATAAAATAATATATTTATTTAAACATGAATGTCAAAATATAATTTAAAGTGCAATTCATCATCACAGCCCGTAACAGTCCACTGCAGGACTTAGGGCCTCTCCAACGAAAGGGGAGGTTATTGCCATAATCTCCACGCTTGGTAGGCGGGTTGGAGATGGCAGTGATTAAATATAACAATGTAAAATGCTGCTGCCCATTTTCCAGCCTACGGAGACTCTTGATCTTTTGCCTCGAAAACATTAGTCGCCTTGTACGACACCCATGAGTGTTGGTGCTATTCTACTCTGCCGAACACCACACGGCCACGCCGAACACCACACGGCCAATGTGCAATTAATAATGACATAATATTTGTATTAAGACCACTCCAGTAAGTAGTTACATACGTGTATAGGTAGCTCAACGTCCTAAAGTGTCTCTCGGGCTCCGCCCTCGCCCCTATTTTGCGCCATCTCTCGCAAATCAATGGCTTAGGTCGCTAAGTTCAGTTTCTACTACATCGTTCTAGCGATACCTGGGACACCGACTGTGTGTCTCTCAGGTAGGTATAGGATCGACCTAGATAATCCTCTTAGCATTCGATTCTCATAAAGCTTCAAAAATATATGTCATTACAACATGCGACAACCAAATTTCGATTTATAGCCGTTTCTCATTGAAATATGTTCACTGACCTGCAGCCAGCTGACAATAACACGTTTCCAATTTTAACGAAATTTCATTAACGAAATGTTGGGTTTGCTCTCCTTCGAACGTAGGCAAGTTCTAAGTATTATAGTAAAGTAATTTTTTCTCTTTCGCTGAAGATTAAATACTTTTCTTTGCGCGGTTATAATATTATGAAAAAAAGTTTATTTAAGACTGATGTAAAGTTAGACGCTCTTTCCCTAGAGTAATCCAAATTCAACACCGTTTCTTTTCTCTGACAGGTTGTTGAAAGCTTTTCTGAGACATTTTTCGTTATTTCCAACCATGAAAAAATCTGCTCCATTTGTTGACACTACGAGAAAATTATTATTTGATCTACATTTGGGTAGAAGCCTATGGTATAGGTGTAGCTTCACTTACATTCTTATACAATACCTATTCAGTAGATTTTGAGCATACTGTTCAGAATTTACATCAATAAATTACAAAACAAATGTTACTATGGAATGAAATTGAATTTGATTGATGGGACAAATTTAACTGATTGCCAATGTATGAGGACCTACTTGTAAAATTACTTACAAAATAATAATTGTGCACCAAATGTTAGATATGTATTAGTAATACCTTTCAGGTAATCTTGTAGTAGGCATTGTAAAACTTTTTAATGGTAAGCTTAACAATGGCTGTTATGTGGTATTACTATTAGCACATATTATCAGTTTTTAATTTACTAAATAGGAAGATGGAATTTTAAAATTAGCCGTGGTTATCTAGAAGCCTTGAGGCTCTGTTGCAATCGCATTACGTACATTCATAGATTACCTGCGGTCAAGTGGTTTCCGATAATCAGCATGTTCGGGTATTGCACGTATAAGCTAGGTGTCATGTGCAGGCGAGTAACTAGTGTGATTGGCATAATTCACTATTAAATCGTAGTTATTTAGGTACCAGCTGGATGCGGAAAGCAATTGTGCCTTCCTTCTAGGGTATTGACCCGGCCATCTTTATGGAGTACTCTGGGGTATTCCTAGCAGTGGGCGTCTTCCAGCTGATATGGTGATGATGATGAGCCTCATAAGTAGTACCTCATCATCAGTACTCGTAAGTAGTACCTCATCATCTAAAGTAAAGTTAGTAAATTGCAGCCTAGGAACCCCACGACAACAACAGCATCACCCAGAAAAAAAAATGTATTACTAATATCGCTTAAGTTTCAGTGACTTTCTCAAATGCCAATTTGCTTTATATTCAAAGGTTTTCTGAAGTTTTGTGATGACGGAGCATGACATGCCAGGTTGCGATTAGTAGGTTGGAACTCGGGAGCCCGGGCCGGCCTAGCCGCCTGCGAGCCTACGCCACGAGTCCCGAATAATTTCACACGAATTTGGCTTGAAAGTGCCTTTCACGTCAAACGCAACAAATTCCATTATATTCACTAATAGTTGGGTAGGGAGCGTCGGTGGCTTAATGGTTAAGGGCTCCGAATCGTTCCCCAAGGTACCGAGTTCGAAACCTAGTACTGCCATGTAGGTACCAATGACTCTTTTCTGAGTTATGTACATTAGTTGAACACTAACTGATATTCCCTCAGCGCGGAAAAACATCGAGAAGAAACGTGCACATTCAGGCGACTGAATTTGTAACCATGATCCAATCTGGTTAGGTTCCCTTGTTATTATGGTCACGGAGGTCAGATGGCTGTCGCTCCACTGTATTTTTTTTGTATGTATGTTATACGGCAGACAAACAGGTAAGCGGGCCACCTGATGGAAAGTGGTCACCGCCGCCTATGGACATCAGCAACACCAGGTGAGTCACCAATGCGTTGCCCGCCTCTGAAGAGACCTCTAATATACCTCTTGAACGATCCCATGTCATAGTCCAAAAGAAACACTGGCTTGCAGCTCATTCCACATCCGAATCGTATGAACGAGAAACATTCTTTCGAACCTTCGCGTGGTGACCAACAGAGGGTCGTGTACGTAGTGGGAATGAGTACCCAGCCCGCGCCGGGTGGTACGATAGCGGAATTGTGCTGTGGGCACCAGATCGAAAAGTTCCTCGGAACACTCCCTATTGTACAGCCGATAGAACACACACAGGGAGCCAAAGTCCCTTTGGTTAGCCATTGGTTCCAACTTGCTTGTTTGTATGGGATCATTGACAATTCGTACGGCGCGTCTCTGTACGGAGCCCAGAGGATTAAGCAGATCGGCAGTTTCGCCGGCCTAAAGATGGGAACAATACTCCATATGAGGCCACACCTTCGCCTTGGACAGCAGCAGGCGCTGCCCTGGGGTGAAGTATTGCTTGGACCGGTTAAGCACTCCAAGGTTTTTCGAAGCCAGTTTGGCCTTGCCTTTCAGGTGACACCTGAATCGCACGCCATCCGAAATGTCGACCCCAGGGATTCCGATACTTTTTGAGATGGAAAGGGGTGTTCCTTGGAACTGCGGCACTATGTCGAAAGGATTTCTTTGGCAGAAAATGCGCAGACCTGTATCTTTAAGGGGTTGAATTGGACCAGGTTCACTGAGCAACTTGCAACAAAGAATGTTCGATGTTTGACACAAGTCTAATTCGGCTTTCCGACACCTCGGAACGAGGGACATTCGCTCGGCCAGTATAACTAGCAACTCCAGTACTGCCATCCGCATAACAATGAATACTGGGGATATTTAACATATCATTGATATGCAGAAGAAACAGCGTGGGAATAGCACTAAACCTTGGGATACTCCAGCATTTATAGTCTTGGTATTGGAGCAGCATCCATCGACAATAACTTGGATGCTCCGTCCAGACAGAAAGCTGGAAACCCAGTTGCAGAGCCCCTCGGGGATACCATGGATATTGATAACCCGCTCCATCACCTTAGAGAGCAAGGAGGTTACCGCTATAGGCCTGTAATTTGATGGGTCAGAATTATCACCCTTCTTGGATATCGGATGCACAAGGGCTAGTTTCCACGAAGATGGCACCGTTCCAGAGGTGTAAGAAAGCTCGAATAAGCGCATTATCACGGGAGCACATTTTTAAGAACAATAGCCGGGATGCCTTGTTTAGGGAGAGAAGCAAACTTCAGGCATGCTGCCCTCACCGCGAGATGGTAGGCGGTGCGGTTTCTTCATCATCCAAATTTATATTATAATAATAATTTAAGTTTCATTAAAAAACCTATAAATTAGTACAATTACAGTCGGATATACAGTAAATATACAGTCAAAAATATATACTAAATTTACATGTAAAAGGTGTAAATTAGTCACAAACACAGGTCATATACTTAATTACCTATTACTTACAAATCTAGATTTACATGTATATGTTGTAAACCAGTCGAGTATAAATTTAATTACACTTATGTAGTCAATTCAATCATTTTCGATTCTCATCCCGATGAACAGATATCTAATATTTATAGATAGGTATTTATAGATCTGAGTTGAAGTCATTACACACCGCTTGGAGGATACTGTTACTGGAACAACGCAGCCTGTCCCAGAAGGAGGCGATGCGAGACCGGAAAATGGCAAAGAAATCGGCCACTCTCACGTCGGCGAACATGCTTGAGGCACTGCAAAACCTATGCAGACGCATAAGAATTCGAAATATATCATTATATTGAATTCTTATGGTACTGAAGGTCTTTCTACGATATTGCACCCAGAGTTGGCAGGTGTAGAAACTTTGACAAAACGCCTTGAATAAGGACAGTTTTACCTCATCGCCCCACCCCCCAAATCTGCGTGCTACCATTTCCCTCTGATGGCTAACGCTCGTCTCTCTCGCTCCATATCCTTATCGTCTCGCATGTCGTCCGTGATAATATGGCCTAGGTATTAGAATTGCCTTATAACCTGAACTGGCATACCATTCAGCCTAACTCAGGCACGCGGTCCGGACCCTTCTCTGCTCTGAATCAGTTCCGTTTTGTTGACATTATATTTTAGTCCATGAGCGTTAACATAACGCTCACAGACCAAAAGCAACTGACATAAACCTTTAATAGAGGGACTGAGCAACACCATGTCGTCAGCGTAGCTGATACTATTGATGCAAGTGGTACCAATATGACACCCCTTTTTGTGCCCCTCAGTTCCTCTATAAGGCCATTGATGTACAGGTTAAAAAGGTCCGGCGACGTGAGCCCTCCTTGACGAACCCCGCATTCTAACTTATAGGAGTTAGATGTCGTGTCGTCCCATTTAACATGATTATTTTGACCTCCGTACCAGTATCGCAGCAGACCCACCAGTTCCTCCGGTGCTCCCGAGTCGCGCAGCTTGCTCTAGAGAATTTGGTAATTATTTAGATCAAACGCGCGACTCAGGTGCAGGAAACATGCATACAAGGATGTTCTTACGACTCAGTTAATAATTCACTGTATGCTTTAAACTTACGATGGCAGAGTCTGTTCCAAGACCGGGACGAAAGCCAAACTGTGCATCATCAATTCTCAAACATTTAACCAGTTCGGGCTGCAATAACCTCTCCAGCACCTTCCCTATCACTGTTCCCAGAGATATAGGTCGGTAATTCCCAGAGCTTCCCAGATCGCCTGTCCTATTTTTGACAATGGACAACCACCACTGTTCGCATGAGCTCAGGTGGAAGGTACGTATATTTTAAACATAACTTAAACAATTGAGATAATTTACCGTACAACATCTCGCCGGCAAAAAGAATATGCTCGAGGCTTAACTAGTCATATCCAGGTGATTTACCTTTTGTCATGCCTCTCACAACCTTGACAACATCATCAGGAGAGAAGCTGACCTGTCGTGACAACCCACCACAGGACGGCCACCAGCAAGCCGCTCAGTGATTAATTCTGAACTGAGCATGAAGTTGCTCCTAAACTTATTAGCTATCTCCTCAGGATCCCGAAGACCGTCAACGCTTATAGGAAGTGCCTGTTTAGAACCAAATTTCTTGGTTTCTTTCCAGAATTTAAGGAAATTTTTGTCTTTTCTCGTTGTAGCCAAAATGTCAAATTGTATTCTGTCTACATTTTTCTGACATCATTTAAGTTTATTTTTAAAGTCTCTACGACTTGTGCACATTGCTTCATAGTAAGGACCATCAGATGGCTTTCCGCAAGCAACCCAGGTACTAAAACACGATCTACAGAGAAGGTGGTAAACTTTGACATGGTGGTTCCAGCCTATTATCTACTTATTCAACATATATTACAACAATTTACAGCCTTATCGCACATGTGACAAACTAAGGAATCATTAATTTTGTTTAAATTAATATTACAAAATTCGTAATAACAGTCTTGTTGATGAGCATTTCTGGTATCCCATCGAATTCCCCCTTCTTTAAAAGGTGAGTTTTTAACAGTGCGCTCTGATATACGTTCAATATTTGCTAAAGCGCGCAATGGGAAATGATCAGACCATGACACACCCTGGACTACGTCAACAAAAACAATGGAGTCCCACGCAGCTTTTGTAGCCAAACAATGGTCTAGCCATCTGAATGAACCATGAGCGTCACTTATAAATGTAAATGTTTCAGAGTCCACGCCTAATAGCTCCACATCAGCACAATGCCACTATTGTTCAGTGCAAAAATTTAATAATTCTCTACCAAAACGAGCGCTCGGGTGTGCATTGAAGTCACCCAAAACGTACGCCTCTACACTATTTTCTTCAATTATGGCGTTTATACAACCAAAGCAGCTTATTAACTCAGTTAGACTATCTAATTCGGAATTATCTGTAGGCATGTATATATTTATTACTAGAATCGATCTTAAACCGATACCTATACATATAGCACTAATCCTAGTGTTAATACAGTGTACCTCCTTTACCATACGGTCTCCCGCGCAACACACCTGCCAAGGTATCCACAGATGACTTAGCAATAACTAGGAACTGTCCATGAATAAATTGTACATAGTCAAGGTAATGTGGCAGCCACCAAGTCTCCTGCAACAGCAGGATATCAGCTGTATCACAGAGTTCACGCACATATATACCAATATATATAACAATACCCGTTTTGTATAAAAATATATATATAATTGATACATCAAGAATATCTATTAGTAAGCACAAATTGTCCACTTATATTGCCCTATTAATCACATAGTCCTTAGCACACACACTCCTAAAATCGCAAAATTAAAGTGGCAATGACAGGCCCCACAACACCACAGAGACGATTGAGAGTGTTTTTATATAAATCAATTAAGTTTGTATTAAGTACTCTGATAAAATTAATTGTCTTTGTTTAATTAGAGTACATTATATAGTCGTGTATAAACACATAGTAACCACTTAAAGTTAAACATTATAATATTTAAGACGAATTTCTGTACTTAAATTGTACAATTCCAATAAAACTCGTACATTTTATTTAAACTAATACATTTCATTAAAATCCTTACATTGGTAGCAAAGCATAATTAAAAGATTTATTTATCGCAGCTGTAATACTTATCCGCGGCGCTAAATTGCTGTGCTGCAATTTTTATTTGTTTTAGCAGCGAAAGCGTTATAATGACTCTCGTTAATTTTGAGCTCGGCAATTCCAACGATTTTGTTGGATCTCGCATTTTATTACTTTTGTAAGGGTAAAATGAGGAAATATGTGCTTCTATTGTTCAAATGGTTTATGAGTGTTTTTGTTTTAGCACTTTTTAGGGTTCTCTAGTGAACCAGGAAATCGTAGGTTAGGTAAACACAAAATACGTACACAGTTAACCATTTACCGAAGCAACAGATTTTTTCTGTTTTTATAGAAAGAGAAAAAAAAATATACTTATTATTTAAGTTTAATTTAAATAGTATTTTTAGAACCTGCGTTCGCTACATATTAAAGAAAAGAATTATCCTGGAATAGATATTTCAATCCAATAATGCCTGTTTTGAACAGTTTCTAATTTAGTAACCGCTCACCCAATATTAAGGGTCAAAGTGGAGTTTTTGTGGACTTTAATAGAAATTAATTAGTTACCTACTACGGAATCCTTTCCGCGCGAGTAGGTATTTGGAGGCTTTTTTGTTTTCCCTTCTAATTGAAACCGATTGATGATTTATTTCCCTCGGGGTCTACGTCAAAGCCCGATTCCACTATGGCCGTTTCTATACACATAAAACGTACGTATTTAAAACGTTTTCAAAAAATATAGGTCATGATACCTACCTAGATATCTACTTATTTGTTGTTGAGTGAAAATCAAACAGGAATACAACAACTGACTGATTAGGAGCTTGGTGGCTGCAGTGTCTCTGCTGCAAGTTCCAAACTAAGATTACGATCGTGTTTGGCAGAAAGCCCCGACTAAAGCCACGGTTGTATTTTATCCGAGCAGTTCCTTTGTTCTCAAGTTGCGACACAGATTAACAGTTGCTCAAATTAAAAATACTCGCAATATACAATGCATTGTGTAGGTATGATATTCCGGTGCGATTTTGAAACCACTCGATCATCAGTTCATCACTAATGTCTAGAAGTACCCATCGATAAGTAATTCACAATATTAATAGGTACGCCCAGAGCTCAGGTGCCTGTTTTTAACCGGTCGCCTCGAGCCCAGTTTTCAGGTTTACAACATGAAATATTAAATATTTTTCTATTTACATTGGCAACACTGTAAATAGAACGGTTTGAAAATAGGAAAAGACGACGTCAAATATAAAAAAATTTCATGCTGTAAAAATGCAAAATTGAATACCGTTCGAAACGAGGCAAGCGATTTAAAGGTCCACATAACCAGACACATTATTAAAATGTTGAGAGATGGACGGCGGATCACTCGACTATTGGTGGAATCCGTTTTGTTCAGTATATTTTCATACACATTCCGTACCCATAGTACGAAATTATTGAATTAGCTTTTACCCGCGGCTTCGTCTGCGTAAAATTTGGCTATTTGGTAAATAGTTCCTGATCTGTTTCCGCAGAAACCACAGTGAAGTTCGTAGTAACTTATAGTCTGTGTTCTTCTGGGATAGAAGCTACAATACTGCCAATTTTTCAGTAGTTTTTGCGCGGAGAAGTGCCAAACATTCATCCAAACAAACCTTTCCATTTTTACCATTTTCCTATTTCTGTGACGTGTAAAGCCGTATACTATGGATACCCTAATACTAGGCAAGAAAACGTGCACATTCACTCCGGAATGATAAATCTCACATTTTCCTGTATTCAACTCAAAACCGGTTATATTTGTAAAATTGTATTTTCACGTTCTACACAATGGCATCTAGTGTACCCCCTAAAGTTCCATAATCCGATACCACAAAAGTTTGATAGTTTTATGAATTCCTAAACTAAATAATTTGGGCCCCAAATGGATCACCCTGCTGAGCTCCAACCTCCGAACTTACCGACGAATTGCTGTTAAAATTCTTGCTAGGAACTGTAACATTAGAAAAGGAAAAGGTATAACGTTTGTAATTTTTCATTCATTTCTGAAAGTATTTTATGCTCTCGTGTGTTTAGAATGTCCAATTAGACAAAGAAAATATAGATAAGGACATACTTAAACATTAAGAAATTCGTACAGAAAGAAGTTTTTTTAGTATTAAGAAATTTGTTTAGAAAAAGGTTACACCATTTTCGTCAACGACTCGAGCAATTGCAACGCGTATCTCCAGCCGAAGACGAAATAAGCTCCTTCAAATAATGCAGTCGAAGACCATCGCATTCGAAACAAACAAAAAAATAATAAACGAAACATCTTCCGCAGACACCAACGAAGTGAGCCAACTCGTATCTGGCGGTGGTGGCATGGTAAGATGGCGTGACGGTGGAGGATGCTTATCACGTAACGTGGACACAGTGTTTCCTGATTATTAGGCGCCAACGATTAATTAGAGATGAACAGCATCCCGTATATCACCCTCACAGACTTTCGATTCGATCTTCATAAACACCGAAATCGACCTACAATTCGCTTAGTACTTAATTAACAATGTACGTTCTCCTTGACTTTCGCTATTAGTTAACGATGGTAAATGTAATATCTATTATATACCTAAATAACGTAGATACATGACAATTTCAAGGAGCGACAAATAAAAGTTTAAGATTCGTTCGTCTTCAGGCGGGCTACAAAATTTTTAATGGTCTGTCTTGTGTATGCACATTCGCTCCAACATTTTTCGATAGCTCGTATCTCGTAACAATAAACAAGCCTAACTTAGGTACTAACTTTAGCATCTATGGCCGCGTTTTAGGGAGTACTTAGACAACAGTTTACCATCTTACGCCGAAGCCCTATACCTAACTTAAATGAGTTTCATGATGGAGCTAGAAGCGATTCCAGTAGGAACAATAGCCTCCCATCGGAGGCGGTGGTCGAAGTTAATTATATTGTCCTCAAAGTTCAAATACTACCTACCCTCATTTGGTAAGCGGTCGCATAGTAAGGCGATTGCCGGCGGCGCGGTATTGATGGGGGTACGTCGACTTCGAGATAGCGACTTCATAAATCGTTGCGTGTCAATGCGTAGCTAGCTACCCTCATGCGTACGGTCTGAGACCGCGTCGCCGTTGTCGCGCCGCCACGAACGTGACATCGCGTCATGCGCTCGTCTACACGCGTTGTTGACTTACCGAAATTGCGCTGTTGTGATGAGTATGCCGCTTTTCAACACAAGCCCGGTTGGTTTTTCTTGGCAGCCTCTTTTATCCTTTAAAAGGAGGAAGGACATTGTTGGAGATTTGTACGGGACGCGGATAGGCCGTGGGGTTATTACTTACCTACACGTCGTGTAGGTGGAGCCATTATTAGTTTTATGAATGCCAAATATTTCATATAGGCAGCTATGCAAAACGTTACGTAAACGTTTTGTAGCGTAATTTATTTAAACTAAATATTTAATAGATTTAGTTTAAATGATATGGGTAACTATGCCGCAATTTAATTGTTGTCGGGAGTAACAAAAAAATACTCTTCATTTAGGTATGAATACGTCACACTTAATTGTTCAGATGCTTCAGTCTATTGTCTATTGTACTGCAATTGTCTATGAGAGCTCGAAAATGCTCAAAGCATTTAACGCTTTGAAATGCATAGTTTTACAACTTGTTTTGTAAAATGCGACAAACGACTGTAACTTTCATCATAAACAGTATCAAAACTTCCTCAAATAGGAGGCAAAAAGTTAGATGTTAATAGGTTTATGTATTTTAACCTGCAATAATAAGTACCTATTACTTGATGTAATTTAAAACATAACACTTAACAAAACAATTTTAATTAGTAAATTAGCAATTCAACGTATAGGCGTACACTGTCACAGTTCCGACTCCTCAATCAGATTGCGTCTATAAATACTTAATAATATCTACTGAGTAAAGACTAACACCAAACACGTCGCCTTCCAATTAGTTAGCAAATCTGAACTGCGGTGGTTCGCAAGTTCACACTAAACCGTGGCGGTGAGGTCCCCGTTCATCGGTTCTATTTACATGGCGTGCTTGTTCTGACAATGCACGTACTCCTAATGACTCTTCTGTTTCGCGACGTGTGCTCGGATTACAGCGCCACCAACTTACCTCTTCAGCTGCCGGCGTCGCTAGCGGCATACAGGGTTCCAAACTGTCATTCTATTGACTAGGATGACATGCTTTAGTTCCGATTTTGTCTACTGAACAGCTATGTTGGTGGCAACGTACGAGCGGTGACACGTTCCTGCACGCATTATTACATTGTTTGCGGTATTTGTGGCCGCATACGGCGCTCCGCATAGCGCGGCCATTAATCTCGACGTATCACAGACGCGTTTCCCGTGTCTTGCGATCTATGATAGCCGTTAGGGAGTGGTTAAAGGACACGGTACCTCTAATAGATATAATACTATAATAACTATTTAAGTAGGTAAGTAGGTAATTAAAATTAAAAAGTCGAATCTAATGATAGATGAAACATTTTATACATTGCCTACTCAAAAGTTTAAAATAATAACATAAACAACAATACTTTTACTTAAAGTTCCTACTTTGTAAATACTTATGACTTAGATGAGTCAAATTGTAAATATATTAATAATTTTCTATTTTACATAGATTTAAAAAATATAATGAATAAGTTGGTATAAGACCAAACGTAGTTAGTATATATTATTACTTTATCTATAAATGTTTGCCATTGTAAATACATCTTATGAAGTAATAAATATTGAAATGTTGAAGCTCGATATTCTCTAAATTGCCGGTAACATACTACAGATAATTGTAATTTACGAAGTTCGTTTGGCTTTGGATTAGCGACGTGTAGGTAGGAATCGATGAGCGCGCTAACAAGTGTCACAAACTTATCTGACCCGGCGACCAAAACTGTAATTAACGGTCAGTTTCTCGTACGTTAATCTGTCTGTACGTGTAATGTGCCTGACGTTATTCATTGAAAAAAAAACAGAACACCCTCGAAGTAACTGACCAGCGCTAGTTCATAATCATACGGACTTCGGGAAGTCCATTTACTTATGAACTCGTCAGTAAAGTTCTCAAGAGGCAACCACGTACCAAAAGACGCAGCGAGGGTAGGCCTTCCACAAGGTGGACCAACGACCTGGTAAAGATCGCAGATAACAGCAGGAAGTCTGTGTTATACGACACACACTTGACTGCTTTAGTTCGCGACTTCGGGAATTTTAGTCCATGTTAAGTTATAACGACCAGTTCCGTCTACGACAGAATTATATTCATACAAAATATCTGGAGAACGGCGATGTAAGAATGAGCGAGCTACAACTTTCAAAGATCCCTCGCAACTTTAGTATTCGAAACTTTTTACATAGCCCAGTTTGAGGACTTACTCGTCTTCATGGCCGTACACAATATATCTTGTCAGTACTACTTGAAAACAGATCTCCCGTTAGAAACTATAGGTCGACAACTTCACTGGTATATATATATATATATATAGGTAGGTGGGAGTTTGATTTTTCGTTGATGAACGCGGGGGTGCGGGACGCGGGGCAATGAGCATTTTTTTCCGCGAAACGTCAGTTGATGACGTTCTTCGGAAAAATATGCACACGAGATTATGCCCAATATTGTCCCAAGATTAAGTATTATATCCCGAGACGAGAAACCTAATCTTTGCCAATGGCTTCTAAAACTAAATCTCGATTTTTAATTCGGTCCAAAAAAGAAATTATTATATTTATTTTATGGCTCACTGTGGGCCTTATAAGAAAACTCACTGTCGCCCAAAAGGGGAATAGAAAGGGCTATACTTGGAGTGTCATTGCGCGATCGAATCAGGAATGAGGACATTCGCAAGCGAACTATTGCGAAAGATTGCCAAGCGGCCAGGGCACATAGCTCGCAGAACAGATGAACTATGGGGCAGAAAAGTTCTCAAGTGGCGAACATGTACCAGAAGACGCAGCGTGAGTAGGCCTCGTACTAGGTGTGCCGACGATCTGGTAAAGATCGCAGGTGTAACTGAATGCGGAAGGCGCTAAGGTTATTACCTTTGTGGATATTCCTGGGGGATGCCTATGCCCCATCTTACGGCTGATATGATGATTTAATATGTACGCATGAACATGTAGTTTAGTTTCGAGACGAGAAGATGGAACCCCCTCACAGCGCCCCTCCTTCCTCTCCACGGCGCACACTTTGGAAACCCCCGTGCTTCTATAATTTTTTTTAGCAAACATTTTTTAGCCTCCACCTCGGATTTATCATCGGTATTAACCTCGTATGCATTATTTCGAGAGTCTGTAGCTAAATAACCAACCGCGCTGTGCGGAGTCCGCGTGGCCCGCGGGCGCCCTGAGAAACGTCTCTTGTGCTCCCTGCCCCGCGCCCCCGCGTCACATGACGTCACCCATTCTGCCCCCCTCATACCGCAGGCGATACACCAGTTAAGTTGTCGACCTAAAGATAGCTCTTTGTATTTAAAAGTGGGTGTCGTACAAGGCGACTAATATTTTCGAAGCAAAAGATTTAGAGTCTCTATAGACTGGAAAATGGGCAGCAGCGTTTTCCATTGTTATTTTTATAACACTGAGATCTCCAACCCGCCTGCCGAGCGTGGAGATTACGGCAATAACCTCCCCTTTCGTGGAAGAGGCCCTAAGTTCTGCAGTAGACTGATATAGGCTGTGATGAAGAGTTATCGAAACAAAACAGTAAATCACTACCAAACTTATTGCGCCAAAATCACAGTAACAATAAATTTATCTTCGACGGCAATAGCTTAGTAGTTAGTATTTACTAGCGACTGCCCCGGCTTCACATGGAATTTCTCGGTGTTTATAATATGCAAGTATTATACTTATAAACCTTCCGGATGAAATTCTCTAACTATTCTTCGTTCAGTGGTTTTTGAGTTTATCGCGAACAGACAGACAGACGCGGGGTGGGACTTTGTTTTGTAAATATGTAGACATTCTTATCGGTGACATTGACCTGTATTCTATAACTCGCCTAAATCGTTCGCCTACTCGCCAGTGGTACTAATCGTTTGTTACATTGCGAGTGATCATAAAATTAGCGACTTGAGTCGCTAGAAATTTATGAGAAGTCAAGCGATCGTCTGATGACGAGCGATTCAAAAATCGCAATCTCGATCTGAACTGACCCAAAGCTTTAAGATAGTCCTTCAACAGACATGTTTGTTATTAATACGCAGATGCCAATGCACAAACACGTGTGTGGTCAAACAAAATCTTCCTAACTACTGCGTTGCCCGCAGTTTTAGTTACCTCGCTTTTTGATTGCATTCCACGGAATCTATACTCGTTAAAATTTGGGATGAAATTATTCTGTCCAAATTTCGTTAGTTTATTCTGTAGCCTTTGTAAGTAAAGGGTGCTTTTTTGGCGGTGGAGAACGTTAAATTAAAATTCAAAATTAAAACAAATATAATATTTAGTATCAGTGAAACTCTTGAATAAAACATCGAATTTGGTCGATCGTAGCTTGTTTATCGGTGTAAAAAAGTAACTTGACATATAAAGAAAATAATGTACCTAATAGAAGATCACACAATCTCGTAGCCAACGTGAAATTATTCGTTGATGTATAATAATTCCTTCTCAATATATTTTTTATTTATTAAACTATGTATTGTACACAGTAAAACATACAGGTAAAAAACACAATTATAAATGACACAACAGGCACAACTTATTTCTAAAAAGAAATTTCTTCCAGCAGGCCTACTGAAGTGAGATGTTACATAAGAAACGCAGATACGACGTGCACAGTACAGAATAAAAATAATTATGCTACTAGATACATACACATATACATACATGCTTAAATATATAATGAATGCGTACATACACAAATTTATATAATGATATACATACATAATTTTGTTTGGCGAGCTCACTTTTGGTTGAACGATTAAGTTAATAAGCACACGGCGGCCACCGAAATCATATGCTATATTCTATATTCATGTATCATATTATATATTATATTTTCAATCCTAAAGCTAGTTTGACTAACACTAAAATATTTTTCTTTGTTTATTTCTAAATAAAGTTCAACGCCTTTAAAAAAAGACCCTTTACTTTAAATTTTAAGTACAAATAGACTGAAACTTCAAAGGGTATTTATTAAAACAACGTTTAAATAAATAAACGTTAAATACGTGGAAATCCACTGAAAATTAAAAGCTGCTCTTTTATAGCGTTTTAATAAAATGTTATGAAATAATTTTTTAATGACTAAATATTATAGCTTTGCTTTCGAATTAGTGGCGTAAGTACATATAGACTTGGAATTAAAGTACCGAGTCGGACACCTTGAATATCTTAGGCAAATTCTTTAGGGCGAATTCCGTTACTGACAAAAACGAAATAAGGACCAACAAATTATTCAATTGAAAATAATAACAAAATATAGCATCGAATTAGTCGCTTTCCGCGTCTGTCTTATCCGCTAACTCCTTTTAAAACACGTAATAGATTTTGATGTGGTTATCACTATAATAAGATATTTTTTTGCGAAAGAAGGCCAAGAAGATCAGAGACAATCTGAAAAATAGTGCTGCGGGGCCCTCAGCGTACACTGTTCCCTTCCACACTTACTTTACTATTTTTATCAGTTATAGCTTATAGAACTAAGTACCTATTTCTGTTCAAATAATCATGTTCTCGTGTGTGCCACAGTGTTTCCTTTGGACTATGACATGGGATCGTTCAAGAGGTATTTTAGAGGTATTTTCAGAGGCGGGCAACGCAACGCATTGGTGTCTCCCCTAGTGTTTCTGATGTCCATAGGCGGCGGTGACCACTTTCCATCAGGTGGCCCGCATGCCTGTTTGTCTGCCGTATAACATAAAATAAAAATATGTCTTCTAATATGTTTATATTATTATATAATTTAGCTTTAGCTCTATGTATCTATGTTTGTGTCGAATACATTAACTTGAATTTGAATTTAGATATGTATAAGTCATACATGCACATTGCATGAAGCACGTCGGCACTTTTTGAGTTTTGCAACCGTGGTTGCATGAAGCAAGCGGGTGGCTAACTAACACTAACACTCGTGCATCTGTATTATTCTACGCACAACACATAATCCCAAAACAAATAATCCTTCATTTGCGATCAAAGGTTTCGTCGCTTCTAGATAATTTTGGTACCTACATACATCGCTACGGGACCAACCAAGTATTACGTCCAGAGGTCATTAGCAACGTGGCTGCAGGTAGGATGGGTAATTAGGGTTGGCGCGAAAATAATAAGCTTACAAAACGTAGGCATACAGAATTATACACATATTAGCCGGTACCTACCACGGGATACGATATTAATGCTGACACGTTACAAAATACAGAATACTGATGTTGATGTCTTGAATGGTAAAGGTTATAAAACTTTATTTATTTATTTAAAATAGATTCTTCCCGTGACATCGTCCGCATAGAAATCGTTTTTAGGGCAGTTTATCCTTGTCCTGAACGACCATTTTAAATGACCTCCATATGTATGAAAGTACGATAATGTACGAAAGCTAGTACTACGGCGAGGTCGAGCTGTATCTATGGTTCTATCTAACCGAATTAAATGAAACATGGCCTGGATTTTAAGTTACACCCCAACTATCAAACTGTGCGAACCCCATCAAAATCCGTTCGGCGTCATTTCGATTGTTATTATAGTTTAGCTGGTCTATTATGGTTCTACAGGAGGTGTTAAAGTTGTCAAAATCAATTATACTCCTATATGTTGCCCAGGCTTAATAGCTACACAACAAAAAAGTTTCATTCATATCCGTCCCGTAGTTCCGGTGATTAGCGTGTACAATAGACAAATAGACGGACAACAATTTTATTTCTTCATCATCCTAAATTATTTTTTGTAAATATGTTTAATGTACAGACACACTTTTTTACTGTTTTATCATATGTTTAAATTACCAGAGCATCGGGTCCTCTTTAATCGTGGACTTATAATTACCTATCTAAATGCCTATTTTTTATAAGAACTCCAAAACTACCTGTAAAATGCCATTTACACTCAAAAATAGATGCCGTGTATTCAGTATGATTCGTTTTCATGGCGCCGATTTCAAAGCCTGAAAAGAACAACTTTCAGCAAGTATGAGAGTAATCATATCATCTGAAGTTTGTTCATTTCAAAAGTTACTTCAAAAGGCTGCTCTAATGTTACATATTGAAGTCGAATTTAATATGCTTGCTGTTGGCAACATTTTATGTGGATTGTTTCGCCTTCATTTATTTGTTGGATCAAAGTGTAAAACGTCCATTAAATTAATTAATTAATTTCTACTAGTATTTCCGTCGGGGAATTCTAAGCACACACGTTTGATCTGAGAACGTTGTAAATTATGGGCGTCCCGACCACAATAATGTCTACTGAATTGATCAATACTTTTACGATTCTCTCTGAATGGAGATTAACTCAGCAAGAGAATGAACGGATAATCCACAACGACGGTAACAGTAGCTGTTGGGTACTTGGCGTCGATAAATATTCATCAATTTTAATGTAGCCCGAGTGACTGCTATCAATGTGATTGCATAATCGGAACTTTTATTTTTGTCACTGACAGGAAGGCACGAAAATAAAAAATCTCGCGGGATTTTTGTCCAAACTTTCCGTAATATGGAAAAACTTTTTATAGGGGTTACGAAAGTATCTTTCCACTAAATAAATTGGTTAGTATTATATTTTGTTTCGTCAAATGATGTATAGTGCATGGCTTCGGGATTCTTTGGTAAACACTTTAATTTAGGTAAATTATTAAGCTTATAAGTAGTCTATTTATTTCGTTAGTTACCAGCCATTTATTTTATTTCAGACCATATGTAGGTAGGTACTTGCAGAAGGTAGCGAACGAAGTAATATTTTATTACACTCATGATAGTCAAATAAAATCACCGCAGCCCTACACTCATATACATCTTCCTTATAAACTAAAACTTGAGTTGCACAGGTCCAACTTAAAGAAATACCTAGTAATTTGGTTTTTAATGTAACCGCCTCACAAGATTGTAGTTCGAGGCTCGCCTTATCCAGCTGGAAGCTTGCCTAAGTCCACAAGTACCTACCATTTCACCCAAACGGACTAACGGACTCAACTATTCCAAGTCATTTGTTCGAATTACTTCAAGTAGTTCCAAGGTTTTTAATCCCTTTTGCCGTGACTTCGTTCAATGCAGGGTAACAATATAAGATAGTACACCAACTAATTGTATTGAAGCTTTCAATGAGGTTGCAAATTCAATTTGCGCAATCGATCATTCCGGTACGCGTTCAAAGATATATCCGTGCATTGATACGCTATTATGTAGAAAACTTTATGTCTATCCATGAGATATATTATGTGTAAGTACTGTCAAAGTTTCAGGTTGAGGTTTCCTTTTCAATTTTTATCACTGATATTGAACATTATGAGAAAAGAAATCGTACATAAATCTATAGAAGGCAAACAACATCGGAAATATTTAATAAGTTCCGGCCGCTACTGGGTGTGCGCCGACAACGCTCCAAGTTGTGATTTTTATTTGTTTTTGGCGCGGACGGTTTCATAATGGCCGTCATTAATTTGAGCGTCGCCAATCCCGAACGCTTTCGGCGGATCCCCGCATTTCTTATTCGCGTTCCTTGAACCGCTCGGAATTTGGCGGAAATAGCTGGGGACAACAGTTCTTCGGTCGAAATATAGGCGCGGATTACGGCTTCAAATTGAAAAGAATATGGTTTGTTGGCCTATTTTCAGTTTTAGGAACTTCTTTATCTAATTCTGGGATAAAATATTTTGTACAAAGTTAAACCTTCTTAGCCATTTTCATTACACCTTGTGTTAAGTATTGTATTGTAGCAGGGCTCAACCGTGTGATGTCGTTTACGCTTGTTACTAACCGCGTATAACGCGTACTAACAAAGAAATATGAATATGAATATAGGTAGTATGAATGTGTTGTGCAGCGGCTATGTCATTTTGCGAATGTTTTAGTGAATAAATTAAAAGAAGTTAGGTATTTGAAAATTCGAAGGACTGGGCGCCATACCTACCGACAGACGCAAGGTACGGTTTGTTTGTAGCAGTGCTTAGAACAAACGACAAACGAAAGTTGTCAGCGGAGTTGCTGCGCTGCATCCCGTGCATTAGGTCAGTACAAATGGCGGTGCCTCTTACATAAGAAATAATACGCATAAATATGAAATAATTTTTTTTTCTGGTCTCATCCCACCGGTACAACATTTTGATGGACTTAAAGAAAACTTGGAGCACTCGGACGTCTAGTGCATAAGCTGGCATAGAAATAGTATAGTCTTGCCTGGCCTAACCAGGCAAGACGATAAATGAAGAAAATGAAACTTTTTAAAAGCTAACATTAAAAAAGCACATTTAAAATGTCAAAAACGAGATCGCTGCGTGTGCTCCTTATTTATGAAAACTTTTCTTTACATCATCATCATCATCACAGCCCATAAACAGTCCACTGCAGGACTAAGGGCCTCTCCCACGAAAAGGGAGGTTATTGCCGTAATCTCCACGCATGGCAGGCGGGTTGGAGATCGCAGTATTATAAATATAACAATGGAAAACGCCGCTGCCCATTTTCCAGCCTACGAAGACTTAGATTTATTCCTCTAAACATTAGTCGCCTTGTACGACACCCACGAGTGTAAGGGGTTGGTGCTATTCTACTCTGCCGGACACCACACGGCCGGACGTTTCTTTATATTATATATTAGAGTCGCTGCACTCTCTGATTTATCCTGATGCCAGTATCAATAGTGGCAGAATGGTCAATCAAATTATTGAGATCCATGTTATTTACAAACATGGACAAATAATAATACCTACAGATTTATTTGTCCTCTATGATTATATCACGTGTCTAGTAAATGGATATCTAGTATATTAATTTCACTCTTATTCATCTGTACCTACGCTATCTATTCAGACACTAAACAATGGCGGTAATTCATACATGAATTAACATAGATCTATTCTTAGATCAATCAACCAGATGAGCTAAATTGTGTGATGTGTCTTAGTTTCACCCGTGATTGGTATTGAATTAATCTAAACTACTATAGAACTAATTTAACTATCCTATATCTCGTATCCTATAAGCCTATGTAAATAGAATTCTTTGACATACCACGTACGTACGTACCAGATACGGATTATAAACGATCGTTAATTTATGTGGAATTATCCTATCTGTATTACAAAGGTCATTAAATATTTGTAGGTAGTACGGCTAGTACAGTGTTTATTTGTATGATTCTGGAAGCTATATGGTATTCTTTCATCTGCGTATGAAAACTGTGTCTTGTTCACCAAATAGCGGACCACAGTTGGGATGCGGACCGCCGATCTATTTTGTGTGGACTTTAAGTAAACACTTGTATTAGTTGAGTGCCAAGAGTGGAAATAATTTTGGCGGTCACCCCAGCTTTTAAGGACCCACAATGTCAAAAAATGTTCAAGCACACTCTCGCTCACTCATGAGCTTCAGTTATTTTTTTACCATTCACCAAATAGTGATAGATGGCTGTGACCACTTTCCATCAGGTACCCGTTTGCCCGTTTTGTTTGCCTTTTATCATTAAAAAGTCACTCAAGAGTTAAAATAAAAAAAATCCGAGCTCATTGCAACTGCTTATTCATTGCTTTCCCTAAGGTGCTTTTATGAGTTTAACCTTTTGCTATTGATAACCAAAATGTCAATAATTTCGTGTTCGCGCTGATCGCCCTTTCATTAATTTGTGTTATTTTACACGATGAAAAAATTCGAGGTCGCTTCGCTTGGCCATTCATTGACTTACTTCACTTAAGTTAGGTACTTTAATTATGATCACCCCAGCACTCAGATCCAAACTGTCAAAATCATTAATTTAAGTTACTTTTGTTACAATGGGCCCAGTTTATTAGACGAAAAATATCAAAAATTTCGAGTCGCTCATTCCTTAATTTAAGTGACTTTCATTACGATTGACCTAGCTTACAATACCTAAAATAAAAACTTGTTCTTTTTTATTTCTGCCGTAAAGAGTAGAATCGGTCCGCGACGGTATCTGTATCTATACATACATAGTATAAAACAAAGTCGTTACCCGCCGACTGTCCCTATCCTGTCCGTGTATAATCTATGAGCGCTTAGATATTTTAAACTACGTAACTGATTTTTGAACAATAGATACAGTGATTCAAGAGAAAGGTTTATAGGAAATAAAGGGTAGGTAGGGGTAAAGTAGTTGTAGGATAGGTGTGGAGTAGGTGTAGGGTAGATGTAGGATAGGGTAGGGGTAGGATGCCACGCGAAATAAGTCGCACCGGGTCCATTCGATAAAAAACGGACCGCAAATGAAACTAATTGGTGACTACCTACTGGTATAGTGGTATAATTACTGACGTCATCATATCTAGTTTAGGTATTGCAGCTGCATAATATAACATTTACAAACATAAATTATATGCAGTAAAACTGCGAAAAAAAGATATACCTAATAAATAAACTCTGCTCTCTTCTACAATACAACAGAGTGAATGAGCTGAATATTCGTCTGTAATAATTATTCTTGAATTAATGAATATGTGTATCTAACAAGTAAAAGAAGACTCCAGGTAAGTCCAAAAAAAAAAACGGATACCTGTGGCTAGATAATTGAACTTTAACGAAGAGCGATGCGCAAAGACGCCTACTTATGTTAAATTCGGTAGTTTCCCAAATAAATTCGGAACGCGGAAAAGTAAAATACGGAAAGATGGCCTTTATCCTAATGGCAGGACGATTGAAATTTAAATGTAGCTTAGCGTGGGATCTACGGAAGCCACCGCTTGCCATATTAAAATGTGCATGCATCTGAATAAATTTGGCTAGTCGGTCAGAGGTGTGTCGGGAGTACTCGGGAGCAATCACGCCGCGGCCGGCGCACGCGCGCAGATGGAGGCGCGCTTAGCATAATGGCCGCACTAGCTTACCACGAGAGTCAGTATTTTATAATTAACATACCTTAACACGTTAGTCGGAAGTTGAAAACAAGCTTGATAGCAAAATAAAATGAATGATCCTTGCCTTGTTTGGAGCGTATGATGTTAAACATTTGGAGATGTGAAAACAAATATTTTATTATCCCTTATACCATTCAACGACGACAAGTCTTATAACTGCCTTATTAATTTTCCCCCTTAGCTTCAGATGCATGCAGGGGTCGCATGTAGTACCTGATCCTGTGCTTCACAGCACCGTCTACGTCGTCGTACCCCTGTACCAGACCCGAGGTACTTAAAGTCGGAGCAAACTGGTACAGAAACAAACATTTCACTTTTGAAATATCGGTTTGGACTGACAGTTGTTGGTACGTCCACGTTTTTACTGCCCTACTATTACACAATTATAATTGAAAGTTCGTCTTATTAATTTTATGTAATATCCAAAATAATGATTTGATCGATTCATTCATGTTTGGTTAAAATACGATAAACAAACCTTACGGTTCCACGGAGTTAATAATCTTAGGAAAAACTTAATGCTTTACTTTCACGGTGTCTCGACGAATTCCTCTTTTATAGTGTAACCCTAACGGTGTTATTAAGATTTGATTGAACGGAATTTCAAGTTGAGTTAATGCATACATAACAAATCCTGTGTAACTTAGACATTTTCAAATATCGAATTACATTATGTTGTTCTGTGGATGTCGATTTTTTATGGCATCTTCTTTCTTATAAGAAATATCTTTCTTTGATAAGTTTACCTGTTCTGGGTTAGTTGGATTCAGTAACTATTCAGGATTTAGAAGTCTTTCGCTAATAACTGCTAATACTAAAAAATGCTATAAACTTTATTAGTTCTATCTTCCTCCAAAATAGCTTCTGTTTTATCCACGTTCACTTTTTCTTTTATACGCTCATCCTACTCCCCATCCTTCAAATAATCTTTATTTTCTCCACATATATGAATTTCAAGCATTACAATGTACATAAAATTATGTGTAAGTGGAGACTGGGGGATGATTCTGGCGCTGTGACATAATGTAACATGTTTTATTAAAAATCTATTAAACCAATGTAATGAAACAACAACCATACTAAGTACAAATTATGTAATTCGTCTAGATGCGCTACGGGACAGGTGTGATGTATCACAACCTACCCCGAGCAAATGGCCCTACATCAAAACTACCCTTTCAAGGTCAAAACGAATAGTAAAAATAACTTTATGTCTTTATTCATAGCAAATAGAAAGTATTGGGTCATCAATTTCACAACACAGACTTTTACAGAATACAGGTTGCAGAGCAAAATTACCAAAAAACTAAAATGTTATTAACCTGCGTTTTTTACAGCCGCGTAAAAGAAATCCTCTAACAAAAATATTAGGGCCTCACTGCGTCGCCCGGCGTGTGGGCCGATGGGGGCGTGATCATTTGTCTCTTTGTACCGTCGATATTGCGTTTTCTGTTTAACAACCTGTAACTACCTACCCCTGTAACAAGCAGCCCCGGTCTGCCAATACTAGATCATGGTCAAGGCGGACCCCGGGCTCTCGTGCGCCACACTACAACAGAGACATTAACGCCAAGTTGATAATTTTTTTATTTTTATCTTCATATCCTAAGTATCACTACAATTAACCTAGTTCGTTGGCTCAACCCGCCTTTTCCATGTAGTTATCTACCTCGTATAGTTTGGTAGACACTTTTTTTATTGTTCGAAAATGCCGTAGAGGCACAGGACGATAGATGGTGCGATTTTGACAGAGGTGATAATCGGCGAAACGATATCGGCGATTCACCCTGACAGCTGCCATTCTGCCGGCGGCGCCCGCATACCCCCGTGTAGGATGACTCTCGATTCGTACGCCGCCCAAAATGGTTTAGACTTGGCTGCATTCTTATAAAACATCATACGAATAATCACCAAAGATCCAAAGTCTTTATGTCACTGTGGCTCGTCTTTCAGTAGCCAACAGAACTATACTCTTATCGTAAGCCGGTACATGAAATGAACCATAAATCCAAGACTAATAGGTGGACAGTAACTAGTCCAGCTCGAGTTCGCAAAATAGATTACCGTAATAAAGCAGAAATTTCGCAAACGTCCATCAAAAGTGAGAACGAATGGCTACCGTAAGAAGGCTCGCCATTTATCAAGTTTATCTAGATTTCACGCCACACCGCATCATTTAACGCACAGAAAAATCTATAACGGTCACAATTCAAACACAGTGTAATGGGCACATAAAGTGGGCATTTATTTATGTTCTGTAGTTCAGGGAAATATTTAAACCAAAGTATTACCTAACAGTGATATTATAATGTACTGTAAGGCATACCACAATTTGGTTGAATGAAAATTTGATTCGATTATTCCGGAATAAATTTCTGTTGTGGTCGTAAAAAGAGTAATATAATAATTTGTTCCGCATGCCTCGCACGCAATATCCTTATGATGCGGAAAGAGGTGCGAATGTGTTCAGTATGAACAATGAAAATTGATGTGCGATCATTTGTCGGTTGACTGAAACCCAGCTGCAGTCGCGTCCGCCGCAACGCCGGAAAATACACAGTCAGTTTTTTACTAAGGTAATTGAACTATTTGTACGGAGTTGTCCCGGAAAAGGACGTAATAAGACTTGATAAATAAATAAATAAATAAATAAATATTCGTGGACAAATTCACACAGCGCTCACATTTCTCTCGCTGCCGATTTGGCGAATATAAGTAATTAAGTAGTTTTTATTTTGGTGTTGGGCGTTTAGTTTTAGCAAAGCTCTCGCAAATTTCCGAGAGTACGGAACATTGAGTTCCGAGGCGCCGAAAGTGGCCGCCCTCGCTACGAATTCGCGCGAATGGGCACGAATTAGCAGAGCAGCGGAGGCCACGCAGCACAGCTGCAGTTCTGCGCACAAATTCCTGAAGCAGTAAGAAAAACTTTCCGAGAGTGTTTTTGGCAAACAAGACGTGTGGCGGAAAGTAGGGCGGCCGCCTCCCGCTGCTGGGAATTATTGCTCTGCATCTGCAACTAAATTGTTTTAGACTTGATCGCGAACCACGACATTGTTTCAGGATATTGCAAAAGCTACCGCAGTTTTTGATAATAAAACAGGATTTCAATGTTTCATTAGTTAATGTTTATGATTAAAGACAATAATGGACATTATTTATTCATGATTACTGGGAAAATAGAATTATCCAATGTTCAGTAATGAACTCCCGCAACGATAACTTTTGGAATGACCACATTCAACGCAAACGCGAAAATCAAAGTAACAAGGTAATATATCTAATATTTAAATATTGATAACATGTACATATGTAGTCGTCAGTCGGATCACTTAATGCCGTAGGCATCTAAAAGTGAAAAATTGTGATAAACAGCCTCGGGTGACGAAGGTATAAAGGTAGGCAATTTTGTCATTCTTCCTTAATTCGAGGCACTCCTCTTAAGATTTGCCGAGTGACTGGTTACGGTAATAGCTGGGCGAGCCGGCGCAATCAATCATCGATGACTATCGTCTAAAGGGGAGGCGGCTGAGTCGTTTTGCCATTACCCAAAAATGAGGAAAATATATGCCTCGGAAAGCGATCATGTTTTGGGACGCACCTCCGGTAACGTTGTTATAACCGTGCGCCAACCGCCATATAGCCTATTCGTGACTCAAATTGCAAGAGCCGCCAGTTTTTAACGTAAAAAAACTGGCGGCTTTTGCAATAACAAATGCTTGAACATGTAATTGGGTAGGTCGTTTACATCTCATTCTCTTAAAAATCTGATAATTATACTTCAATCTACATTATGTAGATGTATTTCATTACTTCTCGAAACCCACATCATATTTTATGAATTCCACCAAAATTCAAATTAGATATTGCCGTCGGAAAGTATCTTTGCTTCTTTGTCTAATTATTCATTCCGCTATTCAATCAAATTTCCAGTTTTTGTTTCAGTGACTCGCTATATTATCTCAGTCAAACTGATTAGATTTTTAGACTACTCATCTACATACTTACTCGAGGAAGCAGCATCAACAAAATGCCAAGCAGTATACTTTTTCCTCCGAAGGGTTGTTGATGATGGTCAAAATATAGTTTTGTGCAGATCATAAGATTCAATAATCGTGCGTGATATTAACCGCATGTGTTTAGTCAGGGCTCGACATAATTACCTACATATTTATTAGCTTTATAACCGGACGTAAACAAACTAGAATTAGTTTTCAGACCAAAAATATCAGGTTTATTTGAGTGAAATTAAACCTGATATTTGTGAAATATTAAACTCATGTGTTTGGTCAGGGCTAGATATACACATATAGTAGCTTTATAGCCGGACGTGAACAAACTAGAATAAATTTTCATATATTCAGCATTAAATATTAAAATATCAGGTTTGTTTGAGTGAAAAGCGAGCTAGGAGAGTGCGAATTCCATAAAGTGCATTCCGCGGGTTGGAAATACCGGGGTCGAGCCAGCGCCGAGCGAGATAAAAGCCTTCCCGCTTCACAGGTGCCGTTTATCAGCGGACCACTTAAACTGGCGAGATACCACTGTTTAAACTATTTTCACTGCACTTTTATACAGTTTTTGCGAGACACTTGAAGTGCGCTCAACTGCTGGCAACAAATTCCGGAGAGATTATGCCTTGGCTGCGGATTGGCATTATAAGTGCCAAGCTACGAATCAGATCAGCTATTTCTTGAACCCAAGAGACAATGGCTCTCAAAGAAAATTTTAAGTTGATATTTGTAGAAAATGAAAAGTAGTTAATGGAATAGAAAAAACACCTAGTTGTATGGCATGAAAGATAAAGGAAGCAATAAACGAAACATATCGATTAAATATCGTGTGCAGCGACCTATTTTAATATTTATTTCACATAACCTAGATTTCCGTGAATTTATGTAGGCTTTTACTCAGAGCTAGTATTTCCTACGCTTCACTGAGCAACACGCCGGCACTCAGCAGTGGTCGAGGTTGAAGTATTGGTATTTAGTAGATAAATTGACAGTAAGCACTTAATATTCCTCCTGAATAATAGGTAAACCTATTTGATAAATTGCTCTCCAAATATCTTCATTCGATCCTACTCTGAAATTTAATATCGTTTCGGTATTTAATACACACAACGAAGATACAGAGTTTGCTAATTAGTTACACCCTTCAGGTAGGTATGTAATGAAATGATTTAATTCAGACTAAGTAGATTATACATGTATATAGTCCATATTATATACTTACTATACGGGAAAAGTCCATTTGGACGAATTTCGCCAATCTAAAATTTGTCTGAAATTTTTCTCGAAAACTACATGACTTAGAATTCTGTGTCGAATGTGAAAAAAAGCATGGGCTGTTAATTTCAAGTAGCATGTAGTGTTTATTTCAATAAGATGTTTGATGATGATCCTTTTTCAATACCGTGACACTTTTGTCCTACCACAATTGTGCAATTATATAATAGTTGGGGACAGCGTAAATTGTTATGCGAATTTTGTGGCACCGTCGCACGACATCTTGTGTCACTATTGTATCATTGAGTCAACATTTTTCTCTTCACCCATAGATATACATGTATGTATTGTATGTTAGGATAGAATAGAATACGTTTTTATTCACACACAACAACACATAACAAACATAACATATTTAAATGGCTCAAAAAGGGCATAAAAAATATTAGGTTAAGGTTCAGGTACTACGTACGTAGTACGTAGCGAAGTGAGGGTTAACAAATGCGTATTATAAACATAAAAACGTAGGTACGAAGTGTAAGATACTCAAAATTAAAATAGATATTGATGCAGTCCAACACAAATAATTCTAAAAGAAAATGTTGAGACTTGTTAGGTATAAGTTGAAGCTACAACTGTCCCCTTTAAAACTGTTTGAGTGAAGTTATTTTATTTCTGCTCAATGCTCGGAGGGAAGCTGAAGATTTTGCGAAGATATAGTTATGTAACCGCGCTGTGTTGACTGAACCAAGCTGTTTACTTTTACAATGTATAACTGTATTTGCGCCTACTTAGTTGCGCACAAATGTGGTAAAGTGTAACTGGGGACCCACATATACTATTGCGGAATATGAAATAATATCACCTTCATCCTCTCTCTTGTGTTGTGTACCTATTGTTGTGACGCGTCATAAAGTTATCGATATTTATGTATGGAGGCGAGCATTCCTAGCACGGACTAATCAAGTGCAGGTAGTCTTCTATTTCTAACCAACAGAAATACAATAAGCCCGACGTGTTTCGATACAGCACGACCGAATATTTAGTATGTTTCTGTCTGTTTTGGGACAAATATTTGCGTTTCGTTTTCGCATTACTTAGCTATCCTTGTGGCGTGGTTTAAGCTTGTGCATTCCAAGCAGGGATTGCTCTAAAGAGTTGTTTGGACTAATACCTGCTGCTGAGTTTCACAACCGTATTACCCGAATGTTTCATCAGTTAGTGAATGAGCGATGGTCAACTATGCTAAGCCTTTCACGAAACTTATTAACATGTAGAAATTTTGAGGTACATTTATTTACTAACGGCCAGTTACATAAAAAAATGCATAAAAACGTCAAACCTTTGAAAAAGCTCGATCAAAACAAAGGAATAAGTGTTTTTTGCTTAATTTACTATCTTACACAGTTTAAGTTACAAGGCAACACAAGTCCGATACTAGGAAGTTTCGTATACCTAGTATGGAACACGCCCACACGTCCGATACTATACGACAGTTAATAATGAATAATAATAGGATAAAATATGAAATTACTTAGAAACAATACACTTCGTTTCGAAAATCTATCTACAAATTATGGTTCCTAAACTTAAGAATATGACTAATGATTTATACTACAAAACAATACAAAAACACATATAAGCCGATATAAACACAGTGCATATTAAACACAGATGCCGCCGAACGGTGTTCTTGAAGTTTATTTATATAATACCTACAGGTCAACATTATTTAAGGTATAGTTCAATTATATATTATTTTAGCTTTTACAGCAAGAAAGATGTTTACTGCAGAGTGACTAATATTTAATAAATTCCATAAAACGTTAGGCCTTATTCGATATGAGGTGGTCAATGAATGAAACGAGCTTAGCGAGCTCGATAGTTTTTACATTTTGAGTATTTTAAACTGGACCAATCGCAATGCAAGTAGCATAAATCAATAAATGAGCGATGCGATGATAATTGCATAGGTAGGCACATACTTGTGTGAAAATTGTACCACCATATAATACCGGCAAAATATAATTTGGTGTTAATATTTTAAATATTATTAACTAGAAAAAATATTAGCCGTTTAAAAGCGTATAAATACAAATGGATACAAAAATGTCGTAAATTTTGCTTCAATAGCATTTGAGTTTACGCGAATGTGATTCTGCGTCACCTGGACGAGTGCTGTTCAGGGGTGGTACAACCCTCAGCGTGTCTGCGTTTTATTCTTATGATTTATTTTGGTTTATTTATTTTATTTGGTACTAGCGACTCGGCCCAGATTAGCAGGGGTACAATTCAGAGTCCCCGATCTCCTGTAATCTCGTGTGATGCCGTGGGGATTTCGGGATATGGTAAAGTAGTCAGGTCAAGTAGTAGTGTTACTTCAGGATAATGTAGCTTATTAAGGGTGAAAGAATTATTAAAAGTTCGGTTAAGAAGTTTTTGAGTTTATCCATTACAATCAATTTTTTTCTGTATAATTTTTAGAATATGATTGGGTGCGGGCAGTAACATATTCGAACGAACTAATAGAAAACTTTTTGTTATATGTACTATGATAATAGTAATATAGCAGTGTAATTTCTCTTTACTAACGTGTTACAGGACCAATAGTTCCAGAAGTATAAAAGTTTTATGTTTGACAACTCTCATCCGAAATGTAGATCTCGACGAGTATGTACAGTCGAGTTCATTAATATGTGAGCATTACCAAGGCTTCAAATATAAATGTACATGGAACGGTACTTATATATCTGAGCAGTTTCATCAATCAAACATATGTACATCTGCTCAGATATTTAAGTACCCTTCCATGTACATTTATATTTGAAGCCTTGGCAATGTTCACATATTAGTGAACTCGACTGTACTATAATTTCTCTCAAGGAACTAGTATTGTAGGACCAATAGTTTTCGAGTTAAGTATAACAGTTTTAAGCCGATTTGAGTCGCTTGAGTCGGGTGACCCAGGTATCAGATACGCAGGCCGCTTAGGCGCTGTCGGGGTTTCGTTACTAATCTTCAACACATTGCCATTCTCTAAGTTCTCGGCCGATTTCTTGGATTTTGTTGGACCTGTTGATACTCTGCACTAGATTTGCCGGTTTGAGTTTTGGAGTTCAATTTTCATAGCGATTTTTAGTCATCGATCGTTGCATTTTTTTTTTAAATGGTAAATAAAACTTGCATTTTGAAAATGCTTCTGATATGGATTCCACGGATTTATTATTATTATTTTATTGTGTTTGTCTGTCTGTCACGCATCATCTGAAAACAGTTTGGTAGGTTGGGATCCAATTTAAAATCTGAACCATGTTTCATCTAATTCGGGTTGGTACTTAGGTACGATTTAGATTCTTTTCAACTACGACAATGATGTGCGGGCGCAGGGCACCGTCGTCGACGGCGTTTTATATAATAAATCCATTGCAAAGTGCATGCATTTTGAAATATCATTGTTTGTCACAAATTATCTATATTAAGCACAGATGCCGAATATTGAACTCTGCCTTATATAATGCAGGTCTGCATTATTTAAGGCATAGTTCAATATTGTTCCGATGAAAATACCAAGGTGTCACTGAAAATGGAGGCATAAATTCAGTCTGCATTTCAAATGACCTTACCGGTATTGCTATAATTGGGATCTAGAATGGTTTTGCTTAGATAACAAAGTAAGTATGAATATGGTTTACATTTTCACTAGCGACCCACCCGGCGTCGCACGGGTTTTCTCGGGGTAACTCTATTTATAATAAACTCTCTAAATGATAGTGAAAATCGCGTTAAAATCCGTTGAGTAGTTTAAAAGAACTAAGCGTACGTACAAAGAGACGTTTATTTAAGTTGTTTATAAATCAAGCATTTTTCCATTATACATTTAATCATTTAGTACTTATTGTTCGCGAATGACGAAGAAACTAAACTTGCCAGACAGCCAACAAGAAGAACACAATTACAGAAAACGACAGGCTTTATTTTCAGGCAGCATAAAGAAATAAAACGTCTGTCTTGTAAAATTATTTTATGATAAAAGAGCAAATAAAAAATTTGCCAGGCTCAGCCACGAAAATCTAATCTTCTTGAAGAAAATATTTGAAAGAGTAGCTAACAAAAACATTCACACTTCGAAATTATTTAAAAAAATACTAAATTTAAATACGATGGGAAAACCCTGGCAAGCATAGTGAAAGGGGCGCCGCGGCCCGGATGGCTGGAGTGCAAATGTCCAATCAACCCGTGAAATCGCGTTCACCTCACTCCACACTAGCATCCCCGCTGCACAGTGTGTTATTTTGGCTTAGTTGCGGACATCCCTTATATTTGTGGCTTTTGGATAGACGATAACAAAAGAAACCCCCTATTAAAACTCCCGTGGGTTTTAGTATCGTAGTTTTCGAAATATTTAAAAAATCGAGAAAAGTCCATAGAAACCATAAATATGAGATTTTGGCTCTTATGACGGTCATGTTTCAATGAATGTTTCATGGCATGATAGCCATTACCTAATAGCATCAATATATCTATTAAAACTTTTAAAAATACGCTCTCCTAAGCGTCAAATTATTTTTTTCTGTGATTTCATAATAATTTTTTTTATGGTCGTTCTTTACACGGTCGCATTTTATTTTATGATGTAATTGTTAAGTGCAATAATAAGGATTATCACACAAAAAATAAGAAGAAACGAACATAAGAACTCGGAGCTATTCGCTTTTAAAGTTTTAGGTTAGGGTTGTCAACTGATGTAGGCGCCTTTTAAAAACAACGAGCCATCTTCTCGAACTCATTGTTGCCGTGACTGAATTGGCAGGCGTTCACGTAAATAAATAAAATTGCTTCCTCAATTATTACCAGTCTTAACTAACACGCTTTTATTAGCTTCACCTGTAACTCACGATGTAAAGAAATCTTGAAGAAGAATTTCTAATTTTATTGTCGTATCGACTTGAATAACAATATAATAATTTGACTTCATCCCGTTGATTTGATGACGGAACTAGATGTTGGACAGTGAAACTCTTCAAAGGCTTCTAGTATGCTCGCCGAGCTTGAGCTCATTTAGTTTGTTTTAACGAGCCCAATATATTACACTTAAAGACCGGGTCTGATTATGGATCCTGGAAGTAGATACAGGCACTCCACAATGGCTACTGGTGAACCCCTGAGTTTTACTTGTTATTTTTTAAGTGCCCAAGCGCTTTCATTAAAATCAATCTTCGACAGAATGTCAAAACCCAATTCCTATACTTAATATCTGGAGAAGCGGGGGTGAGGTGTCATGGAGCCGTCAAAGACCCATGGCACTGCTTTGCCTCAGCAGGCACTGACCCATCCTGCTGGTGGGTGTCTAATGCAACGGCGGCATGAGGGCGCCAACCCTCATGCTGGTCAGCGAGTGGCAACTTCAACGACTAACAACGAAAGCATGAACACGGACCTAAAGAAATCGCGAATCGAAAAGGTTTTTACGGGGTCGGCAACGCGTGGGTGATGCCCCTGGTATTGCAAACGTACATAGGCTGCGGTGACTGCTTACCATCAGGCAGGCCGCAAGCTTGTTTGCCACCTTAGTGGTATAAAAAAAACCTTTTGAACCGTCAACAGATTGAAAAACTGAAACATCTTTTGAAGCTTCATCTAGTACCCCACCTCCATTGTTTGAAAATGTAAGTGATCGCCAAAAGCGTCGTGCACGGAAAAGTCTCGAGGAATCGCTTGAAGGAGAACCTCATTCAAAAATAAATAAAGTTGTGTCGAGAATAGTAACAGACGAAACCGAAAACTCAATAAACGTTCTGCTCAGGAGTTAGAGTTTGTCATAAAAGAATGCTTGAAAAGCCCAACTCGTCCTAAAAAATTGCGGCCGCCATAAAGTTGAAATCGGAACCCAAACCCTATACTCCCGATGAAGCTCTTTGTTTCATGATGGATAAAAAACTATCAGCGGAGGACTATGTAAACATGCAACAAGGTGCCAAATCTCGAGAATTTAACCTATTATAAAATTAAAGAAGCTAAAAAAAATGTTACCCTGATGTTGAAATGAGGAGTTTTCCAGTAGGTATTGTCAGTTGGTTTCAAAAAGCATCAATAGATGGCACCCCTACAATTTTGGTAATCTTTTTTTAATCTGTATGATGGTGGCAGTGATTTAATGCAGATAACTAATACTAAACTTAAAAATAAAATGTTTATTAATATAAGCATAACTTTTAAAGGTTGAACGAACTTTATAAAGAAATATTTATATAAGTTGGCACTATGTTCCATTATTATTACAACCTCTAAAATGGTTTAAAACTATTGATAAATACAATATTATCCAATACAACGTACCCAGTGTTTATATCCTCTTTGCTAAGAACCTATTTCAAGCGATTATCAATTACCAAAATTGTCGGGGCGCCATCTAGTGAGCGGTTAAGAATGCTTTAGATACCTATTGGAAAACTCCTCATTGAAGTCTCAGAACGAGAAGCCACAGTACCTTTGCCTAATTTACTTATGCACACGTTTCGATGAATCATTTACTCTTGTGATGAAAAGGTTTCTAAATATTGCCATCAAAAACAGTTATATAGACTTCACTGCGTTTTTGAGGGTTAATGGGGCTTTGATGGTAGCACAGGACAGTCAATTTACAAGCAAACGTTTTTTGATGAAAACGATGACGAACACAACCTCTATGCCACTACGTAAATTCCATTACGTATAAAAACTATACGCAATTTTAACTCGCATAACAAAACAATCGAGAAACAAGTTTTAGCGTTACGACCGTGAACATCACACTCGAAAATTTGATCGCAGAGCAACAGTGCTCGACTTGTTTCACCGCGCGCTAGAGTCTTCCGACCCATTCCTATCGACGATGACTATTGGTAGCCGACATAAAAAAATAAACGTTCCATTCTTCCAGATAAGGTTTTGTCACTTTTAAAACCGACTATGGAAAATATTTTTACCCATCAGGATGCTTTACCGCAAAGTTCTGCTGATATTCCTACCACTGAATTGGTAACTGATGACGCTGATGTACTTGTATTATCATCTGAAGAATGTTATGTTATTATACTCCGCTGATGACTACTAGTAGGTTAGCCTCACGTATTAGTTGTTGTAGTAATTGTTTTATGACACCAGAAATGTTCTACTTAAGAGTTAGGTATATGGGAAATATCTCGCAAATTTTTTTCGTGTTTCATTGTGACAACCCTATTTCCATAAAAAATTCAGAAATATTTAGAAACGCTCTATCTCCGTTGTCCTGTAATTGTCGCGTGTCATATTGTAAGGTATGGTTAACAATAATATTGCGAATGTTTTTAAATAAAAATAAAATGCGACCGTGATAAGATAAAATTTTTAAAAAATATTTTGTGGAAACCGGTGAAAGTCAAATATCTTTTAATGTATTAAAGCTACAACGCCTCTTTTTTTTATTAAAGTTGATATTATGCTGTGACTTTATTTAATAGACTAACTATATATATATAACAACAATTTTCTAAAATAAAAATTAATTTAGTTTTTCACACCTTTCACTTAAACCTTAATAACTCTCTAATTATCCAAAAAAATACCATCGGTCCTTTTGCTAAATTTTTATCATTACTATATCTATCGAATAGGCACAAAACATTGACGTGTCCGCAACTAAGCCAAAATAACACACTGTGCGCTGCTCCGAAACAGTTGATAATTCCACTAAAATAGAAGTACTTCACACGACTAGTATAGGAAAGTAATAGCTTTTTCTTCCTTTCCCTTATATGTAGTTTTTGTCTTTTGGAGGCAGCCTTCGAGTTGCGGACGGATACCTTATTGGAAGTGCATTGGTTGTTTATTGGTTGTGCAACACTTAGAAAAAACCTCCTGGTTTAAGAGTGTGAAGTGGAATATGTTAAATTTAGTTTTCATTAAATAAATAATTTAATGCATAAATAAGATATTTTGTTATGGTGGGTATCCAGATATCCGTTTACAGGCTTTTATCTACTGAGTAGCCAAGCCGGTGCTTTGTCTAAGTAGTGCCGTTGTGGAGTTTCTTGATGAAAAAAAAATTCACTCAAAATTCAGTGTGTACCAACTTATTTATTTAAATTTCTGTGGAACCGAATAACTTACTTAAAAATTTTTTTAACGTTTTTGTTCAAATGTTAAAATCTAGATGCTTATGTTACGTGCCTCGTAACATAAATACTAGTAGTCCTCGTATTAGATTAAGTACTACACATCAAGTACAAGGTGGAGTCTGCTTGACACCCGAGTGTTACGTATTTGCCTTTAGGAGAAGCTCCCACGCACGTCCCTTTGGCCCCGACCACCACACAACCGGCGGAAGGGACTCAACATTGCACCCACATTTAAACGAAGGTTATGACTGATAATATTTTCGCATAAAGATCCCTGGGACCATGCATCCATCGTTTTAATTTTGCACATACCTATTAAAGCTGTCCTTTTTACTACTCCACTGACATGTAACTTTAGGTAGGTACAGTCAGTAAATGGACCCCAGCATACAATAAATGTATGCTGCAGTTGACTGAACAATGCATGTTATGCAATAAAGTTAAGTGTCGTCGGCTACATTGTGGTTACATGCACTTACCGATAATATGTGAAGCTGTTGTGTGAATTAAACGTATATACTTATACATTTGAAAACCACTGAAATTCTTTTTTAATCGATTCACTGTTAGGAATAATACAAAAAGAATCCTAGACATTTTACCTTTAACATTTACACTGCAGCTTCCAGTATCATTACAGGAGAAAAACCAGATTATAAAGCGAAAATTTTCATTTGATCTTGGGAATATTGTGAACGTTGCACTGTAAAAAGGATTCTTAGGCTGCTTTTATATCAGAGATATGCGGGTAAGCGGTAAAATACCATACAGACCAACGCGTTTTCTGCGCGTATTGTCTCAGAGGGTTCCTAGTTCTGTACTAATGACTGAAATCTTATTTTTTCATATTTCTATTAAATCGCGTATCTACAGCGTCTGAACAGCAAACGCGCAGCCTCCGCCTAGTCACCGCGTAGTTTCCAAATACTGGACGCGCTGCGTCCGTCTTTTGTTTACCACGGGTGTCTCTCATATCGTTGTGGTTCGGTCGCTACTGTGCGTACGCTGTTCGTTATCTGCGAACTACAAATATACACAGTACGAGAAGGCGGTGATGCGTATAAGCGGATTGTCGAAGCGTAATCAGGCCCTTAAAGCTCATATAGACGTACGCGACGCATGTCTCAAAGTACTATCGTTGATCGTAGTTGCATGTATTTATTCCACGATGATGGTGGATACGTCATGTCACTTTCGGAGAAACGTTTTTTACGTGACCCTGTGTAAGTGTGCGCTTTCCTAGCTCACATACATTCATCCATCAAAAACAAATGATTCTTGTTAGTCGATGTAATACAGTCCACGGCTTACCACTTCTCAGGTGTGAAGGAAGCCTAAGGTCGAATACGACGCGACACCGATCTGAGGGCCATTGTGCCGTGAGCACTAAGCATTGAAGGCGAAGTTACGCTTTGCTTTTACTCCGATCTGCATTCCACTAATCACCACAGCATCGCTCTTCCGACAAACTCAAAGTCTGAAGTGTGGTTACTGTACTTCACAACTTTACTGTGATAAAATGGTTTTAAATATAATATAGTTAAGGTTTTCATAATAAAAGCGACATTCACAAATTGCACGGTACGACAGCGCTGTGCCGTACGTTGTAGCAAAATGTAATATTCGAAGCCTTGCTGACACGGGTTTTAATATATTCGAAGCAGAGTTTTACGGATAAATTTACTTACTTCAACAGTATTCATGAAAATATTTAAATTTATCTCAACTGAAAGCAGCAAATACCTTTCAAATAACAACGTACAACCGATAGGTGATGCTATGCTGACAACTGAACAGGCTATTTTATAAAGCCTCCATTGTGAGCGTTTCGAGAATTGGCTTTTGTGAGCTGGTTGATAGTAAATATAATTCTAGATAGCAAACATACGATATAAAACTTGGGCTTGATATTTGTTTTATTATAAGACGTGATATGACATGTATTATATTTACATTTTCAAGCAACCGACGAGACCGACTGACACACTTTCGCGTTTATAAAATTGGTGTGGATCGGTTTGAGATGTCAAGGTTTATTTTCATATAGTGACCCTCCTTCCCCGCCCCCTCCCAGCGGCTATCGATGTCGCCGCCTCGGAATATAACGAATAACCAGCTCGAATAGCTCGTCAGCGGGCCGCTCGGCGCTCGCCTTCGCACTAATGGAGTTACTACTTCCCGCGAGCGTGTAAGTTCGCTAACTTTCCCATCTTAAACAGCGTAACAATCTATTAACTACACCGCAAACCACTCAGCGAATCAAAACAGAACTCTAATAACTTACGCACACGTTGCTAAGCAAACTGAATTAGTAGGTTTACAATTACAGACGCCGTGATTGGTGATTTCGCGCGAGGGGCCGCCGGCTCGACCGTTCTGTAGACGAACTGGCGCTGAGAGGCTCTGATTAGTGGCTACAGCACTCCACCTTGGTCGACCCTCAGCAGTTTATCATTTGGAGTTTGGCCCTTTTACGTTTCGCTCAAACACTTAGGTAAAAAACTGGTTTGTATTCGTATTAAGCACTCCAATGCTGACAGTGAGCATTCTCCAAAAGATTTTACTAAAAGGTTTTTGCTACAATTTCCCCATTTGGCAGACGTTTGACCACGGAACTGGTTAAAAAGTAAAGTTGTAAAGCTACAGTAATTTTTGCTCCAACACCGACTGTATCGCGTTGTTGAAAATATAAAACCAACGTTACTCAGAGAGAATATATAAATTACGTTATTTCTCCTAGACGTTTTGGCACTAATTAGGTAAATTAGTGGCTTTGTACGTTTGAAGTCTAGGGGGAGAAAAATTATCATTTAGGTAGGGCAATTATCTCAATGCAAATCTTTCTAACATCGAATTCAAACCTAGTTTATTGGTAAGCTAGGTGACACTACACCAAGTTAGCGACGATTGTGGTAAAAGTGGCGCTTAGTTAGTAATTATGACACTTTGACGAATTTAGTAATTTTGAAGGCAACTTGGATAAAGGGTAAGAATCTGCACCCGTATCTTGCCGTTACTAGGAACAGCGCCCGCATGTCATGTACATGCATGAGTTATTTTAAAATTGGATGGGTTGCACATTCAGGCAAAGTTCCACATAATGTAATTAATAAAGTGGCACTGCGAAATAGGCATGCGCTAAATAGAGATATTACATCATAAACAAGTCTGAGCTTAGCAGCTTGATAACGATCAATATGGCACACAGGTCCAGTAACGAGCTTCACAAGTACGAGGTCACTGCGAATATGTGTGTACAAAAACAATACTGCATAGTTTGCCCGCGACAGCTGGCTGCCGATGGGTAAACTTAATTCTGGCCACGAATCCAGTTACGACTGACAAGTTACTGCTGAACTGCAGAATAGAGGAATACAGTGCGGACATCTGGCGACCTGAGTGGTTCAGTGGTCACCATGCCGTCGTTTGCCACGCAAGAGGTCCCGGGTTCGCTTCCCGGCTGGGCACAAATTTAAATTATGAATTTTAATTTCTGTTACGGGTCTGGGTGGTATATGTATAATAAGTATGTATTAAAAACCTTTGCTTAGTATGGGGCTTGATGGCGCTGTGTGAATTTGTCTTCGATTTTATTATTTATACGTACGAGTCTCCTGCTGGGACTTTGTTTTTGAACCAGTCGACTTTCGTTTCGTATGAATGACACAATGAGGAGTTTTCCAGTAGGTATTGATAGTTGATTTCAAAAAGCATTAATAGATGGCGCTCCTACAATTTTGGTAATCTTTTTTTCATCGTTTGATGGTGGCAGTGATTTAATGCAGCCGATTAATACGTAACTTAAAAATAAAATATTTATTAATATAAACATAACTGTTAAAGGTTGAACGATAGGTAAAAAGATATATTTATAGAAGTTGGCACTATGTTCCATTATTTTTACAACCTCTAAAATGGTTGAAAACTAATGACAAATACAATATTATCCAATACAACGTTCCCAGTGTTTATATCGTGTTTGCTAAGAACCTATTTCAAGCGATTATCAATTACCAAAATTGTTGGGATGCCATCTAGTGAGTGGGTAGGAATGCTTTAGATACCTATTGGAAAACTCCTCATTGTCCCGCCTTTTTACCCAACTGCGACAAAAGAAGGGGGTTTTATTGTTTTGGCATATGAGCTGTTGTTAGGTTCGTCTTGGTAGCGCGAGTAACACTGGGTAAGAAAATTAAAATTTTTAAAAGTCAAAACGGCGGATTTTAAGTGCCATTTGTAAGAAAGTATGTGTGTATAATTTAGTATATGTATTTATTGTATAATTTATGGAATAATAAAATAATACAAACGAATTGCTCACTACTTATTTTTAACGTAGTAATAAGTACGATTCAGATGAAGAAACAACAAAAAATCCGAAAGCAATCGCTAGTCAATTATTTATTTTCATCTACCTACATTCCATTCGCAGTTTGAATTTGAAATGTCGCATATTAGTGACGCCAAGTGACGCCAACTAAGCCCCAGAGAATTGTATAGTTTCACCAAAGAGTTTTTACTTGAATATCGAAATTACTTTACAGTAATTTAAATACTTTATAGTAATGTTATCATCTGTTAATTACACTGACGGTCGGCCATCCATATAGAAGTACGACCTCGTACGTTTAGGTTGCAGAATTATCATAACTACTTAGTTACTTTAGAAAACAGTATAAAAAGGTACTTTATAATGTATTACGAAATGATGCGGTAGTCTGTATAAAGGCGACGCCATGTTCTTTTCGCCAGAAAGCGTTATATTTTCGGTAATAGGCGACGCCATGTCCTATTACTGGATTTATACTGTTGGTAATAGGCGACGCCAACCCTTATTGTCTCATTACTACACACCTCTTGAATGATAGGTGACGCCATGTCCTATTACTGGATTCATACTGTTGGCAAAGTCCTATTCCCGCATTACGACACACGTTCTTAATGACGGGCGACGCCATGTCCTGTTTTCAATATAGTTCCAAATTTAAATTAATACAAAAATATGGTATAACACGTACAACACTTTGAATGATAGGTGACGCCATGAGTCAATATAAAAATGTAATATATTAGATGTTATATAATTAATAAAATACCTTTTAATTACTGTAGTTTAAGGTCAACTTTTGTCTTGAAAATTAGACAACAGTTCTAAAATCAATTGTAGTTTATGCCATAATAGTTCTTATAACAATTTACAGCAACCACAGGTATATCTAAGTCTAATCACTTTCTTCGTTAGATTCTTTGGAAGATATTACATTATGTTCATGATGACTATGTAAAAGAAACCACTTCGTCCAGGAAATACTTAATATTTTAATTTCAATGTAAATTTAGGTTGACACAAACAATAGGTACAAATAGGTAGCCTTTCACTTAAGGAACCGTCTTCTCCAGCAGCTCGAACAAGAATGCATACATAACTTAGGCAATTCAGCCTACGAGGCCTGCGGCCCTCTCCCCACCAGTGGGAGGGGTTCGCGCGAAACGTTATCGATGTTGCCAGTGTAAACTATTTGATTTGTGCACATTATAATTATAAATCATGACATTCGGCCATCCGATAACGTGCCGCCTCCCGGCGCACTACAAACCAGCAATAAGCCCTGTCTAGGATAGATACATTAATTAACATAACATATTTATTTATACACAATAAATCAATATTAACTGATTATTTATTCATTACATAATGTATTTATTTAAGTATTTAACAAATCATGACATTCGTAAATTATTATTTAGTTATCAATAACAGCATGTAAAAACGGTAAGTCTCTACTACTTATAGTTCATTTCATGATTACTGTTTTATTAATTTAGAGCTGTGAACTGTACAAATACATTTATACTTATTAACTAATTATCACAAATTATAATAATAGGTCCTTAATCACAAAGAAAAACGAGTAAAACTTAGGTAGGCATAGTTATAAAATTAATTATTATTATTGTACGAAATGGCATACCCAAGTTTTCGACACATTCGGTTTATTAATATAATGACAAGGCAAGTATTCTTGATTTTATCAAAAATATTATTCGCTCTCGATATTACTATCACTTGAACTACTAACGTCTGTGTCATGCACTTCAAGTGCCTTCACATTTATCCATGGTCTAATCCTGTCGAACGCAATGACAGTTGTATATGGCTTGCCCTTTCTACCGAATCCAGGTACATCAGTTATCTTATACCTGTCGTTACCGAGTGATTCCGTAATTCTATAGGGTCCCACAAACTTAGACAGAAGCTTTGTGCTTTGTTTATTGTTTTCAAAGTTGTTGCGCAAGATTTTAACTAAATCACCTACTCTGTATAAAGGAGCCTCCACATGATTTGCATCGTGTCTTTCTTTTTGTTTGATTTGACCTTTACTTATATTAGCACTGACTTCCTCTCTAATTTCTTGTAGGTCCGGATTTGCATCCGTACTATTAGTAATATTCAGTTTGTTTAACAGACCATCGCGTAATTTGAGACCGAACAAAGCTTCTGTAGCCGTCTTGTGGGTTGAGGCATTAACAGTATTATTGATGCCCCATTGAATATTGCCTAGACGCTTGTCCCAGTCGCGTTCATGCCCATTGAAATTTTGCGCTGCTAACGCATTTAAAATGGTTTGATTAAACCTTTCGGCTTGCCCGTTAGCCCTGGGACAAGCGACAGCGGTTAGTACATGTTTAATGCCAAGTGAATCGCAAAAGGTTCTAAAAGCTGTGGACGTAAAGCTTGTACCCCGATCAGACACTATCCTTGCCGGAACGCCAAAGTCATAGAATATTCTCTCTAATGCTTTTATTGTAGTTTTGGTTTTCAGATCCTTGACAGCCCTTACAAAAACATATTTTGTAAAAGCTTCTACTACGGTCAGAATATAAGAGTTGCTGTCCTTACTCCTAACAAAAGGACCGAGATGATCCATGTGGATCGTGTGGAAGGGAATGCTAATCTTTTCGATTGGATGTAAATGACCAGCTTTCCGTTTCGCTACGGTATCTTTATTATACGCGCATTCCAAACACGCGGCTACATATTTCTTTATGAATCTCCTTAGTTTTGGGAACCAATAACTGTGTTGTATTCTTTCTAAGGTTTTAGTAAATCCTAAATGACCAATATCATCGTGATTAGCACGACATATTTGCCATCTAGCACTCCGTGGGACGACTAAGCACAAACGGCTGTCGACCTTCCTATAGACCGTGTGGTTCTTTACTATGTAATTTTTACGGATGTCCGTACATTCTTGGTCATCCTCTGGCTTAAGAATCTTATGAATGCGACAAATGTCGGGATCTGCTAATTGAAGAGATAAAAGCCAGTTTTCCTGTTCTAAAGTGTATATTGAAACAGATGGGTTGTCATCTGATTCCGCCGACAGTTTGGTGTTCCTGCTTAAGGCGTCCACGTGGGACATTTGTGTGCCTGGTCTATATTCAATATCAAAAGTATATTCACTAATCTGGAGCCACCATCTGGCTATCCTTGGAATCAGGTCGCGTTTGGTCAACGTTGTTCTGAGTGCGGCGCAGTCAGTAAACACTTTAAAATGTAATCCCAAAAGGTAGACGCGGAACTTCTTAAGAGAACATACAACAGCCAGTGTCTCAAGTTCATATGAGTGTAAGTACCTCTCTTCAGGTGTTGTTTGGCGGCTAAAATAAGCAACAGGCTTTAGAACTCTGATGTCCTTCTGCCATTGCATAAGAATACCACCCACACCGAGGGAGCTGGCGTCAGTATGTAGCTCTGTTTCGAGGCTAGGGTCGTAAAGAGCTAACACAGGTCTTTCAATTAACTTTGCCTTGAGATCACAAAAAGCTTGTTCCTCGATTTCTGACCAACGCCATACTGAGTCTTTTTTTAGTAAATCATTTAATGGCCGCGCTATCTCCCCGTAACTCTTTATAAATTTCCTAAAATAACCCGTTAACCCGAGAAACTGTCGTATTTCGTGAACATTACTGGGTTTTGGAAACTCTTTGACTGCCATTATTTTAATCTCTCCAGGCTGTACACCACGCGATGAAATATCGTAACCTAAATAGTTAACGGTAGAGTCAAAGAAACGACATTTCGACAGTTTTAAAGTGAGCCCGTGTTGTCTAAAGAGTTTCAGCACCTCCTCTAGCCTTCGAAACATTTCGTTTACGTCTTTCGAGGGTATAAGCACGTCGTCTAGATAGGCAAGTGCGTATTCAAAACGCCTATTTCCTAAGATCTTATTTATTACCCGTTGAAAGACGGCCGGCGCATTCGCCAGACCAAAAGGCATCCTTTTGAATTCATAATGCCCGTCAGGCGTCACAAATCCTGTGAGGTGCTGACTCTCCTTAGCCATTGGAACCTGATAGTAGCCGGAGGCTAAGTCGAGAGTTGTGAAATAAATGTTACCACTAAGGTTTGTTATTTGGTCTTCTATGAGAGGTAATGGGAAACGATCCTTCACAGTCTTGTTATTTAATGCCCTAAAATCTACGCACAGCCTAGGCTCTCCTGTTTTCTTTCTGACCATAATGATCGGGCTGGCATAGTCGGATGTAGACTCCTGGATGATGTCATTCCGCAAGAGCTCATCTATGGTCTCACGGACAACTTCCTTTTCGGCATGAGACAGGCGATACGGCCGGTATATAACAGGTTTATTGTCCAGTAGATCAATTTTCATTTCTACGCCTGTTGCACAGCCAATCTCCTCCAAATTTGTGGCGAAACAGTCCCTATAGTCCTGAAGCAGACAATGTAGTATATCTACCTGGTCAGCACTTAGATCTGGTCCAGTTTTTATGTCTGATCTATTCAGGGGTTCCAAGTGAGCAGCATCTACTTGGATTCTATGTACCTGGTAGGGTTTATGTTCCACAAAGGGTACCACTCTAGCTATTACGGTTCCCTTTTCCAGGGTCAAAGGACATTGACCCAGGTTTGAGACGACCACCTTGCCCTCACCATGGGAAAGGTGGTACGCACCTTGGAATAAGCTGTATTCTTTTCCGGGTTCCGCAGAGCTGTACCCTTCGGTGAATACGTCTCCAGTGAAATTACTCTCAGACTCCGTGTATACGGCGACCGTGCTAGTTTTATTAATCCTAGTAGTCTCAACGACATGAAGCTTTAATATTTGGTCCTGGTTATTAAGTGCGTCGTCCTTAGGTGTCTTATAAAAAGTAAGTCTTTGACTATCTTTCAAGACTGTGACGCCGGGCATCTCAGTAAAGTTTTGTCCAATTAACATAGCAGTTTGCATGTGCACATCGTCTACCACCAAAGCTTCTATTGTAGATTCTATATCATCTAACCCAATCGAAACTTGGACTTTGTACAGAGGAGCGACGGATGAGTGACCGAACCCTTTTATTATGGGAATTTCGAAAAAGTTTTTCGCTAAATTCAAGGATTCTGCCTCCGATTTACGGAGCAATGTACACTCACTACCGAAATCTATGTACGCCTGCATGGAATGATCATTTGCTGTAGCGGTTTTAAAAAATTTATCGTTTGCTTTATTCTCAGTGTCTATTTTAAGTGTTTTTTTCTCTAGATTGTTCCGTGCAGACGAACTAGATTTAGAACGGTCGTAAGGCTCGAGTTTGCATTGATTATTATTGTGCCCTATTCTACGACATACTACGCATCTTACAATGGGCTTATCACACTTATAAAAAGGATAACCCCTAGTATTACAATTATAACATAACGGCGAATCGATCGAACGAGTGTTAGGCGTGGTGCTACTGATATTGTTATTTTTCTGAACGATACGCTCCCGACCTTTAGTATAATTTACCGGTTGTTGTTTTTGCGAGCATAGAAAAGTGAGCAAGTCTTCGGGTTCCGAACAGTTTAGTGCCTGTGCCCCATTTCTAATTGATCTATCATAAATCCCGTATACAATACAGTCAACAGCTTTCTTCCCCTTAATATCACATCTGTTTAACAAACACAACTTATCAAAAAAATATTCGCGTAGGGACTCATCGTGTCTAGATATTCGATTTAACATTTCTTCTAACAAACGCCCGTAGTTATCCTCGCTGGGGAACGCTTTTTGTAGCTTTGTCTGCCATTCATCCCAGGTATAATTGACAGTTGGCAAGGCCTCAAACCATCTTTTAGCTAGCCCATTTAATTTTTGTAGTGAAAAATGTACGACTTGTTTTTCGTCCCATCCATATATAACGGCACATTCGTTAACTTTACGCAGCCAACTTGTGATGGTTTGAGTTCTGTTGGCCGGGTCAAATTCAGGGACCACGTTGTGTAGATTATTATTATTTAATGATGGCTTACTTGCTTCTCCTTTCCATTTACTTAGTAGCTTGAAGACGTCATCAGCAGAAATACGTTTCGATGTCTTACGGGTCTTCCGTGGTGTTTCCTCGTCATTAGAAGACAGCGAAGTACTTTCTCTCCTTCTCCTGCGTTTAGATTTCTTATGTGGCCGCCGGCGATGCGGGGGCGTACCTGGCGGTGTGCCGCACTCCTTATCTGACGTCATCTCTTGTAGACGCTGAAAGAAGTTATCATAGTCGCCATAAACCACTCGAAAACATTCATTTGTTAAAATGAGGGCAGTCCTACCAAACAGTAACCGAAGCCCGTATTCACAATATTATATAAAAGGATTGCTGCTTTAAAATTAAATGTTATGTTTTATTGAATTCAAGAATCGACTGGTAAGTATAAATATAGACGTCATAACATTCTTTAATCAATCCGACGAATGTGTGCGCCACTCAGTATAAACTGGATGGCATCGTCACACGTATCGCCCCGTAATCACTCCGACGAACGCGTGAGCCACTCAGTAAAACTGGATGTCATCGGCACACACGTATCGCCCCCTATTCAATCCGACGAACGCGTGAGCCACTCAGTAAAACTGGATGTCATCGGCACACACGTATCGCCCCCTATTCAATCCGACGAACGCGTGGGCCACTCAGTAGAACTGGATGTCATCGGCACACACGTATCGCCCCCTAATCAATCCGACGAACGTGTGCGCCACTCAGTAAAACTGGATGTCATCGGCACATACGTATCGCCCCCTAGACCATATTTGTAAATTAGACGACGACAGTTAATAAAAATATATTTATTTACATTTTTTTTTTTTTTTTTTTTTTTTTTTTTTTTTTTTTTTACTGACCAATTATTAAATGCTGTCATAATATGATCGTAAATAATCGTTAAAATTCGGTAAACACACCTGTCATCAACAAGTGTTATCTTTCAATTTTGGCGACGTCTCGCCTTAGGTTTGTATTCCCAATAGTAGAAACAAGAATAGGTACAATAAATTAAGTAGGAACGCATGTGCATCGTACTTTTAAATAAAATATAGTAAACTTTACGGCCACCGCACGCAGGTAACACCAGGAATAAAAAAAAATGTAGGTAGGTGTTACAGTAATTGAACTCTTGCTGTCGTGTGTGGGTGTTTTTCTGATCGTACGACGACGGCACTGCTAGAGAGTTGCCCCAGCCTAGTGCCGATACTCGTATGTCGTAAAATACCACGAGTTACCGGAGTGTAGCCCCGGTCAAACACGTAGCATTTTTTTATTATTTATATTAGTATCGCAACAAATAAACACTGTCGGAGGGTAGCCCCGGCCAAGGGTTTAAGGTGCGTACCAATACCCTAATCGAGTAAAAATGTATGTCGTGTAGTGAAATGCAAAGTATTACCGGAGTGTAGCCCCGATCAAACACTTTAGCATTTTTATAAAATTTGTATTAAGTCGCAACAAATAAACACTGTCGGAGGGTAGGCTCGACCAAATGTTTAATGTTCGTACCAATACCCTAATCAAGTAAATTTTGTGTAGTGAAATGCAAAGTATTACCGGAGTGTAGCCCCGATCAAACACTTTAGCATTTTTATAAAATTTGTATTAAGTCGCAACAAATAAACACTGTCGGAGGGTAGCCCCGACCAAGTGTTTAATGTGCGTATCAATACCCTAGTCGCGAAAAAGTGTATGAATACCCGTTCGAATACGGTCAAAGTTATACACTACGTGCAATGTATCCAAATGTTTAAATTTGAGTTTTATGCAAAATAAAGTAAAAATAATGTAGCCATTCTGTTTCAACTTTTGTGGGCGAATAAAATAGTGATAAATTAAAATTGTACATACCGGTGTATCCCGCTTCTGAAGTGTAAAAGAAACCACTTCGTCCAGGAAATACTTAATATTTTAATTTCAATGTAAATTTAGGTTGACACAAACAATAGGTACAAATAGGTAGCCTTTCACTTAAGGAACCGTCTTCTCCAGCAGCTCGAACAAGAATGCATACATAACTTAGGCAATTCAGCCTACGAGGCCTGCGGCCCTCTCCCCACCAGTGGGAGGGGTTCGCGCGAAACGTTATCGATGTTGCCAGTGTAAACTATTTGATTTGTGCACATTATAATTATAAATCATGACAACTATTGTGTATTAAAAGTTAGCCAAGGTTCGTGAAAGCGTTCAGTGTCAACACAGCGGCAGTCTTATAGGGCCATAGATATTTACGCAAGAGTGTCCTAATGATTTCCTAGTAACACCTTGGCTCCTGCTTATGAAGCTTATCTATGGAAGATTAGACGTAGGAAGCTATCAGCTGTCTTCTGAGCTTTTTAGCAGGTTTTAAGTGAGTATTTATCTTATCTCAAATTTGCTCCCTATTCATCTTCGCTTGACTTTCATGTCGGAGGAGGCTAATTCGCATGTGATTCTACCCACAGCTAGTCGGACGAATCGAGTCCAGAATACAGTGCCTCGGAAGGCGTACGATTTAAGCCTTTATACGTTAAAGCGCCAATAATAGTTTTATTGTATAGCTCCACCTGCCCGTTGGCGCGGAGTGTGGAGTCTGCATTCAGTATTTGCTTAATATCCTCAATTATCGTTCAGAAATTATATTCATGAAGCACTTGTAAATGCCAATCCGCGATCTGAGAACTATTTCCTGGGTACGCCAAGATATCGGAAATTAAACTGGTAAACGGTAGATGCAGCATAACCAAGATATGGATATTGCCTCTAGAGCGGCGAAAAAACTGTGTTATTGGTGTAAGAATCTGCCGTGATTGGTGTGGACCGTATACAAGTTTTTATCGACTTTTCAATGGGATGATGTGCACTCCAGACAGGATAAGACATAAAAATATATATCTTTTTTTATAATTTCATCTTGGGGAACCAATAGGGCTTTTTTACTTTCTTTGATGTTTTCTCCTGATCTAACGTGTCTTCATTGTTCAGTTTTACCACCTGCCAACGAAAACCTTTAGGCGTATGAAACTTTTCAGCCACCCTAATACCTATCTATTTGTATAGATACACACATACGAGTATCTACCTATAAGAGTAGACATAATATAATAAACCTCATTTTTGCATATTGTGATTTGGCCGTAAGCGAGTGATCGTCTAGTTATCGATTTTAATTTTCAGACCCATTACGTTGTAGTTTAAGGAATAAGTTAGTTTATAGCAATAAAACCAACCGTATTCAATCCGGAAGATATTCGGAAATGAATAAAATTTAGTTTATTCATTTCCGAATATCTTCATCATAATCCGAACAATTGAAACGAATGAAACATAAAATCCGCGTCAATAAGATGATTAAAGTGTAATCCACGCAAATCGAAATAGTCAAACAATTTATAAAATCCACACAAGAAATCAAACAAAGTATAAAGTAAACATGCGCCTTAGCTTTGACAGCACTCGAAACGGCAACGGATTCTTCGTCAGGCATTATTATGGTCCTACTTATCAACTCACGAGTCAAAGGAGAGACTATTATTTATATTTTATTTTCTTCGCGCGTGCAAGTTGTGTGCTTAGTGTGAGGGACGCTAACGACTCGGACCAGGTTTCGATCCAAACTCGAGATTCATGTCCGTAGGAAAAAGTCATTAAAGCTTTAAAAGCACAAAGGTACTTAAACGGAACATGGGTCAAAATCGTACCAGAATTCGGTGGCAAACCTAGACGTACCTAGACTTGACAAAGTTGGGATTAGAGTGTATTCGATGTCACATCCGAAACTGTGTCCCAGGTTAGTTTCTATAGGTTTTTATTCAGTGAGGGTGACTACTGATGATATGTAATTGTAACATCTTTTTCTTTTAAATTTGTGTTTTAATCACCTTTCACACTTACATCGAAATTTCTAAGAGCCCTAATTAATACTCTTAACTACCACAAAAGCAATGAGAATGTAACTTACGCTTACGAAACTTAGAAACACAATAAATAAAAACAAGATACATCCAAAACAGACCAAATCATTGACACTATGGTGTTATCTCCTTAAAATATATAGAGAAAAAGAAACAAAACAAAGCTGAAAATAACACAAAATAATAAAGCACTAAATTTTTAAACAAATCACACGCGAGTTGTAATGAATTTTTCAGTGGAAATTTGGAAAAGCCTCGGGTTTCTTAGTTACGGAAATGGATAAAATGACATTCACGCGACGCGCCTCCGAAACTGACTGTCCCGTTCGTACTACCCTGGCCACCTTGCTTGGAATCCTTATCTTAAAAATTCCCACACTTCAATATTTCAAACAAACAAAAAATGAAATATTTCTTTTTTTATGAGGTCTAAGCGACTGTTCTTATAACGTTCACACATCCATAAATTTTACAAAATGTTCCAGATAAACCGAAAATAGTTAAATGTTACAACAGCCAGAGATGTATTACATCATCAACACAGCCCGTCACAGTCCACTGCAGGACTTACGGCCTCTCCCACGAAAGGGGAGGTTATTGCCATAATCTCCACGCTTGGCAGGCGGGTTGGAGATCACAGTGTTTAAACATAACAATGGAAAATGCTGTTGCCCATTTTCCAGACTATGGAGACTCTTGATCTTTTGTCTCGAAAACATTAGTCGCCTTGTACGACACCCATGAGTGTAAGGGGTTGGTGCTATTCTACTCTGCCGGACACCACACAGCCAATGTATTACATACGACGTTTTATTTATTTACCGAGTCGATTAAATTTAAACACCGCAAACAAAAATACGCAAGCAAATGGATTCGATGTGGAATTCCTTTAGACCAAAAGTAATAGTGTAGGGAGTTATAAGTAAACAACATATTGTCATTTTTAGGTACTATAAACTTGATGTAATTTTACATCAGACTGAGTATAGAGATATTTAATTTCTATGAAGCAAATCAATTTGAGTCATCAAGCAAGTATTTTAAAATTAAGTAAGACTCGTTTAATATTTAGGTGTACTTTCATTCAATTATTTCTTTCGATATTTCGTTGAAAGGTATTTGTATATTCACATCACTATCACTTTGAGATTTTTTCTTGGAACCTATAATTTGGCGCCAAATATTTAGGATATTCACGATATTTTGCCTGTCGTTCAACCAATCGATAGCATAAATTTATTACGTGCTTTTAAAAGTAAAATATTACGCTTAACGTCAAATAAATTACATACGATGGAATTCCAATCCCACTGCGCAAATCTGCAAAGAATCTTGGCCTCGTATTTAATTCAAATATGTCCTGGGTATCTCACGTCAATGAGGTCAGCAAGAGAATACATTACTCGTTTCACTCTCTCAAATGCCTCCAAAGTTTCTTACCTTTCAAAACTAAAATCTCTCTGTTCCGAACTCTTCTTCTTCCTCTTCTTGATTACGCTGACTCCTGCTACTTGGATGCCACTGAGGAGATATTGAACAAATTGGAGCGCCTTCAAAATTTATGTATCCGATTTATTTATGGATTGCGCAAATATGACCATATTTCAAGTTACCGAAAACAGCTCAAATGACTCCCAATCCGCCTACGCAGGAATGCTCATATCCTATCCACCCTTTATAAAGTCCTGTATATCTCTCCCGCTCCCTCATACCTCTGTGAACGGTTTCACATTGCCCGTCCACAAGATAAGCCTTGTCGTTCTAGCGTAAGATCGTTGCTAACAATTCCTGCTCACCATTCCGACTTCCTTTCCTATTCCTTCACTGTTCATGCAGCAAGACTGTGGAATTCACTTCCGCACGAAGTGCGTGACAGCCAATCTAACCATATCTTTAAAAATCGTGTTAAGGATCACTATCTATCTCAGTATGCCTAGACGTATTACAATGCCTTAATACATATTATGTATTAATATAGTATATGTTTATTTTATTCATATATACCTATTAGTATGTATAGAATATTATGTATGTATTTATTTGTTGCGTATAATTATTGTGCACGTCGTATCAGCGTATATTTATCATATCTCTCTTTTTGTAGGCCTGCTGGAAGAGATTTCTTTTTAGAGATAAGTAGTGCCTGTTGTCTAATACCTATTTAATTTTCATGTGTTAAATAAATTGTTAAATAAATAAATAAATTGTTTAAGTTTATTACAAAACCAACTTTTGGTTAAGTATTTGAGAGCATTTGTAAAAAATATCATAATAAGCAAACTATATTTTAACCACACACTGCTCTGTGTATGATATGCCTATTCATTTCTAAGTCTATCAACTACAAACATACGATATATAAATAAATTATACGGTGACAAGCTCATGGTACAGAGTGATCGTTACACATATCCCAACGAAAAGACTTTAAAAAGTATCTGGTACATTCGCAAGCCTGAATGGCATTCGATTGAACTCGAAATGACCCTCATGGGTTACAAATGCTATTTTGGGTTGGTTTTTCTCTCTAATGGTAATCTGGTAGTATCCTGACAGTCGAGGGTCGAGGGTCGAGGGTCGTGTAAAATTAGTGGCCGGCCAAGACGTCCAACTGGTCGTCGATAAGTGGCATAGATACTTTCCTGACTTTTACGCACTTATTAAGAATCTTCTAAAAGAATATTTTGTCTACAAATAAAACTAAACTTCGTATTAGATATGTAAGTTTGGCTAATATAGGAACTTAACCTAGATGTCGTTTGCTTGGCAATTTAAGAACGGCTCTCTTTAACAAGCTCATCTTTGCATAAAACGTGATTCCAGAAACTGTTCTCTGTAATTAGGGATAAGTGTACGGTACGTTTACTACAAAAATGCCAGTTCCACTTTGATCTACAGCTAATAGGACTGGCAATACGGAAAACGTAGTATTCGCTTTGTATTTGTAATTGGTCGCTTGTCATGTGGACGACTATATGAGGAAGCTCCGTACAGGAAACGTGCACCCGCATAGCGTTATCATTCCGAACAATAAGTACAATCCGCTTATTTTAGGTAGGATCGTTCGGGTTCGGGACCCCATTGTGCATTAGAACATAAGAATACGTGAAATGATAGTAGTATTTCATAATGAACATATAATAGAATATAATTAAAAAAATAAATCAGCAAGTATATTGGTTTTAAATAAAAAAATTAAAAACAACTGGATTTCGGAATGCGTACACTTGACCAGTATTGCGGATAAGTGTAAGTATACCTGTGTGATTAACTGACGCATACTAAACATTGACCCATTGAAAACGGAGCTCCGTTTAGTCCACTACCAATGGCCCCTGCAGAAGCTCGTTTGCTTTTACCCTGCTCAATTAGAGCCTCTGCTTTCGTGATGTAGTGTTTGTTCCATAGCAGGTGCAAGTTCAGGATTATTTCTTTTATTATTTCGAGGCATGACGATGAACACTAAATGTTTTTAGTTAGGAAATTAATTATTTCGTATATAATTTTCGACAAAATAAACTTACCTGCTCATAGATAAAAATATTGCGCGTCAGAGTAAAAATATAAAATAAATATCTACCCCCAAAGTAAGCAAAGCTTGTGTTATGGGTGCCAGAAAACTGAGAAACTATTTATATACATTTTTAAATACATACTTATTATACGTTCATCATTTCAATTTCTGTCCGGCCGGGAATCGAACTCGGGACCTCTACGTGGCAGACCGGCAAGTTAACCAACTGAATCACTCAGGTCGTCAAGTTTTCCAAACGCCTAAAAATTTACAAAAACCGTATTTGACCGTGGCCGGGCCGGGCGGTGCGAGCGCTGACTGCGGCTCGTTCTGCGCGACGGGCAGCTTGCCCGCCTTCGGAACAATGTACTTCGGAACGAAACCTACGTGACTCCGAGAACGTCAGTTATCTTTTTCGTTGGATGACTGCCTCTGCTCGGTCGCTCGCCGCGGTCGGAAAACACGTCGCTGACTGTACCCTTCCTTTGCCGAGCGACTGCGGGTGCGGCCCCTGAAACCGAAGCGGTGTCCGCCTGTCCCTACTGCGCGGTGCGCGGCTGACGAATCTTTCACTGAAACACATGCAGACAATTATATCGTACAGACCTCTCTCACAATGTCCCTCAATGTGTCAATGTAACTACCTACTAAGTTGTGTATCTTCTTTTTATGATGTAGTACCGAAATAAGTTAGGAAAGAAAATCATTTTCATTTTAACATGCTTCTACAAAGTATTGAAATAAGACCAAACAGTCCAGTAACGATCGTAACAATAAAAAGTGAAATTATTTTTTCAACACAAATACCTACGAAAACCCTTTCGTTAGAAGTTAGAAAAATCAGTAAGTATTTGGGATATTACTTATCCCACTTCTGAAATGTAAGTAACTATTGTGCTATTTATTTGATAATTACTTCGTTAGCTGTGTTCGTTAGGTATACATTTTATGGGAAAACAAAATAATACAAACGAATTATCTTTTACATACGTTCAGTTACTCACCTTCAGATGAAGAAATTACAATAATTCCAAAATCAATTGTTATTCAATTTTTTATTTTCATCTATATTCCTTTCGCAGTTTGAATTTGAAAAGTCGTAAGTATAGTGGCGCCATCTACGCCCACATTATTTTAGTTTCACCAAGTAAAAACTTGAATATCGAAATTAATATTTTGTTATGCTTAGTTACAAATGTTTATCGCTGACACATTTGTGACTCTCAAAAATATTTTTTGTTTAAAACCAACTAGTGGAGTAGGTATCAAAATAAAGGTCTTTAAAAGTACGATTTAAAAAAATATTTTACACTCTTAAAATAATATTTGCACATCATTTTTTTAACAGCCGTCAGCCGTCGTCTTTTACTTTTAGTACTACTTAATTCGTGTAAGGAAAAAGAGGTAAGTGAATCTTTTGTACACGAATTACATCAGAAGTTTGTAGTGTTTATTTATGTATGCGTGTACAAATCACAAAGCGGACCATTAAAAATACCGTCACTGTATGCTGAAAATGTATGCTGTAAGTATGACTGACATACTACCACAGTAGGACGCACTTGTCTTAACAAATTGGCTAAACGCAAAATATAATTTGAAATCTCCCTAAACTATAGATATGCTGCATATGCTTTTAATTTATGCAGGGGCGTTCATTCACTTTGCAACTGACTAAACCTATTACTAAGAAAATAACATTTACTTTCCATTCCCCTCAACCTCCTTACATTCCTTTGCAGGTACTAAGCTGAGTTAGTTCAGCTTTGTGGTGTTTACGACAGTGGTTCATTAGTAACATGATGGCGTACTTAATTAGGTATTTGATTCAAGTAACTGCATAACCTCTAAACTTAATTAGAAACATATGTCGACTATCATTGATAGGAAAAATAGATTAAATATACCGGTCCAAAATAAACAAAAACGATAATGTCTAATTATTTCAAAATCAACCTTAAAATTTTATTGCACATTGTTTGCAATAACATATTTTCTTTTACAAAATATATTTATATATTTTGTAAAACGAAAGCTAATTAAAGATAAAAAAGTTGGTCCCCAGCAACTGGATAAGTGCCCAGGAGACTAGCATTTTTGACGCGTTGAAAAGCGAGGCTAATCCTTTGGCCCATCTATAGGCCAGTCTCAAGGGTTTCAAATGACACCATAAATTAATTATCTCGACAGCAAAAAAGTAATGAAAAATATATAAAAGAGAGGTCAACGAGTCTTCGGCAGGGGTTTTTGGCGTTAGAATTGACCGTCACCGACCGAGATTTAAAGTACGCGCGTTTTGAATTTTTTTGTGTTTTTGTAGTTTTTGTGAATATATATATAGATATATATTTTTTATTATACATACTTATATATCTACTATGTATAAAGGATCGACGCTTTTCCCATCTGTAATGGGTCGTCTGTAAGGTGAATTTTTCACAGCATCACCAATACTGTCTTACTGCGAAGACACGGACCTCCCGAGTGATGTGTATTCAATTTTGGTATTGAACTTCTAACTTGGAACATGTTAATAGCGCGATGTAGGATTTAATTTTACTACCCACATTTTTTGTGACAATGATTTATGGTGGAACCTTTCATTCTTCTGAAATCGACAAGTAAACAATAATAGTAAATCGAATGTACAATTGGTAAACCGTCAAAATAACGTAATCAAATGTGATTCAGTGTTGTGCACCAAATTACAAGGATCTAAACATTTTTGGTTATTCAAAAGTCATGTTATTGCATTATTTTGGAAATGAGCAATTTACTACGACGCCTACAAATAGGTAAGTATTATTAATGTTTCCTCCTCTTTTCGCTAATCGAAAATGTTGACTCGAAGATTTGTTGGGTCGGGTAGTGACTGGTGACGCTGGTATGGACACTACAATAATAGAAGAATATTGTCAGCAACTACAACTGATTTTATAACTATGCTTCTGATTTTGTTTAAAGACTTCGTCCGCGCAGACTTAGTAGCCGGTGCTCTGATCTACCTAGCTGGCACAAATAATAAAAATCCTTGGACACATTCACACGCCATCTAGTCCCAAAGTAAGTCAAGATTCTGTTATGGGTGTTAGGTAATTAATAAACTACTCAAATACTTTTTTTATATTTACTTATTTTACATACTACACCCAGACCCGTAACAGAAATTAAAATTCATCATTGAAATGTCTGCACGGCCGGGAATCGAACCATGGACCTCTGCGTGGCAGACCATCATGATAACCAACTGAATCACTGAGGTCGTCAGGCATTGTAATTTCTTTACATATTCAGAAAGACAAGTAAATAATAATAATAGGTAACAATAATATATCGTCACGGGGCCCAAGACTGCCTTGAAAGACAAAATTAAGGCAAATAATTTGCTTGTACCCCAAAAACATCTGGTTCATTGAGACCAACAGTGAAACATAACATCCATACATCTAAAAGGGGCAAGATTTAGGGTTTCTGACGGATTTTATACATGGTAGGTATAGGTCGATTACAATCGAAAGAAAGCAGCTCCATACAAAGGAAAATTTATCACTATTTCCATATTATTCAATCAAAGCCAATTCAATTTTGTAAACGCGATTTAGAAACCAATACAGTTTGTTTTTGATAGTAAGTATGTTCTTTTGTTTCATCACGCTGAACCGGTTTCGAAAATTGGAAACTGATTGGAAACTGGAATGGGAAATTGGAGCTGTAAGTCCCGAAAACGTAACAGGCACCCGCGGGTTGAAACGAGGGATAATACCACAGGAGCTACTAGTTTCCCATTAAAAATGTAATGAATGTTTGGCGGGTTCCAATTGGTCGTACCCCCAAAACGTTAATCAGAATTGGCCCAGTCGTTATAAAAGACATGTACAGAAGAATATAAAGTATAAATAAAGTACTCAGAGGTGCACTCTGAGGCGGAGGGTGAGGTGGAGGTGGTACTGTTGTATAAGTATTCAGAGGCAGGCAATGCATTGGTAACTCCCCTGGTGTTGCTGATGTCCATAGACGACCACTTTTCATCAAGTCACCCGCTTGCCGGTTTGTCTGCCGTATAACATAAAAAGAATATAGTATATTCAAATTAGTAAACAACATACAGGCAGGATAAATTTACCTATACGTTTTGCATTTCCGTGTAATGATCAGGTCCGAAAGGATACAAATTATATCATCATCACAGCCCATAACAGTCCACTGCAGGACTTCGGGCCTCTCCCACGAAAGGGGAGGTCATTGCCATAATCTCCACGCTTGGCAGGCGGGTTGGAGATCGCAGTGCAGTTGATGTAAATCTACCCAGAAAGATGTGTCCCTTAGTCGCCTCTTACTACACCCACGGGAAGAGATGGGGTGGTGCTATTCTTTGAGGTGGCGGCACCACACACCACAAATTATATAATTATATAATAACTAATAAATAAATAAATATACTTTATCTATCTAATAATTATAATTATGGTTCAAAATAGAATATTAGCAGCTGCTGCTCTAGTCTCGTCTACGTGTTTACGGCAAAGTATTACGTTGAGACGATCTCCGAAATGAAAATAATTCTTCGTTTGCTTTGCCTTGCCCTGAATTAATAGCGCAAACGAAAGCATTTTGGAAATATTCACTAAATTAGATAGACACTTCCTCATTTTAGTAGGGAATCATGTATTATTTTTAATGATTTCGGTTCACCAAGTTATTACTCTTGTCGGTACAGTATTATCACTAATTAATAGGTCTTGAAAAATATTCTATTTGCAGTGTTTGTTATTTATTATTATAACTATCTAGGAGTCTATCTATCTATCTATCTCTATATATATATAAACAAATTTGTGAAAATGAAGACTAAAAGAGGTTGCAAAGAGCATAAAAATAACAAAGCACGATGCATGCCGGTAAAACCTCGATCAAAGGATGGTTCACAATACGAGTACGATACTAACTGCGAAGGAGATAATATTTTATTAGTCGACCTTGAAACTGTCAGGCTTTTAGCAGGAAGCAGATTTCAGTATTGATTGACTCATGCTTATTAAAATATACAAAGAGCATGTGCATGTATGTATGGTATGGTGGGTGTAAGTCAAATAAATCGCTGTTTTACAAATTGATAGATTGCTCTAAAAATGTACCTAAATGAAAGTTACAAGATCTATACAAAATAGAAAATGTAAACCTAATTTAAAGAATGAAATCGATGTACTTGCATTTTTTTTTAAATTGCCTCATGTATCATCATCATGAGGGATTGTGGGGTCCTACCACCATGCGGCCCCATATCGCTGGTGAATCGGCTTCTGTCACGTAAAAAGCCAAAACTATCACAAACGTTTAATTGTTGTTAACAAGTGTGGTAGGAAAAGCCATCTTCTACGAACTCTATGAAGAAGAAGATGTATCATCATCATCACCGTGCAGAATCAATCCGTATTCGAATTGTCTAGGATGCCTCCTCTGGGTATATGAATAATAGACGGAAGTTGTACCTGCTACATACCTACACTCTAAGATTTCGAAACTTCCAAAAATATAAAAAACGCACTTTATTCGAATAAAAAGCGTGTTAAAAACATGCATGACATTTTTAAATAGTGTGTTTCGTAGGCTACGCCGTACGCACGCAGGTAGGTAGGGCCATGCGGAGACTGCGCCCGGCTCTGTGTGCATACGGAACGTCTGCCCCCACACAACTCATATTTGGGTTAGGTACACGGCATGCAATATGCACGCTTCCGGGGCTCGAATAGAATTACTGTACATGTACGTAATTGTTCCAATCCTCTTAGCTTGTTAAACGTCTGCAGACATACCTAATGTGTTCTGTTTATAATTTATGCGAAGACGACCGTTATGAGATGTTATTTTGCTCGATGAAGACATTATTTTCTGTAGTACAGTTTATTAGTTGTATTCAGAGCGTCGGTGGCATAATGACTAGCGGATCCGACTCACAAGCGAAAGGTACTGAGTGCGATCTCCGTAGTACGGTCGCCCGTAGAAATTCAAATTACTAATAAGGTTACCGTTTGGTATTGTGATATTGTTAAAGTTCTCCCCATTTTACATACTAAACATAAAGCGTCTTAAAATCTAAACCGGCAAAGGTACGGTCTTAAAACTGGTATATGGTTTGTTCAGGGGGCCTATTAATATGTGTAAAGAAGCGGTAACCTTTTAGTGTAATTAATAAAACAATTTTGAAATTTTTGAATTCTTTGGAAGCTTTAACATTATCACACACATTCAAATGACAGTAACCTTTACCGTAATTTGAATATCCACGAGCGCCTGCACTAACACTGCCACTGACCGATGCGATGTGAGGGAAAACGTCGTGGTGACCTGCACATTCCGGCAACTGAATGTGTAACCATGATTCAATCTTGTCAGACTCCGCTGCTAACAAGATCACACAGGTCAAACGGCAGTCGCTGTACTGTTATAATCTGATCTGCCAAAACATGGATCATAGTCAAGACGGACCCTGGGCTCTTGCGCACGAGGGCATAGCCGGGATATTACAGCCAAGATGATGATGAATAGAAGAAATAACATACAATTTTCCACGGTTACCCCATACTTAGCAAAAGCAAAAGCGTCATTTGAAATTAATTTGATACGGTTTTCTGTCTCTCATCTAAAGTCATCTCAAGGACAGTCTAATTTTATGAAGTAAAGTAATACGACAGAGCGCCATAATTTTTCTAGTCATTATAATGAAACTTATAAATTATTAGATATTATTAATGTTGACGATATCTTTGTGATTGATGTACTTTTACTCTAATTACTGTAAATCAAATTTTCAAACTTAAATAAAATAAACTAAACTAACTATAGCCATTTTAGGGTGTAATATATTTTTCCCTTCCTTAACACAGGACAGTATCATATTTTTCGAATACATATATAGCTTTTTCTCTGAAAGCCAGGTTGATGAAGATGCATGAGACTGTTAGCTCGCATGGATATTGATTCAAGCGAGCGGATTCACATATACATATTCGTGTTTTGAAACTGTCGTTCTCTATTCCATGAACGACATTTCATTTAGAATGCAGTCTAATAGCACAAAATAGATAACTAAGGAGGCGTCCTTTATACTATGAAAATAGGATTCTTATGAGAAAGTAGCTTAGTGTCTACACAGTTTTTAACAAGGTCCTTGCTATAAACCCTATTACCGTAGTTTGTAAAATTTTCAAGTTCTCGCCGAGAGGTATCGTTCCGAGAATATTCAGTGCTTCGTAGAAGCAGAGCAATATTGGAACGCGATTTTACAAGTGTGTTCAATAAATTCTTACTGCATTTTATTTATAATATATATATATAAATATACTTTTATACGAGAAATTTAAAATACTAGGTAGGTACTGAGTGGGAAGTGTAGACTGGAAGTATACTTTTTAGCAACTGGTTGCGAAACTTGGGGGTATTAGGATATATAGAAGATTTTCGGCATTAAAATAGAAAATGCAGCATCACAACGAGCTTGCCACTCGTTAGGTAGGTATGCCTTTTAATAAGCGTTGAAGGAATGAGGTTGACCAAGGTCACCCGCTGGAGACCCTGAGACTTGTTAACCAGTCTCGGAAGCCGTTAGCACCCCGTGACTGTACGTTAATATTATTATCTATAAATTAAGATTTAGTATTGTGGAGATACTTCTATGTTGTCTGTGTATAACTTTTTCCTACTTTGTACCTACATACTCCCTACATCATACCTTTATACTCTTCTATTTGGTGTACTTGTACATATTTCATAGTGCGTTACCCCTATGGGTTGTTATTATAAAGTTACTTACTTGAAGTGCTTTCGCAAATTGGTAGACAGACAATACAAAAACAAACATAAGCCAACACAACACAAAAACAAACAAAAGTCAAAGAGTTATTGAACTTATTGAATACAACAACCAACACATAAGTATTGTATACTGAACAAAGTTAAAAGCTTATCTAAGTTATCCAGTTATTACGTGAACCAACACCACTATGTATCACTGGTTATTATATGATAATAAAAATAATAAGTCATCATCATCATCATTATCTAGGCTTCTTGCAGGGTCTCGTACCCGGTCTTGTGAATCTTCAGGTCGTAGGCCGCTTACGCAGTAGTCACCTCAAGCTTCGTCCGAGACTCGGCCAGGCAACACTCGTAGTTAGTAGGTAGTGCAAATATTTCCAGAGTTTACTCATCAAAAATAAACCTTATTTTTATACCTTATATTTACTCCATGCCGCTTTCACAGCTATAAATTATTTTCCGGCGAGCGTCAAAGAAATTCTATATGCCCTCTACGGTAAAAGCCCCAATGAATGAGTGGCTCGCAAACAAATGTTTCTCTTTTCCATTTATAAGGTGTCAACACCGAGGAGAGGTTTTCCTTCTGCAAAACGATTAAATCGTTTCTTCATGAAAAAATGCAGCGAACTCGAGTTAAGTTTGTCGTAGTTTTCTTTCGCACATATGGCAAAAAAGTTTGCGTTTGGCAATATTGGAAGCGCGCGGCGGTCTGCGGCGCGGGGGGCTCGTTATCGGCAGCTGCTCCTTTCTTGGTCTATTTCCTCAAGCAAATGTATGTATTTACAGCAAACACTTTCCTCGGTTACGCGATACAAAAATGTTTCATGATGGTAACGCAAAATTCTTTTCTAACGCAATATTGCTTACACTGAAACTTTATTTAGCATCATCAACTAGAGGAATTCGCCACAAACTGTACGATTGGCAGGCGAGCACGAGATCTGTCTGTAAAAGAGCTCCGCGCTATTCCACTTTGCCGTACAACTCGAATCTGCAATTCGGCAAAGTCGAAACTATGAAGCTTTGAAATGAATTTTGCTGGGGAAAATGAAATACATGCTTTATTTCTCGCAACGAGCCATCAGTCGACCGCCGTCTCCCGGAATGATCGTAGTAAAAATAACCTAAAAATTAAAATATTTTATGATGATAACATTGGTCGTTGTGTACATAGACGGGGGCCATTACCGGCGTGAGCGGCGTGGTTTTTACGAGCCGGCGCGGCCGACACTCGATGTGGCGATGGATGGATAATCTGATGCCAGATTTGCGGCTTACATTGAATTAAGGGAGATTTCTACTGGCGAAAAGGAGGCGGTCTGTCTCGGTGGCGGGGGTTGCGGGCGGAGGTGAAGGGTACCTCAGCCGTTCAACAAACACAATTACGTTTTAACCGTGATCTCCTCGAATACTCCCAACAGGAAAACCTTTAATTGAGAGCCCTTACTGTGATTCGAGTTGATTTAGTTCCTTTTTATCGCACTCTTTAATTTGTGTTGTATTCGTTATTGAATATTATTCCGTTCCTTTCAAATGCCCTGCAAATTTAATTTCAATTGTCTAGTTATACTCAGAAAATAAAATCTCTGTCTATATTCATTTACAGGTATATTTACATTTAAAAAGAGTAATCGGGTTTTTGATAATTAACTATAGCGTTTAGTCTCTACAGATCACTGTCTGTCGCTTCCAGTCTGGGTGCGGCTTATCTGGATGCTCTGTCATGTGAATTTGTATCACAGAGAAGCCTCAAGGCGGTACACGCACACAAAACGTGAACAGCTAGCTGTGTGCTCATTAAATTTAAGATTATTGTGGAGCCAAATACCGCCATGTGTACGAACACACAGAAAAAGATAAAACAATACCAAAAGGTATATATGCTACAATAATAAATCTAAAGTAAAATAGGAGCAATTCGAGTTCTAAAGCGGTCTTCAGTGCACAAAATTTTCAAAGCCTGTCGATTTTATCATAACATGTATTCTAATGTAATATAATCGCTTTCCATTCAATTCCAAGGATACTGCAGTACCAGAGCGGTCGATAAAGGCAGTTTAGCTTAGCAATAATGTATACGCTTCGCCCAAAGGTCACAGTCAGTCTTACTTAGTCTCTTAGTCAGTTACTTTGTTGACTCTTCGACCTATGGAAACTATGATGTGCATATATGTAGATAGATTTACATAAAATTTATATTAATTATCGTGCCAAAATAAATAATTGAGAGGCATTAATGCGTGTGAATCGTTGCTAAGTTGGCTAACGCTAAAGGGAGCTTTAAAACGACACGCCCTTCTGACATTCATTACAGAAGCTGACACCCGGCTCCAAATCTCGAATATAGCGGAGGCAAAATTATTTTTTTTGTATAAAAGTGGTTAAAGTATTTCTTTGAGTATTAAAATCGTATGATGTAATTGCCGTTTTGCATTACGGACGACATACACACAAACACAGGCTAGGCTATTGCTGATTATTGAGTTATGAGGGCCTTTAATTTACTAAACTAAAGTCAACTATTACTTACGTGAAATTAATAGCGTGTATTTCCACATGATTTTTGTTACAGGAATTTAAACTTAACACTTTAAATTCTACCCGGCCAGAAATCGTTTCCGGAACCTACTCAGCTACACCACTCAGCTCCACCGGTCAGTACGTTGTCACAATATTCCTCACGTCCGAAATTGCGCTGGCGAAATGATCCTTCAAAGCGGAAGTCAACAATGCAAGCGTTGTTTGAAGGCACAAGTAACTTTGAGCAATATAATCCATCCACTCTCATTAGATTACGAAAAGCCACCAAATAGCCCAGAAATTCGTGCATTCTACCTTGCAAAAGATCAGGTTTGGGCGATTTTTGGAGGTATATAGACAGAGGCCTTCATGAAAAATCCAAGTTTTCGACCTCAGAGCGCTGCCGCGGGCTCAGCAATGTCCATAAAACACTTAAAACTTTAGGTTTTTTAGGTCACTCACTAATATCTCCAAAATAGTGCGTCGTAGAGAAAAGTGTTTTTCTACCGAATGAAAGCTTCTAAAATTCCCTACAACTTTTGCCTACACACTTTTTTCAATTTGGTCCGCAAAACTTATCCTATATGACCAATAAAGTTGAGCGATATGTCGTTGTAAAGGATTTTTCATTTTCTACAACTTTTACTATCTCGAATCGCTGTGAGAAAAAGTTTACGAACAACAAACTCTATAACAGCGGCACGTTTCAGAGGGAATTGTATGAAAAATTTCATTTTGCAAGACAGGTTTTTTCAAACTAATTAATTGGGCTAATAGATATTTAAGAAAAATAGTAAATCACAAGTAAAAATCATGTTATATTGAAAACGAAACTGCGAGATATTTCTGCTTAGATTTTAGTATTTATCCGTAAAATTTAGTGATCTCCCGGTTGTGCCCTCACGCGCTGGGGCCTGGGGTCCGCCTTGACCATGATCTTGGATTTATTAGATCAGGTAATTACAGTGGAGCGACTGCCATCTAACTTCCGTGACAGATTGGATCATGTTACACATTCAGTCGCCTAAATGTTCAGGTTTCATTACGATATGTTTTCCCTCACTGTAAGGGCACGTACAAATTTGAAAACTAACCTATACTACTAACCTACCTAGGGTTGCCATTGCAGCAATAGTGTGATTGTTAAGTGCGCTTAATGTATTGGAACCAATATTTTTTGCATTAGAGCGTGAGACTTGGTACACTTGTTACTTAGATGGACTAGAGTGGAAAACGACCGGTGGCAATCGGGGCCACCCCGCTGGGGGAGGGGGAGGGTTAAAGTTTCCTTACGCGGCTCGCACTGTTGTTCGTCATAACTACTATTATTTTTTTGTTACTGCCCAGTAGTGTTGTGTAATGAAAGACGGGCAATTACATTATGATACAAAAATACATTCCTTCATACAAAAAAATTTAATCATGACTCAAAATATAATATCTTAAACAGTGAAAGAGTTATTCCAGTGACCATATACTTTGAAAGAGTATCGAAAGATACAGATTCCGAAAATATAAGATTTATTGGTATATTTTATTAAAAATTACATTTAAAGAATGTCAAGCACAGAAAATTAAGGACAACAAAAGCTTTTATAGGCTGCAATAGTTGTGCAACTTGGAAGATTGGATAAGATTAACTATATCTTGAATGTTAATGTATCTATATCTATCTATACATAGTATGAAATAAAGTTGCTTTCCGCATCTGTTAGTATTTCCGCTAACTCTTCCCAAACATGGCAACTTATTTTGATGCGGTTTAATCGAATTTCTTTCTCCAGGTTTATACGTAATACATGCATATTAAAGAAAAGTCGAGAAAACCCGTGCAAAGCCGGGTTGAGTCGCTAGTTTAAAATAAATGACACATTTTAATTTGGATCTTAGTGTCGATTTCCAGTGTCTCAGAGGTCTTTATTATACTAACTAGATAAAATATGCTTAAAATCATTATCATCCAAGCGGTCAAACCCGGCTACTGTCAGGGTCAGTTCTCCTCCTTTTATCCTCCACTTTGCCCGATTTTCGGCATCCTCATGTCGTAAGCCGTTGGCTCTCGCGTCCGACTCGGCGATTTCAATCCATCGCTTCTTGGGTCTCCCGCGGGACCTCTTTCCTGATAAAGGCAGGTGTATGCACCTATTTCCTACGTATCCCTGGGGCTGGCGTAATACGTGTTCAAACTGCGTTTAAAATACCTACTTATACCTAAAAATATCCCCTTGAACCACTTGCACACAGACCAGTTAATATACCTACCGCGCGTGTTGTCACCTAAGACAACTTAAGTTGACACCGAAAGCTAAACCTTTGACCGCCGCACATTTCCATTTCCAGATCATTTCCATACAGGCTTAGACAGCGACGGGCAAGTTTGTCCATGTATTTCAGGAAAATGTTGTGTTAGTGACATCTCATCATAGTGCCACTATAAGCTTTCCGTCTAGCGACTAAGAGCCGTGTTTTCATTGTCTTTCCTTGGCAAAATAGTAAGCTTTATTTTCTATTTGCCTCAAAATTTACCATCGACGACGGGGGTAATCCACTATCTAATATCCTGCGGTGTAGCCAGACTATGCTTGCTGTGTATTTGATGGCAGACTGTGTTTTCCTACGAGGCGATGTCGTGAAGTTCTACGGTCACGACGGTACCTTTTCGATTAAAACGTGTGCTCCTTAATTTGCTTCTGTTTTGAAACTCTGTTGGGGAAGTTCCGCCATCGCGACATTTTTCCCTTTGATCTACCTAAGTGGTACACTTGTTAACAATTCTTATACTTTAATGCAAAAAATATTGGTCATCAGCCCATAACAGTCCACTGGTTGTCTTAGAGCTTCTCCCACGAAAGGGGAGGTTATTGCACGTTTGGCAGGCGGGTTGGAGTTCGCAGTGTTATAAATATAATATAATATAGCGCGCGAGCTGTTGCTGCAACAACGCGCGAGCGGTTTGTTCAACTTGATCGTACGAAACAATAAAATTGAAGATGTGCACGAGGGCCGCTTGCGCGCAGCTCGCGCGCGAGCCGTAACTACAACAACGCATTCGGCGGGCGTTTGTGAGATTTGTCGTGTTCAACTAATGAACATAAATCAGCAAAAAATTATTGGTACAAGCCGCCACTGGGACTTGAATCTGGTACCTCGATGTACCAGTTGGACCCCTTAACCAAGGCTGCCGACGCTTCAATTTATCCGTAAAATGTATTTTGAAAAAATAAATAGGAATAAACGACGTTCGTGTTGTTTCCGTGTAAATATGCGAATGAATCAATTATATCGTATTAATTCTACTGTATACTTAGTTGTTTATCGAAGACGTGCTGATTGATATCCGATAGGTAAAGATTGCTTCCTTGGTGAATAAGGTGAATAAGTTCAATAATAAATAACGGATAATCCCCACCTCGCCTGACTTTATCAATATTTCACGGCAACCATTCCCTTTCACTTAAATTCGTTTTCACAGTAATTCTATTCATATTCAACTCTATACACTTACACATAACCGTGGAAATAACGCTTACGCCCGACGGTTATGGGAACATCAAACCCTTTAATTTCACTTTTATTAAACCATTTACCGCAAACCAATTGAGTGAATTTCCATCTTTTACGGATACGACCCACGCGTATTGAATGCGTGTCGACTATTTAAAACACTTTACGTTCATTAACAATTATGGGGTTTATGGTAGAGTATTTCAGTGGGAATCGTTTTCCTATAAGTACAGTACAAGAGTTTTAGAGCACTTCAAGAACTGCTTTTTTTTGCCTAGGGAGGCACACGGACCGATACGGGAGGCACCTGATGGAAAGTGACCACCTTCGTCCAGGACATCTGCAAACTACGGGGAGCGGAAGCGGTGCCGGCCTTTGAGGTACCTTTGAAGAACCCCATGTTGTAGTACAATGGAATAATTTACTTTGCAACTACTGGTCCCTTAGGTCCAAAGAACTCGTCCTTGACGCTAGGGTATTTTTTATTTATTAATAAAAAAATGATGTTATGAATGCTATAACATCTTTAAACAACTGCATAGGAATATTATTCTTAGTGAGGTCATGCACACAATAACGTTACACAATTACGTTTTAAACGCAATATAAATTGATTATAATAAGAAAATGTATGTTATGAATTGAAAAGGCTACCTTCAGTAGCATCCGTCCCAGTTGACAAGATAAATGCTGCAATTTCCATACAAGAATATAATTTCTCTGAAATCATGTAGGCGATACACTTACAGAACCCTTGCAACAACACGTCGTCACGTAAAGACCTCAATTTTCCAGTCGGCGCACACACGCTGCCTCTTCAATGACATTTTTGAATTTCAAGTGCAAAAGGGCCGACCGTATTCATAATGAATTATCTGGAGGGTTATGTCTGTAACATCTAACGACATAAAGTTAAGTATTTCGAACAGAATTTCAAAGAAAACTCAACGTGTAATTTGGATAAATTTAAATAAAAAAGCTATTGAAAAGGTGATTTTATTAAAATTTGTGATGAAAAAGAGTTAACAAAGAGCCCCACAAATACAAAATTACAAAGCATTTACAAATACTCGTAGCTGTTGCTTTAAGAAAACGCTAGCCACGTGTTTTACAAATCGTTGGTATGCAATAGTTCTAAAAATAATAAATTGATTCTAATAATAAATTTCCACATGATTCGTGACGAAGGACGAGCGCGTCATACGTTTTTAAATTTTATCATGGATGTTAATCTGACGAATGGTCTCGCACACTGCTGAAATAAATTGTACCAATAAATATCCTCCTTAATCCGCGGGTGTGTACAATGGAGTTCAGCTAGCTCCCTCCCAACACACTTGCAACATGCTGGTAATTCACGTAATACGAGTACGTACACAATTACGTTCAATACGAAAATAAGTATTTGTAATTGATAAAAATTATTTAAGTAACAAAATATACAATACGAGAATATACTCGTACCTTAAGTAAAACTACGTTAAAAAAGAAACCTAATTATCTAACGAAAAAAATACAACAATTTAAAAGAAAAACGGTAAAAACAATTAAATCTATACATAGTATTGCCTAAATTAAAGTTGCTCTCCGGTTCTGTTTGTCTGTCTGTCTGTATTTTCGTTAACTCCTAGGTAAGTTTTCACCTAGGTAATACTTATACTCTTGTTTAATTAATTTAGCGTTTTCCATATATTTGGCTGGGGTTTTGGATATAGGTACCTTTACTCACAGTCAGACGTATCTAGTAACGTAAGCAACATAAGTACTATTAAATCTAACATTTATATCTGAAGATTTATAATATGTAAAACAAAACCGAGAAAACGCGTGCTAAGCCAGGGCGGGTTGCTAGATTGTCATAATTAAAATAGTTTTTCGTAATCGTTTTCGAAGTCATTATCATCGCAGTTACCCGATAACAGTCCACTGCTGGGATAGACGCACCCCCAAATCAACCTCCGTCAAAAGTAATTACGTTTGTAAGATCACCCTACACCATTTTCCGTCCCTTGAACTAGAATGCACAGATATAAAAAAATATAGTTCTACAATGCAAAGGCAAGCTTGTCCCACAAACAACTCTTTTTTAGAAGCTTTAGGTGTCCCACTGCTGGACAGTAGCTTATATTGTGAAAAATTAATCCAATGAACGCTTGTTTCCAATGTTAGGAATGCCTTAATACAGGTTTTAATTAATTAGAATGGTGGTCGAGTATTCAAATAGTACATTGTAAAAAGAGACACAAACGTGAAAACGGCTGCTAATCCCATATCTGCTTACGACTGGGTGAGCTTCTGACGATTTTCGGCTCCACCCATAACGGGGATACCACTTTTTTTAATTGTTATCTTGCCGATTTGCATAACAAAACCCCCTAAATAGAAAGAGCGTAGTTTTATTTACAAATGTACTCGATTTTGCTTATTACTGTACGTAAAATGTTTTTAATAGTAAATTGTTTTCAATGTAAAACATAACCTTGTTATATGATGTTAGTATGGCGAACTGCCGTCTTGGTGAGGCGATAGGTACCTATAAGTGTAAAATGTTCATGTAAATACTGATATTTTGTACAGCGAGGGAAAACATCGTAATAAAACCTGCACATTCAGGCGACTGAATGTGTAACTATGATCCTATTTGGTCAGGTTCCCCTGGTAGCAGGGTCACGGAGGTCAGATGGTAGTCGCTTACTGTAATTACCTGATCATGGTCAAGGCGGACCCCGGGCCCTCGTGCTCGATAGTACAACTGGATCATTACCGCCTAAAGATGATTTTTTAAATACTGATAATATGTACAGTGTTCCGCTGTGTGTTACTAATATAGTGGTATTTACTTTCATTTCCGACTACCAACGTATTTGGCAAATGGAAAACCATTTGCCACTTGTTCAAAAATCCTTCATTGCTTTCATCCCATATTCGTTCCACACATTGACAGACAGTTTTAATTTACTAAATGCCACAAACAGAAACATCCACAACTTTTGTGGTACTTTTTTTATTTCCATCTACAACGAATATAAAAAACTGCGTAATTGTTAGAGCAGTTCCATTTAATTTTCATTTGTATCTCATGTGATCCGTCGCCTGGGGGCCGATTGGCGGATGCGGGTGACAGGGTTGTGGCGGTTTTTTTTTTATTTTTTCATACGTATGCCGCCTTTGCAATGTATATTTATTTTCTTTTGTTATTGTTCTTTATGTAGTTATACGCAATAAAGAGTTTACATACATACATACATACATACATTCCGTCTATTTCATACTTTTCGTTGTTGTGTATTTATATGAAGTAATCTGTGGAACTGCTGATCCGATTCCTAAGGGTACTGTTCCCGAGTGATATAGGCCACTTTTGATCCCGGGAATCCCGGAAGTTCCCACACTCACGCATTCCACGGGATGAAACCGCAGTTAACGGCTGTTATGCGCTTACCGGAAACGCGAGAGAATTCTTTGTGAAATTTTACCTTTGTTAGCGCAGACTTCCGCACACAGTCTGACCCTTGATACGACGCCCCAATGATACAGTTTAATAGACAAACTCTAGTGTTGCAAATGTATATTTTTGTATATGTATAAAAGTTATTTGTCATACAATTTTATATTAAATTTTCTATATTTCAAGGGTGCTTATGTACTGCATCCTTTGTAACTACTAACGATAGTTGGACTCTCACACGAACATATAAAAACACGGTAATTTAAACAAAATTACTGGCTTTAGAAAAATAATGGTGCATATTTCAGTCGGCCTGACTGAACACGATAAACCGCGACCGAATCAATTTCGAAAACTCTGTGTAGTGACTTTACTCTCGTGTGTCAAAGGGTATTTGATATCCCGGAAAAGCAACAAAATTGCGGGATAGTCGAGTGTTAGCAGAGCATGAAATTGAACGCGCTAGTATTATACATATTATTATATAATAGTAAGAGCGAATCACCAACGACATCGCATAATAGCTTAAAAAATCGGGTAAAAATATGAGTTATCAACGAATATCAACACGTAAGAGAGGTGCCACGGTTATTGTCAAAGAGGCTTTGTGAGCGGGCAGCCCCAGCTGGCGCCGCACAAAGGCCCCTGGGTCGCCGCTACCGCGATCCCGCAAAACATTCAGAGTTTGAAGGCTGCTAATCCCGGTAATACCCAACAAACCGCACGTATACAACCCCTAAATCTTGGCGGTAACAACGTGTATTTCCCGGTCGGGAGTTGCAGGTAACCGCAATAACCCGCTAGAACAGAACTAGTGCAAACATTATATTCAACTTAGTCGTGCTAACGAGTGGAGTAAGATGTTCCAACTTTACTTAGATTTAGGTGTACACCTTAAATGTCTATGTGGTGATTCCTATCTAAGATAAGTGGCTGTAAAAAATTATATCCATCATATTATATTGCGTTTTATACGGAGTACCACATATAGTTTTATGACGCCCGGGAAAGGTTTGGAGCATTAAGGAAAATTGATATTTTGAATAGGATAATAATACACTTTTTATTGGATTACCACGTTTTCTAGTTTGAAAATATTAGAGCGCTTACGCACTGCATCCGATTCCAGTTCGTAAAAGTGCAGAACTAAATTGTCAGTGAACTTGGCGTGACAATAGCAATGCCTCCTAAATACGTACTACTAGTTTAATTTCTTGCCACTTAACTTAAACTTGAGGGACGAGAATTCGGATATATAGTGCGTCAGTTGTCATAAAAATATTACTGTGGCTACCTCTTACAGAATTTTTTCGGATTCAAATCGAATACAGTGCGTAAGCGACTTAGCTTTCTGCGTTTCCACTAAACTTATGAATGGCGAACCGTCTTCTTATCTATTTTTTAGCTAATCTGCAACGTCGAAACTTATCGAAAGAACTTATCGCAGTTTACTCACACGAAAACTTAGGAATCGTCTTATCAACTGATATAAGACTATTCCTAAGGGTCCGTCCAAACTTCGCAAATGCGCCGTTGCTGCATTTTGCTATTATTGGACACACCTTTTAGTTGCTGCATGTTGAGCTTTGGAAACACCCAGTTTTCGTAAAAACTATTACATCACTCTACTAACAATACAGCCACACCGTGCTCACACCCGTATTCAGAATCAGAAGGTCCTCCAATACGCGCGAATGGTTCAACTGACTACTGAGTGGCGATCCGCGGTCGGCACTATGCGTCCGTCAAAATGAACTAAATTGACCAATCGAGCACTATGAGAACGCATAGTAACGCTACCGTAGGCAAGAATTGTTATTTGAATACGGATGTTAAAATATTTCTAAACGCAGTTATCCAGAATACGACAATAACAACCAAAATAGATACTCAGTAAACTTTGTTGTAGCGATCGTAGCACTCGTAGCGTTCTCGTAGCACACCCGTAGCGCGACCATATAAAACTGAAGTGTCAAAAAGGACTGAGTAAGCTGGCTCAAATTTCAAAACCATTAGAACCTAAAAAAAACGAAGATAATGTAGGTTATTCCTAGGCTAGGTTATACCCGGTTGCTATACCAGCTATTTTTTATCTGCGGGGAATGGCTGAATTCCCGGGTAACTTCGGAACTGTTTAATGCCTTGATTTAATTTTCAACGTTAATTTGGGACTACAAAGTTAAACACACTTAGACCATTAAAGCCGACGACCCTATCGTTATATGAGAAAACTTTAACAGACTTCCATGAGACAAGAAGCCATCCGGAATTTATTACATGTCCATTCTGTGCCACATAGATAGCGAAGTGAAGGGGATCCCAGTATTAACTCTGTGTTTCAGAACTATTTGCATCTCATGGAATTTGGACAATAAATATTGGAAATATAAGAGCGTAAAGTTCGAATTATAATAATATAATGAACTCTCAAGCGAATATTAATTCAACATTGCGGTCTTAAGAGATTTACATACTCGTACAACCAAAAATGGAGCTAATGCGGAGCGACAGTCGCACGTCGTATGTTAAAGATAATACTTTCGCTTGAGAGACAAATGTTCGTGGCGTGGACTTGACATGAGGCTGTAAAAATAAATAAAGGGACCGTACGATGCCTCCCATCTTAAGCCTTGTACACACGATAAAATGGAGCAGTCGTGTAGTGCGGCTCCGGCAGGCGCGCGGCCGGCGGGACCACGCGCCAAGGGGCTGCGGCTGTATTTTCCGAAACAATTTTACGTCCAATATTGCCCCAGCCGGCTCGCTACCTGCTGCATGATGCAACGCCGTCCTGGGGATTTTATTTGTAGCCACCAATTTTGCCGTAAATAAGAACTTTACTTTTATTTGAGTCATGAACGCATTATTTTTTGGCTTCCGTATAATTTTCCTATTAAGCGTGGCGTATATCGCGAAGACTCGTTTGGAAGACGAAATTTTTTGCGGGTCCTCGGATGAAGCCCCGCATTATATTGGAGTAAATCTACCGGTATAGAAATATACATATTTTTAACAGCTTTTGTGAAAGGGTTTTCGTAAATACTCGATATAATTTATGGCCACGTATATTGTGTTAAACTTCTGTTTGCCAACAAAATGTTGTGACCCTCCGTGTAGGTAAATGTCGGTCCAAATGGTGTGTAGTAATAATAGTTTACGAGAATATTGTGAACATAGTTGCAGGCGACATAGGAGACATTAGACCGTTGTAAGAGCCCACCCATTTATAACCGGCATACAATCTTGTCTTTATTAAGCTCTGTAAGTACATTCGTTATGCAGGTCTACTATTTAGATGCAAGGCCGAGTTCAGTTGCAGGCCGGGCAGGCATTAAACATTGTTGCATCGCATGGATGTATGTCGATGCTTAAGTGTTCGATTCATATCGCAATCCCGTACGAAATACAAATACAAGGCAATCCAATCACAGAATGGCCGCTGACGGCACTCGAAAGAGGGCTATGCGAATGGAGTGAGCCTTAAAAATAAAAAAAAAAATTCAAAGTAACTGAGAGGATGACTGAATTTCGGATCTTGACAAAGCGAAGAAAATTCATATTTCTTTATCTTCTACCCAGCTTTATTAACTATTATGTGTGCAGAGGAGACGAAAGCCTAAAAAGTAAAAAAAGTCCCGGGGACTCAGTATCGGGTCGTGAGAACAATAGATAACAATAGATTTGCGATAGAGATGTGAGAGGATAAATCGGATAGGCAGCATCGTAACAAAATTTCATGTTCTTCACGAAAACATCTTTACCGCGCACGTACCGGTGGAACCTCATGACGATAATGGACGATTTTAATATTTTGTAGAGGTGGCTCCAGCTTGCTCGAAAATATGAGGAAAGTGTTTACAAGAAATACTATGACCACAGTTGGCGCTACTTTTTCTAATATACCTACCTATTACTTACTCGATACCAACATTGGTGACATAGAGGTTATAAATTTGTAATCATCATTATGCAAAGCTGCATAAACTTAGAGTAGAGGCACATAAAATAAAAATTTGTGACATAAAAATAATATAACGACGGATATCTTCTCGGAAAACATGGATTAATAATGGAAAGCTTTTTCTGCTAAAGAAGGATTCAGAACCTTTCCCCGAACAGAATAATCTGGACTCAGTTCGGTACGAGTCCTTTTTCCACTATATTTTAATTAATTTATTTTACTTTCTTACTTATAGTAGGACCACGCTAAGTCCGAATCGACTGACATTGGTAGAAATTATAAAGTGTGGATATGGCAATATCGATTGGATAATCTGTCCTTGTCAGCCATTGACCATTATTATTTAGGTGGTCAGCAAGCAGAAGGTCCACTGGAAACAAAGCGCCATTTCCGTCACGCACACATTGACGTTACGTTTACAGGCATTCTCACGCAGCTTCACGCAGAGTTAAGTCGCAACTGGCGACACGTGTCAAAATGAATTTGCGATATTATTACAGTTGCAGTGTATATGGTTATTTAAATAGAACTAAAAACTGTAAGCACAGTTCTTGCACTTTCTTCATCTTTTCAAAAGAAATTGAAACGTAAAGAAAACTCTCTTTTCTCTTAAAGGTAAATAAAGCTAGCCGGTTGGATAATTATCAATTATTACCTGCATTTCATGTTGTCTTAGGAGTGTTGAAGGCTGCCACATTTTAGACACGACAGTCATCATAACCATCATCAGGTTATCAGGTCGCCACGAGACGCCCGTCATTAAATTCCACATAACATTTTCCTTGCAGTATTATTTCTTTTGGCCGTGTGGTGTCCGGCAGAGTAGAATAGCACCAACCCCTTACACTCGTGGGTGTCGTACAAGGCGACTAATGTTTTCGAGGCAAAAGATCAAGAGTGTCCGTAGTCTGGAAAATGGGCAGCAGCATTTTCCATTGTTATATTTAAACACTGCGATCTCCAACCGGCCTGCCAAGCGTGGAGATTATGGCAATAACCTCCCCTGTCGTGGGAGAGGCCCTAAGTTCTGTAGTGGACTGTTACGGGCTGTGATGATGATGATTGTTTCTTTATCTAGATACACGGCAGTGTGTCAGCCAAGTTCGGGAGGAAACAGATAATGCACTGTCATGAGTCTGTCATAAAATTCGAATTTGATTGACGGCTGCGGGTGGAAAGATTTTGACAGTTGCGGACTACGTCTTCGAAATTTTTAGTTTTTGATAAAATATTGGTTTAAATTCCTAAATCGCTATTGAAAGCGTAAGCCACATTTTAAAAGAAGAAAATGGATAAATGAGAGATGTGAGCACCTTATTTAGATTGACTAGTGCCATAACAATGGAGTCAATTTACAAGCATTTGCCGAAGTTTAAAAAGGTACCTTCCTACATATTATGAAGTTACACATATAAACTGGTGAGTGCCTATCCATGTTTTTACCAAGTCTGACTAGTTCTAACCTTTTTATTTTAGGTCGTTTTATCACATAGAGAAAATATTTACTAACGTATTAGAGGAGACACTGCAAGTATTATCTTTGAACCACGCTTTGCGGTCCATGAACAACAGTGGCCGCAGTCAGTTCTTAGACATTGCGCGACGCAGACCAATCTGACAGTAGCTTGGATATTCAAAAAAATGCCATCTTGTGCATTAAAAAACTGTACGAACCATTCGAGGGCCAAAAATAAAGAAAATGGCGTAACATTTCATCGGTCAGTATAAAAACCTGTTACTAAAATCAGCTAAAACACTATTTAATAAGTAAGGATCGATTCATGCCGCCATTTTTGTGCAGGTCATAGATTAAGAAAAGTAAACCTACAGAAGGGGCAGCGCTCTGGATTTATCTACTGGAATTAAACATTTGTTTATGTTACTTTCACAGTATCCGTAATACTATGACTAGTATTCGCCCGCGATTTCACTCGCTTTTAAGAACCATTTTAGAGTCCCCTTTCACTTAACTACCCTGTTTTTTATGTAATGAGGCAAACAAACAGACATGCGGGGTTAATGGTCACCGAACACCAAGGGGGGTGTACCAATGCGCTGCCCGCCACAAAGGAAACCTCTAATATACCTCTAGAACGAACCTATTTCATAGTCCAAAGTAAATACTACCCTACCCGTGATTTTCCTTAAGTTAAAAAGCCCTATCAACTTATCTGTCTCGCTTGCATGTTCCGACATCATCATCCGAGACCTACATGATTATCAATATCAGCTTCTACTGGTCCGACATGTACTATCATGATCCCAAGTGTGTCGTAAGTGTATAGAGATATAGTTTATAATACAAATAGTGTAATAGTGCTAGTTTTCAACTTTTTAAATTATTATTTTTATCTATTCTTAGTTATCTCACACAGTCTTTCACTCATACTGTCCTTCTTTTCCAGTCTTTTCTCAGATCTCTACAGTAATATATGTACAGATCTGAGAATTCATCATCCTTACATAGTTATCTACTACATATTATAAAACAAAGTCTCACGCCGCGTCTGTCTGTCTGTTCGCGATAAACTCAAACACTACTGAACGGATTTTCTTTTTCAATGTCTGAACATTGTAACTTTATAAAATAGTTTAATTTATTTCATAAAAGTAATTACATATTTTAATATGTTATCGTAAACGCCTTTTTGGAGTTTGAATAATATGAGGAAACATGATTACCAAATGAGCATACAATGCATTTGTTTTTTGCAGTGTGTTTTATATAGAGTTAGTTTATATTAGACGTTCTCGGTGGCTTTCACCGGCGCGCAGTTCGGTTTCTCCGTAAACAATCAACTTTTCCGAGTCAACCTATTATTTTCCCAGGATGATAAGCCTATGTTACTCAGTGATAATGTAGCATTCTATAAGTGAAATAATTTTTTAAATCTATCCAGTAGTTTTTGAGTTTATTCTCAATTTATTGATTGAGTAGGTAGAATACAATTATAGGGTCGTATCTGTAATGTCGCATTCTATGACTTAGCAGCCTCCCCCGGCACCTCCCATACGTGACAGGTTGGTACAATCTTTTTGTTTGTGATGGCTGCTCTATTACGTTAGTACCTTATCTAGCTCTTCACCTTTTAATATTTTTGTAGTTTTTCTCTTCTCGGATATCGTTAACTCGTACACTCCATTGGCTGAACTTTACACCTCCGGCATAGTGCTTTACACTTACTCATTAGCTGAGCTTACGCAACACCCTTAGAAGGTTACAACTCCTTCAAGACTATATTGAATTAGCTGTTTCTACACAGGCATGCTCCATCTTCAAGAAAGTGAGATTGAGGCTAAATGCGTGCCTAGTATTTAAGAACAAAGACGTTTTATTTACTCAGTTTAGAATACGTTTTATTTTACTTATAGAGCTACGAGTTGGTGTACGTCTACAGTGCCTGATACGACTTATAATACAACAGCTATTAACACAAACCGCTGCTCATCATCATTAACTCATCTCAGCCGCTGGACGTCCACTGCTGGACGGTCGTTCTAGGTCACGACGCCCACCAGCCATCGCTTCATCAGCCATCACGTCAGTTTTGCATTCAAAAAGCTATATATTTTACATTAGTTCTGCTATCTAGCACGTAGACTGAAAACTCCGTAAATACATCGCGCGTCGAGTAACTTTAAGCCTTCTAGAGGCACTTAATGCACCACGTCTCTGAACCATATGCCATCACTGGCGACACCCACTAGTCAAAAACTTTTGTTTTAAACCACTGAGATATTTTGGACGAGAAAAGCTTTAGGAATTTCACGAACGTTATTATAATGTTAATGTTCTTAAGCCTCCTTGCTCAGTTTTTACCAAAACCGTGGTCAATTACTGCCTGATTTTAGTTCTGATAATCCTGGTTTAAAGTATACGCGTACCTGATATCCGCACGAAGGAGCCATGAATTGTGAAACAAGGTAATTGCTATAGAAAAATAAATTTATATCCATAACGTTGATAGTAACTTTTAGAACACCAGTAGGCGAATTCGCTGGCCCCGCGACGTCGGCAATACGCCAACAGATCGATCCAAAGATTCTCTAGAGTCGTAATGCAACATTCACTTGTGGACGTCGCAGACATACAATGACACGTTCCTCGCGTTAGAGCTAGAGGAAAACTTTCAGTGCTGTTTACTACCCGTATCCGTATCTACCTACTCAACTACAACTTTCAGAGTAGATAGACCAAAGTAGATACTATACTTTAGCACCGACGCAAAATAAGAAGATTTAAATTTTATTGCGCGACCGCCGTGGTGTTTTTCATTTCCTCTTATCATGTCATCACAATTTTTTTTCTTGTGAAAATTGCAACATTCGAAGCAAAAATATGAAGCGTAAAAATATTTAAAACTCATCCATCCGCCGCACCGGATGGAAAATAAATAAGCGTTGCAGAGTACAAATAACAATCACGCCTAAAAAACCTCATAGTCTAACGAACGTAGTAGTTAAAACTATCGACAAAATAATAAATGAAAATCCTAAAACATTCTTGAATTCGGAAACGTTACTATGAGGTCTCACAGTACCGCGAACCGACAGTGTTCCAAAGAA